>CM036246.1:25467820-26667820 GCA_020698575.1 Bostrychus sinensis
CTCCAAAGGTGAAACATACAATGAAGGCCAAAATATTTTTAGGACAGTGGTTAAGAATGTACAAAAGGGCCCAGAGAAGGAATTTCAGGATCAACAGTAAAATTGCAAATTCCCAGTACTGTAAGAGAAAGATACAATGCATTCATGACACAGAAATGCAATGCAGGTTTTTTTAAATTTCTAATTTCATTTCAATAAATGTTGCATAGCTTACCCACAGCACTGTAGCAAGGATCAAATAACGTAAACCCTTTATAGAAAAAAAGATAAAAGATGATTAATTTATAACAAATAGTATTATCATTTTTACCATTGATCTTGAGGTTATAGTTTGAAGTCACTATGTTTGGACAGGTATCACTATGTTGCAGCCTGTGGTAGCAAGTGCCTTCTTCTTTGGTGGGATCGGTTGCATGAAGCGCCAGTAAAAGTATCCACAGGAACATCAGTAGGAGTGACAAACTGATCCAAAAGGCTGGATGCTCCAATTATAACCGGAGTTTTAAACTGCATATAAATGTGGGACGCTGATTGGTGGGTAGTTGAGTGGAGCAACTGGATAATGCAATTCATTGTCGGGCTACTGCTGCATGTATACAGCATACTCTGATTAAGCTGGGAGAGAAATTCAACAGCACTCAGAACTTAACAGGAAGAACAACATTAGTCCAGTCATGCATTTTTAGACCAGCAAAGACACATATTAAAGTCCCTCCGCCGCTAGCTACCTTCTATCTTATTGTTTTAGTCTATTGTGTTTAAAAATTAAAGCTTGACATTTGTAGCTTAGATGAGTTTATGGGGATTCACGATGCGCATGCACCAAGTGAGGAATGGAATTTTTTAGCTGTTAAGTTTAATTTTATGAAGTTTCGGAAACAATCATCAAGTTATTCACCAAATTATTACTGGGGAATGCTTTCTGATCTATACACATTTTCAGACTTTTGCAATATAATACCTGATCTGGTTCATGATGGACAGACATTTATAAATGATGCTTTAAAAGATGACATCTTTAATGGCTAAATACAATTCTAACAGCTATGTTGAATGTCAAAACTTTGACTCCTCTTTACTCCAAACTCAACATGGCTTATTGACTGATGTTGATGTGACTCCTGACTGTGTCTTTAGTAAACTCAAGTCAACAAACTTGATGTTACATAATCAAGTGGCCTGAAGGCATACCAAAGCTATTGCTTAAAAATTGTGCAGCGTGCACCTATGTACTTAGACTTTCTAGTACATCAAAATTACCCCAAATCTGGAGACTGACCAGTTACCAACCAATACCATTAACCCCTTGCATTCGGAAACAATCTTGAAATCATATGACAAATTAATGACATTTTATATCTCCACATCCATTTGGCTTTCTGCCTAAACTCACATTGGACCAACTCGACCATTTAAAGTCAGTCCCATGCAGGTCTCTACCTCACACCACTGTGGTCTCAGTAATTTGCCTCTCTGCTTTGCAGAGACATCAGTTTTCTGGAGAAATCAGACCAAACGCGGACTATGAGCATGACCGAAGTATGCTCTGGATGTGAACATAGTGATGGAGCTGTTTGTGTCAGTGAGGGACATCAGGACACTGGACATATTGCTCTCCATCATGGACTCATCATGCATTAACCCGGGATGGTTAACAATGCCGCCACTGAGTCTGTCCCTGCACCAGGCTGGTGGCGGCCAAACAGACTTTCTCGCTGCTACCCAGAAAGCAATTTTTAAATCAGCAAAACATTTCAACCTATATATTGGTGTCTCTTTTATGTGACTGTATGCATTTTGTGACAGTAAAATGCACTTAATGAATTGAACAGTAAATGCCACAGTTTGATCATTTGTTTTCTCAACTTCTATACTCTCAGTCCTGTCACACTGTGGTAAAACCCAGAGTATTTCCACCTTTTCCTGGCTTCTCGGGCATGATATGTGGCGTTAGCATGCCTCATTCAGTCTTACTAGTGTTAGCTTGGCTGTATGAAACCTGGTCTTTATGGAACCAATTTAGCCCCAACAGTGTTTGTTTCTGCTATTCTTGCTAGACATTGGGCTATGCTTTTCTGAACAGGTTTTATGGACCAGACCTCACATTTCTTTATTTAACTTAAAGTTAGCATTATGATAATAATAAAATTATGTACGGGCAACACTTACCTTTATAGCCTTCCGTATTATTTTGTCTCCAAGTTCTTTACTTTTCTTGTCTGTTTTCTTCTGTTGCCCTTCACCATCCATCCTGTCACTCTTCTTCTCATGTACAGCCTCTGGTTTATTTGGTGTTGATGGCACTGACTTTCCCAGGCTTCCGGGGCCTCCCACACCTCCCAGTCCTCCCAGACCCAAAGCTCCCAATCCTCCCAGACCTCCCAGAGCCAGGGCTCCCAATCCTCCCAAACCTCCCAGAGCCATTGCCCCCAATCCTCCTAGACCACCGAGAGCCAGCGCTCTCAGTGCTCCCAGTCCTCCCAAAGCCAGAGCTCCAAGTCCTCCCAGACCACCGAGAGCCAGAGCCCCCAGTCCTCCAAGTCCTCCCAGTGCCACGGCTCCAAGTCCTCCAAGACCACTGAGAGCCAGGGCTTCCAATCCTCTTAGACGACCCAGACCCAGTCTTCCCAACCCTCCAAGATCTCCCAAAGTGAGTCCTCCCAATCCTCCCAGACCTCCCAGAACAATAGCTCCTAGTCCTCCCAGACCTCCAAAAAATAGTCCTCCCAATCCTCCCAGACCACCCAGAATCAGAGCTCCCAGTCCTCCCAGAGCTCCCATGGACAGAACTCCCAGTCCTCCTAGTTTTCCCACACCTTCCAGTCTTAGGTCTTCCACAGCACTAACAAGGATGAGAAGGACTCCAAATGTGGGGAAAAGTAGTACACATAGTCCCTACAAGAAAGGCGTTTGATTAGTGAAGAATTAATTTTTTCATTTTCCTTCTGGGGTCACCACAGCAAATTATCTGCCTCTCAGTGTGCAGTTATTTTCATGTTAATTTGGCATAGATTTATGCCTTTCCTGCTTCAACCCTCTCCATTTATCTGAGCATGGCACTGGCACAAAACACAGACCTTTGTGGTTGGCTTTGATATACTGTAGTTATGTTTAATTTCTTAGAAAATACGCAAGTGTAGATTTCTC
The DNA here is from genome assembly GCA_020698575.1 of Bostrychus sinensis. Lineage (NCBI taxonomy): Eukaryota > Metazoa > Chordata > Actinopteri > Gobiiformes > Eleotridae > Bostrychus > Bostrychus sinensis. The sequence continues at coordinate 25,470,968 of CM036246.1, forward strand.
ACCTGAACTAGACCTCCGATATCACTGTTATACCACTCAGCGCATGTCTTCCAAGTTGAGGCATCCTTTTAAAATATTTTGAGGTTACAGTGAATTTTCAACAGACAATATATACAGTATGATACATACATTTGTGACTCAAAATGCATATTCCATAGATATTATTGAGAATAACAGAGAGTTATGAGTTCATGAGTTCTTACCAAATAATCATTCGGAACTTTACTCTTCACCCACTCAGACAGTCTCTTACTCTGTGTTGAGGCATCCTTTAAAGTCATTGTTTAAAAGATTAAGTTAATTCTTCACTCATTTCAGTCAGAATACAGAGTAGACCTGAATTTGATTTTCATTTTGAATAGGAAAGATAGCTGACATTGTTGTTGTTAAAAATTAGAAGAAGTCATAGTAGTTGTAGTAGTCATATCCGCATCATGAGTCATTGTGCTTCTTTTTTTGTCTAGTAATCAAAAGTCAGTAGTTGTAGTAGCTGTTGTAAACTAGTACTATTAGTTGGTTGTATATCTAAGTTGTACTATTACGCAGTAGTGGCTAATTGGTAGTAGCAGTTGGTGTAGTATTAGCATGATAGTAGTAGTGTTCAGCAAGGTTATAGTGGTAGCCCTAGCAGCAGTAGTCATCATAGTATTAGTTGGTATAAATCTTTCCTATTTACACCTACAGTAGTATATTAATTTCTGTTTTTACAACCTTTAGTTAACAAAAAATATGGAAAATCTACTAGTTATATTCTCTATACTGTACTTACATTCATATAAGTTTTAGCTTTTGCTTCTACTTTTTCATTGATCTTCTCCAAATGCTTTGAGAGTTCCATCAGAAGAAGAAGGCTGTTAGAAAGGATTATAAAATAGTTAGACTTTTTCATAATGTAATAGGTAAGTAGATAGATAAATAGATAGATAGATAGATAGATAGATAGATAGATAGATAGACACTTGACACTTGACTTTGACACTAACCTTCCCAGTGTACATATGGTCCCAGCTGTGTACAATATACTGAACATTCCAAATCCAATTAGAGGAAAAAGAAGCATAAACACTCCCTGCAAGACAGAAATGAAAGAAACTGTTATGGTGAAGAAACAGAAAAGGCATCTATTATCTACAAGGAAATACAGGTTCAAAAAAAATAAAAACAATTCTCAACTTGTCTGACCACATAAGTTCTTCTTTTTCCACAGTGTAGAAGAAAGTGATAGAAATACCATCACTTTCTTTTACAACAAGGAAGAAGTAGCTGGTAAAATCATAGTTATTAGTTATTCCTATTTTACTACAATTATTGGTCCATACCAGAACTGTGCATCCAACTCCAATGCCAAAACAAAGGACAAACAATGGATTCTTTGTGGTGCCCCATACAAAATTGTAGAGAATAACAAGCCCGGCACTTAACCGGACTTGGAGAATGCAAACCAGCAATGCGAGGACAAAACTATCAAACTGTAATGACACAAGGCAGTTACATTTTAGACACACAATCAATGTTTTATTTAATCTCTAATGAAGATAGCTTACCCAAAATGCTACAAAGAAAGTCAGCACAAAACATGCCTGCAACAAGAAATACAAAAAATGAAACATTTGCAGAAGAAGGAAACAGAGCTTTGAAAAAGTACTCATGGTTAATTTATTTATTTATGCATTTATTTAATATGGACATCACATCTTTTATAAGAAAAGAAGGGAAAAAAATGTGAGTGTCTTAAATTATAACGGGACCATCTAGGAACAGTGTAGAAACAAGACACATTTTCACATATTCAATTTCTCATGTGATCAGCTCTGCTCTCACTTAAACCATTGCTTTAGACCTTTGTTAAAAATGTTGATGTTTGTCTTTAGTTTTAGTTCAGTGGGAAGAAAGTTTGTGCCCTTTAGAAGAGAAACAAGGCTAATGCAAAAGATGTTCTGAACATTGGACCAATACAGCCCCCACTGACAGAGGCTCAGGGTTAGATCTGAGAGAGCTCTGACGTCTGACAGTGAGAGCAGAGAACAGCGGTGACACATAATTATTCAGACTAATTACAAAATACAAAAATGTACAAAGTTTTCTGTGTTCTTTTTATGATATCACAATGACGCCATCTCATGGGTTTTCTATCAGAAACCTTTATTGCATGCTACAAATACAAAGTACTGGCTTCAGTGAGAAGGGAGAGGTTTGTAACCATGATGTGATGCAACAGGACCGATGTGAGAATGCATAAATAACATAGCGGCTTGATGTGATAGGTCCCTTTTGATGAAGCGAACAGTTAAGATTTGGTTAGACCTACTTCCATACACTTTTCACCTGACTTTAAAACTTTAAGTCATTATCAAGAACTGAGGCATACAAAATGTACTATGAGGCTAAATATTTTTAAACCAAAACCAGATTTTAAAGAACTATGTTAGACATTTAATACATTTACCTCTTGGGGCCTTTTGACTCTTAAGCAGAGCATTATTTTATCATAATAGGTAAAAATGTAACCTTTTACAATATGGTTTTAGTTTTTTGCTATTGAGACAAATAAAAACTACGGTGCAGCAGTATCTGGGGAGATAAACTGTCTGAAAAAAATAGAATAACCAAAATATTTAAAATTTGGAAACAGATAACAGGGATCTAGACAGTGCTATGTATAATATTTTAAACAATAGGATATAAAATTAAAGAAATTATACAGATACTTACAAAAATAGCAGCCAATGCTTCATTTTTTTCCATTTTGAAGGGTCCGAGCTGAAACGCCATGAGTTGTGAAGATTTCTCTGCTGCTTTGCTTGTTACTTAGAGGGTAAGATATAAATTCTTGCTGCACACAGCTTTCATTAAACCTCTGCTGCAATGCGATTGGGAGAAAATGTCTCACTGTTAGAACCTCCCTAAAAGGAAGTGAGATCTGAATAAAGTTGTTGGAATGGTTGGGATGTGGTTAGTGTTCATATCAAATACTGTACAGACAAATGAGAAAAGATTAAATGTAAAGGAAATGCATAGTCTATTATTGGATGAATGGGATGCTTGTGGTCTTTGCACATACATACCAGCAGACATGTCCAACAGATATGCAACTGGACATGTGTCGACAAAGAAGACCTAAAAGCTGTCAGGCATACATCCTCAAATAAGACCAGAGGCGGACACCCCAGTCAGAGTCCCCTCTGAGCCCCACAGGCAAAAGTCTATGAGTTGACATTGGGGATTGGGGGACCAAGACCCATGGCCTCAAACCATAAGACCAATAGTCTGATCCTCAAAAAGTAATGCACTGTAGGGTAGAGTCCAAACTGGACACATAAGAGGGAGGGAAAGATGGGCCTACCCTGATTACCCTCAACCTGAGGGGTAGGTGACAACCACATAAACCCACTTTCTCCTGACAGAAGAATCCACCCAGAGGAGTGCAGTCCTATTCAAGAGGAGATGGGGCTCAGCCTGGCCCCAAGGCACAAAGACATACTAAGATGATCCAACTCCTCCAGTCCTGCTCCGATGGCCACCCCCAAACCGCCTAGAGTCAAAGCAGCCACTGCAGACCCTGAGGGACAGAAGGGACCCAGCACCTCTCTGCCACAGCTCCCAGGCAGGCTGAAAATTGATCAAGGCCATGGGTCCCAAGTAAAAGAATAATCTCAGAATTCTGACTTTAATCTCAGAATTCAACCCTCAAAAATATTGTTTTTACAGTGGCCCTGCTGGTATAAAAGACAATTGTTCATAAAAGTCACACATAACTTTTTCATAATGCCATGACTAACTTTTCCTCAAATTCCTCACTTTTCACTTTAAACACTAACCTCCCCAGTGTGCAGATGGTCCTAGCACTGTAAGGGACACGGAGGAGGTAAAATGTACAGAAATGAAAGCAACTGTTATGACAAAGAAATTACATAGAAATATAAATGGCATCTTAATTATCTTTAAGGAAATGCAGGTGAAAGAAAACACATTTTCCCAACTTGTCTGATTACATAAGGTCTTCCTTCTTCCTCGGTGTAAAAGACGATGTGACGAGTGATAGCATTAATACCAAAATACCATCACTTTCTTGTACAACAAGGAACAATTAATCTAATGATTAGGCCTAAAGTTGGATTGCTTACTCAAGTGAATATGACAGCTGTTGGTTGTAGGGGAAACTTTAGGAGATGAGATGGTTTTTTTTTGCAGTTCCAGTTGAAAGAAATTAACATAATAAGAATAAAACAGACGTGCAGGAATGACACCTGAGGAATGTATGTGACTTTTGGATAAGAAATAAGGTACATCAGTGTAAACCCTAGTAAAGTATTTAGGTACAGTTTATGGCACTCTTTTCTCTCTCTTAATAGTTAATATAAAGAGATATGCAGATTTCCAATATTAAATAATGGATTATTAAATCTTGAATTAAACGTAATATTGCTTATTATTTTAGTAATAATGTAATAGATTATACTGATTAGTTGCTGCAGCTAATATATGGTTTCTTTGGACACTTAATCAATTTACCTCACATTAAAGAAACCAACCTGGTGCCCTTGACATTTCAGTGGGAAAATACAACACTTGTTTGTTTAAACTACACAATAAAATGTTTAGAGATATAAATAAAATCTGAATGAAGTTGGTGGGATAAATATACAACTATTACTACTACTATTTATACTGCTGCTAGGGTGACCACCTCAAAAATGCTAAAAGTGTGAGATCTGATGGGACAAGGAGGAATGGTCTCAGTAAAGTTGATGTGCTATTTTCCATCCTCAAAACACATCAAATTTGCAAAGTAACATCTTTATTGAATGTGATCACTTGGTTACTTTGCCCCTGAGGTATAAAAAGTCACATTTAGGGAGTCTAGTTTACTTGAGTAATTGAGCATTTTAGTATTACAATAGTTGTTTTAGAAAATGTACCCAGACCAGGGAATGGGACGGCAATGCTCAAATCTGGGGAGCCAGACAATTGCGGAGCTTTGTAGGCCTAACCCCTTTGGAGTGAATTGCCCAATCATCTCTTGCTTCAGTAGTCTATAAAGTCGGGAACCGAGCCCGGAGCGGTCACCTTTCACACACCGATTGTGGAGCTGTGAAAACTGATGGCCAGCTGATGGCACTTACAGCATTCCCTGTGTCTTTCAGTGCAGGTGGAGTGCATGCACTGCATGTTAGAATGATTAATTAACTCTCAGAGCTTAAACCACGAGAAGCTCATGCTACCTTAGTGTTATGGACAACCCATGGATGTTTTATTAAATTTTATTGTACATCAATGGGCCAACCATGCTAATTTTGTGTCATGTCTCTTTTTACGTCTTGGGAGGCTTGACATAGTCCAGGGATATTTTCTGCACTAAATAAATGAACCCATTATTTTGTGAGCTACATGTCCTCTGTTCTCTGTATCATCAAAACCAGGTAATTTTAGAGAGAATAGTTTATTCTGCATACAGTATAAAGTTAAGCTACCTAAATATGTAAAGTTTTATACAAATGTAAACACAAATCTATACAGCCTGTTATATTTAATTTTATAAAATCACTTTAATAATTTCAATCAGAATAATGTCAAATAAACAAGTGTTTTTATTCAAACTTTTCCCAGCAGCATTTTTTTTTTTAAGGAAATGCCTAATCTAATACAAAAAAATCTCTACCACGACATAACCATGAAGGTCACAAAAAATCTGTTTAAATGTTATTATTACATAAATGAAAACGTGATCTTCATCACTTTCTCTCTGAAAAATAAACCACACAATCACAAATGTCTAAAGGCAAACACATTTTAGCAACTGATTATAAAATATTATATCCTGCACATGGGATGTAGGTCAGGCAGTACCTGCAGATAAAACACAGGTTACAATGTGAACCAGACATGTAAATGAATGTGTAAATGATTAATAGAGAGAAACACACCAAAGACTTGAAAAGATGTGCAAAATACAAAACATCAAAGTCATAACAAAGCTCTTCCACTGAAAGAGAAAAAGTAAATACATTTATATCATCATTGTTTATGACCAGTAAACTGATGTTGAATAACTTTACAAAGCAGCAAAGTCAGCGTAAAACAGGTCTGGGGAAAAAAAAAAAAAAAATATATATATATATATATATATATATATATATATATATATATATATATATATATATATATATATATATATATATATATATAAACAATAGCTGCTGCAGTAGTAATAATAATATAATCCTATTAAGTGTTAAGTAAGAGTAATAATACAAACCACAGTAGTAAGACATATAGTAGTAGTATGCTAAGAATACTTTGCAGATCTAGAGTACTTTACTGAATACGTTACGTGTCCCGTACGACTCCCGAGGACACAGGGTCACAGACGACATCGGACAGCATTAAACGTGAGTAAAATGAAAGTTGAAGTATATATTTCTGTGACTTTTGGGCTTCAACTGTGGTTAAATCACCAAATGATCTCTAAATAAACAAGAGATCGTGGTCAGAGGCAAACGTCGCTTTTTACCATACCTTTTTACCTGCAGTTCTCTGAATACATGGTTATTATTGCGTGAACTCATAACTTCCAGCCTAAACTCGCTCCTCTCCCATGAACTCATGGTCTCCCATCTGGCTCTGGTCAGAGACGTACTGCACACGCAACGCATTCAGTGTGAATCTGGCGTTAACACCTCTGCCATTGTTACTTACAAGCATCACATAGGTGGCCATTGCTCTGGTATTGTCAAACATCATCTCCAGCTGTTTTTTTGGTTCAATCACAAACAAACTATTTGTGCTGCAAGGAAACACAAAACTCTTTGAACATTATATAGGATTTATTTCAGCATCTGTTTACAGCCTGGCCTATAAAAATACAGTATATGCTGCAATATCTCGCTTAAATAAAACCATTCCCAACACTAACCTTCCCAGTATGCACACATTTCCCACTAAGTGAAGGATCCTGAAGAGGACGAGTCCAGATTCATGCTGATCCAGCAGATACACTCCCTGCATACAGAATAAAGCAAATATTGTAGTAATGGTGAGTTATATACAGTAGTTATGAATAATTAGATCTTCAAAACACACTCACTGAAAAGTGATCTTTGTAGTAGAAATAATTAGTCCTTACCAGAATTGTGCATCCAGCTCCAAAGGTAAAACACACAATGAAGTTTACAGTGTGTCTAGGATAGTAAAGAAGACTGTAAAAAAACTCCCCAGAGAAGACATTTTGAGATCCACAGCATAAAAGCAAACTTCCAGTACTGTAAGAGAGAGATACAGATTTATGTCACAGATATGCGAATATTTATTTAAATTATAAAATTTAAATGTTGCACAGCTTATCCACAGTACTGTAGCAAGGATCAAATAACTCAAAACCTGAAATTAAATACATTAACATTGTATAAAGGCTTATTCACTAAAGAATTGTGTACATTTGATATAAAAAATGAATAACTCTGTCTTGATAAATTTACAGACAGCTCATTCTTTTGTAGAGTAGCATACAAACCTGACTGTATCTGAATATAATCACAAGCACAAAGGAGTTTTTATTATTATTATTTGTTTATTCTGTTGTGTTTTAACCATCAATAAAAACTGTAGCAGTTAAATCAGCAGCTGTCAGGATGATACCAGCACAGAAAGTAACTCTTCTTTTAAACATGTTTAATCTTTTTGGCCAAGATACTCTGTATTATACGTTTTAGACAAATGTATTTTATTTTTATGAATGAGTTTTTTTAAACAAGCTTTTTAAATTTTAGACATGGCTTTATTTCATTGGAATTGTTTTAGTTTTTAGAAGTGAGTTTCTTTTTTGTGGCAACACATTTAAAAAAATTGTCCTGCTTTTATTTTTCTAGTGGATAAAAACTATTTTAATGATGCTCCTTTTTGAATATAGACATGTATTTTATTATTATTATTATTATTATTATTATTATTATTATTATTATTATTATTTGTGTGTGTGTGTGCGTGTGCATGTGTGTGTGTGTATGTGTGTGTGTGTGTTTGTGTGTAGGCTATTCTCTTTTAAATTTGAGGGATGGGTTTCTTTTTAAGGCCAGATTTTTTAAATTACAGTTTCGATGTTGCACCTCTGGGCCATCTTATTTTATCACTTGCAAAATATTTTTCAACAGCAAAAGTACAATAATACTTATATTTAAAGAAAATTGGTCAAAAACAAGTCATTGTTTTTTCTTCAAAACTATTTTAAATCTGAACGCCAGTCGAAATAAAATATAATGCTTTTTAATTTCCTGCACAAACCAAATTAGCTACGTACATGATGTGGCCCCACTGAATGTTTCCATCACCAGCTGGCATTGGTGCCACTGGGGAGAACCAAAAAGTTACTGCCCCTCTTTCACTAAACTGTTGACTACACTCTACCCAGGTTCTCTGAGTACAAAGACTCTCCTCACTGTGCCATTATACTGATAATAGTGAAAGTATTATACACATTATACGCTTACCTTCATAACCTTCTGTCTGATCTCATCAGCCAGTTCTTCACTGGTTTTGTTTATTTTCTTGAGATCCTTTTCTTTGTACTCCATCTTTCCCATTGATGACAATAGCTTTCTTACACCCAGACCCAGTCCTTCCAGACCCCCAAGACCCTTCAGTCCTTCCAGACCTCTGAAGGCATAAGCAATGAAGAGCAGGACTCCAAGAGTGGGGACAAGTAGTGCACATAGTTCCTATAGGAAACACCGCAGATTAGTAAAATATTAATATAATGCTGTTTGAGCTCTTTTGAATAAAAGGTGCTGCTGAGTCCTCACCTTCACAATGTCTTTGACATCATTGTCAAGTATTTTAGTGCGATGTGAGGTATTCTTTAAAAAGATGAGTTTAAGGTTAATCTACAAAACAGGTACATTACATTACATTACCCCCCCCCCACACACACACACACACCCCCACCCCCACAAAAGAAAAAAAAAGAATGGTTTCTAAGGTTAAAGCTAAATCCACATATTCTGCCTCACATATTTTGCTTAGTTTTTGCAATATGATTTTAAGCTTCTTGTTTTGATGTAATATGCAATATGTCTTTATATAAGTCTTTTGCTTAAAACCGTGCTTAAATATGACGTGTTATAATCATGTCAGTGGCAGAACAACCATTTAGATATGTTTCTGTATTAATCATGTAATGTGTATCTGATGGTAAAGGCTGTGAGGTCAAGCTGATCCTGGAGGGGGAAGGGGGGATAAAAATGTTTGCTTGTCTCTGACCCAAACACTGTCCTGGAACCAAAGCGTTACCATGGAGATGTGGCACAAGCCATATCACCTCTGGGCGACACACAGCTGCATACGGGGGGAGCAGCAGGGGAAGAGACAGGGGAGAGGCTGTGCCTTCCTAAGAATGGACATATATAAAGCGTATTGATTATCAGGAGATCAGAGGATGTTCTATGTCCAAGCTGCCAAAAGCGGGGAAGACTTCAGAAGCTGCCCTCTCTCCCAGGAGAAGATATGGTACTTCTGCTTGATTTGCCACTATGCTTTGATTTTGTTAAGCTAAATAAAAAGAGGGTGGCAGTTCCAAAAAAGAGGTCTAGAAGCTAATGATAGTTTCACCTGCACACAGCCTTTAAAATACACATAAACTGACTAAAATGCCTACCAAGTCATTATAAACCGTAAAATAGAGCCATCATATATACAGTATATTAATGTTGTTGTGGTAGTAATAGTAGTGTTAGTATCATGAGTCTAGTGTCATCTTCTTCATGAATCTACAGTATTCCTGTTAGAGGTTGCGGATACTGGAGCAGGCTGTACACTCTGGACAGTGACCATCTTTATATTCAGCAATTTACCTACACGGCCGGGCCAAACCCACAACCTCCTGGCTCGGAGTCAACAGCATTAACCACTCTGCCTCATTACCCCATCCTTTTTTAACAAACCATAAATAAGTAGCTGTAGTAGTACTACTTGTTGTAGTGGCAGTGGTAGCGGTAGTAGTAGCACCTCATTGAACTAGAATAATGAAAAAAATAAGTTTCTGTAATGCTTACAAGTTCATCAGTGTTTGCTTGTGTTTTTTTTTTCCTGAGATCTTTTTTTCAGAGATCTTCACCAATCCTGTTACGCTTTCCATCAGGAAGAGGATGCTGTAAAAGCCAATAATATTAAAAAAACACGGCCATGTGTGAAAGATGGTTCATCTCAAGGGGCTATCCTCAATAATAAATGCTTTTGACACAATTTTTTTTATTTTAAACACAAACCTCCCCAGTGTGCACATGGTCCCAACAGTGTACAGGACACTGAAGAGTCTGAACCCGTATTCAGGAAGCAACATAAACACTCCCTGTAAGACACAAATAAAACCAAATGTTATGATGAAAAAATATCAATGGTATCTTTATTATGTACAAGGAAACACAGCTGAAAAAAATACATTTTCCCCTTGTCTGATCACATAAGTTCTTCCTTCTTCCTCAGTGTAAAAGTAAAAGAAAGCAATTAATACCAAAATACCATCACTTTCTTTTATAACAAGGAAGAAATAATCTAATAATGAGGTCTTACCACAACTGTGCATCCAACTCCAATGCCAAAACACACAGTAAACCCCAGATTGTCTTTGGTGTCCCATTTTAAATTAAAGAGATAAACCAGCCAGAAACATGACAGGACTTGGAGAACACAAATCAGCAATGCCAGGACAAAGCTCTTCCACTGTAACAACAAAAACATTTATAAAATTTGGACACACAATTAATATTTTATTGAATATTGAATGGCTTACCCAAAATGCTGCAAAAAAAGCCTGCACAAAACATACCTGCAACAAGAAGTAAATTTAATGGATACCAAAACATTTTACTGCCATTCTCTGCAATTGTTACTCTACTACAGCAGCATTCGGAGAAGAGGATATAAATAATGAATTTTAACTTGGGGACAAATACTTTAAATTAAATACTCTAATACAAGTTTAAATGCAAAATTGCAGATCTTTAGGAGCCATTAAGTACAACTGTACAGAAACTAGACATTTGCAGCAGAAAATATAATATAAGTTTAGTTTATGCCATGCTCTCTTAATAGCTGATACAAAGGGTTATATGCAGAATCTGATATTGATCAATAGGATATTAAATCTTGAATTAAATTTAATATTGATTGTTTTAATTATAATGTATAATTATTATGATTAGTTGTTCCTCCCCTAATATATGATTTGTTCAATTTACATCAATCAATTTACATCACTGTTAAAGCACTGTACACTCAAATTGGCGTACCTGAACAGCAGTAATGAAGTACAAAATCCCCTGATATTTACAGCCATAAACTACAGGGACCTGGACAGCTCTGACTTATACATGTGCATTGTTGTAATATTGTAAAATATACTCACAAAAATAACAGCCAGCACTTCTGTTTTGTTGCTCATCTTGAAGTTTCTACTTTCTTTCTTGTTGCAAACCACTTTTTAATACTGCCTGCTGTAATGTGACTGGAAGAAAAGGTTTGTGAGTAGGGTACCTCCCCATCAGACAGAAGGAAATGTAACATACAATAAAACTATATAGATATATACTATACTATATAAAACTATATAGATATAAATCTAATAATGATGCTGTTTAGAGAAAGATAACATTAAAAAAATATGTGGAAAAATAAGAAAATAACAGGTGTTTGACCTGCAGTAAAACTTAACTTACTTAACAAAATAAAAAAATACTGAATACATTAACTTTAACATTACATTAACTCAGTAAGTATAGTACTGCCGTTACTCTACTGTTACTATTACTACAGTATTTCTAGCCCTACTACTTCTGCTCTTCCTACTATTACTACTACTACTATTACTGCTACTACTACTATTACTACAACTGTTGTTACCTACTTTACATTGGAAAAGGTTATGTATGGAGGATGAAAAATGCCAAATTTAAATTAATAAATACATCTTAAATGTGTCAATTATTTAAATTGTTTACAAAGTAATCAGTGACACACTCAATTTATAGTTTATGTACATATGTATGTTTATTGTATTTATTTTCTTGATTAATTAATGACACATTTAATCAATTATTTAATGATGTATTTATTTTATTTTGGCACTTTTCATCCTCCAGACACGACACCCTTCTCCTATGTAAAGTAGGTAACAACAGTTGTATCAATAGTAGTAGTGGTTCAGCTCAAGGAGTACCCAAAAGGAAGATGGCACTGCTCGAGCCTGTGGAGCCAAACTGAGCACCACAGCTGACCGCTTAGAGGCGTATTGGCCACCATCAGGACGATGGAGGACTGCCCAAGCTCTGTACACGCCCAGTCCTGCCTCGCTTCAGTCCCGTCTAACCCATCCTGAACTCTGTGAAGTTGTAGGACACGCTGACTGCACATAAATACTTGTAGTGATCATTCTAGAGCTTAAAGCAAAGCTACAACAAAGTCCGCTCATTTATCTGCTAACTCTGTGATGTTGACAACCACACCAGACACGATACTTGTCCTCTTAACAAGGTCCTGTAGTCTGTAAACTCTGAAGTGAACGCATTATGTTATGAGGTGCAGGCCTACATGTGATGTGCATCTCTGTATCATTAAGTAACTTTTAAACAAATAATCTAATTCTGCTCACAGTATAAAGCTGATAGACACTTAAATTTGTTAACATTTTTATACAAATGCAAACACCCAGTTTTTATGCCTTTTGTATTTTACCATAAATCATTTTAGAAAACTTCAGTCCCAACAATGTTAAATAACCTAGTATTCCTTATTAAGATATGCTTAATCAAAAAAACAAACAGAAAAAACAAAAAAACAAAAAAAAAAAAACAGAAGAGAATAAAGAAGTCATTCCACCCACAGCATTAAAATGAAGGTCTTGGAAGATCAGTAAATCTGAATCTTCATGAGTTATTACATGAATGGAGGCATTATCTTCTTTATGGCCTCCCTGAAAAATAAACCACACAATCACAAACGTCCAAAGGCAAACACATAAACTGACTTGAAATGATATACAGTACCTCGCAGACGGGACATAGGTCACACAATACCTAAAAAAAAAGAAAAGAAAAAAAAACACAGGTTACAATGTCACACTAAAAATGTTAATTACTATGCTTGATAGAAACACACCAGATACTCGACATGATCTGCAAAATGCAAAACATCAAGGCCAGAACAAAGCTCTGCCACTGTAAGAGGAAAAAGTACATTTATATCAACATTGCTATGTTTTGACCAATAAACTGATGTTGAATAACTTACCCAGGCTGCGAACAGAGTCAGCACAAGACAGGCCTGAATAAAAAAAATAAAATAAAATGATAATAAAATGTTAGCCAACAATATACCAGTACATTTACATTTACATTTTTATGTACAGCATAATGATGTAGAGACAATAAATGAACATTTACAGTATTAATAGTAGTAACTATTACTAACTGAAGGTAGTTATATATGTGCACATCTGGAGTACTTCTGACACCTTTGCCATTGTTACTCACAAGCATCACATAGGTGGCCATTGCTCTGGTATTGTCAAACATCATCTCCAGCTGTTTTTTTGGTTCAATCAAAAACAAAGTGCTGCAAGAAAAAAAAATTCTCTTTGAACATTATATAGCCTTTACCACACAGAGTTGTATATGCACAACATCTTTTCATTAGCAGCCTGGCCTATAAAAATACAGTCTATGCTGCAATATCTCACTTGAATAAAACTGTTGTTTATTATTTTCCAACACTAACCTTCCCAGTATGCACACATTTCCCACCGAGTGAAGGATCCTGAAGAGGACGAGTCCAGATTCATGCTGATCCAGCAGATACACTCCCTGCATACAGAATAAAGCAAATATTGTAGTAATGGCAAATTATAGATTTAAAATGGAGATAGTTGTGAATTACTACATCTTCTAAACATATCTGGCATTCATTTTCTACTTTTTCATGGTAAGAAGGACAACACTTAAAAGTGAGTTTGTGGTAGAAATGAGAAGCCCTTACCAGAATTGTGCATCCAGCTCCGAAGGTGAAACATACAACGAAGTCTACAAGATTTCTTGGACAGTGATCAAGACTGTAAAAAACTCCCCAGAAAAGACATTTTGAGATCCACAGCATAAAAGCAAACTTCCAGTACTGTAAGAGAGAGATACAGATTTATGTCACAGATATATGAATATTTATTTAAATTCTAAAATGTAAATGTTGCGCAGCTTACCCACAATACTGTAGCAAGGATCAAATAACTCAAAACCTGAAATTAAATACATTAAAATTATATAAAGACTTATTCACTGAAGAATCATTACATTTTTATTTTTTATTTTTTTTACTTTTAAGATTCTGTGTAAATTTTATGGAAAAAAGAATTAATTCTGTCATGATAATTTTACAGACAGCCAGGCGCGCGGGAAGCCAGTTCTGGTAGGGGGGCTGGGGGCTGTAATGTAATATCTGACGTAACATTATGTTGTGTCGGTTTTGGCATATTACTGACATTACTGGCACAGTACAAGGCATTAAATATTGTATCATGAATTAACATTTATTTATTAACGTTGCCTGTTGGCTTTACACACACAGGCTATACACACAAACCAACAAAAGCCCGACATTTTTGATTAGCTCATTTAGGCTATTTAATCACACCTCAAGCACAATATACAGGTTTTATTAATTTTTTTTATTTTATTTTTTCAGAAAGAGTTTTCTTCCACAGCTCCCAGCAGGGGGTGATGGTGCTGTAGCCCCGGGATCCCCTCACCCCCACCCCCCCTCCCACACTAAAGCAGACAGCTCGATCTTTTGTTGAGTAGCATTCGCACCTGACTGTATCTGAATATAATCAAAGCACAAAATATATACATATATTATTATTATTTGGTTATTCTGTTATGTTTTAACCATCAATAAAAACTATAGCAGTTAAATCTGCAGCTGTCAGGATGATACCAGCACAGAAAGTAACTCTTCATTTTAACATGTTTAATTTTGGTGGCTAACCACTCTGTATTATATGTTTTTGAAGTTTATTTTATTTTTACGAATGAGTTTTTATTAAACAACCTTTTTAAATTTAGCTTTATTTTAATGGAATCTTTTTAGTTTTTCGGGGTGGGTTTCTTTTTTGAGGCAACACATAAAAAAAAAATCTTCCTCTTCTTTTATTTTTTCTAGTAAACAATAACTATTTTGATGATGATCCTGTTTTGTTTTGGGTTTTTTTGTATGCTTTTTAAAAAATTATTATTTGAGGGATGGGTTTCTTTTTAAGGCCCGATTTTTAAATTACAGTTTCAACCTCAGGGCTACTGTACATTATCATTTGCAAAATATTTTTCAACTGCAAAAGTAAAGTAATACCTATATTATATTTAAAGAAAACTGGTAAAGTCATTTTTTTTTTTCTGTATTTTAAATCTAAATGCCAGTCGAATTAAATATAATGCTTTTTAATTTCCTGCACAAACCAAATTAGCTACGTACATGATGTGGCCCCACTGAATGTTTCCATCACCAGCTGGCATTGGTGCCACTGGGGAGAACCAAAAAGTAATACACATTATACACTTACCTTCATAACCTTCTGTCTGATCTCATCAGCCAGTTCTTCACTGGTTTTGTTTATTTTCTTGAGATCCTTTTCTTTGTACTCCATCTTTCCCATTGATGACAATAGCTTTCTTACACCCAGACCCAGTCCTTCCAGACCTCTGAAGGCATAAGCAATGAAGAGCAGGACTCCAAGAGTGGGGAAAAGTAGTGCACATAGTTCCTATAGGAAACACCGCTGATTAGTAAAATATTAATATAATGCTGTTTGAGCTCTTTTGAATAAAAGGTGCTGCTGAGTCCTCACCTTCACAATGTCTTTGACATCATTGTCAAGTATTTTAGTGCGATGTGAGGCATTCTTTAAAAAGATCAGTTTAAGGTTAATCTACAAAACAGGTACATTACATTTTTTATAACATACATACAGTTGCCATCAGAAATATTCAACCCCCCCAAAGATTTTAAGGGTTTATCAATTTAAGATTTTTCAAGAAGACTAGAAGATCCTGTAGTGTCCTGGAGTGCCTCAGTTCTCAGTCTCCAGATTTAAATCTGACTGAAAATGTTTGTTTTATTGAGATTAATAAATCAGTTCTTACCTTTACATCTTCACGTTTACTCTTCACCCATGCAGACAATATTTTAATCTTTGCTGCAGACGCATCCTAAAAAGAGTTGAATTAAAATACATTGGTGGCCAAAATTAAATTATATAAATATAAACCATAGAACAGAGCCATGTTTATATATTAATGTTGTTATACCACACTCAGCAGTAGCGGTAGTAATAGTAGTATTATCATTATGAGTCTAGTGTCATCTCCTTCTACAGAATTCCCGTTATAGGGTTGCAGGTACTGGAGAAGTGTCAGAATTATATTCAGCAATTCACCTACACAGTTGGCCCCAGGATCAAATCCACAATCTCCTTGCTTGGAGGCAACAGCACTAACCACTCTGCCACTCTACCCCCTCCTTTTTTCACAAATCAAAAGTGAGTAGTTGTAGTAACAGTAGCAGTAGTAGTCAGGGGCGTAACATTAGGCACTGCAGCCAGTTCAACTGTACTGGGGCCCAGGGGGTTTACAGGGCCCCTAGACATGGGCCCCTTGTCTGTCTATGGTCAAGTCTTTATCATCTGTGAGCGAGTTTATCTCAGGAGATGAATGTGTTTTCCAATCATTGATACAAACACTAACTTTAAACATAAGTATACTGAAGGGGCTATATTATTGACTTTTCTGAGCTTTCTACCATGTTATAATGTTTCCTCATTAAAAACATACCTGGAGTTGTGTTTTTGTTTTGTTTTGTTTTGTTTCAGTCTCTTCCTAAACCTCTTTCACTGAAGTATAAACCTTAACAAACATTATTTTTTCTTCTTGGTATTATTTTTACATTAAGTACAAATGCTGACCACTTTACCAACAAAACTGGGCTTTATTCTTGTTTTAACACACCTCACTAAACTAGAAAAATGAGAAAAAAAAAGTTTCTCTAATGCAGTACAAGTTCATCAGTGTTTGCTTGTGTTCGTTTTTTTTCAGAGATCTTCACCAATCCTGTTGCGGTTTCCATCAGGAAGAGGATGCTGTAAAAGACAATTGTCAATAATATTAAAAAAACAACCCCTCGAAAAAGAGATGGTTCCTCTGAAGGGCAATCCTCAGTAATCAATAAAGTGACAGTTTTACCACAAATTTTTTATTTTAAACACAAACCTCCCCAGTGTGCACATGGTCCCAACAGTGTACAGGGCACTGAAGAGTCTGAACCCGTATTCAGGAAGCAACATAAACACTCCCTGTAAGACACAAATAAAACCAAATGTTATGATGAAAAAATATCAATGGTATCTTTATTATCTACAAGGAAACACAGCTGAAAAAAATAAATGTTCCCCTTGTCTGATCACATAAGTTCTTCCTTCTTCCTCAGTGTAAAAGTAAAAGAAAGCAATTAATACCAAAATACCATCACTTTCTTTTATAACAAGGAAGAAATAATCTAATAATGAGGTCTTACCACAACTGTGCATCCAACTCCAATGCCAAAACACACAGTAAACCCCAGATTGTCTTTGGTGTCCCATTTTAAATTAAAGAGATAAACCAGCCAGAAACATGACAGGACTTGGAGAACACAAATCAGCAATGCCAGGACAAAGCTCTTCCACTGTAACAACAAAAACATTTATAAAATTTTGACACACAATTAATATTTTATTGAATATTGAATGGCTTACCCAAAATGCTGCAAAAAAAGCCTGCACAAAACATACCTGCGACAAGAAGTAAATTTAATGGATACCAAAACATTTTACTGCCATTCTCTGCAATTGTTACTCTGCTACAGCAGCATTCAGAGAAGAGCATATAAATAATTAATTTTAACTTGGGGACAAATACTTTAAATTAAATACTCTAATACAGTTACAAGTTTAAATGCAAAATTGCAGATCTTTAGGAGCCATTAAGTACAAGCTGTACAGAAACTAGACATTTGCAGCAGAAAATATAATATAAGTTTAGTTTATGCCATGCTCTCTTAATAGCTGATACAAAGGGTTATATGCAGAATCTGATATTGATCAATAGATTATTAAATCTTGAATTAAATTTAATATTGATTGTTTTAATTATAATGTATAATTATTATGATTAGTTGTTTCTCCCCTAATATATGATTTGTTCAATTTACATCAATCAATTTACGTCACTGTTAAAGCACTGTACACTCAAATTGGCGTACCTGAACAGCAGTAATGAAGTACAAAATCCCCTGATATTTACAGCCATAAACTACAGGGACCTGGACAGCTCTGACTTATACTTATACATGTGCATTGTTGTAATATTGTAAAAAATACTCACAAAAATAACAGCCAGCACTTCTGTTTTGTTGCTCATCTTGAAGTTTCTACTTTCTTTCTTGTTGCAAACCACTTTTTAATACTGCCTGCTGTAATGTGATTGGAAGAAAAGGTTTGTGAGTAGGGTACCTCCCCATCAGACAGAAGGAAATGTAACATACAATAAAACTATATAGATATATACTATACTATATAAAACTATATAGATATATACTATACTATATAAAACTATATAGATATAAATCTAATAATGATGCTGTTTAGAAAAGATAACATTAAAAAAATAAGTGAAAAATAAGAAAATAACAGGTGTTTGACCTGCAGTAAAACTTCACTTACTTAACAAAATAAAAAAAAATTGAATACATTAACTTTAACATTACATTTAGTAAGTAAGTATAGTACTGCCGTTACTCTACTGTTACTATTACTACAGTATTTCTAGCCCTACTACTTCTGCTCTTCTTAGTATTACTACTACTACTATTACTACTACTACTACTATTACTACAACTGTTAACTGTTACCTACTTTACATTAGAATTCAGTCCGGTCTAACCCATCCTGAGCTCTGTGAAGTTGTAGGACACGCTGACTGCACATAAATACTTGTAGTGATCATTCTAGAGCTTAAAGCAAAGCTACAACAAAGTCTGCTCATTTATCTGCTAACTTTGTGACGTGGACAACCACACCAGACACGATACTTGTCCTCTTAACAAGGTCCTGTAGTCTGTAAACTCTGAAGTGAACGCATTATGTTATGAGGTGCAGGCCTACATGTGATGTGCATCTCTGTATCAATAAGTAACTTTTAAACAAATAATCTAATTCTGTTCACAGTATAAAGCTGATAGACACTTAAATTTGTTAACAGTTTTATACAAATGCAAACACCCAGTTTTTATGCCTTTTGTATTTTACCATAAATCATTTTAATAACTTCAGTCCCAACAATGTTAAATAACCTAGTATTCTTTATTAAGATATGCTTAATCAAAAAAACAAACAGAAGAGAATAAAGAAGTCATTCCACCCACAGCATTAAAATTAAGGTCTTGGAAGATCAGTAAATCTGAATCTTCATGAGTTATTACATGAATGGAGGCATTATCTTCTTTATGGCCTCCCTGAAAAATAAACCACACAATCACAAACGTCCAAAGGCAAACACATAAACTGACTTGAAATGATATACAGTACCTCGCAGACGGGACGTAGGTCACACAATACCTAAAAAAAAGAAAAGAAAAAAAAACACAGGTTACAATGTCACACTAAAAATGTTAATTACTATGCTTGATAGAAACACACCAGATACTCGACATGATGTGCAAAATGCAAAACATCAAGGCCAGAACAAAGCTCTGCCACTGTAAGAGGAAAAAGTACATTTATATCAACATTGCTATGTTTTGACCAATAAACTGATGTTGAATAACTTACCCAGGCTGCGAACAGAGTCAGCACAAGACAGGCCTGAATAAAAAAAATAAAATAAAATGATAATAAAATGTTAGCCAACAATATACCAGTACATTTACATTTACATTTTTATGTACAGTATAATGATGTAGAGACAATAAATGAACATTTACAGTATTAATAGTAGTAACTATTACTAACTGAAGGTAGTTATATATGTGCACATATGGAGTACTTCTGACACCTTTGCCATTGTTACTTACAAGCATCACATAGGTGGCCATTGCTCTGGTATTGTCAAACATCATCTCCCGCTGTTTTTTGGGTTCAATCACAAACAAAGTGCTGCAAGAAAAAACATCAGTATATATCCTTTACTTTTGTCATCTAGGCGAAACATCTTTTCATAGCAGCCTGGCCTATAAAAATACAGTCTATGCTGCAATATCTCACTTGAATAAAACTAGTTGTTTATTATTTTCCAACACTAACCTTCCCAGTATGCACACATTTCCCACCGAGTGAAGGATCCTGAAGAGGACGAGTCCAGATTCATGCTGATCCAGCAGATACACTCCCTGCATACAGAATAAAGCAAGACATAAATGACATGTTGTAGATTTGAGAGGGTCAGGCAGTGACTGCTGCATAGGGGAGCGCCACATTTGTTTTTTAAGTTTGTTTAATGCCTGTTGCCTGTGATGTTGCCTTGTTTTGTTGGTTCAGTTTTGTTTATTATTATTATTATTATTTTTGTGTGTGTGTGCAGTGTTTGTTTATTAAAAAGTCATACAAATATACTTCTGTTATAATGAAATAATAGATATTTCCAATCTGGCATTCATTTCTTCTTCCTCACTGTAAAAAGGATAACTTTTAAAGTTTGTAGAAGAATTACCTCTTACCAGAATTGTGCATCCAGCTCCGAAGGTAAAACACACAACAAAGTCCACAAAATGTCTGGAATAGTGGTGAAGACTGTAAAAAATTCCCCAGAGAAGACATTTTGAGATCCACAGCATAAAAGCAAACCCCCAATACTGTAAGAGAGAGAGATAGAAACAGATTTATGTCACAGATATACAATTGCTTTGTCTTAAATTTTAATTAAATGTTGCATTGCTTACCCACAACACTGTAATGAGGACCAGGTAACGCAGGACCTGAAGTTACATAAAAAAGATTAGTTAAATATTAATTAATGTATAACATAAGTAATGTTACAGTTTCAGAAGTTAGGTTTGTACTTTTGAGAGTGTGTATTTATTCTCTAAACTCTATGTAGAAAAACCTGCCCCTATACTTTCTCAGAGAGAACAAACTGAGCAGAACTACAGAAGAATAGTAGCATAAGGCCTAGGATATACTGTCTGGACTAAACTGATTTACTTTCGATGAATAGGAGCTGACTGTCAGAACAGTAACGACCAAGAAAGTATGCTACTATGTGTTGTTGGCTACTACTCTGCCCGATTTATGCTTTGGCTTAAAGTTAGCTACATTAAGTTTCCATTACACCAGCCGCCATTGGTAATAGCGTCCACTAGGGGAGCCAAAGAGCCACTGCAACTTTTGTCTAAAGGTTACACTGTAGACCAGTAGAAATCCAGTTTTACATATCTCTGTAATACATATGGTCTAGCTTACCTTCATAACTTTACATTTGATTTCAGCAGCTTGTACTTCTCCTCCATCAGTTTTCTTGCGTACAGTTTTGGGTTTGATTTGTGTTGGCGCCAATAACCTTTTCCAAACCTCCCAGTTCCAGACCTCCTAGACCCAATCCTTCCAGACCTCCCAGACCTCTGAATCCATTACCAATGAGGACAAGGACTCCAAGTGTGGGGAAAAGTAGTGCACACAGTCCCTATAAAGAAAGCAGTCGATAAGTAAAATATTAATGTAATCATGTTTAATCACTTGAGAAAGACAGAGTCCTCACCTCCACAATACCACCGATGTCACTGTTATATATATCCATGCATAACTCCCAATTTCAGGCATCCTTTAAAGAAAGAGAAGGCAACTTAATTTCCAAGTTATCAAAGGCAATATATATAAAACAAAAATGCATATTGGATATTATTTGGATTACAGATGTTCAGTTCTTACTGAATCTTTAACTTCACTCTTCCACCACTCAGAGAGACTTTTCATCTTTGTTGTGGCACCCTTTTAAGTCAGTGTGAAAAAGATAAGGTAACTTCTTGAGCCAGTATCAACACAGACGATGTGTGATTTATAAGATGATCAAAACAAAACAAACAACAAACAAAATAAACAAAAAGCACTTTGAATTGCTCTGTGTATGAATTGTGCTATACAAATAAACTTGCCTTGCCTTGCCTTGCCAAACAAAACATCAAACTCTTCTGTAAGCTAGCCTGACCAGCCATCCTAATTTATTCAATTCTTATTAATTATAGTCCAATCCCTGTCAAATCAAATTTGATTTCCAGGGGGCGGCGTTCCAGGCATGTCCCAGTGGGAGAAGACCCTGGGGAAGACCTAGGACTATGTGTTTCAGTAGGCCTGGGAACACCTTGGGATTCCTCTGGAAGAGCTGCAGAAAGAGTCTAGGGAGAGGGAAGTCTGAGCATCTCTGCTGAGATGCGAGGCAGTATCTGATCGTGTCTGTCATTCAGTATGATAAATCCAATGTCTGTCAGTATGATAAATCCAATGTCTGTCAGTATGATAAATCCAATAAAAGACTTTCTTGGAGATTTTGGGAAAGCAACTTCTTAACTTTATTTTCTCAAAAACAGATTTTCACTGGTGGCTGGTGGTATTTTAAACAGGGGATGCTCAAATGTAGCCTTACACCTTCCCATTAACATTGTTCAATGTATACATTTAACATGTGGAAAAAAGTTATGAATGCAGGACCACTGAGGGCTTCTGTATTTAGGAACATGTGCATCTGCTGCATTCAGTCTCCAAATCTATTCTATTGTCTATATCTATTGTGTAGATGGGATGGATCATTTTAAATGTAGCTCTGAACCAACTCTGAAAATCCACAATTTTCTCCTGTACTTACTTGGACAATAGTCTTGGCTTGGTTTTGGTATTTTTCATCAGTCCTCTTCACATTTGCTAAGTGTTCCAACAGGAAGAGGACACTGCAAGAGACAATTTTCAATAAGAAAAATATAAAAACACAAACAAAAAAACACCATAGTTATAATAAATGCTCCACTTTTCACCTCCCCAGCGTGCACATGGTCCCAACAGTGTACAGGACACTGAAGAGTCTCCATCCATGTTCAGGAAGCAGCATAAACACTCCCTGTAAGACACAAATCTAAACTGTTATGATGAAGAAATGTAAATGGTATCTTAAATATCTATAAGGAAACACAGCTGAAATAAAACACATTTTCCCAACTTGTCTATCTAATCTAGTCACAGAAGTTCTTCCTCCTTCCTCGGTGTAAAAGAAAGTGATAGGATAAATAGTGAAATTCCATCACTTTCTTTTACAACAAGGAAGGAGTAACTTTTTTGTAAGCCCACTAAAATGATTAGGCCTTGCCAGAACTGTGCATCCAACTCCGATGCCAAAACACACAGTGGCCCCTTGATTGTGTTTGACGTCCCATTTTAAGTTGTAGAGAGAAGCCAGCCAGAAACATGACAGGACTTGGAAGATGCACACCAGCAATGCCAGGATAAAGCTTTCCCACTGTAAGCACAAAACACAATTTATATTCAATTATAAGTTTTATTTAACTTATAAATGAGTTAATGTTGTATGGCTTACCCAAAATACTGAAAAGAAAGTCAGCACAAAGCAGGTCTGCAACAATAAGTAAACACTGGACATAAATTACACAGATACTACTACTACTACTACTACTACTACTACTACTACTACTACTACTACTACTACTACTACTACTACTACTACTATATTTTAGTTGGATTTGCTAACATTTAGATAACTGATTATTTCTCTGCTGATTGTAGAGGCATCTTCAAATTAGAGACAAATACAGCAAATAAAATAGTTTGATAAAAAAAAATTTGACTAGAAGTAATACGATTATAAACCAAAACAGATTTTTGCAGTGATTGTTATTCTTATTTATTAAATCAATTAATGCCGCCTTCCGCCAACTTTACGCCAACTTCCCAAAAAGGATTTTTATATAAATTTAAACTTGATCCTTTTATGTAACAGATGCCTCAAAAAATTAAAAAAAATTACCAAAATATAAATAAAAAAATAGTATGTTCAGTACACAGTGGAACATCATAACCATTTATGTAGCCTGTAATAATCTACTTTTATGATAAACTGAATTAATAATCTTCACAACTGAAGTACTGAAACATTTTACGCTATGTACACTGAAGCTACTGTATATACTCAAAATATATTTTCTCTATAAACTGAAATAGGCTACACTGACTATTCACAATAATATTTTAGGTAACTTATCCATACAGTATTGTTGTATAACATAATAGTAACTTGTACTTACAAAAATAATAGCCAGTGCTTCTGTTTTGTCACTCATCTTGAAGCAGGGATGATGTGATGATTTCTCTTTTGCCCAGCCTTTCCTCAGGGTGATAAACATCTGTCTTTCTTGTTGCAAACTGCTGTCTTTAATACTGTCTGCTGCAATGTGATTGGAAGAAAAGGTATCACTGTGATGTGGGTTCCTCCCCTCTGACAGAAAGAAATGCAGATTACAGTGAGATGCATCTGAATGAAGTTTAGAGAGCAAATATAGACAACATTGGACATGGTAAAAGGAAACATTTATTTTTGTAGTTCCTTGAAATGTTGCTCCATCATCACACTGGTGCTGTACTCTAAACATGAAAGTGTACATAGCTTTTAAATTGGGCCTTGGCATCTCGGCTTTGGAAACAGCAAATATCCATCACATTTTGTCACTGTTCAAATTACAGAGGTGGAGGAAGTACACTAAATATGCACTAAAGCAGGTGTGTCAAACTCAATCGGAGCTGGGGCCAAAATTAGAAAACCAGTCTTGGTCGTGGGCCGAATAAGAGTATTATATAAATAATAAAGCCAGCCTACTGTATTTTTGTTCTCAGTTAGGCTAAAATAGTTTTTTTTAATATAGAATAATACTTTCCCAACAGAACTACAAATGTAGATTTGTGGTTTTAAGGGGCTTTGTAGTTTTGTTTTAAATCAGAACTTAGAACTCAACAAATAACAACAAATAGGCCACAAACTACTGACTAACACTGACCAATGATTTATTTATGAAGTATTACTTACTACCACAGTTACCTAACTCCTCATATACGACAGGTGTTTTCATCAGGTGCAGTCTGTTTTACTGTGACAGTGGGTACTACCAGCAGATAAATATTTAGGTGCATGTCATGCCCCTTATGTAAGCCCAGCACAACTTTAAGCTGAGTCAGCTCCTACACACAAACATGTATTATAGGCCTACTTTACTTGTATTAAGCAAACTACTGTCCACCTCTCTGTCCTCTGCAGGACACAGTGTGAGCAGGATGATACCTCTTTCTGGGCAGGTTTAGCTCGCTGTGTGTTAATGAGTGCATTAGAGCACAAGTAGCGACAGAGAGAAAGGAAAAAAGAGCGACGGAGGGCAGTGCTGTGAATGAACTTTAAAGACGCGGTTTGTAAAGGTGATGTTCTTACACTGCTGTGCGGTTGGAGCCTGTTTTTATTACTGCCACATTAGCTCAACAAACAAAGTGTAGAGTTTTTACAGACAGTCCCGGTGTTTAAGAAGCTCCTGCTCTCACTGACCCCTCTTTGTCTTTTGTGGAAAGTTAAGATGTCCTGTCAGAGAATCCTTCACTCTCTGCTCCTGCGGCTCGTTAAATGCCGCTCGCTAAAACAGCGGGGGAGGGGCAGTGCCGGCGCGCAGCGGCGCCGCTTCTGCAGTGCATTATGGGAGATGTAGTTCAAACAGATCGAGCACAATATATCGCCGGGCCATTATTAATATAAAATGGAAATGATCTCGCGGGCCAAAAGAAATTATCCTGGCCGCGGGCCTTGAGTTTGACATATGTGCACTAAAGTAAAAGCATTGGTACTTAACAATACATTATTATTATTACTTATATTTCTCGACTGGAAAAGGGGGCTTGCCCTCTCCAGGTTGGAGGAGAGTTCCTGCCTCAAGTGGAAAAGTTGAAGTATCTCGAGTGAGGGAAAGGTAGAGCGCGACATTGCCAGTGTTTGTAGTATTGTTGATGTATTGGTCCATCACGGTGAAGACGAAGCTAGGCCGAAAAGTGAAATTCTCGATTTATAGGTCCATCTACATTCCTACTCTCACCTATGGTCATGAGCTGTGGGTCATGACTGAAAGGGCAAGATCAGATACAAGTGGCCGAAAAAAGAGTTTCCTCCGCAGGGAGGCTGAGTGCTCCATTAGAGATAGGCTGAGGAGCTCAGTCACACAAGCTCAGGGTAGAGCTGCTGCTCCTCCAAATCGAGGCCAGCTGGGGCCAGCTGAGGGGGCTTGGGCATTCGGATGCATGTCCCACCGGGAGGAGGCCCCAGGGAAGACCTAGGGCACGCTGCAGGGACTATGTCTCTAAGCTGTCCTGGGCACACCTCAGGATTCTCCAGGGGAGGAAGTGTCTGGATGCCTTGATATCATGACGCCATAATGCTGTAAGTACACCTTACCCTGTGAGAACAACTAGAATACATGAACACTGTTAGCACTGACATGGACCCAACGAGCTATTACACAGTTATTACAAGTACAAACAATACCTTGTTGCCGTCTGTCACACTGGAGGTCTTTAAAAAAAAAAGCAAAAATCCATTAAAGTTTTTCCTTTTCTTCTTGGTAATGGCAAAGCTAGTAACTTGTGTTGATTAGCTGTCGTTTTACAGCATTGGTCTCACAGTATGTGAGGATTCACAGGCGTCATATAATTACCCAGCAGTCTCTACTTGCCATAATAACAGTACCATCCAAAAAACAAAATAAATGTATCCAAACTTTCAAATACATTCAGAGAAACACATATGCACCTTAAGTGCTTAACAAAACACATATTTTAACATCATAAATAATAATGAATTTTCTGTAATAATATTTTTGCTTATTTAACCATTTCAACAAGAAAGTTTGTTTTTAATTTGTTTAAAAAATTTAATCAATTGTTTTAATGACACTAACAATTACTACTGCTACTATTATTATTTCTAATATTACTACTACTGATACTATCACTACTACCACTACTACTACTAAATAGTAATATTGCTAAATAGTGTGGTGCAGTCTTGTTTAGCTTAAACAAATTCATAACTGTTTTTATCCCAGCACAAAAACTCGATCTTTTAACACCTTATGTCCCAATCCGAGCACTCAGGTCTGGGGGTCCCAGAACCAGACTTTAGGGTGACCAAATTTCTAGACCCAAAACTGGGACACATATTTATTTCATAAATCACAGTGCATTTTTATTCATTAAGTGACAAAAAAGCTTCCGAAATCCTTACATTTTTCAGTCATGTTATTAAAGAACATGACACAAGAGCTCAAGTTTTGAATTTGATGGAAAATCTTTGACAACATTGTAAATAACTTTAGTGACAAAAGTCTTATTAAATTATTTTAAGTTTCCTACATTTTCTATTTGTTAAAATGGGGACAAGCGGGACATGGTTTGTTGACAACTGGGACACAATAGTGTTTTTACAAAATTTGTTGGGACATGGGACAAGGAGCCAAATACAGGGACTGTCCTGGTTAAACAGGGACATCTGGTCACCCTACCAAACTTGCCATAAGAGAGGACCGGGCTTTTTCTGTCCGGGCTCCCTCCCTTCCCCCTCGAGATTGGACAAATTAAATGTCTAAGCACTTTTAAATGACTTTAAAAAACCTTTTTGTTTACTCAAGCATGTGGCTGATTTTAATAGTTGTTTTTTTTTTTTTTT
This sequence comes from Bostrychus sinensis, assembly GCA_020698575.1. Taxonomy (NCBI): domain Eukaryota; kingdom Metazoa; phylum Chordata; class Actinopteri; order Gobiiformes; family Eleotridae; genus Bostrychus; species Bostrychus sinensis. The sequence continues at coordinate 25,498,774 of CM036246.1, forward strand.
TACTGGTTTTATTCATTAGACTCTATTGCTAACCACTGATTTGCTGTATTTTTCTTGCACTGTGAACTGACTCTTATTATTATTATTATTATTACTACTACTACTACTACTACTACTACTACTACTACTACTACTACTACTACTACTACTACTACTACTACTACTACTACTACTACTACTACTACTACTACTACTACTACTACTACTACTACTACCACCACCACCACCACCACCACCACCACCACCACTACTACTACTACTACTCACTGAAGGAAAAAAAGAAGTAAAAGTAAAAGAAGTAAAAGTATTGCAATCGTAAAAGTACACAAACCTTTAAAAAAGAAATAATCTTGGCAAATAATGGCAAATGTTATTTTTATTAATAGAAATTGCTTTCCTTAATCAGATAAATAAGAAATGGAAAAGTAAACATTAATATAAGCAGACAATAAAACTGTAATTTAAAAGAACAAAGTAATTTTAAATACAATCACTTTGACACTGATAGTAAACAGGACACACTTGACCTTTGTGGTTTAAAGTAAAACTGCACAAGAGGAAATTGCACTTTGATATTAACATTTAAATCATTACAAATATTTACACAATTTATAAAACACATCCATTAGCACATGACCTTTAGTAATAGGATACTTCATAATTTACAGTACTGTGGACAAAATTATTAGTTTTGGTGTGGATCCAGGGCACTGTTTAAATCCAGGTCACTGAACCATTTTGAGATACAGACTGAAAATACTAACTTACTAAACTGTAAGTAACTGTAACTTGTTCAAAGTGTTTTTTAAAACCTGTCCCAGCATTTTGCACAGTAATGTACTTCATAATAAAAATATACAACAAAGAGAAAAAGTGTAGACAACTGAACTCTTCAGGATTTGGTTCATTTTATACAGAAAGCCGCCAGTCGCAAAATGGCATCCCTGAAAAGAACAAGTCAAGCATGATTAGAACGTTTTTTGTGCACCAAGAAACTCTCGGGACAGTGATGTGAAGGATTAGTGATTAAAGTTACAAACCTCACACATGGGATATAGGACAGACTGTACCTGCAGGAACACATACAGTATATGTTAGTGTTGTAGCGCCCAGTCGTGGTTTCGTCTCTGTCTCGGCTGCAGTTTTACTCGGTCTTGTCTCAGTCTCGGATGTGGTGGTCTCAGGGATTTTATTTACCAAACATTACAACAAAATGTTACTTTTCATAATTTTGGAGTAATTCCGCATTAATGGAACCATGACAATGATCTGTCTCTGTTTGTTTGTGGATTCTGTTGCAATAGATCATTAAAATGTTCATGTTCAATGTTAATGTATTTGAACCCATTTTTTTCCCCCTTTTTCTTTTTGTTTTTTTACTTTTTCCCTTTATTTAGTGTTACTTCACAGAGTTTGGTCTAGACCTGATCTCAGTTTGTCTTGGTCTTGGTCCTAACTCAATCTCGAACTTTTCAGCCTTGTCTTGGTCTCGGTTCACTCTGGACTCAGACTGGTCTTGGTCTTGACAACAACAACATTTGTGTATGTTATGAAACTGTCAATCACACGTAGTACGGACTTAAAAGAACAATCTAATTTTACCGCATCACTGATGATCCTGTAACATCTTTCTGTTTCTAGTTGTTGATCCAGGACCATCCTCGCAAAGAACCAGTCACCTTGTTATGATGTCATAAGTATGCGCCTTAGGGAAAACATTGGTAAATTTCAATAGATTCTGGCTGTTAAAAAATACTTGTATTTTTAACCCTTTGAATTATGAATTTATAACAAGCATCCTTGTTTTAGGTGATCAGGCTTCAGGTCCAGATGTTAAGGTTACAGTCTCTGTGTGTGTTGGTGTATATATGAACATTTAATCTGGAAGTCCTGTCTGGTTATGTTTTGACAATAAAAACTGTGTCTGGTTGTACCTCCTGAGCTTTTTGTCATACCTTGAGTACCCCTTTACTCGTCAAAAAGTGCTTATATGAAACAATTGTTATAGTACTTTTTTTTTTTTTTAAGTTTTGCATTATTTTCATTTTAAATCAAATTTGGCATAAAAAATGTAAATAATATAAACAATAATAATAAAAACTGTTGCATTTACTTATGACTTATTTTATGCTCAGAATAAACTTAAAAAAATAAAAATATATAGTAATTTTGAACATATTAAATTTACTTCAGAGAAAAAAACACTTTAATAACTCTCCTGTGAACCTACTGAACCTAAATAACATGTAACAAAATACCGTGTAATGTTCAGTTTATATTCTTTAGCAGTGAGACACTTGAGCTTGTCTTTCATAAGTTAAAGAAGTAACTCTTCTCATAAATTTCCAGCCTTAAGGCACACACTTTTAACCTCATAATAATGTGACCGGTTCTTGTTAAGGTGATGGTCCTGCAGCAGCAACAACAACAACTAGAAAGATGTTCCTGGAAAGTGAGCAACAAAAACAATAATGTGACCAAGTTAAAATGAAGAGAAACATACCAGGCGAATGCCAAAACTTGCAAGATGACAAATAACAAGGCGAGTCCAAAATTTTTCCACTGCGAGAGAAAAATGATGAGTGAGATTTATTTTGCACACAAGTCAAGTGTAGGCTCATGTTGGACAGCTTACCCAGAAGGCTGCACACAGGGTTAGTACAATGCAGGTCTGCAAAAGTAAGTAGGACAAATATAATCAAAAACTAGTAATCATAGAGACTTACTGGATTCTAGTAAATTTAAATTGATTAAGTAATCCTTTAGGGGGTTTTAAAGCAGAAAAATTTCGGTGTCAGTCAGGAGAAGCATTAGGTAAGACTATAGGGAGGAGAGTCTAAACTAAAGAGGGATGTAACGATATCCAAATCACAGGTTACAATATTTATTATCTTGTATTGTGGGAAGACTCACGGTGTTGCAGAAATGCACAAGATAACAAAACATATTCTCTAAAAATGACCTGATGAGCCTTTAGTGCACTAATTATTGTGATATTTCAACAGATTAAGACTAAATAAGTGTTTAATAACAATAATTTTGTCATGTTGTCTGCACTGAAACGGAGCAAAGGATCATGGTCTATGTAGTTCCCTCTGCTTTTTAACCATACTGCTGCAACAAAACAATGCAAATTAGCCCCGGGAGCTTACCATTCGATATTGTTAAAGTATGATATTGTGAGACTTTTGATATAGCGTTATCACGAGCATGCAGCAGTCACATATATCAAAATGAAAACAGCAGTCAATGTGCTTTAAATGGAATATTATTTGGAAATTGTCAGCAGTGCTTAATAAAATATATATTTGTAGACTACTTTTCACAACTTGTAGTGATTGTGTAGTTGAGCAAAATCGTTCCCTAAAATTATGTCCGATATAGTCATAACATTATAGCCGGCCTTTACTTGAGATGGAGGACAGGGAAGAATTCTGCTGCTAATCTGCTGCTAAAGTGTCAATATCCAGATGTTTTGGTGAGGTTTATAGTTAATAAGTCTGGAGGACCTATCGTCATGAAACAAAAACTGACAGAACGTTCAACATCTCCTCTGTCAGCTCAAATTAACCTAACAATATTCAATATTCAATCAAACAGGGGTTATTGTTGTCAGCAGAGTTGAGCCACAAGATTAATAAAGTGAGGCTGTGGACCCAATCCCAAACAAAAAATTATCAGGTTCATTATTTGTGGACTTTCTATTCACTTATTTCTTTTTCTTTTTTGAGTGTCTAACCCAGGGGTAGGCAAGTATGATTGCAGTCGGGTCAAATAAATTTTGCACCACCAAGTGGCGGGCCACAAGAATGGACATCTGTCATGGTTTCTTGGCAGCTGTAAATGAACATATATTAGCATGTTCAATTATGTATACAAAATATATAGATCAATAAATAAATACCTTAAAAATAAATAAATAAATAAAAATCCTCACCCCAACTGCACCACACCCTATTTTGCTACATTTTTACGCGGCAAATTAGATAAACATTGGATACTTATTGAATAGAGGCAAAGGTAACCATGAGAGAAGGAGGTCACATGATAGAATGCTTGCTATTTATTGGTTGGAGGCAACTAAAACCATGAAGCCATGACAGAGAGCTGTATGCTTGCAATTCACTGACAATGCCACGGGGTTAAATGCTGTCAAGTAATAGCAATTAATAAAAGTACATATCAGCTAAAAAGTTGATGAGAGCCAACTTTATCTGGGCGAGGGCCAAGTTTGGCCAGGGGTTGCCTACCCCTGGTCTAGCCTATACAATGACACTGGGTCCTGCCCTCAACAGAGTTTGAATGCTACGGAGCCCCTAAAGGGACATGTGTGAATAAAAAAAATAAATTGAAAGCCTTTCTCGTGCTCCCAAGAAAGTAACTTGCGCTCTTGAGAAACTAAGTTGTGCTCCCCAGAAAGTAAGTCAGGATCATGAGAAAGAGCGATGTGCATGTGCCCAGTGCGCTGGACGGCCTACGTGAGTCAGAATGAAGAAGAATTCTCTGTCTTCAAAATGTCACAATACTAGCATTATTATCCCCCTAATGCCTGTTCACAAGTTCTTTTATTAGAAACTATGTCAAGTAAAGATTTTCTCTCTCTGTCTATTAAGCAGCGTTGACTTCAGAACCTATACTGTTCTGTCCTCTTTATGTTTTTGCACTTCCACTGGAAAAATATGCATTTTCTTACAATCATAATAGTGGTGGCCAGTGCTCTTGTTTTGTCACACATCCTCTTCAGCTGCTTCACAGGTCCCATCAGAAACATGGAGCTGTAATAAATAAACATTAGTATTTGGACATTAAAATGATACAAAAATGTTGTTTTTTTGCACTAACCTTCCCAGAGTACATATGTTTCCAAATGTATAGAAGACAATGAAGAGGGTGATTCCAATTTTGGGGATAAACAGACAAGCTACTCCCTGCAGAGACACACAAGGGAACTTGTAAGAAATGTAAAGAAATATACAGTACAGAGCAAATTTATTTCCCACTGTTGTGTATTTTTGTACATTGATACTTCTTGCTTTGTTAGGGGGCGACCAGATTTCTAGACCCAAAAAGTAGGGCACATTTATTTCATATATCACAGTGCATTTTTATTTATCAAATGACAAAAAAAGCTAAAGAACATGGCGCTAGGGCTTAAGTTTTGAATATGAAGGAAAAATATTGATAAAAATAATTACATTGTAAATAAATTTCGTGACAAAAGTCTTTAGACAAATGATTTTTAGTGTTTCTATGTTTTGCTGTTGGTTCAAATGAGGACAACTGGTACGTTGTTTTCTCAAAAACTAGAACTTTTTTTTTTTTTTTTTTTTTTTTTTTTTACAGATATGTGTTGGGACATGGGACAAGGAGCCAAAAACTGGGACTGTCCCTGGTAAAATAGGGACATCTGGTCATCCTACTGTAGATCTGAGACACCATATCTTTACCACTGCGAGATAGGACCAGTGCCTTGGAAGAGGTCTATGCTCTTAGAGGGAGTGTAGCTTTGATTTTTCTTTTTCGTTTCTTTGCAGTGTTGAGTTATTATTGTACATTGACACGCCTTGCTTTGTGCACAACCTTAAAATCTGCCTTCTGCAGAGTTCTGTAAATGTAAATCAACACTATGCAACAAGAACGCCATGATAAATCTGTAAAACAAAAGAAGGTGAATGGCACTTCCTCTTTGTAAGCATTCCTTAGATCAAGACCAACCTGTGTGGCAACATCACTTGGCCCTGGCTGTTTCTTCTTCCTTCCTCATTGTGAAAAGCTTAGCACGGCCAAATGGCATCATTATGGAAATTATCATCCTTTCTTACCAAAATTGTGCATCCGACTCCGATAATAAAGCACACGATGAAACCCCTGATACGCGTTGCCCAGCTCAAAGACGAGGCCTCGTTCACCGTCTGTGTGTGAAGCAGATGATTTATAGATGAGCGGCTCGAGTTAAAAAAAAAAACAAAAAACAAAACAAAACAGGCACAGGTGGCGTTAGCTCGGTTATTTTTATCTTTACCTCTAAAATGTTGCGGTCCTCTCTCTTCGACTCCTCGCCGCTTAAGACGGATTTTAATTTGTCCATTGTGAGGGGAAAAAAGTGACTTTTACGAGATTATTGGATGAAAATGCGCGTCTTTCTTCACACCGGTGCGCAGTCACGTCACCACTGGAGACGGCAGGTAATTCACCTGGCGCGATGACGTCACGATAGTTAACCCAATGATGACAGGAGGTCTCACTCTGAGCAGGTTAGCAGGAAAAACAGGCTACAAGACGCCTACTGATCTAATAATAAACTGACTCTTCCACTTGTTTAAAATCTCCATCTATATTAGACAGACTTTGTTGGGCCACAAGGGAAATTACTTAGGCACGGTACCTTAGTAGCACTTTAAAAACACTCTTAAATAACACTTCTAAAAGGTAAGATAGGTATACAATAGTTAAAAGTAATATAATAATATTAATAAAATACAACAGAATAAATACAAATTATACAAGATGTGCAAATTTACAAATCTAGAAGAAAAAAAATTAAAACGGAAGTGAATATATTATTGGACTAAGTAAAAATAACAAACAGGCGGGCTAAAGATAATGGGGTGTAATAACATGGATGAATAATATGAGGTGAGTTATTGTACACCTGGCTGTATTGAGTGTGTTATTAATGAAGTTCTGTAGCGTAGTCTGTTGGAAAGTGAGCTCCGATATGTTTTATAAATCAGTTTAGATGTGACAATGATGACTCTCTTCAACATACAATCTACTATCTTGTAGTTGTATGCATTTAATTAGTAAAGTTTAAAGGACAAGTGAGGTTAAGGAGACTCCCTCATGGCAACACACGGAGGCTACAGAATGCAAGGTACAAGGTTTTCTTATTAAGATGTCTTAGTGGTGACTCTTTTCAACACACGATCTTTGTTCACAGCATGAAAATAAAAAACTTCAGTTAGGAATTGATTTGGTGGTGATTTATTTGCATTATAGACAAGATTTATGTTAGAAAATAAGTTAAAGGACATGTTATGCTTTTTACTTTTCAAGTAAACAACCTCAGCATACAGGATTACTCAAACATCCTTGAATTAAACAAAATACTCCAGATATGTTTTTGAAGAGCAAACAACATTATAAAAACCTTAAAATATTATACTTTTTTATGATCATACAAATAACAACAAAATATGATAAAACATTTAATAACTTTAATAAAAGCCTTGTTTGGTTTGAGTCATTCATACAGCCAGTTGAAAGGCACATCATTTTATAACTGGCCTCGAGTCCTTTTATGATCTAGAAGGAAGTTTGATTTTACTCAGAAGAAAAATCCAAAAGGAAATGTTGGCAGGACAAATGAAAAGCATTAAAGCCAAAAATACAATACCTTTTGTTTTTGTTTTGGTTTTAGACTTAGTGATGCTGCAAGTGCAAATTAAAAATGTAAAAAGGTGGCAGCATACATGCAAAAGATGAGGCATAACTGCAAATAAAGTTATAGATTTTACAATTAGTAAGATGACAGAGGTAGACCCAAAGTCCTAATGTAAAATTTCCCCAAAAAATGTCTCAATCCCTTTAGTTTATTTGAACCGCTGCCAAAAATAATTTTCCTTGTATTGAACAGCAACTTAAGTCCAATACTTGTGCTGAATAACACTGGTCCTTATAAAACTTCATCATCTGACTCTGGATCCCTCTCTCTTTGCTTGGCTAGAAGTCCCATTTCCATCGGAGGAGTCCGCTTTAGTCTGGACCGGACCACACTACGAATAAAGCATAGAAAACTCACATTAGCTATGACATTATTGTAGTAAAAAGATATAAGGTACATGATTTTTGCTTCTAAACCTTTTAATAATGTAACAGCATATTGCTCTAGGAATAGACTGTTATAAACAAGCCCTTACAATAGCGAGGCTTTATTTTTAAGGATTTGCTCGAATAAAGACGCATCCACCATTGGTCAACATGGAATTATTTACAGTGTCTGCTTACTCAGAGAAACAATGCAGAACAAGGAAAGCAAAGCAAAATAAATATTGGAGATTCTTTCACAAGAGCAGATTAACATCAATATAAAATTAAATTCAGCGATAGAAGTTTAAATAGACACATTTCAAGCATATTAAAATAACTTTGGCCTTATTTGGATCAACATTTCACATTTTATACCTTCAAATAATGTATATGCTATATCTTTTACTTTGCAGAGATTGCTTGAATTAGGAGTCTGTCGCTTTAAGGCCCTCCTGGCCCCACCCAACTTCTCTCCATCGAATGAAAGAAAACACAATTCCAGGTATGTTTTTGAGCTGGACACATTACATTATAACATGGTAAAAAGCTCAGAAAAGTTGATTTAGCATAATATGGGACCTGTAAAGTACATTTCAATTTCATGTAAATTTTTGTATTTTGCATTGGTAAGTTGGTCTAGATCTGCTTTTCTCAATAAAAGAAGAGCAGGTGGTTAATCTTATGTTGTGGGTGGATGGTAGACCTGGAACTAGGATTGATAGAATAATGGTTAAAACAGCTGAGCAGTGCCTGGGGACCCCGTCCAGATCTTGAGCCAGGATCCTGGTCTGACGTATGTAGCTAGAGGATTGTGCATGTTTTAGGATTTGATGGGGGAAACTGAAGTACCCACAGGAAACCCACCCAGCCACAGAGAGAACATGCAAACTCCACACAGAAACACTGCACCAGGTCCGGGGATCACACCCAGGACTGTCAGGTTGTCACATGACACCTATAAATAACTTACCTGTAAAATTTGGCTGTGCTGCTGTAATGTGTGGGCTGACTCTTACCAACTGACAGTGCCGTAGACCACACCGACAACAAGCATCGCAAAGGCCAAGTGCCAGGAGAAGCAAATGGTAACGAACATCACACTGCTATGGTCCTTCAGGTCCCACTCTGGGCCACGGGGAGGGTACAGTACAAACCCAATCTGTGCACAAATGAAAGAAGACGGGAACACAAGTCATCAAGCAATACTGAAAATGGCTGTAAACTTGTTTCACAGCGTCATATAGCTGACCTGCCAAAACCAGCTCCCCTGCTGGATCGTGAGAGCAGAGCGTAGCAGTTCAAGGATTATGTTTCCACGGTGGAAAACCTCCAGAAAAGCAATAATAGCTTGTCCGAAGATGACGTAGAGCAGGAGCTGATGCACGATGATGTCCAACATGGCCCTGCCGTGAAGGTGATAGAGGAAAAGAAACCCTACAGAAAAGAGACAAAATAATCCACAATACAATTAATCCAGATATGAATGGATATAGGTATTTAAATACAGTATCTAGGAGAATCTAGGTAAGAATCTAAAGTGATTAAGTGACATTTTGGATGAAATTGAGATATACAATGCCTCTTTTTTTTTTTTTTTTTTTTACCACAAATTAAGTTTCCACCACTGGTTATTTTGGGGCTTTTTTTTTGGTTTGGTCTATGGTTAATCTGTTCCTGTGATTTTAAACCTCTGATTGGCTGGATTTAGGGTGTGATGGAAATTTTATAGATAGATATTTGTAATGTGTTATTTGTGACATTTGCTCTCTGTGGAACGGGTGCCTCCAAAACCTGCTTGTGTTTTCATTACTCTGCGTCCAGGAGACCTCCGTCTGCTACGTAAACACTGACGTCACACAAAAGCAACAAAAGTTGTGTTAATTATTGAGATAAAAATGTGCTTGAAGCTGACTGTAAAACATGAAGGCGGTGCCAGTATTGAATAAAAAGAGGAGAGTGTGTGTCTGTGTGAGGCTGGAGGTAAAGCTGTATTAGCTTCAGTAAACAGGAGGCTGCATCCAGTTTCCTGCCAGCTTCAACACATTTTTCCAACTGAGCACAGAACAACATGAGTCTAACTAGTGTTTAATCAAATCTAAACTATAAGTGAGAAGTTCTGACTCTCGAAGTGACAGCCATTCTTCAGTAAACCGGAAACAGCTGTTGCTAATGTACGCTAGCTTTATTTTTAGAAAAAGTTGCTGAATATGGCAGGTTTATCACAAGGACAAGCATGAGTTTGATTAAAAATAAATGTTTCCCTTTTATTTCTGTAATTTTGCTTGTTGTTTTCACACGGGTGAGGATGCTCTCTTGTCCAGTCAGCTCGCAGCAATGCTCACCTCTAACTGTTCCAGACCACTACCTGTGCTGGACCCCATCGGGAAGGGGTGCCAAAAGTAGACTGCTTTAGAATGCTTTTTGGGAACACATTGGAATGCTTTGGGAAGTGGAAACACCCCTGTCCTGCCCCCGTCCCTCCCGAACATACAATATTGGGACCAAAAAGGTGTATGTAGGTAACTATTTTATTATCTCAGGCTAAAGCTCAAAGTACACATACAGCCATTATTGTTCTGTAGGTCCTGTGTATGTACCTTCAATGAAGAAAGCCAGGCCAAGCATGAGTCTGTCCAGAGGCAGAGGAGCAGCCTCTGTGGTGTGGATAACCAGAGACACAGCCCCCACCAGACCAAAGAACAGGTACATGGTCGAGTGCTGCCAGTTCATCATGTCTTTCCAGTGGTTCTCTGTGGAGTCGTACAACTGCAGCTTTGGTCCATTTGCTGCAAACTGTTCTGCTAAAATCCCTGCAAAAAAAACAAACAAAAAACAACAGATATACCCCTTACTACAAATTTTAAATTTGAATAAAATTAAAACTAAAAGACTTTGAACTCACATGAGCCAATACTTCATTCATAATAGAACATAGTTAACATAACAAATGTTTACACTGAGAAATTTTACACTTGTATGCACAAAATTAGCTCATTTCAAATTTGATGCCTGCTACAGGTCTCAAAGCAGTTGGGACGGGGCAACAAATGGTTAAAAATTTTTTTTTAAAGGATTCAGTTGCAACAGAACATCTAGCAACTAATTAAGTTAATTGATTTCAGGTCTGTAACATAATTAGCTATAAAAGGGATGGCTTAGAGAGGCAGAGTCTCTCAGAAGTAAAGATGGGCAGAGGCTCTCAAATCTGTCAAAGAGTAAAGAGTAAAAAGATTGTGGAATACTTTAAAAACAATGTTCTCAATGTCAAACGGCAAAGGCTTTGCAAATCTCATCATCTACAGAGCATAACCTCATCAAAAGATTCACAGCAACTGAAGAAATCTCTGTGTAAGGGACAAGGCTGAAGACCTTTATTGGAGCCCGTGGTCTTGGGGCCCTCAGACGACCCTGCATCACTCAGCTGCATGATTGTGTCAGTGACATTAGTAAATGGGCCCAGGAATACTTCCAGAAACCACTGTGGGTAAACACAATCCACCGTGCCATCTGCAGAGGCCAACTAAACCTCTATCATGCAAAAAGGAAGCCATATGTGAACATGGTCCAGAAGCACCATCGTGTCCTGGGCCAAGGCTTATTTAAAATAGGTTGTTTCAAAGTGGGACAGTATTCTATGGTCAGACCAGTCCAAATTTGACGTTCTTTTTGGATATCATGGATGCGGATCCAGCGTGTTATCAGCGTTCAGTTCAAAAGCAGCATCTTTGATGGTATGGGGGGCACAGGTGCATATGATATGGGCAGCTTGTGTGTTTTGGAAGGAACTATGAACTCTGAAAGGTTTCTAAAGGTTTTAGAGGAACATATGCTCTAAAATCCAGCTGCTCTTCAGCTGGAAACCTATTTCAGGCAAATTCCAACACCAATACTCCACAAACTCATAACCTCAATGCCCAGACATCTTCAAACTGTTTTGGAAAGAAGAGAAGACACTCCCCCATGGTAAACATGCCCCTGTCCCAACTATTTTGAGACCCGTAGTGGGCATCAAATTTGAAATGAGCTCATTTTGTTCATAAAAGTGTAAAATTTGTAAGTGTAAACATTTTATTATGTTTTATCTATGTTTTATTGTGAATAAAATATTGGCTCATGATTTGAAAGTCTTTTAGTTTTCATTTTATTCAAATTTAAAAATTGTCCCAACATTTCTGGAACTCAGGTAAGTAACAGTCTTTTTATGTTTTATTGATAATTTTATCTATACGGGTTATAACATGAGCAAGATATAAAGAAAAAACAGTCCTACTTACCGACAAATGAAAAAAATACTATGACAGAGCTCTCTATGATCTCTAGCCTTCGTTGGGACGCTCTGCTGGAGAGTCGCGCTGAGCCTATGTTCTTGTTCCTGCGGGTCACGTGCCAGAGGGAGTACTTAGCTGTCCACCACAGTCCAACCACCAGGAAGAAACTCCCTGGGAGCGCATGGCCCTGAAAGCTCCCCATTGGTCAGCACTTACAAGGCCTGAAAATGTAAAAGGAAATAATACATTGCTTATTACAGGTCAACAAATAAGAAATAAGTAGAGGCAGTCAGACAGCACAGACTTCTGCCAAGGCATCACCCCTTTACTTGCAATGGTCAAGATATAGTGCCCAGACCTGGACTCAAATCATTGGACAAGGATTTTCTACTGTTCACTGAGACACAAGGCCCTTAACAAGAATTAAGAATTGACTATAACAAATCATTAGTTCATTTACTGACCCCTTGTGGCTGAACTTTATGATCTTTGAACATTTATTGAAACATTCAAAAAGGAGGTGAAGTGAGTGCTTCATTCATTCATCTTCATCTGCTGATTCCCTTTAGGAGCTGCGGGTCCTTGAGCCTATCCCTGTAACTATGGGCCTTAGGCGAGGGAACATCCTGGACAGTGGCAGGGCTGACACAGAGACATACACAGACAGACAACCATTCACTCTCAAATTCATTCACTAGGGGCCAATTAGAGTCACCAGTTCACCTAATGTCTTTGGTCAAAGTGTAACAGTGTCCATGATTTAATAAAGGACTTTTATTTTGCACAATAAAACAGAGTGCCAATGATTTTTATTGCCAAATTAATCATAAACACACATGAAACCTAAGCCAAAGTATATACATAATTCACTGTGGCAATGTCTAAGAGATAGGGAGCAACTGAAGGAGACTTTGAGGGAGATTTTATATGGCATGGAAAGTTACTTTTACTTAGCTATAAGCAAAAGCCAGTGAAAGTGTGGGGAAGTTGCTGCAATTGAGTTAAACAACATCTTTGGTTTAATAAGTATGTGTTGAAGCAGCATCTTGAGTGCATTTTGTTTAAGAGCATCTAAACACTTTTCAACAATAATATTCATTCAGTGAATCATATTTATGCCACATATTTATGAGTTTTCTTATGTTTCTAGATGACACAGTGGATATACTGTATTTTAATTAAAACTGGTTTGTATGTCCTCCTCTGCTAATGGGCCTCCATTTCCTTTTGTTATTCAAAATGTGTCTGACAAATGTGTGCAGCAGTGGCCCGTGTGTGGGTGTGCAGCAGGCCGACCATCTCCTGTTTAAACCTAATTGATGTTTCTTTTATGAGGACAAAGTGCACACCCAATAAAGGGTAAAATAATCAGCAAACAGCATTTCAAAGCCTGCATCATGTGATATAATCCTTTGTGTGTCTCTTTAATGCTTTCACTGTAAATATGAGCAACTACAAAGATAGTGTTTGGTTATTTCAGGTGGATCATCTTTTGTCCTTTATTGAAGCAATGCAAAGCCAAAAGTGCAGGGCAGGGCTGACATCAATAGCTACATACGATATTTTTGTGCTGTACTCTCTTTTGTGATGGAGATGAGACACACTAATCGGCCCAACAACAACAACAAGAGGCCTAATTTGCAAAACCGGGACATAGTTGATGTTCGAGATGATGTTTAAATTAACTCATCTGTGTTTTTTTTTAGGCTCTGCAACCCCTCCAGACAGAAGGAAAACACTAGAGTCTCCATGGTAATGCCTCCTCTGTGCCGCTGAAGTGCTACCGAAAGTGGCGCTTTTAACCCCCAAAATCAACAACAACATCTGTGCCTGGTTTTAAATTCACACGCCTCGAAATTAACAAATAAACAGTAAAACTGTTTAAATCACTGGCAAAAAAGTAAATAAGGACTTGGCATGTTAAACAAAAGGCCAGTAGCTTTGTTAAAATTGCTGTATTAACGGGATAATTTGTAATTTTGAATTTTGACCTTGCAAAATAAGCTCATCATCACCAGCAAAAGTGACAAAAGTAACCCAAAGAGAAACTGTTCATTACTCTGTGTGTGCAAAATGAGCCAAGTACATGAACATGATTCAGTCTTTCTTTCCACAAATGGCAGGACAAATGAACAACACTAACCACAATCACTTGGCAAAGGCTATAAAACTCGATTAAAAATAAGTGCTCTTGTAAGGCGGATGTGAAGACAACAGTCATACTAATAGCCTAAATCAATTAAACTGTAATGTTTTAGTTGCTAGAGTGTGTTAGAGGATTAATGTGACTGCCGTATTTGCTTACAATCCATCTAGTGTTATGAAGTTTGAAAGATGGCTACTTTAATCACGTTTCTCAGTATTTTAGGCACAAAATGAGTTTATGGGACATTTCAGAAAGAACTTATTGTCCCTTTAAAGTGACACCTAAAAAGATAAATACAAAATACGGTTTTAAGACATTGTCATCATCAGGCATGTGTATGTGTTAGCGTGCCAAAAGAGTGTACAATAATTATATCTTATACTAGCCCTGCTTTCATAAACAGCACCTTTAGGAATGACTGTATGAGAGCCTTGAAGCCAAATTGGAGGGCTGTGTGTTTAGAAAATAGGCTCCTCCTCACTAAATGCAAATACTCTTTAGTTTTAGAAGATAGTGATATAATAAATTGGTTATTAAGTTTACTATAATGTCTCTGGGATGTTTTACTTGACATTAATAGACAGTAAACATAAAAGTGTGGACTATTAAATCTAGAAAATCATAAAAGCTGCAGAGACTATCATGTAATCAGGGTTTAAATTAGATTTTGACCCTTGGAGTCAATTAAAAGCAACATCAGTCTCACTCACTCAAGTTTTGAATGTTGAAAAAAGAAAAAAAAGTCTTACCCAAGTTTGTTACAGATGTTTTTGTTGCTAGAAGTACTTTGAGCAGAGAAAATCAAAGCGCATCCATTTTCCCCATCACGTTAGTTGCTTTTCCAGGGAAAACTTGTGATTTTCGCATTTGCCGTGGTTAAAACACGAAGTAAACATCCGTTATCTCCTGCGGGTCGCACGTCTGTCTCAGCCAGAGGTGTTTTACAACCTTTTTTTTTTTTCTTATTTCCAACTCTGTTTTCCCTACAAGCGATCCCATTGGCTGCCGGGGAGAAGTCACGTCACCGGTGGGCGCTGTGATTGGCTGAAGCTCGCGTCTGTCTTCGGCGTCCACGTGTGCCACTTTCTCTCCGCCTGCTCGCGCTCTGTCCCGCCCCCGTGAGGAGGAAACCGCTACTTTTCTCTCCCAGACGCTTCCCAAAATCCTGAACCCACCCGGGACAAGACTTGGAGCACGTAGACGCAGCGGCAGGATTTCACTTGCTCTGCCCAGGTCTTTGTGTGTGGCACTTAGTGGCTTAGAGCTTTTTTTTAAAGATTTGAAAACAGCTTTACTACTTGTTACTGAGAGCTAACGCTGTATGGACCAAACAAGTTTACAGTAATACAGTAAAGTTATAGATTATGGACAGGCCTTGACATGAAAAGAGCTATATTATTCTTTTATTCATATTTTAAACCACTCTTGGTCACCTATAGAACAGCACTGCATGTTTACAAGCTTTAAAACATCTGACTAAAATAAAACGTTTTTAAAAAGTACTCTACTGGTGCCATAAAGAAACAAGCGGAGAGACCAGCAGAGGGCAGCAGAGTAAAGAGTGTTGCAGTCTTTTGAACATAATTTAAAGAATATAAGGAACTTCACTTCCTTAAACTTTTTGTATGATGCCATTTTACTACAAATTGAAAACTAGCTGTGAGGAATCAGTGGAAACAGAGCTGTGCAACGTTTTTTTGGATAAATAAATGAGAGCAGACGGGATGTAGAGAGCTTGTTGATTGGTCAGTGCTTCCTGGAGTGGATGGGGGCTCATGGAACCGAGCATTTTGAGGGCTCAGAACGGCTGTGTCAGAGATTAGAGGTTTACTTAAACAGGTGTGAATGGAGAAAAGCGCAACACCAGGTATGTTTTTGATGAGGGAGCAATATTATAACATGGTACAAAGTGCAGAAAAGTCAATTTTGCATAATATAGCCCCTATAACTTTTTTCTTTCTCTGGCCGTGTTCTTCAAAAGTTACTGTCTATTTAAGACTTTCATTTGCCACAATTAAGATGGTAAAATGTTGTTTAATGTGTAGTACAGGTGTGATAAGATGATGATGGGTTTGATTTTGCAGTCCTTTTGACAGTGAGGCAAATTAACTTTTAAAACTATAATTTATCATCATCAAAAAGAAAACAAGTTTATTTAGACTATTTTTGCTTGTTTTGTAGCATCTTTGAACTCACCCCTTTTATGTTTCCAGTTAAGGGTCCATTAATAGCACAGTTGTTTCCTCCACTGTTGAGTATAGGTTAGGTTAATTAAGGGAGCATTTAAAACACAGAGCGGAAGAAAGTCAGGCCTAAAGTAGCCTAGTTAAAATGTGTGTATAAAATTCAACAGAACAAAAGTGGAGTGAGACTGAATGTGTTACCAACCAAAATGTAATTTTACCTGTATTTGGCTGGTTGATGTCAAGCCCTTTATTATGAAGTTGTGAGCATGTCACTTCGTCAAAACTAGGTTGAAAGAAGGTTGAAACAAATCTGTACTCAACTAAATGTACTGTTACTGCCACAACTCTAATACTGCTCTAATAACAACTCTAATACTGCTACAGCTTCTACTACTACTACTACTACTACTACTACTACTACTACTACTACTAAGGCTATCACTGTTATATTACAAACCACTTGGCAACTTTTTCTCAGAGAAATTTTACTTGAGTAAAAGAATAATTTTTCCACCATAATTAACTCAAGTAACATTAAAAGAAAAGGTATGTTGCAGAAAATGTACTCTATAAATAATAAGTGAAATTAAGCATTATTTTTATATCTCACATTAACATAAACTCCCTTACTTAAAAATGTTAATCATCACCAATTCCATCATAGCCATAAAAAACAAAAAGTGCATCTTAAAATAAATTTTAAGATGTAGTATCAAAGACGGTTATGAATGTAGCAAAGCCAATGCAAAAATATAAAATAAAGGTAAGGAAACTGGCCTGTTGTTGACATACAAAACATATCTTGCTTCTTAAGTGATACATTCATTTCGGATCTTTTAAATTCATGCATTAATCAACAATCAAAGCACATAAAATGTGTATATTACAATTATTATAATGAACAAACAATTATGTACAAAGTAAATGGGGAGTATCATCAGTGAGAAAGTGATGAATGAAAGTTCATGCAGGAGTTTCTGTGGCAGAGATCTGGGGTCAGGAGGTCAGAGGGGAGGCATGCAGGCCACAGAAGAGCGACAGGACAGTTATGGGACACAAGTGCGGGATGAAGGCCAGTACAGAGGTTTGGCCATGGACACATGGACACGGCAGGTGGGACACGTCTGTTTCCTCCAAAGCCACTGTTCCATGCACTGAAACACATTCATAGAGGATTATAACATACACAAATGTTTATGAAGTATTGATTACTCTATAGCCACAAGGTAATTTCCAACACACTCATTCACAGTTAACTAGACACAACATAACTGTGACTGACCCTAACCCAAGGTGAGGACACTGTACACAAGGTTACAGTGCATTTCTAATACATTTGTACTGTCATAAATAAGCTTTTATTAAAGCAATCTTTTATTATGAAGATGTGGACATCTAAAGACTTTATCTACCTCAGGTATTTATTTTCTTGAATAAAAGACAGCAGAGTTTAACAGCATCAGTCTATAGTGCAACAGTGTTTGCAAACAAGGAATATAATGTATACAGAAAAAGGCCCTAATATTACATACAAACTTATAGCAAGATCAAAATAAATGTGATCTGAAATCTGAAATACCATAAATATATCTATTTGCTCTATATTCTAATCAAATAATAATCTTTATACATAACACACTGGGTAAAATGCACGTGTTATTGCCTCTGTGTCACATGTACAGTACATCTTTATGGCAGATGACATTTTAAAAAGGAAGTAACACTGAAAATTTACACTTGATACATAAAACCCCCATTTGAGGTTGGAAGTACAGGGGCCATGCGAAATTATCAGGCTCATTAAGGCCCTTACTTGTTATTTTTTCACATTTTTTATTAATTTAATTCCTCTGTTCTTTCATCCAGACACCGATATCAGCGATGCTTGCGAAGGGAGAGTTGGCGGTGTATCGGCGGCTCCTTGTCGGTGGAGATGTGTCCGTCTGCAGACTTCCTCCTCTCCTCTGAGTGTCTGTGAACCTGACACGCTGCTGCCTCGCTGCTCCGGCGCGGCTGGTCTAACCTGCGCGCAGCCTTCACACCAAATGATCAAAATCAGTACCACAAGGTATGGGTGGGCTTCTTGTCAAAATGTTTTAAGATTGTTTTCATACCAGGCTATGCCATGCACATATGGGAATGTTGCCTTCATGCACCATGACTTTGATAAGTTTCATGCAGCAAACGAGTGAAATGAGATGTTGAAACCTGTTGACATGCAGAAGACAAAACAAAGTGAGTGTTTTACCTCTTTGTGGAAACGGTGCGTACAGTGCTGCTCCTGAAGTCCTGTTCCATTCTTTCGCACTTCTTCATAACAGATTAGGCACAACCTGTTGTCCTCACTCTGTACAAAGCAGAAGACATTAAGTTACATTAAGCAGTTACATTAAGTTCAGTCTCAAGTTACACATTTACACACACTTCAAATGAGTTATACAAATGCATTATTGAGGAATGTTATTATTTTAAGAGTTTAGTTTAGTTGTTTGTTCTGCTTCCTGTAACTGTCTATTGGGCTTCATAGAGATGTCTGTCTTTCAAGAGAAGTGATAAGAAGTGACATGTGTACATGTGTTTTAATCCTTTTGTACATGTGTTTTAATCCTTTTTTTCAAATGTCACAAAATCATTAGATAATCCTATTTTAAGTATTGTGGTTAAGTACAGTTTGTACAATGTAAACATGCATAACCTCATATCAAAATATTTTGCTATGAGATAAAGAATTATTATAAATAATTATCATTTACACACAAGTACAGAAAATGTCTTCCCTTACCTAAAGAGGTAAAATTACCTTTTAATACAGGGTAGCCCCAAGGTCTAAAAAGTATTAAAAAGGTATTAAATTTGATTTAGTCAAAATCAAGGCTTTAGAAAAGTATTAAATTGTATGGCGTGGTATAAAGGTTTGTTCATCTAGGTCTAAAAGGTTTAAAATTGTCAAATTGGCACATTTAAGTAAAGTTTTTAGTGATGTACAGTGTCAAAAATATATTTTAGATCAATACTTTGTAAATAACAACAGAGAAATATGTATGTATGGGAATTTGGCAACATATTCCATCAATTTACAAATATCTAGTCATTTTATTTATTTAGTTTGTACATTTTTGAAAGCTAAGTCTACTGTTTATATGGGCTGTCTAATGCTGCAGGCATAGTTAACACATCACCACAATACAATAAATACTGTTACTACTAAAATTTGGATTCCATTTTGAGATTTTTAATGCAGAACTGGCGTTATTTCACCTGTATTAGACTTAATATTGATATTTTATTAGTATAGAATTCATACAGATTATTGTTCTCTTGCTGGCGGAAATCTTTGCATAAAATTTTATT
Source organism: Bostrychus sinensis (assembly GCA_020698575.1). Lineage (NCBI taxonomy): Eukaryota > Metazoa > Chordata > Actinopteri > Gobiiformes > Eleotridae > Bostrychus > Bostrychus sinensis. The sequence continues at coordinate 25,518,534 of CM036246.1, forward strand.
CTAAGTGGTATTAAAAAGTCTTAAAATGGTCTTAAAGTTCACAAGACAAAATCTGGAGCTACCCTGTAATAAGAGGACAAAAAAAAGCTATTAGGATTATCTGAACAATCATAATTACATACACTTCTCTGGACTAAATAGGGTTTTTGTGATGTTTTAGGTCTAGAGACTGCTCACCAGAGACATGGTCCTCCTGTCCCGCAGGCTGAGTCTCCTGTCCAGGGACTCTGTGAGCTCCGGGATGGTGCAGATCCGAGTCTCCGGGATGGCTGTTTTGGGGCGGTTGTTGTCGTCAGAGGAGGCGCGGCGAGCTCTGGGGTGAGGCCGGACTTCAGACTTGTCCTCTCTGTTTTTGAGGTGACTGGGGCTGGGGGCCATTGCTGCTGCATGGAGTTTGTTCAGCTTCATGGCGTCTAATTGTGACTGAAGAAAGTCCAAAGACGAGAAACTGGTTACATTCAATTCAACACATTTATTTAATGCACCAGATCAGTGGTTCTCAACCTGGGTTCACAGAGCTTTGTCTGTTCTGAGGTTATCAGTATTATTATATTTTTGTGTATACAGTCTTATTACTTCTACACACAAAGGAAATGATAATACTTCTACACACCCAATGGGAAATCAAAGGGAATAGAAACAAAAAACTACAACTGCTGTTTATTTTTGTAATTAAGTGGTTGTAATTAATCACTTAATTTTTCCGATGTATTTGTGCAGGCAGGGGTTATGGCTGGGGGCCTGGCTTGTCTTTGGGGTTAACAAGCACAAGCAGGGGGCGTCTGGGAAAAAAGGGAACCGCTGCTCTGGACAGATGACATTTTCACTTCGCAGCAGTGAGTCAATGCCCAAAACTGGCTTGCTAGCTATTTTATTTTGGTCACCAAAGTCAATTTATGAACGTGGACAAAAAATGTAATGAAAAAATATTGCTTTTTACCAAGCAATAGAAAAACTATTGGAAAAAAATATGTAAACAACAGATTAAATTGGAGTGGAAGAGGAAGATTATGTCTAAACTGGGGCTGGGTATGGTATGAGAGACAGTATGATAACTTTTACCAAGATATTGTATCACAGTATTCACATTGTTAAAGTAGTTAAAGCTTAAAAACTGGTTATTATGAAATGCTTTCATTAAGGAGAAACTTTCTGTCTTCTTCTAATAAATGCAACTTTCTTTCAAACATGATTTCAAACTGTAATATTTCAAAATATCACCATAAATTATATAAAAAATAATTAGGTAAGCCTGCATTTTCCTCTGTCTGAGATTCGTGGAACAACTCATCCTAATGAACAGTTTGGATTTTGTGCCAGTTTAATGGCACAGTATACCTTGAAAACTCTTATTATTACATGCCATATTCAAACGCTAAAAAACACAAAGTCTACAAGGAAAAAGTCTATAAAAAAGCCTATAACTAAAAACACAAACTGAAACCACAAAGTTCTTTTAAATATGGGTCCCATGGAAAAAAATAAAAACATTAGAATAACGCTCTTAACTTCTCTGTGGTGCACTAATCTGCTGTCTGTGAGAAGGATTAATCAGGGTAATATTGTTAAGTAACTTGTTAGCTCAATGACTTAAGCAGTATCACCTCTGCACTCAGGTCAGCTCATTATATATACAGCTGCAACTGATGCTTTGTTTACAATATAACAAACATAGACATTTGTTTCGGAGTCCTGATACTGTTCTGTGCTCCACTTACTCAGACGGGCTGTGTTGCTAACTTTGCCTGTGGTTTGATATCTGTTAGCTACTGCACTGATTATATTCTAGGGTGAATTTTAATCCACGTGTTGCCCCAGAGTATGGTTAGAGCCCATAGAAAGGCCAGTCTGTACAGGCATGTGTTATAATGTGTGCCCTCTGGCTCCTTTTCACTCATAAACTACTTGACAACTACATCTATGTCTATAAAACAATATCTCTGTAAAAGACTGAACGTTTACTGTCAGTTTATAAGCTTATTCAAGTATTACATGTTATAAAAAACTCTTAAATTTGTTAGTTTGGAGGTGAAATTAAGTTATATAGAAAATATTAAGTAAAAGCTATCGAGATACTCTCTGTCCTCTCACACAGATCACCATAATATTGTTGATCAATAAAGTTTAAGCTCATAAAAACATGCTAAACATAAGATTACATTGGAGCTGTAAGTGTTAGTTTATATTATGTTTATATGAGAAATAGCAAAAAACATTGGAGCCAGAAATTATGTTTAGAGATCAACAAATCTAGATTTATTTTTTATTTTTTAAACTTTCAGCTGCATTTTTTTCTTAATCAGTCACCACAGCTTTTTTTTGCTGTAAATATATTAGTGGATTAAGAAGGCTGACAGTGGTGTGCTGCTGTGTGTTTGTTTTCATTACGTCAGTCTTACATCATTGCAATAAATCAAATCAGAAGACTTTTAGACATTTTTAGATTTTTCCCTAAAATGTCACTTATGCTGTTGCTGTTTTGGTTCAAAGCCCAAAAAGAGGATGGCTATCTCCAACTTCAGCTGAAAGAGATATTTTTGTCCTCTGACTTAACCATAAATAGCCAAATGTGAAAAGTTTATGAGAATGTTTAAAGTAGACATTTTTCCACAGTCAAACTTGTTGTTTATAAGCATCGGTACTGAGCAAGTCATCACATCTGTACAAACAGTAGTAGTTAGTATTAATTCAGTCCACAAATCTAAAAAAAAACAAAAAACAAATTATATAAAATCTGTTATATCCTTCATGTATGAGTCCATTAGCCTGCATATTATTGTATGTGCATGTGTGAGTGGGTTACACTGCAGACATTATTGATGTGGTTCACATCGACGTCCTAAATTACAGCTTCCAACAGTGTCCGTGCCAGTGGGCTGTTCCCTCTCTCGTTCTGTACATAATGTATTGCTATCTATTCATATCTGTTGCACATAACCAGCTGTTGCAATGTTAATATGCATATCTTTAGGAGTGCTTGTTGAATTGCATTGAGATATTAATTGTACTGAGTTTATGTATGTCTATATATAATGGTAACACTTTAGAATACCTCACCTCTATTAAGCATTAAAAAGGCACTTAAAAGCATGTAAGAAGCAATATTTTAGTGAGAAAACCTTTCTAGATACTGTATTAACACTCATTTGTATGTGTTTCTATATGTTTTTTTGCTGTTGTGTACATATTGTATATACATGCATTTTTCAGTGTTGTTGTCCCTTACCACAGTTGGTAGTGAGCCCCGTCTGTCTGCCTGTGATCTTACAGGTCTTCGGAAACTCCTCTTTCTGTCTCTGGAGTGGCCCCTCTCTGATCCGTGACCCCAGTAACTGCTCATCCATTTTGTGAAATTGCCGTCGTCGTCGTCGTCGTTGTCCATCGTCATAGCGGGCAGCAGCCTCAGAGACATGGTTGTTGTGGGAGCCTCAGAATCCCGGTGCGACAGATGAAAACGTCCTTTGCCTTTGTCGAGTTGCACAGAGAGTGGAGGCGAAGCACTGGGCTGACCTACTAAGCCTCTCTCTAACTGCGTGTTGGTGTGGCTGCTACTACTACACAAACCCTGTCCCACAAGTCAAAGGTAACTCCCTTCATTTAGATCCCTCTGCTGCCTCTTCAGTCAGCTGTGTTATTCTAGGATGATCCCAGAATAAACAGTAAAGCCTTTGTTCAAGTCTTTAAATACGCAGATCCCTCATAATCTATTTAGCATCGCTGGTGGAAAGTAAAAGTGGAGGTGATGGGAATAAACAGGGAGGCGGGAGGTCAGTCCAGTGGTTCTCAAACTGTGGGACAGGTACCACTGGTGGCATGTGGGCTTCTTCTGGTGGTACTCTGAGGTCTATTGGAGTTCAAGTTCTGATTTTGTTTAATTTAGAGACAGTTTTATCTTTGTCTGGCTCTTGTTGTGGCTTAAATTTGTGAAGAAAACTAGTCCTGGATTTAGTCACGGTTTAGGTACATTTTAGTCCTAGATTTACTCCAGGTTTAGCCATGGGTTAGTTTTGGGTTTAGTCCTGGTTTAGTCACTGTTAAATCTTGGGTTTATCCCTGGTCTTGGATTTAGTTCTGGGTGTAATCCTGGTTTAGTCAATGATTTAGTTCTGGCGTAGTCCTAGATTTAGTCCTAGATAAGTCTTGAAGTAAATTTAGATTTTGTTCTGGGTTTAGTCCTGGATTTAGTCCTGGTTTAGTCCTGGTTTAAGCACAGTTAAATCCTGGGTTTATCCCTGGTCTTGGATTTAGTTCTGGTTTTATCCTGGTTTAGTCAATGGTTTAGTACTGGTTAAGTCCTGGATTTAGTTCTGGATAAGGCTTGGATTACGTTCTGGTTTAGTCCTGGGTTTAATCCTGGATTTAGCTCTGGTTTGGTCCTGGTTTAGGCACAGTTGTGTCTTGGATGTAGTATTGGTTTAATCCTGGATTTAGTCCTGGATAAGTCTCGGATTAAATTCTGGTTTAGTTCTGGGTTTAGTCCTGGATTTAGCCTTGGTTTGGTCTTGGTTTAGGCAAAGTTGTGTCCTGGATGCAGTACTGGTTTAATTCTGGTTTAGTCCAGGATTTAGTTCTAGGTTTAATCCTGGTTTAGTCCTCGATTTAGTTCTGGTTTAGTCCTGGTTTAGTTCTGGTTTAGCCACAGTTTAGTCCTGGTCTAGTCTCTGTTTTGCCCCTATTTAATAATGCTTTTTTCAGTTAATTCCTGTTTTGTTGCTCAGTTTAGACCTGAGTTCGTCCTGATTTAGACTAATTTTAGATCTTTAACTATGGTACTTTGAGAGTCTGTGCTGCTGGTACTTGGTGTGAAAAGTTTGGGAACCACTGCTGGAGTATCTTGGCCATGGCTGATGTGACTAGTCCTGCTGTTTATCTTTCCATTACATTCATGAGCCTAGGGGTACACAACTAAAAACTCTATACTTTCCACTCTCTGTGTTCATCAGAGTTATCAATAATTATGGAGTGCAGCAGGCGACTCTCTGCTGTGCTGCTGTGGGCCTGGGGCTGGGGTTAGACTGAGAGAGCAACATCTTTCATATTACACTGGGTCATGACAGTAGATGTGATCAGGTGATTTTTATGAGGCCAAACTTGAAAGAAAACAGATTTTGATAGATATTGATGTGTGCATTTATGACAAACACTGAAATAACTATACAACAATGTAGCACTGCTTAAGGATTGAGGTATTATTAATGCTTAATTCTTGAGTAATACTCTCATGTAAATTGATACAAAATTATAAACATACCTTAATAATTTAGTTATAATCCAGCCACAGAGGGTCACATGCCAGTGCCTGCCCCAAGCCTGGATAAAAGCCAAGAGTTGTGTCAGGAAGGGCATCCAGTGAAAAACCTTATGCCAAACAATGTAAAAATCACATCACACAATGAGGCAAAAAAAAAGACATCAAATATTTGGTTATGTTATTGCTTAATAATGTGTCATTTAAAAGTGTTACCAATTTATCTTTGAGAATTTCTGATGGCTATAACATTATTATCTACATCCCGGCGGTTATGTTTTTGCTGGTGTTGGTTTGTTTGTTGTTGTTGTTTGGTTTTTTTTCAGGAAATGTCTAGCCTGGCCAGCCAGACAGACAAAGTAGGAGGGACTGGCTGGCCAAGCTAGGAAATGTCAGTGATGGGCCAAATAAGAAATATTTGGGCTCTTGAAAAGTATTCTGGATCCAGACAGTGATCCAGATCCAGGTATTTTTAAAGAATTCTTTACCATTGCCATTGTCATAAGAGGTTAGTAATAAGCCATGGCCATAGTTTTCTTCTTGGTCACCTCTAGAACAACATTGTACTTTTTACAACTTTTAAAAATATTATCTAAAATGCTTTTTCAGTAATTACGTTTCTAATGCCATAAAGAAACAGGTGAAGCGAACAGCAGAGGGCGACTCTGTCAGTCAGTGGAAACAGCTGTACACTGTTGTTTTGATAAATGAATGAGAGCAGACTGGATGTAGAGGGCTTGTTGATTGGTCAGTGCTTCCTGGAGTGGGCAGAGGTTTGTAGGAGAGATGAAGGTTTGTGCAACTGAGCATTTTGAAGGCTCAGAAACTCAGCGCCATAGACTACAGGATTAATCAAATATGTGTGAATGCAGCAAATCACAACTCCAGGTTTGTTTTTGATGAGGGAACAACATTTTAACAAAAGCTCAGAAAAGTACATTCATCACCATAGTGAACATTTTGTTTTTTAGCAACATAACTCAAAACGTCACTGGCAAATTCTGATTAAAACTTTCAGAAATTATAGGTTTTCAGTTTGGACCTGGATCACTGTCTGCATCCAGGAATTTCTAAGCGACGATGGATAAGGTGTAGCTGCTGCAGTGCCTTGGTGGAGGTCTGTGGTGCATCTACAAAATGTTGTGCTGTTTGAAGCTAACCCCGAAATGCTCCACAACAGGACTTAAAACACCACCACGCCGTGTTTTGAGACTTTTGTAACTGAAAATAATGAGGCAGAAGAAGATTACAGTAATCTGTTTTTTTTCTAAAGTTGGCTTCAGGTCAACACAAAATAAAACAGATGACAATGTAACCAAAACAAAAAGCACTATTATTATTCCAGCAAAAAAAAATAATTATGCAAGTAATGACTAAAATGCACTGAAATGTCTTTTGTTATGACTAGTAAGTGATTCATTTAACGCTTACAGGTTTCTGATTTATTTATGTGTAACATTAATATCCATAACACTGCCTTTATTTTAGTTTTTGTAGGATTTGATAAACTCTCTGCTTATTTTGCTATTATCATCACTCTATGAAAAAAAATTCACTGTCACATAAACACGCATCCATCACGGCTTTACCCCATGTTTGTACCAAAAATACTTCTCCAGGGCTAACAATAGTATGCACATATTACAGGAATAACAGTGGTTAAGGTTAAGAATAACTTGAATCAACAGTCTATGGATCAGACACTCTCACAACAAACCACAGAAAGCTGCTCGGGCCATTTTTAGCAACAGTATGACCCATTTTGTTAAGAAAAGCACACAAACACACACTTTACCTGTAGATGTGTAGTATGAAAAGACAGTCATTAATTTGTTCAAATCAACAGCTGTGTTAACAAAAACAAACATTAAAAATACAAATCACCTCCCCATAATAAAGGTTGTGGCTTTATAATAACATAATACATAATACCAAGAACAAAATGGTACAGTGTGTGCTTATGTGAAAATATTCCAGGTCATTTGTAGACTGTCCTTCAATATAGAGCAGCTCAAGAGGGAATACCTGTCTGAACAGAGGTCTATGGATTTACAAGGGCATGTCTCTTCAAACCAGCTAAAATGAGGCGATGTTGAGAAATGGACATTGGTGGTGACAGTTTGAGGACAGACCCCAGCTACACAGCAACACCAAGTCTAACAGCACAGAGGGATAAACATGGACACACAAGCAAAGTGTGTCCACATGATTGCTCTATTGTGTTTTGATGCTCATCTCCTATGCAGGATTAAACACAGGCGGCTGTTGTCAGGGGCCCCCTTGTGGCTTTAACAGGATCAGATGAACGGCCAAATGGAGAACTTGGCTGTGGGGAAAAAGTCTAAGCCATGTATTGTTATTTCAGTCTTGTAAATTAACCTCTAATTTAGATTGAATATTTTCTTGAGTAGAATTGGGTTAAGAGCTTCACACCCTAGACATCCTAAAATATGTAAAAACAACAACAGCAAAAAACCCGCACAATTTATTATTATTATTTGTAACATTATTTTCAGATACTATTATTAGTACCTTAATCTTATACAAACAATTCAAAAGCCCTGAAATGCACATTGACTGGTTATTAGTAAACCATTACATGTCCAGACCACATTGGCCTCCAGTGACTTTGTGAGTATCCCATGATTCCGCGCTGCGCTCTGACCTCTCAGAGCAGTAGAAGAAGACGCGGCGTACTCACGCACGCTGCCAGGGGCTGGTTTTGCTATCATTGCTCTGTAGTTGACGATGGCTGCTTCAAAGCCGGTCGAGCCGCAGTCCGGGACGGGTTTACCCCGCTGGCAGCTGGCCCTGTTAGTCGGGACACCCATAGTGCTGGGGGTGGGAGCGGTGTACCTCTGGAACCGCAGCAGGACGAAGGAGACACGGGGGAAAGGCTCCAAAAAGCGGGAGACTCCTGAAGGCAGTGCTAGTCCCGTGCAGGGCCAAGACGGCGCAGCGAAACCCAACCAAGACGAGAACCTGGTAATAGACGGGTCCGGGACCTCTTAGGCTCGTACATTTCGATCCACACTGACACTGTGGGTCTTTGTGAAATGGTTGTGTAAAATACGCCTTTTTGTTGTCCGTGTGTTGTACTCAAGGACACAGCGCTGTCAGTCACTGACAGTTTCAACCAAGTGCAAGGCCATTAGCCGCCGGTGCATCGCTCCTGGATTAGCTTAGATGTTAATGTGCTATTAAGTTAGCGTTGTTGTGAGCTAACGCGGGCAAGACAGACTTTTCTAACATTGGCATGTTTTTCTGGGCACATGTTTGAGTCTTCACATGTGTTAGCGCGTGTAGAGTTACGGGGCTGTGTGCAGGTAAACCACAGAGGCGTGTCAGTCTCGTGGGGCGTAGATAATAGTATTTCATGGTTGTAGTTCTAGTTAGTAAAAACCCATATCTAGTATTAGAGTCTTCACTGTTACATTAATAAACACATTTGCTACAAGTTACTGTATGCTAAAGACACGATGCATTAACATAAACGAAGGGCAGACTTAGTTTCTCTTTCACTTGTAGGCTTTTTTTGTACTGATATTGATTGAGACCAGTGATATTATTTAAATACATGATAAATTCTGTGCTGTTGCACTGCAGCATTGTATAATATAAGTGAGACACTCTATTAGTTGCATTAATAAACTGATTTTATAATATTTATTTTGTGAAATATCCTGGAAGGACATTAGGCTCCCTTTAAAATAATAATGTGCAAACAAAAACTATAAAAATACAATTTAAAATAGACCTTAGACATTTGTGGCACAGTAGTGTTGTCATACAGAATCTGAGTGGTAATGTTGCTGTGTCTCTTTCCTACACAGAGCCCACTGGATAAAGCGCAGGCAGCAAAGAACAAAGGAAATAAATACTTCAAAGCTGGAAAGTATGAGAATGCAATCCAGTGTTATACAGAAGCCATCAGCCTCTGCCCCACAGAGCAAAGGAATGACCTGTCCACGTTTTACCAGAACAGAGCGGCAGCCTACGAACAGCTGGTAAGTGTTGCACCTGTTTAAACATTAGGCAAATGCATGATAAATAGTGATCAAGGTTTATTCTGCCATGAGGCTATTGTTTTATTATCTATTCTATTTGTATGCCTTTGTATTTATAATTGCAAAAAAAAACAAAACACATATTAGGTCTTTAGTCGTGCCTGTGATCCCAATTTTAATGTTTGACTGTAGTGGTATATTAACTTCAGTCGGCTCAAAATCTGCTAAATTGTAACATCACTGCAGTATGTTTACTCATTGAAAATATTTTTTGGCTAGCTTTAGTGGTCTTTGGAGTTCCTATTTCAATATTGTTTAGTTTTACTGGTTTGGATAACTTAAATCTTGGCTACTTCTCTTGTTGTTCAAGACCATCTTTAAATTAGTGGTCTTATTTCTCATGTGGATTTCTTTTCTGTCACTATAGAGTAAATGGACAGAAGTGGTCCAGGATTGTAGTAAGGCTGTGGAGTTGAATCCACGCTACATAAAGGCCTTGTTCAGGAGGGCTAAAGCTCTGGAGAAACTGGACAACAAGAAAGAGTGTCTGGAGGGTAAGTGATATGTTTTTTTAGTTTTTTTTTTTTTTTCCATTTTACTTATAAAAAGCTTGGTGCCAACACTAACCCCCTAACAACAGCAGCATGCAGTAGCTACCTTTGCTCTTTTCCTACTGTAAAATGCTTTACTATAAAATGCTTCATGATAAAAAGTAAACTGGATCAGTTTCCCACTGCAAAGTGCATAACAATAAGTCATTAAACATTGTATAAATGCTTAATATTTATCAATGTTTCACATGGTTTCTCTTTTTTTATTAATGTTTTCTTTTCTGGGACCAACACTGAAATAGCCACTTTCTCTGCATTATCAGTTACCATTGTTTTTATTAAATATTGAAAGATGGTTAACTAAAGGCTCATTTTATACTTCTATGTAAATAGATCCATCTGTTTCAAGCATTGTTATCGTCACAGCATTTATACTTACAAGTTCTGTTTTCTCATTCTTAGTCTGTGTTATGCTAAATGACCATTAGGGAGTAATCAGCAACAGTCAAAGATTTTACCAAGACGAAAAAAAGCGCAACAATAAGAACAAATGTGGAGGTGCTGGCAACAGTTTTTACACCACATTTATTTAAAAAAAGCCAAGAAAAAGCATGGGCAAGGCGAAAATTGAGGTGGTCTGATCAACATTTGAATATACTGTGACCAACTTTCTCTAGTCATTTCTTAAAACGTTCCACTGTTGTCCTCTGCTTTGGCTGTTGAGCTGTTCAGTAGTGTCCCCAGCAGTCAACACATGTACTGCTCTATTCACCCGCAAGCTCTCGGAAAACGAACCACAACGTATGTACAGAATGGACACAGAAAACAGACAGAACACACTGTCCGTAATTAAATGCATATTTAAATGAGCCTTCACAGGAGCTTGCCAGCCTAAATAACCATATCAGTTCACTTAATTTATGTTGTTTACCAAAAGTTTACAAGGTGCTGCTCGTGAGACAAAAATATATTTTCTATACACGTATATCTTACTTAATCAAACCATTTTTCTCTAATACAAAAACGCAAACATTCACTTTCCCTATTTCTTTCACAATTTTTGTTGTTGCTTGAGATGGTTGAGATGGTAAGATTTCTCTTGTGTTTTTCAGATGTCACAGCGGTTTGTATTCTTGAGGCTTTCCAGAACCAACAGAGCATGCTGTTAGCAGATAAAGTGCTCAAACAGCTGGGCAAAGAGAAGGCCAAAGAAAAGTATAAGGTAGTTATAGTGACATAAGCTTCTGTACCATTAACCTGTGAAGTTTTGCTTCAGTAAACATTCTATCTTTTTGATACAGAATCGGGAACCCATGATGCCTTCCCCTCAGTTCATCAAGTCCTACTTTAGCTCTTTTACTGACGACATAATCTCACAGCCTTTGCAAAAGGGAGAGAAAAAAGATGAAGACAAGGACAAAGAGGGAGAGGCAGCTGAGGTCTCTGAGAGGTGAGATATAAAGATATTTTACTCCGTTCATTTCAGCCTTGAATACTGCACTGGACTAATGGTAAATCCTTAATGTCTCTGTTTGGGCCCCTCAGCTCCGGCTACCTGAAAGCAAAGCAGTACATGGAGGAAGAGAACTATGACAAAATCATAAGTGAATGCACAAAGGAGATAGACTCTGAGGGACGGTACACGGCAGAGGCCTTGTTGCTGAGGGCTACATTTTACCTGCTGATTGGGAACGCTACAGCTGCTCAGCCTGATTTGGACCGAGTAATCAACATGAAGGACGCCAACGTCAAGGTGAACCAATAATACTCAGTCACATTCAGCTCCAGATGATGAAAAAATCTGAATCAATTTGAAAACTGTAATCTCTTCTTTGTGGGGATAATTTTTTATTATTACATTTTCTATCTTATACCTGTAATTACTCAAGGGATAATGGAAAAAGTGGCACTTCCTAAATAGATAGAAGTGTTAAACAGGATGTATCAGTTTTATTTCACCTTGCTTTGTGGGAATAAAACGTAGGGCAACGTTTTATGCTACTATCTTTAACTGTGCGCTAATTTAAAATCATGTGACCCTCTTTCTTTGTTCATTTAAAATACGTGTAGTTGCGAGCCAATGCTTTGATCAAACGTGGGAGCATGTACATGCAGCAGCAACAGCCCCTTCTCTCCACACAAGACTTCAACATGGCGGCTGAGATCGATGCACGAAATCCAGATGTGTATCACCACAGAGGCCAGGTAAGAGGCAACCTGATTTATTTTTAGCTGGTATATTTTTGATGCTCTGATACAGACATGCTCTGTTTTCATTGTAGCTGAAGATCTTGCTGGACCAAGTTGATGAGGCTGTTGGAGACTTTGATGAGTGTATTCTTCTCAGACCTGACTCTGCCCTGGCCCAAGCACAGAAATGTTTTGCTCTTGTAAGTGACACAGACTTATAATTTACTTGTCTTATTTTATTTTGTTAACATGGTCAGTTATCAGTGTTGATTTGTCTGTAAATGTTTTGTTTTTTGTCTCTTGTGTTTCTCAGTATAGACAAGCTTATACTGGAAATAACCCATCACAAGTACAGACAGCCATGGATGGCTTTGAGGACGTCATCAAAAGATTTCCAAAATGTGCTGAAGGCTACGCTCTGTATGCTCAAGTAAGAAAGAAGACTCTTTTTCTTTAATAATGCCGTCTATTTTACAAACTGCTTTATGTGCTGTTCAGTAGATTTTGTCCATATACCATGACAAGTACTGGGCATCCACATTAATTATACTACTTTTTCAGTAATCATGATCCTGATTCAGCTCCTGTCATGAAGATTTTAGCAGATGCCAAGTGTGCACTAATAGAGATTATAATAAATCTGTGAACAGGGTTTCAGTCAGATTATCTTTTTTGCATTTTTTACTTTCTTTAAAAAATGTAAACACACATGTTAAAACAAAAGATCATGAGCATCATTTTTTTATGGGATATCAGCAGCTTTTGAAATATTGGATTTGTTTGTTGAATTTTTTTGTTTGTTGGATTTTTTTTTGTTTGTTTTTTTGTTATTCTTCCAACTAAAACACATTTGGTCACATAGGCTTTGACCGATCAGCAGCAGTTTGGAAAAGCAGACGAGATGTACGACAAATGTATTGAACTGGAACCTGACAATGCTACTACATATGTCCACAAAGGGTACGTACTGAATAACTTGTATAAATCTGTTTAATATTGTCCATAAATTAAACAAAGGTTAGTAATTGTTGTGTCTTTGCATCTAGTTTATTACAGCTTCAATGGAAACAGGACCTAGATTTGGGTCTAGACCTCATCAGTAAGGCCATTGAAATTGACAACAAATGTGACTTTGCCTATGAAACTATGGGCACTATTGAAGTACAAAGGTAAGATAAACTTTTGTCATAAAGTCCATGTATTTATTAGTTAAATTCAAAATTAAATGTCTATATTATACTGTATAGATTCAGTACACAGCTTACAGTTAATAATCCAGCCACAAGGGGTCACAATCCATTGTACTTCTTGTGCCACACCTAGGGATGCACCGATACCACTTTTTTTCAAACCGATACGAGTACGAGTATTTCCATTTGAGTACTCGCCGATACCGAGTACCGATACGAGTACTTATATAGGGGTTACTTTATAGTTTATACAGTCACACTGCTGTATCTCATTTGTCCCATACGGTGTCGTCTTTTTGCCGTCTATCCCCGCTCTGCGATGCTAAGTTATTTTTACAACAGAGTAGTTTGAACACAACTAACCACGGCTAAAATTTGCTCAATATGGACATGTTATACCTCATTTTAAAGCTTAGATTCTCCTCTATTCAGTCGCTATAATCATTTTATGACAGGCTGAGCATCTGTGCATAACCAGCGGAGATTCGCCAAGACATACAGCAGCTAACACAAAGAGCAACGCTACTTCTTAAGCTTTATCAGACAACAACTGCTTCGCGCTTATATAATTTTCGGGACAACTAGGACAACAAAAGGACAACAGCTTAAGTTTTAAGACTCACGTATGATTTGGGATGTCTGGTTGAGGAGAATGTAAACTCAGCTTTGCTTTTATCTCCATACAGTACACTTTAAAATCCTTCCACTCGGTTCTCACTCCTCAGCTGAGAGAGGAATGTCACGTGCCAGCGCTGTACAGTGGTATCGGTTGTTGGTATCGGGCCACTTTTATGAATACGAGTACGAGTACTTGGACATGGTATCGGTACCGATACCCGATACTGGTATCGGTATCGGTGCATCCCTAGCCACACCCCAGCCCAGATAAATAGAGAGGGTTGCATCAGGAAGGGCATAAAAAAATAACAAAAAACTATGCCAATTCACTATGTTCATCACTGCATGCTAGAAGGCAAATTACTTGCTGTGGCAAGCCCAGAGGGGAAAAGTCGAAAGAACAGAAGAAGGCTTACGGTTACTAAAAAGCAAAATACATATTTTATCTCGTATAATTTGAATTAAGCAAAATATTATTTTCATGTATTCTTTAATCTTCTTCCGCTTATTCCCGTTAGAGATTGTGGGTACTGGAGCCTATCCCAGTAACTTTGTACACCCTGCACAGGGGCCAGCTAGTCACAGGGCATACACATACACAGTATACACATGTATGTTTTTATTTCACTCTGCTTGTTCTGAATCTAAGTCACATGTGTATGCATTTTTTAATTTTTTTTATTTAGTAAAATAATTTCACTTTTCCACAATATTCAAATGTTTTGATTGGGTCTCCTTTTATAACCTACCTAATTATTACATAATGTCACTTTTAGGGGTAACCTGGACAAGGCCATAGACATGTTCAACAAGGCCATAAACCTAGCCAAATCCGAGATGGAGATGGCCCACTTGTACTCATTATGTGATGCAGCGTACGCCCAGACAGAAGTGGCCAGGAAGTACGGTCTGAAACCTCCGACACTGTAACTTTCTCTGCCAAGTGAATGCCAGTCTCCAGTCTTCATTGCTGAACGTAACTGTGTTTAAAAAAAAAAAAAAAAAAAATTGCAACTGCCTGAACTTGCTTTGATAAATGAAACTAATGAATAGTAAATGATGAGAGAAAAGAAGTGGGAGAGGGATAAATGCCTATATAGTGTTTACAGTGTTTTAAATAGCTCACTGTAGGAAAGCTTCAACTTGAGGCTGTTGGCAAAGGTCAAGCTAATTGTGGCATGAGTTATGTCAATGCAGCCCTAAGACAGATTTCAGCTAGATTTGTCGGGCCATTTATCGCTCAAAATCATCTATAGTGGGAGATAAATACATGAATGGCCATCATGTATTCCTGTCTAAATAAGACTACAACTACTAGTATGAAAAGTATGAAATAAAAGGTATAATATGCAGGATTTTATGAAAGAAAGTAACACAAATCGCCATGCAACCTTTACTCTGCAGCTATGGCAAAACTGCCCTTTGTCTGTCTTAATTTCACTTATTTTCTCCTTAAGGAGTTAGAGTTAATTCAATGCCAGTAAAAACACGGATTTGACTTTTCCAAACTGATGAGCACTTCTTATTAAATATGGGCCATATCTGTGTACGTTTACTTGGAAATTCTGCGTAGTATGCCTTTTAAAAATAGAAATTTGTTTAACCAGTTTGTTGATGAGGGCTTCTGTGAGACAAATCTAATACAGGAAATACTGTGAGAGCTTTATATCGTTTGAATGGACTGTCCACTTGTTAATTTATGCTGATCTAAAGTGTTTTTGTCCATCTACTTCCATATTGTAACATAGTCAAATGCAAGATTAAAGTAATGGTCAAATGTGTCTGTGATTGTAATGCTGGATTTGATCCCATGCATAAGAAACCTGTTAATGTAGGCGCCTGAAGTTGTGTTATTTTGAGAATGCCTGGTTTATCTTTTTTTTTTTTTTTTTTTTTTAATAAATATTTGTGCGGCATGTTCACTTCCTCAATGTAAATGCTATGCTTGTTCAGAACACTAGATAACTATCAAAGGTTAAGAGTTAATTTGAAATACTAAAATAACTTTGTCTTAGTTATTTTTGAAAATGCTTTTTTTTATTGTCTCTAATATCAGAAGATGGCACAAGGGATTGGATAGTCATGGTTTATCCAAACTCACTTAAATGAACATGAGTTATTTTCTATGTTATTGTAAAATGTTTATTTTTATGCCACATTTAGTTTAATATTTGACAAAGAAATAAGATCATTGTTTATTTTTGTGTTGGGAGTTTCCCATGACCCAGGCCTTATAGAGTGTACATGCTGCCCAGCGTGTGGTGGTACAGTAATGTGTGATTTGGTTCAGAAACATTTGTAACAATGTATCTTTAGCTGCTATTGCTAAGGCTAACATTTGAAAAACATTAAGCTGTACCTTGTTGAACTAAATCACGCATTTCCTTTGGAGCTGAGAAATGCAACTTGGTAACATTCATCTCTCCTACCTGCTGAAAATAAATTTGACTTCAAACTTTACACTGACATTCTTTATTAACGATGTGTATGGTGACCAAAGTAAAGAATATAAAGTCCTAATAAAGTTATAATTCCTTGAATATTGTCTGTAATAGTCCTCTGCTTTTACCAGGGTCACATGACTTTTACAGCTCTGTTTGACATGCTTTGGTTGGATGAGGTGTAAATAATGAATTAATGAAGTCACAAAGTAATAATTTTAGTGTTTTGACAGCTTTTACATCTGTCAGCAGTGTGCCTTTCATTAGGGTATTTATATTTTTAATTGATTAATTTTGTGTTAATAATCTTGTGCGACACCTGAGTCGGTTGGCGGCACTTGACGTGTCTCTCTCATGAACACAACAATGGCGGACGCCGCGGAGGAAGCGCTTCAGAGCAGTCGCTGGTGAGGACATTTGTGATCGAGATTGCATTTTGATTGAAGCTTTATGTGTCAGAAAAATGCGTTACGGCGAATAAATGAAAGGGATGTGTTGGGACAAAAAAAAACGTCCATTTAGTCTGTCTACTTTACTCCACGCAGACACTAAGCTAATCCTAAAACCTGATCGGTAACGTTACTGTCTGAGAGCTAACCAGCTAATCTCAGTTAACGTTTGTTTGCTAAGTTGACAATCTTATGTTTGCTCAGTAAAACGAAGACTATTGCAAAACACTTCTTAAGACGTTCTCCTGTAGTATTGTCGATTTTGTCTTGCTCTTATGAACATAGGCTCAGTTTAGCCAAAATGCTAACAAAAACTAGCCGAGGAGTTTCCCTTTAAATTGTACTCAGCCTGTAATAACGTTATATTCTTATCGTTATTTTAGTTACGCAATAATAATGTATTTTTTATTACACAGTTCCCTATTACAGAGCTCTTACTTTTTACAACTTAGATTGAACGCTGTAGGCTAAGCCAGCGGATAATATTAATACAGAGTCTAGATTTTCTTACAAATCTATGGCCGAGACATTGATTTGTCACTGTTCATAAATAATATCTTGTCATAATTGTATTAAGAGTTTGTGGGCAGTTAACAATCAATACAGGAAATTACTAATGTGATAATTGACATAATGGGAGTAAATCAGTCAGGACTTAACTATTTCTGTTTGATTTAGCATGTGTGTGTCCTGAGTCGGACACTTTCGGCTAAAATCACTTTTTAATCTACAGGGGCCAGGATTTGGTTGAGGCACTGGACTCTGGATCAGACTTTGAGATGGACAGAGGTTTTACACAGGAGCAGGACCTTTCTCCTCAACACCGTGCCAAGACGTGGAAGGTAATAAACAGTCCATCTAGGGGAAAATAAAAAAGCCTAGTTCTTTTTGGTATCTATTACTAAAGATCTGGTGTCTGTTATGAGAGTACACGTGTTCCCCGCAGGTGACGATAGTATTCCCAGTCAGAAGTCAACAGACTGGAAAGTCAGGCATTCTTAGATCATAATGACGTGAATATATCATCAATGTACACTCTTTGGGCCACACCCACCTGTTGGGAGGGCTCTGTTCTGATTGAAACCACATACCTAGAAATATCAAGTAGTTGTAATAATTCTTGGATAGGTATATTCATTTTCTATTGCCTTTGTGATTATTGATTATTTTGAAGATTTTTTATTTTTAAATCTAAAAGCTTCTCTAACCAAATTGTCTTTTGGAATATTTTGCAATTTAATTTGGGCAATCTGTTTTTTACTTCCAAGAAATATGTATAAGGGCATAACTTTGCCTTAAACTTTGTGGGGGTTGAGATATCTGCCTTCCTGATGGGTGATATGATTATAATAGGGTTATATTGGCTGGTTTTGATTATTGAAGGGATTATAACCTCTTGTAAATTACACCTATGAATGTATGTATGTACTGTTGTATAACATTTGTTTATATATTTCTTGTTGAATAGTCTAAAGGCCCATACCTGTGTAATTTAAATCTGCTGTTATACCTTCATGTTTAACTTTATCACTTGTGTTGAAACAATATCAGTTGTCTTGACACAGTTATTAAAACCTTAACTTGTGATTTTAATTGTATAGACACAAGTGATTTCATTTCCAGCTTTTTATTATGTTGTGTTTATTTCTGGCAGATTGCTCTAAACGTTTCTGGGAAAGGGGACAGCTTGTCAAACTGGGATGGTGTACTGGATTTACCAGAGCAGACGCTCATTCACAACCGCAGTCAGCAGCTGATCGGTGAGTCAGTACTGTTATCACCAAAAAATGTCAGGAATGAATCCAGTGAATGGCATTTGAGGATGTTTTTTCAATGCATGAATCTAGTAGCAGTTATCCAATCAATGTCAATGTTTTCTTAGTGGTAAATTGTTATACAGCCCTTAATTAACCACTACATTGTAAGAGATTTTTTTCTGTGCTTATGATAAACGTGCTCTCTCATGCTGAAGGACGAGGGCAAGAGCAAGTGGATTCAGTTTAGTCTCCCCTTTCGAACAGAGTCAGGACAAAAATGACACTATCAGGTTTGGCTCAAAATAGGAGCCCTCTGGGAGTGAAAACATCCCAGAATATCAGGACTTGAGTGTGTAGAGATCAATAAGGCTTGTTGAAATGCAGTTTTTACTTTTTAACTTTTAGTACAAAACATTGCCTTTGGCTTATATACTATATATCATAACTAGTATCTTCTGTTTTGTGTACAGGGCAGCTAGGGTGTATCTGAGGAGGAGAGGGGTGACATGGTGGCCGATGTGGAGGCGGTCATAACTTTTTACTGTAAATCCCGTAACGTTACCTTCAGCACAGACTTGAGCTTTCCACACCTTCTCAAGCCACTGCTGGGTCTGAAGCTTCCTCGCAGCGACCTCTATAACTGCTTCTATGCTCTTATGAACAAGTACATTCCCAGGTGGGTCATCTGAATCTTATCTTTTGTCAAAATATCCAAAAAAGAAAGAAGCATCACTCATATTTCTTGTTATTGGTGCAGGGACTGTGTGCCAAAAGGCAGACCCTTCCACCTGTTCAGGTTACTGCTACAGTACCATGAGCCTGAACTCTGCTCCTTCCTGGACACCAAAAAAATCACACCGGACTCTTATGCGATCAGCTGGGTATGTAAGATCTCCATTTGAAATGTGTTGGATTTATCTCATACTTAAACAAACATTTCTTTGTCTTTGTGTTAGCTGGGCAGCCTGTTTTCCAGCCACTGCCTTCCTGATGTGACCCAGGCTTTATGGGATAGTTACTTCCAGCAGACAGACCCCTTCCTTATCTTCTTCCTCATGCTCGTCATACTCGTCAATGCCAAGTATGCAGAAATACAGACAAAGGGAAATGTAAAGAATGCTTTGTCCTGTGTTTCTCATTTCATTTCTCATTTCACTCAGAGAATCCATACTTTCACAAGAAGCAGACAGCAAAGAGGACATCATCAGTAAGTTTTTTACTCAGTCCCAACTATTTTAAGAACTTCGAGTTTAACAGTGCATTTCTCTGTCTCAGAAATGCTGGAGGAATCTCCTTCTCTTTTGGAAAGTGAAGACATTGAAGATCTGTTTTCTCTGGCCCAGTATTATCAGACCAAAACCCCTTTGTCCCTCAGAAAGGTACAGCTCTATGTTTAGAGTCAGCTGGTTTCATGCTCAAGGGCACAATGAGAGAGTGTACTGTATTTGAACTCAAACCACAATGTCATTGTGTCTTTGGTTTTTTGCGTATTAGATGAATCAGAATCTGTTTGGGAGCAGCCTGGTGGCTCTGAAAGAGGAGGAGACTGACCTGAGTCAGGCCCTGTGTCTCCCAGTGTCTGTCCCTGAGATCCTGCAGGCCAACCAGCTGCAGCAGGTCAGTCACTTAACACTGTGGATATTTCTTTGTACACATTAAAATCTAATAGAAACTTTGTTTTTGCTCAATAGGATGGAGTGCGCTTTTTTGTTGTGGACTGTCGGCCTGCAGAGCAGTACAATGCTGGACACTTGTCCACTGCCTTTCACCTGGATTCTGACCTGGTGAGTGGTGCATCGGAGCATTTACTGAGGTTAACACTCCAAAACCCTCAATGCGTTTTCTTTCCTTTCAGATGCTCCAGAACCCGTCAGAGTTTGCCCTCTCAGTGAAGTCCCTGTTGGAGGCTCAGAAACAGTCTCTAGAGTCAGGGTCCATTGCGAGCGGTGAGCACCTGTGCTTCATGGGCAGTGGGCGAGAGGAGGAGGACATGTACATGAACATGGTGCTGGCCCATTTTCTTCAGGTAAGAGGCTAGCAAGGTGTTAGAATTGGAGATCAGTGAAAAGTCTTTTTCCCATAAAGTATACCACTCTTGTGTTGCAGAAAAACAAAGAGTATGTTAGTATTGCTAAAGGAGGCTTTATGGGTAAGTATCTTTTTTTTAAGTGTTGTATAGACTTTGGTTGTTCAGTGCTAAAAACTGACTGTCTCATGTGACTGCAGCCCTCCAGAAGCACCTTGTAGATATGAACGTTGAAGGTCTTGACTCTTCTTACCTCAACTGGATCGTCAGTACCTCAGGGTCTCACAGCAGCCTCAGCTCTGCAGATGTAAGTGATGTTCAGAAATAATCCCTTTTATTTTACACTAACCTTTATTCAGTTTTAATAACAGTTGTCCTTATGCCGCACCACAGGGAGAGTCTCTGAGCAGCCCCGGGGATGGCAAAGGAGTCAAGTCTCTGATGAACAAAATGACTTTTGCTCTCAAGTCCAAGTCTGTAAATGTGAAGGAGAAGATGATTAGTTTCATTGAGAATACTTCAACCCCAGTGGAAAGGTACACTCGCTGACTGCTTTTTTTTCCAGACAATTATGTTATGAAGATACACACCTGAAAGAGCACAGTTGCAATTATTAAGGTTGTATTTGTCTTCTGATTTAGTTTATTTTGTAAGATTTGCAAAGTAGAAACAAGATTTTCAACAAAATTAAAATAAGTTAGTGGTTTAGATCCTTAAAATGACTGCATTTTAACACAGTTGTAAACCATATAGGTATAACAGCTTTTTAAGTTCACAAATCCTTATTTGCCTTATTTCACACTAGAATATCTTTCAATCTGCCTTGGCCAGAGAAGGTGGTTCCCGATCGGTAAGATTTTACCAACATGAATTATTGGTCACCAGCATGCCCACTGGCTGTAGACCACATCAGTGCACAGCACTGGAGGAGCATAAACGCATGCTTAGTCTCTGTGCCTTACACTGCTCACTCATATTTAAGCCTAGCACACAGTAACCATTGGACAGCCTCTGTTTGGCATGATGTCCACAATAACCTGTCTTCATGCTTTACTAACATTTATGTAACTGCTGTATAGTGGAAACTCAAGAGTAGCTTAACAATGCACTTATGTTGCCTCAAACACATTGTTTTTTGTCAGCCAGAGCTTCACTGTTGTCTGCTTCAAGATGCACATAACTGTCTTTTTCCATGTCATTATTGTTTCAAATGGTAACCAGGGCTACGTTACTCGTGCATATTATCAATTATTATCTACTTGTTTCTTAATGTGATGATTTCCTTAGCCCTGGTTAGCATACAGTAACTAATATATAACAGTAGCGTCTCATCTAACGTCATTCTTTATATCTAACAGTATTATCTGTGCCAGTAGTGGGCTTTTTCTTCTATTTACAGCTTTCAGGAGTCCTTCATGCCCTTATCTGAGCAAAGACAAGCATTGCTACTACCAGTTGATGTTTTTTTTCCTGTCTCTTAGGCATGTGAGCAGCAGTGACCGTGTTGGTAAACCATACAGAGGAGTGAAGCCTGTTTTTAGTATTGGTGATGAAGAGGAATATGACACAGGTAAATTAACTTGTAAGAGTGTGTAATAGCAATGTGGAATAATAAATGCGTCTCTTGAATGTACTGTAATGAATACAGTGCCGTTAAAGTGTTAACATCCTTCTGGATTTTTTATATTTTTATATAAGTCACACTTAAATATTTTTGATCAACAAATACTTTTTAATATTAGACAATAGCTAACCAGAGTAAATACAAAATGCTGTTTTTAGATTTTAGATGATTTCATTTATTAAAGGGGAAAAGCTATCCAATCCTACCTGGGCCTATGTGCAAAATGAATTGTCCCCCATTGTTAAATTATTAATTAACTACAGTTTTAGGAAAGCTGAGTAAAGGGAAAGGGTTACAAAGCCATTTCTTAGTCTTTGGGACTCCAGAAAATAATGGTAAGAGCCATTATCCACAAAAAATATATAAGAAATCCAGAATACTTTTTCATGGCACTTTAACTGCAGATATTATTCTAATTAATTTTGTATTTTGTAAACCAATATTTTTCTCATTTATATTATTACATTACATTTCTTATTTTTTCTTTTTATTCATCTTACTTTTATTTTTTGCCAGTGTTTTGTGTGCCTCTGAGTTACTGTGACCATGTGGAGCTATTAAATGTAAGTCTAAGTATTGCTGTGATATGTGCTTAGATGAAATTGACAGCTCGTCCATGTCCGACGACGACAGGAAGGAGATTGTCAACATTCAGACTTGGATCAACAAACCCGACGTGAAGCATCACATTCCCTGCAACGAGGTGAAAGAAACTGGACACATGTTTCCAAGGTGAGCTGCTTTATTACATACACTGTGCCTTTCTTAATAATTTAGACTTTACTCTCTCAAAGGCCCTGGTCTTACATGCATTATTCCTCTCCTGAGATTGTCCATTTTGTGGTTAACTGGTAAACGCAAACAACACTTTTTATTGTACAGCCTTGTCATGATTTAAAAACTCTGCAAATACTTCAGAGTAGTGACGCAATAAGTGAACATTTTGAAATTTACGTTAGTGCTGATAACATTTTATCTACTACTAACTGGGAAATAATAGTTCACAGTGGACTAAAATCACATAGACGTGTCAGCAGTTAATATAACTGGCTCCAGCTCTTAACAGACTCAGATCACCTGCTGTTTATTTAACTAAAGTGGGACAGCTGTAATGAACAAAGGTAGAAGACAAATATAAATTTAAGATTAGAGTCAGTCATGTCTGTTGGAAATGCTGAACTAACTTTAAACATAATGCTTGCTGTTTTCTCTTTCTATCTAACAAGTGATCCAGAAAAAGGCAGAAGTTCATTACAAAAGTGTTGTTTATAAATGTGCTGATTGTGCAGTAAAGTGGAGTCCACTCAGCCTCAACCCACGGCTGCATGGAGCCAGTGGAAGTTTTTTTTTTTGTTGTTGTTGTTGTCTGTGGTCTAACCTAAGCATAAAACGGAACTGCAACATCAGGAAGAAATAGTGCATAACATCTGTTGAGTCTGTGGCAGAGTGGTTTGTGCTCCTGCTTCTGTGCAAAAGTGGGTTGTTAGTTCGATGCATGGGCTGTCGATCTCTGCATGGAGGCTGCATGTCCTCTCTGTGTTACACTGGGTTATCTCTGGCTTCTCCTATTGTCCAAAGACATACATGTGTTTGGAGAGTTGGTGAATCTGAACTGCCCCTAGTGAATGAATGTGAGAGTGAATGGTCATCTGTCAGTGAATGTCTCTGTGTCAGCCCTATGAATAATTGGCCACTGTCTAGGGTGTACACCACCTAAGGCCCATAGTTGCTGGAATTTCTGTCTAGTTTATTGACTTCAGCTCAAGTTTGTGTGACTCTTGCTGTAAGAACAAGCTATAGAACAAGAACCGTAACACCTTACCTCAAATATTATTATTAAACATTTTATGAGTTAAGTATACTTGGGACAACATGTGTAGCAGCAGGGGACATACTCATGTAATCTGCATTATACTGTCAAACTTGAGTTTTTGTTTATTTTTCAGTCATTTGTTGATCACAGCCACCCACATGTACTGTCTCAGAGAAATCGCCTCACGGAAAGGATTCGCCTACATCCAGTCCAGACAAGCACTGAACTCTGTGGTCAAGATCACATCCAAGAAGAAGCACCCCGAACTCATCACTTTCAAGTTTGGCACCAACAACTCGGCGGGAGTGGAGATCTCAGCTGTCGAGAGGTGCTGGTCTTTACATACAAACATCAGGCATAACATTAGGACTATTCATTAAGGAAATGAATTCCACTGATTATCTCCACATCATAGCACCTGTTAGTGAGTGAAATATATTAGGCAGCTCTTATGGGGTATTCTGTAACTCTTGTCCAACAGAACCATAGGATTATATAATTTATATGCTAATACTATATACGCTAGTTTCTATATTAAATAAAACTGCTAAAAGTGAGTTCAGTAATGATTTTTAACTTGGCTCTGACATTACACACAGGTGGTTGAGTGGTTGACAGCTGCTAAAAAAGTCTTGATTATTCATATTTAATTCTAATGTTATGTGGTATAGGAAAAACTACAGTCTAGAGGTTACAGATTTCTGAAAAGTGCCTGGACGAGCTAAGCCTGCAACGTCCCATTTGCTCCAGCAGCCTACGCGGCGTCTACATATTAATGCCTATGATTTTTTTGTGTATGAGGCTGTATATTAGGCAGGTGGTCATAATGTTAGGTCTGATCAGTGTACAAACCCTACACCCATTATATTTCTTATGTGAGACTTAATCTTTTTCTCCTTTGTTGTCCTAGATACCTAATACCAAACGCCGGTGATGCTACAAAGGTGATCAAGCAGCAGATCATGAAGGTCCTGGATGCTTTGGAGAGCTCATAAACAGTAAACAAAATGAAGGGTAGCCGTCAAACAAACTGTGTGAAGTGTTTTTGTCCCGGGGAGTAAAGAAGTAAATATCCTGTCCTACTCATCGGCTGCCTCCTCCACTCCTGGACAGACCCGGTGCAGTGTTGACTGTGAAGCCCTGTTTTGTCTGTGTTTGGGACTTGGGCAGGCCAAAAAAAACCTATAGGACCGACTGTATGTGTTGTACGGTGCTCCGCTGTCATCCAAAAAACACTCTTTATTTGTAAAAATTGATACCCGGGAGTCAATGGCAGTAACATTTCCCTCTGGCCTTAACGTAGCGTTTTGATCCACCAGTGGCAAGCCTTTTTAATCATGACATCACCATTGACTTTAACATCTTTGCTTTGTGGAGACAGTATTGCAGTTGAGTCCTGTGTTGTTTTTTTTACGTCCATTTAGTCAGCAACTTAACCACACTTTTTACCCCAAAAATGCAGCCTTAAACAGCAACAAACTGGGGATCTTCATGCATATGTAATGTATATAATCTATATTTAGCACGGACCTTTGCAGCGCTTTGGGATATAATTTATTTTCAGCTTTTTAAGTGTAAAATTTACCAGCCTCATCTCATAGCAGTCTGATGTAGCTCTGAAGAAGCAACATCCTTTTACAAATCGAAGTCCAGGGTTTGTATATACAGCAAGTCTCAGTATTTCATTCCATTATAATAACTGTGTTGCATTTTTCCCCATGTTATCGAAGTCCCTGTATTATCTATAGCGACTGTAAATGACTTGAAACGACTGCCAAGACAGGCTGTGTGCAGTCATGACTTAACAGAACTGTGTGCAAAAGAAAATCATTAGTTATCATTGTTTTTGTCTGTCTTGTCCATTGTAATTAATATAAAGCAGCGTTGATGGATTTTATTTAATTTTTTTTTAGTTTAGCTTGCCACTGTTGCCTTTGGCCTCATGCCTGTGACATGTATTCTGCAAAACAGTAGTGGCAACTTATCAGATTATATTGCTACTCCGAGTGTGTAATTTCAAACTCTTCTGTTGCCGTTTACTGAGTGATAGAAGATGATTGTGATGGTTGTATACAAGGAATTTAAAGCAGTGGCAGTAGCTGTATAAAGCCAGCCACCACTACCTAAAAGTGGATGGACTGAATGGACAAGCACTCATCTGACTATGGCACATTATTAATAACGGCAGAGATGGACTACTCAAGTCTTTGGTTTGACGGCTCAGACTCGGACTCGTCTCTTCTCACAGACTAGGACTCGACATGGACCTGTCAACCATGGACTTGGACTTGGATTAGTCTCTTCTAGGAGTTGAGATTTGGCTTAATCTCAAACTTGTCAACTGGTCGCTCGCACTTAAACTCGGACTTGTTTCTAACACTGAAAGCAGAGGCTGTGCAGGACTATTATTACGTCTGAGCAAAAAAAAAAAATATTTCAAGCTCTGTTATGATTAAGTTATAAGTCGGAGGGTAAGGGTCTTGGCCTTGGTCTTGACTTCAGTTCATCTGGACTGGACTTGCACTTTTTTCAAGTGTTTTTGACTCAACTCGGACTTGCACCCTCCCTCAAGAAGACTTAACTCGGCCTCAACTTGAGTTTTTGTTCACCTAGTTGTCTTCACTGTACTTTCAGCCCAAGTCTAGCAGGAGGTGACTCCTGTTTCGATGACTCGGATTCAGACTCGGACTTCCACTTAATGTCCTAATGACTCGACTTAGACTTGGGCTTGAACACTAAGAACCTGATGGTGACGTGACTACAACACTATTATGACAGTATGGGCAGCAGGACAGTGTATGGTTTAGTCCACTCCAGTCTCTCATTACATTCCTGTGTAACCCATGCTTCTGTGTTGTTACTTTATGATCCTCTTCAGTATTTTACAAACTGGAAGATCTTCACATCACATTTCTTTGTGTCTTCACTGGGCAAAGAAGGATGTCACCACTTGTCAAAATGCAACTTGTCTGACGTGTAATTTGCACCTTAATGTACTGCTATTATTTTCTATAAGCATTTCTGTTTTTAATAAATGGAAACTATTGATTGGAACTCTTAACTGTATAAAAATATGATTTTGACAGCGTTTGGGGAAAAAAATCATGTGTAATATTAGTAGTACTATTTATTATGTAATACTTTTTTTATTAATTCAAATGGGTAAGAGGATAATACTTGTAGTAGAGATTGTAGTAGAAGTAGTGGTAGTAATAGTAGAAGCAGAAGTTGTAGTAGCGTTAATAATAGTATTGGTAAAAGTAGTGCTAGTAGTAGTAGCAGTAGTAGCATTAAGTACCTTCAACTTATCTAAGCTTTACACTCAATACTTAAAAAAGTTAAGGGCTTTTACTTCTATTTGACTAATAGTATTTAGAAGTAACAGTACTTTCACATGAGTACGAATTGGAGTACTACTTCCACCTCCTGCAAACAAGAAATGTCGGTTTATAGACTTTTACTTAGTTATTTGTTAATTGAAATTGAATTGTTGTTACTTATTTTCTTAACTGAAAATGTATACAAACCAAGTTATCAAATTAATGCAGATAAAAAAGGTAAGTGTAAATTAGCATGGTTTTATAATTAGTATTTGCGTGAAGCGTGTTAAAAAATCTTCATTGGTAGTCGAAAAGCCGCCCCTCTCTGACGCAAGTCCACTTCTGCTTTTCAACATAAGAGCTTTGAGTATTATACATGTCTAATCATTGGCAGAATTACAACTAGAAACACGTCGTACTGCTTAGATATGTGCTTTAATGTAGGTTAATACATAAAAACTTAACTAACCTTCTAACTGGGAAATTACAATCTGAGTATGGCAGGTAAAGTTTTTATTTTGAAGTAGGATAAACATTTTCCGGTCTGCACTGTGCACTGTCTGTAGTGAACCTTTAGCCACAAGTTAGTTTTTAATGTCATGTCGACGTTAACTAAAGCAATGTCGAGTAAGTATAAATCTGCTAAGTTCTTATTTTTTAATATTGTATTGCTTTTGATTTTTATATTCAAAAATGACCAAAATTATCCAGCGCTAGCGACCACAGAACGCTTTGTTTACATTTGGCAGTATCTTACTTTTATGTGGTTTCAGCGCTATTAAACCATAAAGACGGCCATAAAGACAGTTACACAGAATAATAGTGACAATAATAATAATAATAATAATTAATGCGTGTCCCCAGAGTTTCGTTTGGCCGTGGTCCAGCTGCAGGTGACCAGTGTGAAGGCGGACAACCTGAGCCGAGCTCGGAGACTGGTGAAGGAGGCTGCGGGACAGGGGGGCAAAGTGGTGCTTCTGCCGGTGAGCCAAGTACAGGACAGCACTGGAGTCAAGTGTCACTTTTGAGGCAATTAGCAAACACTCTTTAGTTAAAAAAAAAAAAAAAAAAAAAAGGTGTGTGTACCATTATCTAACTCTGTATTACTGGGTAGATTATGTTTAATAAGGAGTATAGCTGCATACAAATGAAATAAAAATAAATACAGGGGTAGGGCAAGGTCTAAGAAATGTAATCATTAATCTAAAATGTTCTTAGTAGTAGAAAATGTTTCTTTTGGACATGTAGAGGCTTCTTATCATTTCGTTACATTTATTGATGCCTTAAAGATGACAGTGTAATTTAATTGTTAATAGTTTGTCAATTTTACTATTTTTATTTTTTTTTTATTGCAGGAGTGTTTTAACTCTCCGTATGGAACCAGCTTCTTCTCTGCGTACGCCGAGAGCATCCCAGGAGAGTCCACTCAGGTGTTGTCGGAGATCGCAAAAGAAAACAAAGTGTATTTGGTGGGAGGTAAGCATACATCTGACTTAGTAATCAACTTTGCAATATGATTTCACATTCAAGAAGTCAGTGAGTCAGTGATGGGGCATGTATTATGTTGTATTTTACAGTACCAATACAATAACAACCAAAGAAAATGTTTACTATTAATATTTATTATTCACCAGGATCTATTCCCGAAGAAGATGGCGGAAAGTTGTATAACAGCTGTGTAGTGTTTGACCCTGAAGGGCAGATCCTTCTTAAACACAGAAAGGTAGTTACTATTTATTTAAGCAGCATCAGCCCTGTTGTTATTTTTCATTGTCAAATGTTTAACTTTAAACTGTGATGTTTGTTCTTTTTAGATTCACCTGTTCGACATCAGTGTCCCGGGGAAAATCCACTTTCAGGAGTCAGAGACGCTCAGCCCAGGGAACAGTTTATCAATGTTCGATACACGTGAGGGACTTCAGCTACCGCTCTGATGGCTACATTTATCCTTAGTTGATGTTGGGCACCATTTTATTATACTACTATCTCTGTTTTTCCTCTGCAGCATTTTGTAAAGTTGGTGTCGGCATCTGTTATGACATGAGGTTTGCTGAGCTTGCACAACTTTATAGTAGGAAAGGTATGTGTCATTGTGCAATATCATTTAATTTTGTGTGTGTGTGTGTGTTTAGTAATTGATCAGGCTGCTCTTGTGTCTTTAGGATGTCAGCTCTTGGTTTATCCTGGAGCCTTTAACATGACGACTGGTCCGGCCCATTGGGAGCTCCTACAGAGGGCCAGGTCAGACTTCCCAAATACACTATATTATTCTGATAAAGCACTTTATCTTGGTATAACAGTATATTGAGTGTTAATGTTGTGGTCAAACAGGGCACTAGACAATCAGGTGTTTGTGGCGACAGCGTCTCCAGCCAGAGATGAAACTGCCTCTTATGTGGCTTGGGGTCACAGCACAGTTGTAAACCCATGGTAAGAGACAAGAAAGTGTTATCCTGTTCAGTTGTGTATTTTACAAAGAACTACATGGTAAAAAAATACTACGCCATTGTACAACCTGAATTCCGGAAATGTTGAGATGTTTTTTTTTTATTTGAATATAATGAAGACTAAAACACTTTTGAATCAAACTAGGCAATATTTTATTCTCAATGGAACATAGTTAACATAACAAATGTTTACACTGAGAAATTTTACACTTTTATGAACAAAATGAGCTCATTTCAAATTTGATGCCTGCTACACGTCTCAAAATAGTTGGAACAGGGGCATGTTTACCATGGGGTAGCATCTTCTCGTATTTTAAAAACAGTTTGAAGATGTCTCTGAAATTTGGACAGGTCTGACCATAGAACACTGTCCCACTTTGAAACAGTCCATTGACCCAGGACACTACGGCGCTTCTGGACCATGTTCACATATGGCTTCCTTTTTGCATGATAGAGGTTTAGTTGGCCTCTGCAGATGGCACGGTGGATTGTATTTACCCACAGTGGTTTCTGGAAGTATTCCTGGGCCCATTTACTAATGTCACTGACACAATCATGCAGCTGAGTGATGCAGTGTCGTCTGAGGGCCCCAAGACCACGGGCTCCAATAAAGGTCTTCAGCCTTGTCCCTTACACAGAGATTTCTTCAGTTTCTGTGAATCTTTTGATGAGGTTATGCTCTGTAGATGATGAGATTTGCAAAGCCTTTGCAGTTTGACATTGAGAACATTGTTTTTAAAATATTCCACAATCTTTTTACTCTTCACTCTTTCACAGATTGCAGAGCCTCGGCCCATCTTTACTTCTGAGAGACTCTGCCTCTCTAAGACATCCCTGTAATAGATTATTAATGTTACAGACCTTAAATCAATTAAATTAATTAGTTGCTAGATGTTCTCCCAGCTGAATCTTTTTAAAATGTTTTGCTTTTTTCAGCCATTTGTTGCCCCTGTCCCACTAAGAACTGTAGCAGGCAACAAATTTGAAATGAGCTAATTTTATGCATAGAAGTGTAAAATGTCTCAGTGTAAACATTTGTTATGTTATCTATGTTCTATTGTGAATAAAATATTGGCTCAATGTGATTTGAACATTTTTTAATTTTCATTTTATTCCAATTTTAAAAATGTCCCAACATTTCCGGAATTCGGGTTGTACTCAGTAAAGAAAGATTCACTGTATTCCGGCTTACAAAAGGGAAAAATGAAATACTGGTGAGATGCTTTTATGTATCACCACAGCACATTTTGAAATAAATGGAAGGACTTATTTTCATGAATTGTTCAGTGTCTTATAGTTCTGCCATTACAGGGGAGAAGTTATCTCAAAAGCTGGACCTGAGGAGGCTGTTATTTATGCAGATATAGGTAAGTTAAACTAAGCACCACATCAATACTGACATACTCTTTTTTTTATTCCAAAACAGCTACAAAATAATTCAATTCCAAAAATGTTTAATAGTAAATGATGTGTTATTAAAGAATTTGTGTAGTACCTGGCAACCTTGCAGGGCTGCATTGCAAGGGAACCTTTTATGTTAGGCGTAATTAGTGTCTGGCTTCTGTTTTGTCTTGGTGTTGTTTGCATTTTTAATGTAAATAACAAAATATAAAAAAGGTTAATAAAGCAATCTCACCTTTCTGCCCACTTCCCCAGATCTGCAGTATTTGGCTGATATCCGGCAGCAGATCCCCATCACAATGCAGCGCCGTCATGACCTCTACACTGTGACCACCGTGCCAGATACAACGGGCTGATCACCTCACACGGGAAGCGCACAGTAGAGGGACAGAAACAAACTATGGGACAAAGTGGAGACAAATTGCATCCTCATGAAGAAGTGGGACTGTCCATGATTGGGCAACTCCTGTGTAACTGAAGAACCACAACACTGGGTTTAATGCTGTTGTATGTGTCATTGTTTGACAAAAAATATGAAATGAGCTGAACAACTACTATTGTGATCAGTTCTTATGATCATTAAGGCTGTGGTTGATACTGATTTGCCAGTGCTTGCTTATTTGCAGTAAAATGTGAGAAAACCTCAGAAGAGTGCACACTTTTTATAAATTGTACAGTATATTTTGAGGCTAAATGGACCAAATTTAGGTTAACTCATAGTCAAAATGGTATAAATAAATAATGTGAAAAATTTAAAATTCATTTGTTATTATTTTATTAAAATCTAAAATACAATCACAGTCGCTTTGAGAGAAATTAGTCCAAAATAAATCCTGTAAAACCCTGAAGTATCCAGAAGAGTTTGATAAATGAAGTTTTGATGTGTTCAGTAAAAAGCCCATAAAGTCCTTCACAAGTCAGACAGAGGTTTCCTTCGACGTTAGCATTTCCTCCTCTGTCTCCTCCAAGACCTGGGCTCTCTTTGTGTGCCCTGTCAAAGATAAAACAATAATTTCAATACAGCAAACTGAAAGAAATCATCATGCATCACCTCTAACTGTCTATATAATAAAACATCCACATAACATCCAACAACATCCATAATTCTCAAGTTTACACAAGAAATGAGTATACAGTTATTACACAACAGTTTGTATGCTACTTTTGTGTGCTACTTTTGAACACCTTTTGCTATTGGAAAGACATACAACAGATCAGAAAATGGGGCTGTATCAACATTTGAGGAAAAAAAAAAAATCTGGTCTGACATAATTTAAGCAGACCTTGCTGCAAACCAAGTAAAAACAAATTTCCAAGTCTAACTTAGAACATTAAGAAAGTTTTAGGAGCGCTAAAATGTCTGGCTGCACTGTTTTTATTTCAGGATTAACCACTGACTCTTATAAGACTTTTCTGAGGTCCATGAGACAGGAAAGGCTTTCAGGATCTGCTCAAATCTCAAAAGGCAAGTCCTGGAAGATCTAAGGGACACAAGCAACACTTCTAGAAGGTGAGTCTAGAGTTTAGTCGTTCATGCTGTAAAATATTTACATGTGTGGGGCCCCCAAATTCTTGAATTGCCACTGCATATAAGAGAAACAAAGAATTCCATAGCCAGTCCCATTTTACAGTTATTGTTGGTCAACAATGATTGCTTGATTAGACAATTCAGACCCATTTTATTTTGCTAAGAAAGTGACTGAGTCTAGCCAACAGTTTGACTCTGCAGGACTTTGCAATATGATTGTTGCCATTATTGATACTGCAATAACAATAAATTCTCCATATCTTGTGCTGCCCGAGTGTCCATGTTGTGCAGATGCCTACCTTTTTGTGAAGATTCAAACAGGATCCTCCTCTTTTTACTGATTCTGTCCAGGTGAATCTGATAGCCCACTCCAACCCCAACCAAGATCCCAACGGCCACACACAGAGCAGTGCTGAACATCCACATGCCTTCGGACGCTCTACTCCGAAATGTGGTGTCTTTAGCGCCACCTGTGTTCCAACAACAGACAGTGACAGAACATCAGTCTGCAAACAGGCCATCACACTTCCACCCTGGATCCAGACCAGCACATTTATTTTTCATTAGCCCAATTTTTTGTTGTCTTTGTTAATGACAATCATGGATAAGAGTTTAATTTAGAGCTAGCTAGTCCTTCTTTAATCCTGTTTTTTAGTCCTGGCTTTGAACTGGTTTAGTCTTGATGTAGACCCAGTTTAGTCCTTGTTTAGTCCTGGATTTTACCTGGTTTTGTTTTTGGTGTAGACCTGGTTTAGTCCTTGTTTCGTCCTCCTTTGACCCACCTTTGACCTGGTTTAGTCCTGGCTTTGACCTGGTTTTGTTTTTGGTTTAGACCTGGTTTAGTCCTTGTTTAGTCTTAGCTTTGAACTGCTTTGGTCCTGGTTTAGTCTAGTTTTAGTCCTTATTCATTATTGTTATATAAATAAATTTAGCCCATTATGATGGCACTTCCAAAGCCAAATATTTGATTGTTTGAGAAGTTAGTTGGTGTGAGAAAACAGGATGCAGGGAATAGCCAAAAAATAAAGAAGTTAATAAGTTCACAAAATAACCTATCAAACTCACTGCTTTTTGATGTTAAGGTCTCGTTCATCCACTCGTTCTCTATGGAGCAGCTCACGCTGTCGTCTCTGGAGATGTTGACCGTCAGGAGGCTGGTCACGTTGTAGAGGTTGGACTCCGGCAGAGTAACAGCGTCGGTCTGCACAGATCCTTCGGGCGGCTGCTCCGTGTCGTTGATCAGCCAGGACACTGTGGGCACAGGGAAACCTCCGCTGGACTGACACATGAAGACCATCTTATCCCCATTGGCCGTTCCATTTTTTATTAGAAGTGGTAAGCTGAACCTGGCTGCAAAAACACATCACAGACGATTCACGTTAAGGATGTAACCTTTAGGGCCTTCACTTTTCTCCTTTAGACTTTTCCTTTCCAGCGTTGCCACAGCAAACCATCTGCCTCGTAGTGTCTGCCCATTTATCCAGGTTTGGGACTGGCACTTGTGGCTGGATTAACTGTTAGGGCTGCACAATAATAGAAAAACATGGGATATGCAATAACCACAGTGAACTTAATAAAGACTAAATCATTTTTTATGACTAAGAACTAAATCATTATCTTTTTTTATTTAGCCATGAAATATTTTGATTTAAGGCTTCAGACACTGATTTTGACAGTGTACCTTTCTGCCAAATGAAAGGCCATAACATTATTGCGACACATATGTTTTCCTAAGGGGCTATATTATGCTAAATCAACTTTTCTGAACTTTATACCATGTTATAATGTTGTTCCCTCATTGAAAACATACCTGGAGTTGTGTTTTGCTTCATTCATGCCTGTTTAAGTAATAATCTATTATTAGAACGCCATGGCCATTCTGGGGCTTCAAAACACTCATTTCCGCAAACCTCTGCCTCTTCTACAAAACCCCACCCACCCCAGGAAGCACTGACCGATGAACAAGCCCTCTACATCCAGTCTACATCTCTCATTCATTTAGCTAAAAAACAGTGTACAGCTCTGTTTCCACTGATTCCTCACAGCTACTTTTCAATTTGTAGGAAAATGGCATCATATAAAAAGTTTCCTGCTTTATGTTTTTTGCACTGCTGCCCTCTGCTGGTCTCTTCCCGCTTTCTTTATGGCACTGGTATAATACTTTTTAAAAAATGGTTTCTTTTAGTCACATCATGTTTTAAAGAAGACCATGATGAGTTGAAAAAAATGTGAATAAAAGCATAATATAGCCCCTTAATAATATGCGATACGATAATGATAAATTTGCAGTATATTGTTCAGCCCTTGTAAGTGCGGATATTAAATGATTTATCTGCACATGACAGTTGTTCTAATACTCCCAATTTGGTGATGCAGAAAGAAGGAATGTGTTATATTTGGCCAGTAAAAATATGTATTCATAAAAATAATACAACACTTCAAGATAAAAAACTGACGCTTAAGATACATTCACATATATACCATTTATCCAGGCTTGGGACTGTCAAAAAGAGTACAATGGCTTTTGAATCCTGCGTGGCTGAATTAATGGGAAGTCATTATATGGCTCATTTTTTTCCACTGTTGATCTTGTGTGTTATGACAATCACAAGTACAGTCATGTTGAAGGCATGTCTGTTCGGTCTTGTGTACCATAATATGAGCTGTCATTGTGTAAGAGCAAACCGGGAAATATTCTCTTTGTATGCCGCATTTGATCAGCCATTAAAGTAGTGTCCAGTGTGTTTCTGTACTATTATTTAGCCTAGTCCTAAATTTACCGCAGTACTTTGCATAGTCTCACACAAAGCGTACACTGTCAACTACATACATGTATTAACTCTAGGTAATGTTTAACTATCCAAATATATTCCACAAAAGCTTATTTACATGAACAGTAGTTTCTATTTAAAGGTGCATAGATGCATTGTTTAAGCATTTGTAGATTACAATAATACTTTTATTACTGCTGAAAGGTCCTATATTATGCTAAATGTTTTTTGTTTTGTTTTTTGTTTTTGTTTTTTTGTTTGTTTTTGTTTTTAACCATGTTAAAAATGTTAACACTAATGTTATTGTTATTGGTAACATTATTGTTAAAAATGTTAACAATGTTGTTTCCACCTCAAAAACATATCTGGAATAGTATTTTGCTTTATTCATGCTTGTTTGAGTAATCCTGTATGCTGAGGCTCTGCCCTTCTTAAGCGCTGAAAACGCTTGTGACTCCAGGAAGTGCTCCTGAGCATTTCTAAAGTCCATACACTGTCACCAGACTTGTTCTGATAATATCTAATCTAATAAACTGCTGTCACTACGAAGCAGTCAACACATGTATCTATCTGTTAGGATGCGGCTAATAGCCGTGCTAAATAGCCATTTTATGCTCTGTCCAGTCCAGGGGCGACATACACCTAATCCAAGCGTTTTCTGTAAAGTCAAAGTAATAGCTCTCCAAATGAAGAGGCTTGGTTTTCCTCACACATTATTTTACGTTATAAAACTGTTAAATACTATAGCAAAGGAGTCCAAAACTTTTTTTTTTTTAATTAAAAAAGCATAATATAAGAACTTTTTATGTTCTTTTTAACACAGTCACAGACACCTTTCTATCAGAATTAACTTCCTCAGCAATATGAGCTACAGTGGACCACAGATTGGACAACACGGGCCTCAGCCTTCGCTTCCAAAATCACCTGTCGCTGGTTCACCACTGAGCCTGTCTTGGACCACTTTTGGAAGAAACTGACCACACACTGCAGACCGAGACCTCACAAGAGCTGCAGTGTTGGAGATGCTTTGACCCAGTTGTCTAGCCGTCCCAATTTGCCCCTTGTAAAACTCCTTACACTTGCCCATTTTTCTTGCTTCTGACACCCCAGCAGCAGGTGCCATGATGAAGAGATAATGTTATGCCTGATCAGAGTATATAATGTGACTGACCTGCTGTCCTGAGACACATGGAGCATAGCGGGACACTGTCATTTTCAAATGAGGTAAAAAACAGACTATAAAGCATTTTGTCCTCCTTGGCGCTGACTTTGGGCAGCTCGAGGGAGAAGTTTCCAGTCTGAGGAGCGTTGGCCCGGATCGTGGCGCTGTTGAGACTCCATATGACCACGTCTCCGTCCTCCTCCCACTTGGCTTTTAGCACCAGTTCATTGCCTTTCCTCCACTCCACCGTCAAATTATGAAAACTTATGGGTTCATAGTGAAAGCAAGGCAGCAAAATGGGATGTCCCACGATACCAAGGACACACTCCTCCTCTGAGAAAACAAAATGTATAAGACAAATGGCTCAGAGGTGGAACAAATGGTCACATTACATATTTAAGAAAAGTAAGATGCCGGAGGCACTCTGGTGGTTGCTACCTCGGACATCTCTCTTTACTTTAAGTATTTTTTCCCCTCAGCCCAGTTTCTTGTTCTGAAGAGCACTTGGTACTTTTGCTTAAACCCACCCCATGAGATCCAGTGAGCACTCCCAGCACCTCTTCTTCTAAAAGTACTGTTACTTCAGAGTAATTTAAGTATAAAGTGAAGTACTGAACAAAATTATTTTATTGAATTTAAGGATTACTTCATTACTTTCTCAAGGCACTGTACATACTACTACCACTACTACTACTACTACTACTACTAGGTGCTGCGATTTGCATATTAATTTGACATAGGTTTTACGCCATTCCTGACACAACCCTATCCTTTTATCCAGGCTTGGGACCTGCACAAAGAGTGCTCTAGCCTGTGAACCTCTGCATCTGGTTTAGTTTTACTACTGCTACTATTACTGCAAAAACGTATTACTATTACTACCACTGCAACTGCTATCATACTATTACTAGCGACTACTATTACTGCCCGCTGTCCACTGGGGTCAAAAATACCTTTACTTATTTAGAGACTTTAAAAATGTACCCGAGTAAAAGTATTATTTACCAGTAAAGGAAATGAAAGGCTTCACAAATGCTGTCTTCATTTTCTTCAAAAATATTTAACATTACAGTTACTCAGTTACTTTCCACCTCTGGCTTGTTTAACTGTCCGCGTGTACGTGATGCGCAGGAGGTAGACCAGAGTTACTTACCCAAAGAAGCGCAGAAGGTGAAGAAGCTAAACAGCAGCCCGGTGCTCCACAGTGCCACCAGCATGACCCACCGCGGCTGTGCGTAAAAACAATGAAAAACAATCTTTTTCATAAACCGTGAGTACAACAGGAGCGCCATCACAATCATAACTTATCCACTGCAGGTTTATCAGCATGACTAACTCCACTTCCTCTTTTGGGTCGGTGTCCTTCACGCCTCTAACTCACATTTAAGGAATTCATTATCAGTCGTGTCGCGGCTTGTCGGTGCGCCTTACCCGGTCTCTCCTGCTCCCTTGGTGGCTTTTGACAGCGGCAGGTTATCCCAGTATTAAAATGAAATCTCAGAGGGATTTACCTGTAAGCATTAGGCACGTCGTTGCCACCCACAGACAGAGGTCCCGCTGGAGGTTCCTGTCGAGAGATAGGACCGACCAGTCTGACTTCTTTTTCCACAGGAGGGCTGAGCTCCTAAACACAGCTCCACACAAACAGCGACGTGAAGACAAACACGGGATCACATCAAGTTTAAACACAAAAAATAGATCTTTGGGTCACAACATTTTCATTTTCAATTAAAAATATTAAACAAAGTGCTTTCACAGTAATATAATCTACTATGTTATTATCTGTATTATGTAATTGTGTAGAGGACTATTATTACGATAATGATAACACGCCCACTTTCCTATACTTTGAAATGTTAATGTATAGGCTAATGTAGTCTATAGCCTACGTCTATGTGTGTTAACAGTAATATTTCATTCCATTTAATTCAGTGTTATTTATATAACCCAAAAAGGGCTTTATAAACAATTGGTCACACAATCAAACATAAACATAATTTACTAACCAACACAAGTTAGGATGACCAGTGCCAGTCCTGAACATTTGGGGGCCCTAAGTAGGATGTTTATGGGGGCCAAGTCATTTTTGAGCCCACGTAAATTTTCCTAGCTCATATAACACTTTAATTTCTTTAAAACACTGACTGACTATTTTTCTACAGCAGGGGTCTTCAACTACATTTGTCCAAGGGCCAGAATTTTTCTGGACACTGTGAGGGCCAGACGCTCTCATAAAGGCAAGCCATCAAGGCAATCTCAAACTTGCTGTGCGAGTAGAGCTTGAGAAGAGCTACAAAATGCTTTATAAATTTT
Organism: Bostrychus sinensis; assembly: GCA_020698575.1. Classification (NCBI taxonomy): domain Eukaryota; kingdom Metazoa; phylum Chordata; class Actinopteri; order Gobiiformes; family Eleotridae; genus Bostrychus; species Bostrychus sinensis. Next base: position 25,557,390 of record CM036246.1, read on the forward strand.
AGTTTTACAAGGTTCTATGCCAGAGAAATGAGCAGCATCTTTTTAATGCCTTTTGAGCTTTTCACGCCAAGATAAAGCGTTTTTGGATGTTTTCTGAACTGCAGAGTAAGACCCCAAACTGATAAAAGATGGTTGGGGACACACTGAGCTGTCCTCTCAGGACTTCCAAAAGCATCTTAGGCCAAATGTCACACATCTGTAGCAGGGCTGCCACAATGGCCTCTAATGAATTGACAGTGAGAAAAGTTAAAGATTAGTTTTTTTGAGAAAATAAGGTAATCTCAATCAAACTTGCTGTGCAGTAAGCACTTGTGGAGAGCTACAAAATGCTTTTTGAATTTTTGTTCTAGGAGGTTCTATGCAATTTTAGCTGTTTTCTATGAACTGCAGAGTAAGATGCACAAACTGCTTGGAAACACTGAGCTGGACTCTGAGTTCTCAGGATGACCCAAATCACTTTCCTGGTGAAAATAGAAGTGTTCTTATTGGTGCTATTGATTAAATTGGACTCTATTCTGGACCCAAATTTTGTATTAGTAATATTCTGGGGGCCAGATAAAAAGCTCTGGGCTGCCTGCTGACTATCCCTGTTCTAACGGCATGAATGCTTTGAGAAATTTTTAACTTGCAAACTCTGCACTGGGCCCCAGGTAAACAGGGAGTAAAACACTTAAATATAGAAACAGCATTGGCCCCCTCTTTCAAATAGACCCTCTCAGAAATGACAATAGCAACCAGAATATTATAACCAGAATATTCATCATCAATAGAGATGACAAATGACTCAAATCAGCAAATAATGGAAAAGCCTTGGGGCCCTCTAATGTATGTGCCTGTAGGAAAAGATTTGTTTTCCATAATAATTAAACAAAAAAGGCATTAATCCTCCATTATGGGGCAGGCTACACTTGTTAACTAATCAGGCAGTAACAAAATCAGCATCTTTTTCATTTGCTACTTTTAATCTAAATTTATATAAATATTCGTCACTAAATTTGTCCAAAATTATTTCCATATCATAGTGAGTTTTCCCACTTAAGCATCTATAATCAAACTTTTACACTATGCCTTTAACATGCAAAACAATAAATCAAAGTAAAACATGAATGTAGTTTAAGTTTTTGTAACATAAAGATAAAACAGAGTTAAATACGTTTCTTTAATTTCTAACATGACTCTGAGTCTACACTAGGTGGCAGTGTTCGTGCTTCTAAAATGTTTGCCTGGTCAGCTTTCAGCGAAGAAGTGACGGAGGTAAACATTGGTGAGTAGTGTGTCCTGGCAGAGCTGTCACCTGTGAAACCTGTGTAGATTATTAATTCAGCAGAAACAGACGTAAATGTATAGATAAAATCAAATTGTACTGCCTAATGCCGCTTACAGGACACTTCTCTGTCAAAAATGGCAGCGCTGGTGAGGAATTTGCTCTCACGTCCTGCGGAGACGGGGCTGGTGCACGCTGTCAGTCTGCTCCAGGACCCTCCACTCCTCACCCCTTACATCTGGAGCCCTGAAAAAGAAGACTGCTAAATTTACAGGGGGTTGGACCTTACACGCCCGAGCCTTTGTCCTGTCTGTGTCCTCTCTAAAGAACAGTGATGACTTGAGTTTTGGGCGGGACTCAGAGGAGGATGAGGAGGGGGAGGATTTCATCCAGGACAGTGAGGTGGAGGAACTGTTCCAGCAGCAGGTTCCTCTGGGCCTCGGGGACAGCCACCACCGGGTCTTCATAGTCCACCCCGATGTGAAGTGGGGCAGCAGGAAGCAGCATCTGACCACGGGTGAAACATAACACACAGAGGTGGACAGTAACATGGTTTTACTCAACAGCTTCTGTGTACATTTAAAGGGACTACATGTTTTTGAGCAAATGATAACAGTATTTAGAGTACCATAGTGTAGTAGCAGCAGAAGCGGTTGTAACAAAACAATAATAACATAACATTAGTAGCAGTAGTAGTATTTCTCAATAGAAGATTTTGTACTGTACTGTAATATTTTATAAATCATCACTGAGTTACAGCAGTAGCACCCAGAGGTGGGAGACTCGAGTCACATGACTTGACTTAAGTGAGACTTAAGTCACAATTTTTAGGATTTGCTTGACCAATATTGCAAAAAGACCCGATTTGACTTTGACTTGCTATTCATGACTTTAGACTTGACTTGGACTTGAGCTAAATGACTTGAAAGAGTGGTGCATTTGTGTTTCCTTATGCTAATGAGCAAAGGAGCTAAACAGGTACAATAACCTGAAAAGTGTTAAAGGCAAGCTATATTTTGATTCTGTTGTGTCAGATAAAATGCGCTTTAGCAGCCTTACTATACGCTTTGCCTATAGCCTGCCTCACACAAATCATTCATCTATTGTCTGTTGTTTAAAGTTACTAATCATTATAGGCACAAAAACATAGCAAAAATGACAGGACCACTCATTTCGGTAATTATATTTTAAAAATCCCACAGATCTGTGTAGCCCTCCAAATTGTTTGTTGCCAGACACTATATATGATAACTGCTGCCTGTAGTAGACTATAAATGTGTAAAAACAATTTGGCCAAAAACAAAACTGTATGTGTTTGACTCGACAGGACTGGCAGACTAATGGCAGAGACTCGACTTGACTTGACTTGCTTGAATCTCATAGAGATTGACTTGGAGTTGCTTGTAACTTGAAGGTTACGACTCGATGCTTACTTGTGACTTGCACTTAAGTGACTTACTCCCACCTCTGGTAGTACCAGTAGTAGTAGTATTAGTAATTGTAGTAGCAGTAGTAGTATTAAGAGTGGCAGTTATTTTGTACTGTACTGTCAAATGTACTTTCTACATTTACTTTTAGCCAAGTCATACTTTTGAGTTATTTTACTTCTAAACGAGTGATACAACACACAGTACACCTTTTGATTTGAATTAGTTTATTTGAACAAATAAATACAATATACATTAACAAAAAATCCAGGGTTAGGAAAATTAGAGTCATTAGTTCAAGGTATACAGTAATACACTTAAAATAATTTCATATTAAGGAAACAAATTTAATTTTCAAAAGGTGCAGAAAGAAGCAATGCTTATTCTACTGCTTTTATACAATTAATCAGATTTTTGTGTATATCATTTTAAAGTGATATATGTTTTTTGATTGTTTAAACTTTTCTTGAAGATTCTTCCAAACATTTACTCCATATATGGCTGTACTCATTTATCTAATTGTTGTGTGTACTTTTAGTTTTCACGTTGAGTACACATTAGAATACTATAAAATACTAATTTGGTCATATTATTTTATTAAACCTTTTCTCCAGCTGAGCTGATGGTGGCAGAGGCAGAGGGGCTTGTGAACACTTTAGAAAACTGGAAGGTTGTGGATAAGGTCATCCTTTCCACAAAGACGCTGGAAAAGAAGAGGATATTTGGCAAAGGGAACTTCCAGGTTCTCACAGGTCTGACACTCGATCAGTCAAACTTTATTCATATGACACCTTTCAGCCGCCAGAACTGAACCAGAGACCTCTCCATCAGTGCAATAACAAATGGAGACCAGAGAATGAAAATCATTAAGCCATAAATATATCATAATAAAAGTGTCACAATGTCGTTATCTGCAAAAAGCCATTCTGAATTAATTAGTCAACAACTCTATAATACTACCTCTTTATATTTCTTTATTTGCCATCTGTTCTTTTTGTCCATTAGAGAAAATCAAACAAACTCCAGGAGTCACTGCTGTGTTTGTTAATGTTGAGCGTCTGTCTCCTGTTTCCGAGGTGAGCCCATTTCTGTTTACCGCTGTCTGTATGCACTAATAGCTTTATTGCTATGCCGTCATCTTAGTTTAATTATTCATTCAGAGGGAGCTGGAGGAGGCCTGGGGAGTTAAAGTGTTCGACAGATACTCAGTGGTCCTGCACATCTTTCGCTGCAACGCCAGAACCAAAGAGGCAAAGTTACAGATCTCACTAGCAGAAATCCCTTTGTTAAGGTATAACTTCATCTTAAAATCTTTTGAATATTCTCTGCATCACGCCTGTAAAATCTGAGTATGTTTTGTCAGATCTCGTCTCAAGAATGAAATTGCAAACCTGGATCAGCAAGGAGGAGGATCCAGGTACATCGGTGGTTCAGGTAACAACACTTAGCTGTTAATGTCCAAATATGAGTACACTGTAATCATAGTTTGCAGTGAGTCCAGTTTTGCAATAAATATGGTTAGTGACTCAACAGGGCTGCACAGTATATCACAACTTAATCGAATTTGCAGTGGCATCAACAACCACAACCACATCACAAAGAACTCCTTGTGTCATAATAACAGTAAACATTTCTTTTGAACAGATATACAGATACACTTTTTTTGTCAAAAAATAACTGGGAAAATCTGAGGCTTGAATAAAATTGTGGTGCAACAAACCAACTATAGGATGCACCAGTGAAACCAGAGAAAACTAGAATCACTTGGAGAGAAAATCACTGGCCCTATCTTGCAATATCTGAGACCACACTTGGGATTTTCAAATCAAGGGGTAAATGCTCTATCCATTGAGCCACATATATCTCCAATACTTGATCTGACAGTAAAAGTGTGTCCACCAATAATTTGTTCCTTTACTGACAACCTTGTGGCTAGAGTTTGTAACTTTGGCCCTATTTTGCAGTGGTACACAATTTATTTTAAACATTCCTCCAGATAGTATTTTAGGTCCACACCAAAAACAAATATTTTTTTTCCATTTCTTTTTACTGACCTTTATAATACCAAATGTCACCAAAATCAGACCATTACTTTTTGAGGGTTTTTTTTGCTAGCAGACCAACAAACCAACAGTGGCAAATACATAACCTCCCTCCTAGCAGACATAATTAGTTTAGAAGCTCAGATTTCTTGATTTTCCTGAACATTTTCCTGTATAGCCCTGTGGCTCAGTGGTTGTCTGTTTCCAGGTGAGACGCTGATGGAGATGCAGCAGAGACTGCTGAAGGAGCGAGAGATGAAGATCCGCTCGGCTCTGGACAAACTTCGGAGAAAGAGGCACCTGCTGCGATCTCAGCGAAAACATAAAGAGTTTCCTGTCGTCTCTGTGTTAGGATACACAAACTGTGGTGAGACTCTTTTAGCATCTTATTAGGCACAACCAACATAACTATGAAGGATATGTAGGAGTGCATTTGTGCCTAAAGTGAAGAGGCTAAGATGTAGAAATTTTTTATGTTTCTGCCATGTTTGTAGGAAAAACAACACTGATCAAAGCTCTGACGGGTGACAGTGGTCTACAGCCCAGAAACCAACTCTTTGCTACTCTGGATGTTACGGTTCACGCGGGACAGTTACCAAGCCGCATGACCGTCCTGTACGTGGACACTATTGGGTTCCTGTCCCAGCTACCACACCAGCTTATCGACTCCTTCTCAGCCACACTCGAGGATATCAAACACTCTGTAAGTAATTAAAGCTAATGTAACAAGTTAAAGCCTGGAGAGCTATCACAGCAAAAGTGGTAAAGAAATATTTAGCAGGGAACAAAAGGTAATTTACTTTTGTGTTTATCCAGGATCTACTCATTCACGTGAGAGATATCAGTCACCCAGAGACGGTCAACCAGAAGGCAAATGTCCTGAACGTCCTAAAAAACCTCCAAATCCCCGACCAACTGATGAACTCAATGGTCGAGGTCCACAACAAAATTGACCTCATTGACAGGTAATAGACTCTACTTGCATTCTACTACATGCATTACAGCAGTGTTGTCATAGGCTTATTTTCCTTTCAACTGTTCCCTTTAGGGGGCGCCACAGTTTCATGTTCTCTTGCACTACATCCATAAATCTCCTCTCTGGTCTTCCTCTAGTCCTCCAACTCTTACCTCAGAATCCTTCTACCCATATATTGATTATCCCTCCTCTGTACATGTCCATACCATCTGGAAAATCTGACTTTATCTCCAAATTACTGTCCCTCTGATGCACTCAAAATGTTTAGAAAAAAATTTAAAGTAAAACTCTAGGACTTTCAGATGGTAAATGAGTGTAGTTATAGTCTACAATCTAAATTTAGATAGTTATTTGGGAATACATCAATGCATACATATATCTTAAATTGTAAGAAAAGTTGTTTTGATATGATTGGTTTTGATGTGATACATTTTAAGATGAAACTGTAATAAAAATAGTAAAACTTTATTCACCACCTAGGTCATGGTTACATGGTGCTTCACAAAATTGCATACAATACATTAAAATGCAGAAAATAAGTCACAGAAATAGTCAAACAGACAGTACAACCCCTTGTCTCTCACTTGTTACATAACAAGTTCCACCAAACACGGCCAGTATTTTAATCCAATCCATTCATTATTGAAACATAGATGTTTTAGAGTAAAAAGTGACAAAAAGCTCTGCAGAGGAAATTACATTGACACTGGTCACATAATAATATACACTTTCTGTTGTGTTTTTATCTATCCATACCTATTCATCATGTTTCATATCGTATTATGCCTCATAGTTATCTGGCCACAAAGGGTCACAACAAGCCAGTGTACTCTTTGTTCCGGTCCCAAGCCTGGATAAATGGCATCTGGTGCAAAACCTAACCTTATTAATATGTGACTCACTGCACACAAAGTTTTGCTGTGGCGAGAAACGGTAAAAGGAAAGAAGATATTATCTCTCATCGTATAAGCAGTCTAAGTAGTAACATATACAAGAGAAACAAAGAATAATTTGTTACGTATATGGGATACAAGCTTAAGTGTGGATGTGTTCATCTGTCTAGTTCATTATGTAAATCAGTGTATTCATTAATAAACCTATTTTCTCTGTCTTCCCTAGCTACGAGTCCACTGAGGTTAAAGCTTTGCCAATATCTGCCTTAAAGGAGCAAGGACTGGCCGAGCTGAAGAAAGTAGTGGAAGAGGAGATTTTAAACACGACTGGAAAATACATTTTAGATCTCAAAGTGGACCTCAGCACTCCACAACTAAGGTAAGCTTGTTAATTGATGGATTATCTTGTATTTTTAATTCGCTATCCAATTGATTTTTTTTCACAGCTGGTTGTATAAGGAGGCCACAGTTCAGGACGTGGAGGTGATCGCAGACGAAGGCTCAGCTGTTGTTAAGGTCATCATCAGTAACGCTGCCTATGGACGGTACAAGAAACTGTTCGTAGGCAGATAGTAAACAAAGATGATCACAGCTTGGCATTTGAATGTGTGTCATTCATGTGGTATCAAATAATCATGTAACAAAATGCATTATGGGGGGCACGGCGGCCTCCCAGCAAGCAGGTCGTGTGATTGATGAACTGGTGACTCTTAATTGCCCCTAGTGAATGAATGTGAGAGTGAATGCTTGTCTCTCTGTGTCCTGTGATTAACTGGCCACTGTCCAGGGTGTACCCTGCCTAAAGCCCATAGTTGCTGTGATGGACTCCAGCCGGGCGTGACCCATAACAGGCGAATTTAAATGTACAATACTATATGATAAATGTAAAATACAGGACGCACTGTCAAAGAAAAAGAGAAACATTTGTAAATAAAAGAGAATTTGAAAAATAATATATTGCAATTTTATTGTTCATTTACAAAAACAGGTATACCATAAAAACCCCTTTAGATCTGGCGCTATTTTTTTTTTTTTTTTGCAACATTTTAAAGGGGCTACATGCTTTTATTCATATTTCTTAACCAGTCTTCATCACCTCTAGAACACATTTCATGTTTTAAAACCTTACCATTAACATTTCTGACTAAAACAGAAGGTTTTTAGTGCAGGCTGTTGTCCGTCTTTTGAACACAAAAGGGAAAACAGCTTGTTATTGCCATTTTCCTACAAAATGAAAAATAGCTGAGGAATCAGTGAGAACAGAGATGTACATTTTGGATAAAGAGACTGGATTAAGAGGGCTTGTTGATTGGTCAGTTCTTCCTGGAGTGGGCGGGGGTTCATGAAACTGAGTGTCAGTGTTGTGCAAGTTCACACTTTTCAGGAACTAGTTCAAAGTTCAGTTCACACATGTTCAAAGTGAACTGTTCACGTTCATAGTTCACAATTTTAATTTTGAACTAGTTCAAAGTTCAGTTCATGTTATTTTTAGGTGAGATATGTAAATGAAAGGCTGAACTTGTTTTTCAAACTATGACTTCTATCACTATACATCTACCTTCTAGCCTCACTGTAGATCTTAAGGTGTACTCACACCAGGCCAATCGAACCGTGCCCAAGTCCGGAACGCCCCTAAAGCACGGCACGGTTGCCTCATGTGAGTGCTCCTGCAGCGCGCCCAGGCGCGGTACGCTTCAGGACTTTGGCAAGGTTGGAGGAGGTGGGCCACGGCACGGCGCGGTTGCTCATGCATGCGGGCACGCACGACTATGAGGCGTGTCATCTATGCAACTGTTCTTCTCTTGGTAAAAAGTGAATAAACTCCATTATCAACACTCGTACCAATGCCAGCGACTTGCGCTCACCTTTCTGAAGAGAACAGACAGCGGCAGTAGTTTAGAATCCTCTCTCATCGTCTGCGGTGCCTTCGCTGCTCCTCTTATGTGGCTCATTCCAAACCTGTGAGAGAAGACCGCGTCTCACGAACGAGACTCAAAGCAGAATCAAAACAGCACAGATACTTCATGCCGCTGGTCTCACGTTTTCCACTACGCCGGTTTTAAAAGTGTTAGCGGCTCGCTCAGCTTGTAAACAAACTGCGCATCACGATGACGTAGCAGCCTGTCGCTCTCAGAGGTGATGACGTAACCAGGCCACGGCACAGATCGTTTGTGCAGGTGGGAGTGCGGGCCGGCGGGGGACTCAGACCCCTCCCCAATCTTACCTGGGCACAGCACGGTTTGAATGGCCCTAGTGTGAGTGCGCCCTTAAATTCTATCATACAAAATGGACATTTTTGCATATATAAGCTTGCACAGAAAGGTAATTTTTTTTCCGTCAGAGTCTTTGCGTGACAATGTGTAAAATGTCTGTAAATGATCATAGTTAGAGGCAGTATCGTCTGTGTTCTCTGTGCCTTCACTTGCACTGCCAAAGATATTAGATTCGACTATCTTTGGCTTCACACTACGTTATCCAAGATGCATTGCGCACACAAGCGCTCTCTGGTGAAGCGGTACAGTTTTGGAGTGGAGCCCGTGGGCAGTGAGGGACAGCGCTGTTTAAAAAGTGCGATCAGACCTCGTCACTCGACTCAGGTGAAAACAAATTCCGACGTTTAATTGATGTGACGTACGTCGTTCATCTCACATAATCTGAACAAATTCACGTTAAAGTTCTTGATTTACAAATGTGTTGCGTTCAGTTCAAAGTTCACATAAAAATGAACGTGTTCAATGAACGCGTTCAATGAACGCGTTCATTTGAACTCGTTCATGCACAACACTGCTGAGTGTTTTGAGGCCTCAGAACAGCCGTGCCAGAGAACAGAGGATTATTTAAACAGGCGTGAATGAAGCAAAACACAACTCCAGGTGTGTTTTTGATGAGGGAACAACATTATAACATGGTAGACAGAATAGCCTCTTTAAATTCAAATCCAGAAGATGTAACATAATTTATTTCAAAGGTTAATTCACAGTCTTATAAAAAGAGGTATTCCTTAACACCTTTTACATTAAATTCTAGTAAAATGCATGTGTCCAGCCACAGGGGGTCACAAGCTAGAGTACTCTTTGAGCCAGTCCCAGGCCTGAATAAATGTATTAATACAAATCCCAGCTAATTACTGGCCTCCTGCTGTCCTTCCTTTAAAAGAATTTATTGCACAAGTTAATTTACAGTTGTATATAAAAAGGAATAAAACCTTTAATACACATCCCAGATCCAGCCACAAGGGGTCACAAACCTGGATAAATGGAGAGGATTGCATCAGGAAGGGCATCAGGCATAAAAAATCACTACACACTAGGAGACAGATGATTTGCTTTGGCGACCCCAGAAGGGGAAATGTTATTGCAAAAGCTAATCCACCGTCGCATATAAAAAAGAGGTAACCTGTAAAACCTTTTAAATCCAATATTATAAAAATCTAATGAATGCCATTCTTGGTGTGTTTCTTGAGTAGTTTTTGGTTGAGAGCGATGACGAGTGGACAGAGGGGAAGGGGGCCCACAAAGTCCCCAGCAATGATGTTGAGACTCTGGTGTTGTGATCCGGGAACCTGTTCTTCCACCCAGCTCCTCAAACACTCCCAGTTACTCAAAGTTATGGTACGCAGCGAGTCCTTCAGGTGTGTGGCGATGTAATACCTGTCAGCCGTCAGGTTCAAGCCCGATACGAAGAAGGTTTCTGGGGACAAAAACACAATTACTGAATAAAAACAATGTAATGATTAATAGTTACTGCTGTTACATGTAAGCTGTAGTCTCAACTCGATTCTTGTTAATAGTCTAAAGAGGAAATCTGACTTACAGTTGGCAGCACAAACATTAAAAACACTTAGATCAGAGACAAAGCGGAACATATTATGCTTTTTTTCAGGCTATTTTAAATAATTTTGGACACCTTTGCATTAGTATTTAATGTTCTATAACTTAAAATAATGTACATATGTGTGGAAAACGTCTTCTTTTGGGGAGAACACATGGATTAGGTGTTTGTTGCCCCCTGCTGGTAACGGTGGAGAATGGACAGAGGATAAAATGGCTATTTAGGACAGCTATTAGCAACATGACGCTAACAGATAGAGTCCCAAATTTATGTAGAGCGGTGAAGCTGACCGTTTCCAACTCTTGAGAAAGAGACGGCATCAGCAAACAGGATTACTCAAACATGCATGAATAAAACAAAATACTACTCCAGGTGTGTTTCTGAGGTGGAAACATTATAGCATATGAAAAGCTCAAAAAAGCCGAATAGGGGACCATTTCTTTCAATAGATACATGATTTGTCTTTGTAACAGAGAAAATCAGAGTCTGAGAAACGCATAATGTGATTCAGTGTTAGACTTTTATATTGCTGTGTGCATTTTTTTTAATGCAGGACTTAGCATTTCCTGCCAAAAACAATAACAAATTAGTTTTGGCAAATAATAACAAACCTACTACATGTGTTTAATATCCGTGTCTGGGTAAAGAACATTAATTGATAATCAATTGTCAAAATAAAACACAAAAAGAGTTCTACTACTAATCAAACTAAGCAAGCATCACTTGTGTGGAAGGGTCTATAGAAACATTACTGTACACAAAGCACTTTAGAGCCGACACTGGCACAACAACAAAACAAAAACAAAAAAAAACATAACAAACAACACACATTTTGTGTTGCTCTGGAACTGGATATTTTTTGTCACTTGGTTTGGGCTCTAATCACATTAAATGATAGCTTATGGCAGTGGCTTATGATGCCTTCATGTGCTCATCAGACGGGATAAATGATTAGACAGATACTTTATTGATCCTGAACAAAATTTTGGGGCAATTGAAAAGGTGATACAAATGATACAAGGGTCTCACCTGGACGGCCGAGCTGTTTCTTCCACTCTAGGAAGCTGATCACTGCTTTTGCCGTTTTCTGATTGGCCCACCAGTACGGGATGGCTGGCCACAGCTCCGGATGTTTCGCTGTTACTTTGTCCTCGTAGGACAGTATGACTTGGTAACCAGACGCCCACAGATTCCTCAAGGAAAGGTTTGGCTCCTGTTTGGCCCATAACAGACACACGAGAAATGCTTTTAAAGATACACTTGCCAAATTATTTGCAAGTACAAGCAACTGCATACTAATTTTACAGCTGAAATTATTATTAAACACGATATATTTCTGACATGTCTGGTTTATGGAGGAATGAGCTCACTGGGAAATACAGAAGTTTAGAAATCCTTCTGTGACCAGTGTTATCAGCATGTTCTGCAACAATAGGGTTAAACAAAGGTCATCTCCTGATGCTTTTACCCATCATCAGATGTTTCCTTTGTGACACCTTTGGAAAGAGACACCTTTTTATAGGTCAGACCAGAGGATACAGGATTGCTCTCTCATTACTGACACATTCCTTCATGTCTTCAGTAATTTTTCCCTGTGTCTTTCCATTTCATTACACATAACAGAATTTCTGATGTAATTTGTTCTGGTTTCTGGTTATGTGTGCATCACTTGGGTGGTCACTGACATCTAGTGAAAACTTCCTGTCAGTACTATGTCAGACATGTATTTATTGAAAAATGCTGTGACGTGTTACAAACTTATTTTACCCACAGTATTTTAATAAAAAGTAAAACTTGATTAATTCACGATGACAAAATACTGGTATATGGCATTGAAATTATATTACAACCTTAAACATTTAGCAGTCAATTAATTATCCCAGCCTTATTAAACATGTGTAAATGCTATAATATACAGTACTTATGTGTGTTTCTCTGCTTCCCTTTTCTTTATTTGTGTATTTTAATTAGAGCTTTTTCTCTGTGTAGCTAGACATATCCAGTACTATATTAGCCAAGACTGTACTGTGGCTCAAATTGTTGAAGTTAATGCTGTTTGTTTGATTAGAAGGTGTCAGAATACACAGATACCACCAATAATAAGCAGGTGGTCATAATGTTATGCCTGATCGTTGTATTATAAATAGATAGAACTATTATTCATACTTAAATTTCAACAGTAAACAGTGATACAAGAACAGGAAATTCACCTTTTTTGGGCAAAGCTTGGACCCAAAAATCTTCTTCATGGAAAAAATAAAGGCTTCGTGGAGCTTCTCACTGATGCCCTCAAAATGGCTACAGGCCAGGATAACCACCTCTTTCGGGTGAGTCTTCAGCCAGCCAGCAACAGACATCAGAGTTTCCTGTTTCAGATAAGGACTGGTTAGACAAATGCTGTTAGTGATTAGGTTTAAACCTGGCTGATTGACTCACCAGGACAGTTAAATGTGTGTACAGGACGTGAGTGAAGTACAGGTCACTGCTGGGGTCCTTTGTTTTGTGTGCGATTCGGAGGTCGAAGTAGCGGATCCCCAAAGAGAGCTGGTCCTCAATGCTCTTGTCCTAAAAACACAGTGAAAATATTTACTGAAAGCCCAACTCAAGTCAATACTATTGTACGTTATTTTATGATCATATGTTTTGTATATTGCGTCCTCTCTCTGTGCCCTGATATTGACGCTTATTAAGCCACAAACAAGACCACTGCATCTTCACGTATGGGAAGAGATACAAAATTAAAAATCTGCAGGGTCAGTCTCACCACCGAATAAAAATCTTCAGATAAAAGAGGTGGAAAAGTATTAATACTTTAAAATAATATTACTTAAGTAGGAATAAGTATATGCATATTATTTGGTTTAAGTAACAAAGAACTGGTGGTGATGAGTACATACTACATTTGAAACTACTTTTTGTAAACCATTGCATATCTACAACTACTAATACTGCTAAAATACTGTAAGTAGGGCCGGGTTATATACTGATACTCATCACATACCGTCCTTTTTTTTTCTTTTTGGTATGATATGAATTTTCCATTTACCCTGATATCATTGAGAAAAGAAAACTTTTTTTTTTCTCCAGTACAACCCTTCAGAATTACATCTTTTAATTTAATTTCATTTTTCTTTCTTTTTTTTTCTACGTATATTTTCATATGGCTTACCCCTTACTGTATTTTAACTTAAAAATATTACTCAGGTAGAAGTAAAGACACATTAAGCAGTGAAGTATTGGGTATAAAGTCTACTTAAGTGCAATTAACCCCTAAATGTATGTTTTGTATTAGCATAGTACAACTCCAAGTACTACTACTAATACTTTTACTTTGTATGACTTATCTATCCTGCACCTGAAGCTGGGATTGAATTTACAGAACATTAAATTGTTCTTAAGTGACATTTCTCATACAGTTTTTACTTAAAACTAGGACAAGTCATTACAGTTTCTGTTCCAGCCTAAAATGGTAAAATATCATGTGACACAATTTGTTTCTTGGTCTGACCTTTTCTTAAAATAGGGTTTACTATTATTACTTATTACCTTTTATTACTACTATTATTACTATTATACTGTATATAACAGTCAAACAAACCAATGCCAGTAAGAGGATAACTTCCTTGGCAGAGATAATCAAAGTATTGTTAAGAAAATGTACTCAGAAAGTAGATTTACTTAAATTATGTTACTTTTCCCTTATCCTCATCCTCTGCTCTGGGTTTAAACTGGGTCTGGGGCATGAAGAATTGAAAAACTGGTCTTGAGTGACAGACCAGTGTCTTCATCTACAAACCTAATTCTGAAAAGGTTGGGACAATGTGTAAAATGTAAATAAAAACAGAACGCAAGGATTTCCAAATCTTACCTAAAATATATTTCAAACCATAAATAGATAATGAGCATATAATACATCAAATACAGCCAATACTTGTAAGAGAAATTCTTTCTTTCACAAAATGCTCCCAGTAATCTTAAGAGTTGCTAATTACTTACAATACAAAATGGTCCTCTAGCTGTTTTTAATTAGTACCACTTAGTTTTATAGCCTTTTGTATGTTTTTTTAAAAGGTATATAGCCATTTTCATCTTTATTGGATAATTCAGTGGAGAAGTGACAGGAAATCATGGTGGAGAGCGCTTGGAGAGACATTCGTCAAAGTATCAGAGTCCGGACTCAAACCCACGACATCGAGACAGGCTGTAAATGTTCCTGAGACGTGTTGCTGCTATCATATTCAAAATGAGCTATTATCTTCTATGAAACTGTAAAAAATCTCACTTTTAACACCTAATATACTTTTGTTTATGATCTATTTAGATACATGAGATTTGTAAACATTTTAATCTGATTTATTTGCATTTGACACAGTGTCCTAACTTTTTCTCAACTGAGTTTGTTCATCTAGAGAAGACATTTTGGTGCTTGTGTCCAACACCTATCATTACATCTCAGTGACATCCAGTAATCTGAGTTATCTTCAGCTGAGGTTAGTGCGCTGTCATTCTGCATACCGCACATACCTGAGTTGTGGCCCATTTAAAAATAATGTGTCTCGTGAGGCAGCAGCACATTGTATCAAAGACCCTGAAGCAGTCCGACTCAGATCTGACCAGCGGAGAGTTGATGTCCAGACAGTAGCTCATGGTATCGTGGCTCCCTGCGAGATAATTATATTGTAACAAAGACTTTTTACCAGGATAAGGAGTTCCTCATACCACATCTAAACCTGGAAATCTGCTTTGCCTGGTGCAACAAAGCCACTGTTGTGTGATCAATGTAGATAAATGCATTCTTTCATGTAACTAATGCCTATTATTACTAAGAATTTATTACTGTATGATTATAATTATTATAATTATTTGGTCTACATCCGTTTTTTTTTTTACTTTGTAGCCTGTTAGTATTGAGAATAATAAGGCTGAATAAATGTGTATTGTAAATTGTCCAGGAATAAGCTGAAGAGTGTGAAGAGTTAGTACTTTCTTGCTTACGTAATGGATATGAACTCATTTTCTAGATAAATAAAACCAACAACATTCAGATCTAAACATATAGATTTTTTAAATTCCATTTTAACCTTTGACATTTTGGAGCCTGTGAAATCATAGATAATAATGTTTAGAAGGTGTGTGCCCTGTCTAAAAGGATGTTTTACTTTTCTTTTGTTTTCTATTGCTATTTTTCTTAAAGTTGAAAATTAAATATAGTGCTTACAAAATATTAGGCTGTATGAAAATGTCTCTTGTTTTAAAATACAGAGTACTATAATGCCAGTGATGATCTGTAGGTTACTAGCGGTCGTCGTACACCAGAGTTTTGCATTACACAACAGAAAACAGTAACAATGGCCCTTATAGATAGAAATGTAGGTTAGGAGTGTCTGTACCAGGTATGGCGAGGTCGGTGAGCGGAACGTCCCATAGCTCCTCGGGTAAAGCAGACATCCAGTTCTCACAGTTCATCTCGGCCAGTCCTTGCTCAGAGGAGACACTCTGAAGTCTAAACCTTAGGACCGACCCGGGCAGTTTTATAGAGCATCACAAGATCCTTCCTGATAACGATATCACATCAAATTCCTACATCTGAACAAAAGAGGAAGAGGAAACCTTTAAATGTCGCGGTTTGTAGTTTTGTGTAAAGTGACAAAGCGAGTCTACGATGCATTTGCTAAAGCCTACATAATTATATTTTGGTTGAAATGCAAAAAAGACAGCTGTTCTGTGGCCATGCGGAAAACATCCCATTCAACAACATCTGCTTTCGTCACAGTGAGGGCGGGGCTTGTGTCCAAACAGGAAGTAGAAGTGAATTTTTTTTTTTCATTATTTTTATCAATAGCCTAATTTTCCATCACATTCAAAACTTAAGCCCTAGCGTCATGTTCTTTAATTACATGACTGAAAAATGTATGGATTTCTGAAGCTTTTCTGTCACTAATTAAAAATGCACCAAGATTTCTGAAATAAATATGTGTCCCAGTTTTTGGGTCTAGAAATCTGGTCACCCTATCTTAGTTGTCATAGTTTTCAGACGTGGAGGAAACGTATGAAAATTAAATAACTCAAGTAATTAATTATTTTTTTTTTTTACTTTCTGAGAACATTTTTTTTTTTACCTATTTAGTTATAGCAGTAGGGTGACCAGATGTCCCTGTTTAATGGGGACAGTCCCAGTTTTAGGCTCGTTCCATGCCGCACCAAATATCACTAAAAACACTAATATGTCCTAGTTGTCTCCATTTTAACCAATAGAAACACATAGGAATCTTAAAAAACATTTTGTCCAAACACTTTTGTCATTAACGTTATTCACAATGTCACTGTTTTGTTTTGCCATCCTATTAAAAACATAAGCTCTACTGTAATGTACTTTAAATTACATGATTTCAGATGCTTTTTTGTCACTTAATAAAGTTCAAATGCTCCATGATTTGTTAAAGCAATAAATGTCCCAATTTTTGGGTCTACCAATCTGTACACCCAAGGTATTTTCTACTTTGGTTTTTACACAAATTTTACACTCAATACTCTTTAAGTTTAATTCATGTAATAACTTTGTTGAGTATCAATATCTTTGTGGTTAACTACTTCTGACATAAAACCTTTAGGACAAACAAAGGCACAAATACAAAGGAATGGAGATAGACCATATAAACCTGCCTCTTTGCCTGTATCGCCTTCTCCTGTTACTCTGTTGAATTTTAAGCGTGGAGACATGGGACCCATGATTAAATTATGCAAGCAAGGACTCTTTGGATTAACTCAGTGATCAAGAACAAGTGGTAATGCTATTTTATTTACATGTGCTGTTTACAAGTCATTGAAGTATAAAGAGTTTTAAAAATACAGAAGCTTAAAACTCAAATTTATTGCTGTAACATGCACCCTGTTTGGTATCCAACCTACAAACTCAAAATGTGCTACTCTAACTCTAAAGCTTATTTTGCATACAGTCTAGTCTTTAAGAAAACAGCAGATGCATAATGGCATGAATAAATAAACTGATACTGGGTAAACCCATGCCACTAAGATGCAACATTCGTATAAAATGGTGGTGTTTTCAAATGGTTGTCATTCAAACTTGTCACTCAGAAAAACACAGAAGTATATGCTTTACTTCTGAATGGTAACAATTAGCTCAAAAAATACTTGTTAAACTTGAAAAGCAGTATCCACAGGCACAGTGGTGCATCTAAACCAAGGCTCATAGTGTTAGCTTCAGTATCGTGAACAGTCAACAAGGCCAGCATCATGCAAATGAGAGTTTTCCATGCGTTCTGCATAAGTCTCACCTTTCCCTGCACTGTCTTTTAGGGACTATTGTACCTTAGGTAGATAGCAGAGGTGGAAGAAGTACTCAACATTTGTACTCAAGTAAGTAAAAGTACTGCCATATAACAAGGCTCATACAGAAGTAAAAAAAATAAATAAATAACAATTACTTATGTACAGAATTTAAAAAATATGTACAAAATTAGGTACAGAAAGTATCGTAGAAGGAACTAATTATATCATTACTATCACTGCAGTACCATTATTACTACTAGTAGTGCTAGTATTAATACCTATTACTACCACGGTTATTACCAAAACTACTTCTACTAGTCACTTTCACTACTACTGCCAGGGGTGTAGCACAACATTCTGGGCCCTTTGTAACCATGTTGGTGGGCCACCATGTTCACTTGATCCATATTTCCCATACATATTCCAGGCTTTTTGCGGGGGCCCTGGGTAAATCAGGTCAGAGAAGTTATAAAATTAGCTCAGTAGACAGCGCTATAGCAAGCGCTACCTTGGTTAGCTTCTGTATTTGTAGCATAAGACATGCTGCAGATAAACGTCTGTGATAGGCCAGTTCCAAATCAATCAGAGAGAAACGCTTCCCTTCGAGTGAGGAATCAGAGTTCCTGCTTTTGAAAAGAAAATAGGAGAGGCTGGCTGGCCAGGCTAGGTAAACGGCTGGTACTACCAGTACTATTATTATTCACTTAGAAACTTAATTAGAAAGTACATTTTACTTTATTAATTACTTGAGCACAAATATCTCTATTACTTTCCACCTCGAGTCGATTGATACTGACAAAAATGTGTGACTTCAGTGCTTTTTCACTAGCCATAATTGTGCTTACTTTTCTGAAATGAGAAGTTAATAAGAGTGAAATGACTAAAGCGTATTTCATTATTGCTTTTGTGGCCTAAATGGGGAAAATTGGCCACTTTTGCCGCAAAAATAATGGTCGTTGTGTGGCTATATGTAAACAAGTGCAAGTAAAAGCCACAATTGTGTTTAAGCAGCTTAAAATATACAATTTGTCGACAAGTGCATTTCTGTATTTAACAGAATACACAAAATGGTCACTTTATTAGGTGCACCTTGTACCTCACTGTTGTCTTTCTATCATCTCTGATCGTTCTCCTCTGGCCCCTGGCATTTTCACCACAGACTGATGCTCACTGGATATTCAGCTTCTCTTTTTTCCAGACCATTTTCAGTAAACCCCAGAGATAGTTGTGTGTGAAAATCCTAGTAGATCAGCAGTTCCTGAAATAGTCAGACCACGTTCAAAATCACTTAAATTCCTTTTCTTCCCGCCTTTGATGTTCAGGTTTGAACTTTGGACTTTAAAAGCGCCATCTTGTCCCAGGACTAAATGCACTCAGTTGCTGCAGTGTGATTGGCTGATCAAACTCAGTGCACCTAATGAAGTGGCCAGCAAGTGTAATTCAAGTACTTACATATTTTTCTCTTTGTCTGAACAAGCTTGTGAGGTTTTCATGCTATAATTCACATTTTTGTTTAAAGTCAGGAGGACCACTTGAGTAACTTTTCGTTTAGTCTGACTACAGTGGGTACAAAGTGGCATTCTGTGATAAAGTCCCCCGCGATGATGTTGAGGGAGCCCGGTCTGGCCCCAGGCGTCTGCTCTTTGACCCAGGCGAGCAGCGGAGGGAACGTGGACATCACCAAATCCTTCAGAGTCTCAGTGGGGTGAGTGCAAATGTACTTCAGATCCTCTGTCAGGTTGATCCCCGTCACAAAGAAACCTCCTGCAAGACAACAAAGACATGTCAAGGATGTATTTGTGTGAAGTAATAGTTTCTGAAGTCTTGTGGTAAATGGCAGTCTGTTGTTACTGTTGTGTGCAGACTACCTGGGCGGCCATGTTGTTTCTTCAGTTCAAACACCTCAATGAGAGACTCGGCCCTGCACTTATTGGCCCACCAGTACGGTATATGTGGCCACAGCTCACTATGGCAGCCAGAGATGTTGTGTTCATAGGACACGATCACCTGGTAGCCCTGAGCCCACAGGTTACGAAGGGTTAACTGCTCCTGCAAAATCAAATTCAGTTCAGTTTTATTTATACAGCACCATAATAAAAACTATCACAGTTGTTTCAAATGGTTTTACTATAGACAGACAAAAAAACAGGAGGTACAAGACAACACATCACTTGCCCCTAAACCCTCCAGAAAGGTAGAAAAAACTAAAAAAAAAAAAGAGAGAAACTTCAGGGAGAACCACAGAAGGAGGGATTTACACAAAGGAGGTAGTAGTACAAACAGTCATAGTAGTGCAATAGCATTAGTAGTAGCAATAGCAGTAGTAGTAGTAGCAGGGAGTGTTTTAGTCCTTTTGCAGTCTTCTTCTTTCCGTTCGACATTTCCCTTCTGGGGTCACCACAGTAAACCATCTGCCTCTTAATGTGCAGTCATACGAATCTGGCATAGGCTTTACACCGGATGCCCTTCCTGACGCAAATCTTTCCATTTATCCAGGCTTAGGACCAGCACAGACATGGGTGGGGAAGCTGGGGTCCTTCAGTCACATGGTTGCCCGCACACGGGCCTGACAAAAAATCTGCCTTAAAGGGCAATTGCCAAATGACAAAGATATAGCTGTATGTTATTACTGTATTACTACTATGAGTTACTTCATACTACTATTGCTATTACTCTTCTCACTCTTTTAGAGACTGTAAATATTTAGTAACCAATCTACCAAAATCTATCCAAGTAAAATTAAACTATGTTTGCATATTGATTTAGTAAGGTAAGGTGGACTTTATTTTTCCACAATGGGAAATTTGTTGTGTGTGTTTGACCCATCCTTCAATGCCGAGTGGGACGACCTGTCAGGATCAGTGGACAACTGCAGGGAAGCCATCCAGAAGAAAAACTCACCTAGGCACAGGGAAAACATGCAAACTCCACACAGAAAGACCCCACACGGTGCTGGGAATCGAACCCGGGAACTTTTAGCTGTGATGCAAGAGTGCTAACCACTTTGCCACCATGCCACTATACTGCTAGTTGGCATAGGTTTTACACCAGATCCCCTTCCTGACGTAACCCTCTCCATTTATTCAGGCTTGGGACAAAGAGTATACGCTGGCTTGTGATCTCTTAAGGCTGGATTATACAGTCTATTTGCAAAAGTTCACAGTGTTTACAAATAAAATAAAACATAAATATGACAAGTCCCGATAAGCAGTAAGTAATGAAAAAGCTTTGGTCCTGTATGTCAGGTTGTTTTTCACACAACTGCACAGAGTCCATATAGAAGAGAAATACAGTAATCCCTGGAAAGGTCAGTGATGATTGCAGTAATTGTAACAGCTGGGGCACCATATGGAGCATATCATGATGTACTGTAGAGTCATTATGCTATGCTTCTAGATTTAGAGGCTAAACAAGCAGATAGACAGTAGTAGGTAATTAAAAATAAGCTTATAATCTCTTATCTATTGTGGTTGTCATAATTAATCACAGAGCAGCAGTAATGTGGTAGACCTCTCACCGTTTTGGGGCAGATCTTGGAGGTAAAGGTGTTGCGGATGGTGGTCACCAGCAGCATGTGCAGCTCCTGACTCAGACCCAGGAAATGACTGAAGGACAGGATCACCACTTCTTTGGGATGAGCGTCCAACCACTGCCTGATCTCCAGCAAAACAGTCTGATGGAAAAAAAAACACACAATATCACAAGAATACAAGCTCTTGTCTTACCTGAAAGATGAAAAATAGGACACAGAGAGGTTTACAACTACTAAGGTCACAGTACAAGAAACCAAGTCTTGTTTTGTTGTGATCACTTTCTACCATTAAATCTTCTTCTTTCCATTTAGCTTTTTATGGCTTCTCCTTTCTGGGATCGTCACAGCAAATCTTCTGCCTGTTAGTGTGCAATGATTTTCATATTAATTCAGCATGTGTATGTTTTACACCAGATGCCCTTCCTCAAGATCAACTTTATTTGTATAGCACATTTAGAACACCAACCAACCATTGCTGCCAAAAGTGCATTACAGGCTTAATAAAGTGTAACTGAATATATTAATGCATAAAAGCAACTTAGAAACACTAAAAGCACAGGATGCAACCATCTCCATTTATCCAGGCTTAGGGCTGGCACAGAAATTGTGAACGTTGTGGCTGGATTACTATTATTACTACTACTACAACCAGTTATTACTACTTACTACTGCTGCTATAACTCTGCTCACTTCATTTAGAGATTCAAAATTTACCCTGAACTAAGAAGAAAATGTACCAAGAAAGTACATTTTCTTAAAAAAAAAAAAAAATACATTACTTTCCAGCAATGCAAGTCAGTCTAGTCTTTTTATGGGTGAAGGTCAGTGTTAAAACAAGGATTTATTAGATGAGTCTGTTGAGTTGAGTTTTCTGGCTCAGGTCCTTTTCCCTTCAGACAGAACATAAACTATAGATCAGTGCTGGTTATTGTTGAGTTAATTAGGTGTGAAATATACAAACGCTTCATTACTGCTCTATTGTTCTGAGTGCTGTAAAAACACAGAAAGTAATTATCGGGCTGCCAAAAGTTTAGGAGTTAAGGAGTACTACCCCCACTACTTGTGTTTACCTGGACAGTGATAGGTGGTGTAGACTCCGTGGTAGAAGTAGAGGTCGGTGGAAGGAGTCGTTGGGTCTGTGGGCGATCCTCAGGTCGCAGTATCTGACCCCACAGTCCAGCTGCTGCTTAATGTTGTACTCCTGAAAAAAGATTTATAGGATGCAAAATTAATCCCATGATCTTCTGAAATTAGTTCTGCAAAATACATCGTACATTTAGTGTTATCATGATTTCGGCGAACACAATATTTGTATAGCAAGAAACTACATGTATTACCATAATGTTATGGTCTTTCATTAGACAGAAATTTACACTTTCAAAAATAATTAAAGGGCCATGGTTTAGTACAAATTCAGTCCTAATTTTACACCTGGTTTGCACTGGGTTTAGTCCTGGTTTAGACCTGGTTTAGCCATGGCTTAGTTCTGGTTTAGCCCTGGCTTACACCTGGTTTAGACATGGTATAGACCTGGTATAGTTGTGGTTTAGTCCTGGTTTAGTCCTGGTTTAGTCCTGGTTTAGTCCTGGTTTAGACCTGGTTTAGATTTAGTTTGGTCCCGATTTAGTTTTGGTGTAGTTCGGGCTTAGACCTGGTTTGATCCTAGTTTAGTCCTGGTTTAGTCCTAGTTTATTTGTGGCTTAGACCTGGTTTAGTCCTACCTTATTCCTACCATTGTCCTGGTTTAGTCCTGTCTTAGTCCTGGTTTAGTCCTGTCTTAGTCCTGGTTTAGGCTTGGCTTCAACCTGGTTTAGTCCTGGTTTGGTCACTATTTAGTTCTGGTTTGGTCCTGGTTTAGATCTTTTTTAGTCCTCCCTTTGTACTGGCTTAGTCCTGGCTAAAAACTGGATTAATCCTGGTTTAGTCCTGGCTTAGACCTGGTTTAGTCCTAGTTTAGTCCTGGCTTAGTCCATGTTTAGTCTAGTCTTACTTTAGTTGAGTTACCCACAATTTAGTCCATTAAGTCCAGAGCCTAAATAAAAATAAAAAATTAAATCTTTATTTAAGTGAGTGTTACCTATGTGTTATAGACCTGGTTTAGTCCTGGTTTAGACCTCTTTAAGTGAGTGTTACCTATGTGTTATAGACCTGGTTTAGTCCTGGTTTAGACCTCTTTAAGTGAGTGTTACCTGTGTGACGGCCCACTTGTACACAAAAGGCCGTATGAGTGGCTTCATGTATTTGTCCAGTTTTTGGAGCATGTCCGGCTGCCTGAGGTCCATCGGGGAGCGGTCGTTCATGTCCAGACAGTAGGTAATGGCATTGTGGCTACCTGAATGAGACACATCAATAAACTTTTTGCAGCAGTAGCAAGATTTGTTAGGTCAAGATTGAACACAATTGGTAACTTTGTTATCACAGCTTTCCTGCGTCTTGCTCTCCACCAGTTTTTCTCATTGCTGTTGGGTGACTTTATAGCTCTCTCTCAGTTTGGCTCAATGGTCTGTGAGCTCAACAAAGCAGAGTGAGGGGTGTTAAGAAGTTTCTAGTGTTGTAGCCAAGACCGTACAAAATTAAGACCAAGACCAGTCTGAGTCCAGAGTGAACAGAGACCAAGATAAAGCCAAGAATTTCAGGGTTCGAGACTGAGTCAAGACCAAGGTAAATCAACCCTGTGATCTAACACTAAATAAAGAGATAAAGTAAAACAAGTGGTTTCAAAAACATTAATGATTATTTTAATGATCTAATGCAACATATTTCACAAACAAACAACTGCTTCTTCTAATGTAGAAAAACCCAGAATAACTCCAAAATTATGAAGAATAGCATTTTCTTATGATGTTTGGTAAATAAAATCTCTGAGACCACTACATCTTAGACTGAGACAAGACCAAATAAAATTGGATTCGAGACCAAGACCAAGACTGAGTAAAATTGAAGCAGAGACTGAAACAAGATCAAGACCAACACCGGTCTCGGGCGCTACAACACTAAGTTTAACTAAGTCAAACTCAGAGAGAGACTGATTTAAGAAGAAAAAAGTTTTGTTGCCTTGTTTTGTTTTTCCCAGAGCTGTATGATGTATATGTATATAAAAAAAAATCCATGCAACAAAACCTAATTCATTCTAACAAGCAATATTAAAAAACATGAAGCCTTATCAGTGTACCTGGAATGGCCAGGTGATAGAGTGGGATGTCCCACAGAGGGCGGGGCAGGAGAGACATCCAGCTGTCCATGGGCAGCTCAGCCAGGCTCCACTCACCCATCCCGGACACCACCACTGAGGACATATGTCTGGATCCACATACAGTCAGAAACCATTACATCCTCATCAACAATTAGCATCACATTCAAAGTTAATTATTATGGCTATTATTGGACAGCAGTGAGATTGAATAGACTGGGTCTCAATAGTGACCCTCTATGTTGGAAATGTTAAAAGGACGCAGGTACTCTGACACACTGTCTTTGGGAATGTCCAGTTATTAGACCTTTATGGTTGATTATTGTACATATCCTGAGTAATTGTTTGGAAAGAACTGTATCACTTTGTCCGAGATTGTGTTTTCCAGGTGATAATGGACAGATGTCTAACGTATCGGGAGGGAAATTCTCTGTTATCATGGTCGGGATTTCTGTGGCAGCCAGGATTATTCTTAAGAACTGGAAAACTCCTAAAACCTCACAGGTCAAGGAATGGGTCAACACTGATGGCTAAAATGACTTAATTTGAATATATGCTTTACAAGTTAAATAGCAGGGATAGTACTGCTGCACCAGTTTTGGGAATGATTTTATATTCTTTATATTTTGGGGATTGTTACTGGTACATACATTAACAGCTCTTACTGCCATTTAACTTATACGGATTTCCACATTTGGTAGCTACTTTCACACCTCATATTTACTTTGGTTTTGTGCTTGTACTTTACTGTAAAAACCCTTAATATGTCGATTATTTTATGGTATTGTCTTTCTCTGAAAATAAGAGATGTTCAATATGATGCTGTCACTTTGTCATGTCATAAACATAATAAAAATTTGAACTAAAAAAAGGTTCATCTTTATGTCATGTTGTATCCTGATGAAATATCTTGTTTTGGTCAATATTTTTAATTATTTTAAGTTGCATAAAGTCACATACAGTACTTTTTATAAGGCTTTCAAAATGTAATGTTATGTGTTATATGATGTTTCTTAAACTTCGCAGTGCAGATGTGCCATTATTCTTTAATAAATCAGTTCAACTAAATATTGGAGGATCTTTTTCATATCACCAGAGACATTATCTGAGTGAAGTTATGGTGCCTGGTTGTTTTGGGTGTACACAGTAAAGAGCTCCTGAGTCCTGTCCCGCTGGAGGGAGGCACACCACACTACTTACTGTACTTGTGCTGCTGCGTTAGCTCCGTCCTGAACCAGCCCGACCAGCCGAGCAGGGGAATGTGATGACTACACTTTTAACCGTGAGCCCCACAACGTGCTCCATCCCAGCGCCTCTCTGGATGTCATGGCTGTTTGAAACATGTTTGGCCCATGCGGTTGCTGACTGTCCTCTCCTTCTTTTTGTTATTATACCGCCAGCGTACACCTGCCTTCTCCAAGATGCGCACCGAGCCGTCGCATTTTCACCGTCCTCCTCTAATCCGGGAAAGGGTCATAGTCCTGGTGGTTAGTTGTTTGTTAGCGGCGCCGTGGTCAGGTGCACACACGCCGGACAGTCCCGGTCTGTGATAGCGGCGGTGTGTCTGTCCCGGGCTGCTGCAGTTTCACAAAAAAAGGCGGAACCGCGCAGATCAGCAGAGACACAGCGAGGCGCTTCTCTTAAAGGACCCGGGACACACCGCGCTCTGAGGCATGCTGTAGCAGTAAAGAGTGCACTTCCTCCTCCTATCTTCACACTTTAACCATAGCACGTCAGTGTAACCACAACCCGAGCTCTATATAGCCAAAGTTATGACTAATCTAACACTTTAAGTTTATTATGTTTTCCACTCTTTGAAATCCCACATACAGATCATTGCCATCTAATCAGATTAATGATGATTGATGAACCTTTAAACAGAGGCTCAAGAAGTAGCCTGCTGGTACTCACCTGTCTGGATGAAGCCTTGTCCACCTGCAGGAGCATCCTACAGACTTCAGCTCTATAGCAAATGGACTACAGTCATGGGTCCTGGACACATCTACAGCCTGTCTGTCCTGGGAGCGGATCCCTCCTTCATGTGGTTCTCCCTGAGGTTTCTCTTTACCCCATAGCTGTTTTTTTTTCCCATTAAAAACTTTTTCAAGACAAGTCATTAGCACTTGAGCTGGGAGTCTGAGTCCGAGTAATCCCCCAAAAAATTCAAGTCGAGTCATCTTATGTCCAAGTCAGGTCCAAGGCAAGTCCAAAAGAATTAAAGTCAAAGTCACCAACATGATTACACTGGCAAGATGAGTGCTATATTACTTTTGTGTAAACATATTTCATAACAGAACTTTAGATGTGTTTTTGCAAAGATTTAAATATAATTTAAGAGAAGGAGGGTCTAAGGACAGGGGATGTCCCAGTCTTTTTTCCTGTTTGTTAGTTTGTTTCTTCATTTATGTCTATTCCTATAAAGCCCATCGAGGCAGCTGTAATATATTGGGTTATATCATTAAAATGTAACTAAATGAAAAGTACTCAACAAAACTTTTACTTGGGTTATATAAGTATTGAGTGTAAACTATTTACTTAGTACTACAATAATGAGTACAACTACTTCCCTCACCCTAATAGGCCTACTACTATTACCAATACTTACTAAAACTACTGATACCATTACTGTCCTTATTATCACATATATTTTCTACTACTGCTACTACTACTATTACAACTTAATGTGTTGTAATAGTGGACGTGTTTTCACTCAGAAAAACACTATACTATAACTCTTTTACTACTATTATTACTACACACTTTGTCTCCAAGGTCAGAAAATACTTAGGGTTTATAAGTAAAAGTCAAAATATATTTTAGAAAATGTACTCAGAAAGTACATTTCCTTAAAAAAAAAAGTAGGCAACTAAATTAAATGACTTGAGCAGAAGTATCTAGTTACGTCTCACCACTGTTTGACATTTAAATGGTTCAGATAAAAGGTGCTTAGGTGGCATTTTGACTACAGCAATAGGAGAATTTTGTGTTGAGCCCAGGACTAATAGGCCCGTGAGTACATTGATTAAAGCATCACTTAGCTTTACTTACTTAGCTTCTTCAGCAGGTCAATAAACCCTGAAGCAGCACTAACCAGAGCAGTGAAACCAACAACTAAAAAAAGATTAAAGTATCCCCACTCAAATCTTAAAGCGGGCTTACATTTCTGTGTTTGGTGGTGGTCGGAGGGGCCGTTGGCGCAGATTGGCAGCCATGCTTCTGTCAGTCTGCCCCAGGGCAGCTTTGGCTACAGAAGTAGCTCACCACCACCAAGTGTGACTGAGGCGTGAATGAATAATTGATCAATTGTAAAGCGTCTTTGAGTGTCCAAAAAAGCGCTATATAAATTCGATGAATTATTATTATTATAAAATAAAACAGCTGCTTAAAAGTGCAACAGGGAGTACTTTGCATTGATCACTGGGTTGTACTGACGTCTGTTCACAAAATAAATACAAAACTACTATTACTATTACTACTACCTGTGCTCAGCACACAGAAACACATTTTCCTCAGAGAAGTTAGGTCGCTTTTCTTTAACTAGGAGCCAATGCAGTGCTGCCATCTAGTGTTCCTTCTGAGTTAAAAACAATAATCTCTTAATTACTGCTATTTAATCTCATAGTAATTGATTTAAGCAAATGTCATTATATACCACAAAACAAACCCCTACATCCTAAACATCTTTATAATGCGAACAAAGGACGGCAGTTACTGATTTGAACTTTTTTTTATTTAAAAAAAATGTCCAAAAAGGAGAATGAGAACATGGAGTTTCTTTGTAAACTGTTTAAACACCTCACAATCCTCAGTCATCCTACAGTCACAACAGTAGCTCGGACTCACAACAACAGTAAAAAACAAACAAAAAACAGAAGGTGTGCCATAAATAAACTATGACAGATGCATAAGGAGACTGCATGTGAAGGGAGTGTTTGAAACAAAGTGTAAGATGTCAGGCAGCGGTTACAATCTTTTGTAGTGACATTACTTTAGTGTACTTCAACCAGTGTTGCAGTCGAGACACCAATTTGAGTCCAAGTCCCACTCAAGTCCCCAGATTTCAAGTCCGAGTCACAACTAATCATTAGCACTTGAGATTGGAGTCTGAGTCCAAGTCAACCTAAAAAAGTCCAAGTCGAGTCATCTTGTTTAAGGCGAGAGTCCGAGTCAAGACAGAGTCCACTCCAAATCAGTTCAGCCCAAGACAAGTCCAAATGAACTAAAGGCGAGTCCAAGGCAGAGTCAGCTAAATTAGTACAATGACATGTTGAGGGGGACTTTGGTATAAACCTCATACCTTTCATAACAAAATACGAGAAGTGTTTTACTCAGACTTAAAAAAAAAAAGACAGCGTTGTCGCAAGTGCCCAAGTCCAGGTCGAGTCACGAGTCGTTAGTTCACAAATCAGAGTCCAAGTCCAAGACAACATTTCAACTCTGACTGAATTCACAAGTCCTGGTCTGCAAGATAAGAAGTGTCCAAGTCCGAAAAACACCGTTTCGAGATCAAGTCGAGTCATTGAGAATAAGCATAAAAAATGTGCCAATCTCAACTCGAGTCCAAGTCCTGGACTTAAGTGATCTATCGCTGACATCTGCAGGTTTGAGGAGCTGGGACTAGAGTTTGTTGCACTGTATAACATGCTTTAAAAGGCAAGTGCCAAGGAATTGTGTGTGTAGACAGTACAAAAAAAGTGTCTATTTTGGGTCATGTTTCACTAATTATTTATTGTTATGCCAGTTTTTTTTATATTTTTGTAACATTTTTCATAACAAGCACCTGTACATACCTGCATGAATCCGTCTATGTTGGTCTGTGTTGCCTATGCTCTACTTGGCTCTTACACTTTGAATGCAACAATGGTCTGAAATGGTACACATAGAAAGGCGTTTGTGTTTTGAAACCAATACAGGAGTGGAAAAAGTCATTTATCATCTGTAGAAAAATGTGTAGAAAAGATTTCAGGCAGACATCTTGTAAAAATATTTGATGTGTCAGGCGTGAGTCCATCACTTTATGTACAGCAGTATCTTGTAAGGCAAATAAAATTACCAAAGAAACTGAGTTCAACTGAAATGCAGCGCTGCCCAACAAGACTCCATGGGACTTTCTTGGAGAGAGTCGCCCTCTGGTGGTCACAGGTGTATTTAGGGGAGGTCTGACCCTGTGGAAGACTAACCCAGGACTATCCCAGCAGTTGTCACCTCTGCATGGGCTGCCTGGAGCTAAGAGCCTGTTTCCCCCTGTTCAGGCCCTTCCTAGAGTCTGCCCTGGGGCTGTCCGGGGACTGTAACCTGATCTGCTGCTGCTTCTGTTGCTGCTTGTGTCTGCCCTTCGCCTCTGTCTCTGAGTCACTGAGCTCCAGGTCGGGACAATAGCCATCGCTGTCCTGTGTGCTTTTCACTTTATGTCCTGATACAGCCTTAGTGCACAGCCTCTCTTTGGTTGAGCCTTTTCGCACAAGTTTTTCTGAGGCGTGCATGCCCTCAGTGGCCCGGACCAAGCTGATGGTAGCTTCTTTGAATGATTTCCCAAAATGCTCCATGGCGACTTTGCGAAAACTAGCCTCCTCCAGTGCTTTATTTGTAGCCTCCATGTCGCCTTTTGTCTGGCAAGAGCTGTCCTTTTGAGCAACATATTTTTCCAAAATCCCATTCGATTTTGTCTTGCACCCTTTGCTCTCCTGATTGTGTTTGCCGTTGGATGAGTGGCCTTGCAGCGCAGCGTGCAGGGCCAAGGGTTTCCCAGTTGGCTTAACTTTATGTTGTTTACTGTTTGATGAAGACAGGTGACCATTGGAGCGCTCCTCTTTGCGATTTCGGGCATGCAGCAGAGGTTTGCCCTGCCCGAGCCCCTCACCTGCCTGGTCACTAACATTTACACTGTTGTCTGGGCACAGTGGACCATTGCCTGATTTACTACTACAGTTTCCATTTCCCTGACTGGAGGATTTGGGCATTTTGAGCTTCAAAGTAATCCGAGGCGTAGGGCGAAAGAGTGTATTCTCCACTGGGAATGAAGATGGAAGACCTTAAAGTAAAGACCAACACATTATAAGTAAAGAAATGAGAAATAAGAAAAAACTAAATATAGTTTAATGTCTCACCAGCAGAAAACTCCTGGTCCATAAGTTTCACATGTAGGCTAAACAGCTGCTCCTGAGCCTTGCTCTGCAGCAGCTTCAGCTTCTCTCGTCGACTCACCATGTAGCACAAGTTCCTCACCTGCAAATACACAATATAGAAGTTATGGGCTTTTTTTTAACCTTAAGGACAAAGACTAGTGCCTTAGGATCTCTTAGCTTCAAGTTAAACATGATGGACTTTGCAAACTGCAGACCGACAAAACTAGTCCCAAGTCTGACACCACAAGGTTTATTAATCCCTTTCTTTATGCAAAGCTCCCTAAGCTCTTTGAAGTTTCAAATGATAAGCCAGTCTTAGTTTCATCCAGGATTTGTGCTAATCTCCTAGCTGTTCCTTTTACACAAGACTTACTGAATATGTTATGTTGTTTTTTATTTTGATCCCTATCTTCTGCTGTCTATTTTAAGGTCTATACAACACCGGTGGTGTTGCTACATACACTTCCTCTGAACATTACTATATTATAGGTGATATTTCTGGTGCCTGCCTTGTAAAAAAAATAGTGTGCAAAAGAACTAAAAAGATCACACATCTTGCCATGTTTTCAATGCTCTATAAAAATGTGCAAAATAACACAGCTGTGTTGCAGCTGCCTGCCTAGACATTCAAAGGTCCATTTGTTTCTTGTAATGTTCCCGTGCAACTTCTTTGTACCGCATTAGGAAAAAATATTTTTTGCTCACATTCTTGCATGAAGACCGCTTTGAACTGAAAGAATTTGGATTTTCTAAAAAAGTAAGCTATTTGCATTATTTCAACTGGGTAGGTAATGTTTATAGACAACCTCCTGGGCTACAATACAGTCAGACATGTCATCTCAGCAAGAGAAGCTTAACATTCACAGTGTCATTACCAAGGACTGTAAGAAATTAATGATCTAAAAATGACTTTCTCAAATTTTAGATAAAGTAAACAATTATAAACGGCGGGAGTGTAAAGAGCACCCACCCTCTCCAGGTCCTGCCTAAGGTGCATGAACATCCTCATCCTGGTGTGAATACTGTCCTCCTGAGGCTGCAGCACCAGGTTCTCCTCCTCCTCTTTAGGGGGCAGCAGTGCTTTGTTGAAGTTGTTTTTCCTCTTGAGTTTCCAGTACTGATAGATGAAGTCCACCAGCCGCTCTGAGATGCTGAGGCTTTTGGCTACCTCGTCCAATTGAATCAGTGTATAAAACTCCTCCTCCAGCTCCAGCAGCCTCTGAGCACGCTGCCCGCCCTTCTCCGCCTCTGAAGGTTTGGACCGGGCCGGACTCAGGCCTGAGTCTCCAGACTTTGATTTACTGTGCTTCAGACAGAAGGACTTGAACTTCACCTCATCGCCCTCATCTAGGATGGTCTTCATCTCAAGGCTGTGCTCAAAGGCACACGTCACATGGAATGGAATAGTGCAGTTCTTCACCGAACACTAAGCAAAAAAGAAAAGTGTAGAAAGCATGGGTTAGTATTGAGAGAAAAGTGACATTATTATCATTAACATGCATAATTTAATTAGGCTGTATAACTGTCTACTGTCTTTAGGTTCACTTGCACAGGCCAATGCTGCATTCATACAACCTTTATTTAAAAGCACGCCGGGTGACTTTGATAAAATAGCTGGAGTGGAAACTAACCTGTATACATGCACCTGTCTTTATTTTGCACAGGCTGCAGATGAGAGACCAGCGACTGGGCGGAATATGGGACACTTTTGTAATCGGCTCCATCCTCTCAGGACAAGCAATGCTCACCTGCAAAATAGAAATAAAATACATTTAGACAAATGCATTACAGGCTAGAGAGGGTTTAACAATTACTGTTAAACATATAAGATGGTTTACCTCTGGGATCCATAGTGCACAGCTCACATGGCCCCACTTGGTGCCGGCCCGTGTGGCCTTCATAGCGCCTCCTTTCTTTGGACACAGTAGACACTGAGGGTCGATGCCAAGGACACAGGTCCGACACAGCCAGTTGCCAACAGGCACTTTAACGATCCCATAACAAGCCTGTGGGACAGCAGCAACACTAGTATTTAGAAAGATATTCTTTAGGAGTCCCTTCAATCAAAAGTATAGAAAACAGTAACCAATATTTTATGTTAATACTTCATATGTTTGACTTTGTTTGGCCAGGTTGACAATAAATTATGGTTCATACTTTATGCTTGCTTCATGTCAATAAATCCCTGCAGCCCACCTGGTGAACACAGATGTTGCACTTGTCACAGAAGACCATATCGTTCCCCTCTTCACTGTCGGGGGAGCGGCACACATCACAGATCACGTCCTCATCGTACTCAATCCCCAGACCCTCCACCGTCTCAATGGCATGTTTCATGTTCTCATGGCACTGTCTCTCCAAGGCCTCCAGGGTGCGCTCCATCACCAGCTCATCTATGGGCTCCTCTCCTGTAATACACACAAGATTACTGTTAGACCAAACCATTTCTTTATTTTGGAAATCTTCTGCAGAATAGTACATTTCTAAATTGCTCACTTTATTTTTTATATATATAAATGCAAAAGGCTGAGCTCACTCCAGTCTCTTGTTGTCCTTGTGTGTTGATGCTATATATGCCAATCAGGCATAACATTATGACCACCTGCCAAATATGCAGACCCATACGCAACAAACGGCACTGCACTGTGGATTCTGACACCTTTACACATCCGGCAGATGAGCTATGGAGCTACAGTAGCTCATGAGTTGGATCAGACCACATGGTCCAGCCTTCACTCCCCACATGCATCACTTCTCATTGGTTCACCACTGTTCCTTCCCTGGACCACTTTTGATAGTCACTGACCGCTGCAAACCAGAAACATCCCGCAAGAGATCTGTGGTTTTTTGCACATCTCTTCATTGTTAACCCTTACCCATTTGTCCCAACTCTTTGTTGAGGTTTTGGAGCCAGTACAGGTCCATGTTGTCCAGGTCGTAGCGACACATGGCCTCTGCCAGCTCTCTGATGTTCACATAACCTGGTTCTGTCAGGTCCGGGTTTGAGCACTGGATGTACTTCTTCTTGTGGCTGTACAACACTTCTTTGGATTTTTCTGCCATAACTCTGTAATAGACATGTAAAATCATAGATAACTGGATAATTTAAGAGAATAATAAATAGACAATATACAATTTCATTCTTATGTTAATGATCTGGAGATGGAGATGATCTGGAAAAAGTTGTAGTTTCCTAGCATCTATTTACTATGATTTGTGTGTGAAGTGTGTTAAACTTAGGAAACAAAACAGAAAAACTAAAACAGAAGTGTCCAGAAGTTCATTTTAGTTCCTGAGAGTAAACATGAACTGAGAGATATGTGTATATTTACTTTACATTTACAAAAACCTAAAAAGGAAGTTAGGATAAGATGTATTTCTGTCTGGGGTTTAATTACGGAACAGTGCCTACTTGGCAACAAAAACATAGTAGTTCATAGTTCTCTTTCCATTTTTAAAAATATGTATTGTACACTTCTATATTTTAGAGTTATGACTGTAAATGAAGTTTTTTTCCCTGCCTTTTTTGTTTCTTCATTATTACTATATTTTTCCAAGTGTAGTGTAAGCTGTTGGAAGTAGGCTGGCATTAATAAGCTCTGCTTCTGCATGAGCCTTTTCATTCATTATTTCATGATTACCATTGTTGTTGCTGTTTACCATGTTCACTGTTTTGTGACTAAATAAACTGGAATAAACTCTAGACACTCCTTAATTCACTTAAGGGTGTAGTGTATGAGGACAGTGTTGGTTTTCATTTATGATGGCATTATAGTGGAGACTCTTGGGGTTAATGATCACAATAGAAACGTACAACAAAAAACTGATCCTAATTAAACATATAAAAGAAATATGTTACTGATAATAAACGGTGGTTGACCTTCACTTTGGGGAATTATAAACATACCTGACTGAAGGCTGTGGAATTGTGTCTGGGCTGGCCAACACTTGAACGCCCTTCTCCCACTCCTGCTTCCACGTGTCGGCCAATAGGTAGTAGTCTTCGGGATTGACATGGTGCGAGTCTGGCAGCTTCATGGCACTGATCAGGTCTTTTCTGAACACCTGGCCAATAGACAATGTTATATACAGTTAAACCTTGTCAATCAAATTAACTCTGTCAAATAAAAATGTCTTCTTACTTCAGCCGGTTTCTTCTGGCTGGAGGCGGGGGTTCCAGGTTTACTGCCATATTTGTTCGAGGAGCAGAAGGAGGTTGATGGGCCTGGTTTAAAAAATAAGGCGGACGTGAATTAGGAAGAAGTAGAAGAGCGTTTCTTCTAGCATTTTTTTTTTTTTTTTTTTTGGCTGCCGAAGAAAACTTACTCTCATTGTCAGAACTGTCACTGCTGCTGGAGGACCTGATGCGTTTCATCCTGTATCATCCTGCAGGAAAGTTATACGGTTATTTAGAGCAAAGAGGCAACTAGCTGCAGAGGCAATCAGAAACAGTCAACCCCTGAAAGTTTTTTTCAGTTAAAGGCAAAAAAATCCTGGGATGCCCTGGAGTGGCCTTCTCAGTCTCCAGATTTAAACCCCATTGAAAATCTTGGGAGGGATTTAAAGAAGGCAGTTGTAGCACAAAGGCCATCAAGCATCACTTAACAAGAGACTTTTGTTTGTTAGAAGTTAAACATTAAAATATGCTCCACAAAGTACTGAAGCTAAGGGCTGAATAATACCCCCCCATGGGCATGTGTTAAAAGATTAGTGAAAGCAGTGGCTGTTAATTTTGATTTAGAATTTTTGTTTTGTCTTTTTTTAATCACCAAAGGAGGCACTGAGATATATTCATGCAGTCTGAAAACTCACCATAAATTTTAAATGGATGCGCATGCTAGTAGAGTCTTTAACCAAATTTTATCTGCTTAGTTTCATACCTGCGGAGAGACAAAATATACATTAGTTAAATAAAAAAAATAAATAACATGTGCAAGTATGACAACAAAAACTAAATGCAAAGTAGTGGCTTAGAAGATACTGCTACATATATCCTACTCCTAGACGCATTGCCTGCCCGTCCTAGGAGAGGATCTCTCCTACAGTTTGGGCTCCATAAGGTTTCTTCTTTTTTTCCCACAGCTGGGGTTTTTTAGGAGTTTTTCCTTACCGAGAAGGAGGATCTAAGGACAGGAGTGTCCTTGATCTGTTTAGTGTAGTTATTGTTTGTGTTGATTGTGTGTTAAGTCTGATTGTGTGTTTATGTTTGATCAACTGTTGTGAAGCCCTTTGAGGCGACTTTTGTTTTGATACTGGGCTATACAAATAAATCTGAATTGAATTGAATATATACCTTGTTACATTATTAAAGTATTGGACATAGCATGTTCCTTTGGCCCACTGAGCCACTAGGTTAAACTTAATATAGTTTGTAAATTGTAGTAGCTCCTAGTACAGTGCTCTGCTTCAACAGACAGGACATGCCTCACATTCCCCATGAGGGAAGGAGGGCAGGAGGGGGAGAGACATGAAACATATCCGACTCCATACCATAGTATAAGTCAAATATACAGGAATACATTTTTACACATAAAGATAAACATGGTCTTACTCAGGGCTCACACATCCACCATCAAGCAATCTGTCTTAGTAAAACTTAGTAAATCATAAAATCTATTTTTAAATTATCAATAATAACATTATTATAAGTTCAAAAGTGCCTTTATCGTCAGAAAACAAGGGTAAAAGTTCACAGTGGCTGCATGCAACAAAAGTCTGGGTGGGTATTGACTAGGGCTGCAACTAACAATTATTTTGATAATCGATTAATCTGTCGATTACTTTTTTGATTAGATTTAGATTTTTGATTTTTATTGAAAGAGAAGTGTGAGTAAAATGGTTAAAAACTTGTTTTTTTTATAGTTTTTGTTAAAAATTGGTGTTAATGCTACCAAAAATCACTTAATATTTACAAAATTAAAATCAGACAAAGCTACAAGCATGCTTCTTGAAGATGTTTATATAGAGCATGTATACATAAAATATCATCTGTAATACATAGAGTGAAGCCCGAAATTATTCATAGCCCTGGCAAATTCTGACTTAAAGTTACTTTCATTCAACCAATGTGCCACTTTTGTTGAAATGTAAAAAAAAAAGAAGCTGAGAAATATTTTTTTTCCCACAATGATACCTCTTGTACATCATCTTATTATCTTTTGGGAGAAGCCTGTGTCATTTCCAGTAAAAAAAAACAACTTGCTGGTTGAATGAAAGTAACTTTAAGTCAGAATTTGCCATGGGTATGAATAATTCTGGGCTTCACTGTACAATATTTTTAATCAAAAACACAAAATGGACATTGTTTTTAACTGTTTACTACTCTAGCTAGGTAATAAACCCTTCTCTCACAGCACATGGCAGCATGTGTCAGAGTCTATTAAATATCCCAGTTGGTGATTATTCCATTGCTAAATTAGTTGACAATTATTTCAATAATCGATTATAATCAATTAATCCGTTTAGTTGTTGCAGCCTTAGTATTGACAGACAGTAAATTTTAGGGCTGTATATTGGAATCTGGCAAGCCAATATGCATCACGATATAGGCATCCTGATACGGTGGTAAATGCGATTTCTCTTTAAGAATATGATCTTGAATAACTTCACCTGTATCCAGAACAGTGAATACTGCCACTGTATTTCATAAACAAGTTGCCTTTCTCCAAATAGGCAACAACAGAAATGTCAGAAACCCAGATATCAATTTTTAATAAAATATAGAGTGTTTGATTCTGATATACCAAAATATTGAAACAGCCTTTTTTTTTTTTTTACATCAATACAGTATTATTAATATTGCAATATTTTCTTACACCTGAAGTAGATTTTGTAACAGAAGTTGTGCAGGAATGAAAAGAACTACACAAATGTTAGACAAAAAAGAGGAAGACACTAATCTAATTTGAGACTAGTTGTAAAGTAAATAGGTGCCAGTTATATAACACAGCAAAAAGAGCGATAAACCAGACAACAATCACAGGTGACTGCTTCAGGCTTATCTACTGTACATCTACTGTTTCCCCTGTGCAAGTTGCAGTTGCAGAAAATGTGTCTAAATACTCAAACACGTGGCCAAGTGCATGGACAAGGCGGCTACAGGAAATACATAATCATTCATTTTTGCTAAAACAGCATTAAATTGTTATTTTAATTCATTTTGGTTAATTTTGCAATAACAACGGTACAGCAATGCCGTGATTGTCCACCACCACAGACAACAGTGGAGCTGTGGGGGGCTGGGCGGCTGCAGAGCGAGCGGATGTGACGTCGAGCTTACAATGTAGAGCCACGGAGGGAAAAACGACCATAAAGCATCCTTCAGTCAGCCCTGAGTAACCACGTTTGAATCTCTTGTTACATGTATTCTTCTTGCACATGCTGATTATTGCTTTATTTAACTACAAGTGCACTGTCTTTGAATGTAACAACAATAAAGCTAGACATAAAAGAACAGTGTGTATTGGCGCCAAACGCACGCTGCACACACTGGCCTGTAACTGGCTGCAGAAGCTCGAGCTCAGAAATCCAACATGGGCGCCACCTTTCCACAAAGATGTCACTTCCTACAGTCAAATACCACTAAAGCTAAACAGTGGGTGGTTCAGTTATAATGTTAAAACGCGCCTCTTGTACCATAAAATGTTTGTGCACTGAGCAAAGAGAGAGCACGAGCCCCAGGAAAGAGGAAAGAGGCACAGGCTCCGTGGCCTACATAAACCATCTAGGGCAAATCCTGGCACACTGAACACACGAGCATATTGTTCACAGGCTTCCCGTCTTACCTTCAGAGCACGCTTCGCTGGCCGCTGCACTCCGACAGATAACAGGCACAATCCAGTTTATAACACGGGTCTAAGAGCTTCAAATCCCGGGTTTCCTGATAGATTTTAGCAGTGTTTTTGTGCCTCCAGGACTGCTGCCTGTCCACTACACGGCACAACAGCTCTATTGTACCGCGCGTCCCGCCGGGTCCTAAACCCCGCCGACTCACTCACAGCCAGGGTGCGCTCGATTTCTGCACACTCTTAGCTCGAATCACACAAAGCGAGCGTGAAAGGCAAAACACCCGAAACAAGAGCACGTTGTTATAGATGAATAATCATAATGGGATTACAGGTTCTTCGTTTTAATGTGTGAGCTACTACTCTTTGATTAGGCCTATTATAGTTCTGGCCTAAGTCTACTTTCGCTGTGAAAATAAATCAACACTGCCCGTCTCTAAAATCAGTGCAGCTCAGTGTAATCTCACTCCAACGCAGCCACATGGTTAACCAGAGTCAGACAGGAATGTTACCAGCCAAACCCAAATGAATGAGATTTGGTAAAACAAAAAGTACTGCGAGAAAGATGAAAATATGTACATGTTTAAAATGCAAAGTCAAAACAAAACAGATTTGACACAATTATATTTTACTAAAAAGTATGAAGAATGGACATTATTTTGTTCTATAGCAAACATTCACTTCGGTGTAAAAAAATTGTGTTACATAGAAATTATCATAATGTCTACATAAACAATCCAGCAGATATAGCAACATTTACACATTTGCTTATTTTGTGTAATTAACAGCAATGTACAGCAAGATATATAAAGTAAAATGTTTAGACAAATCAACTTTGGCCTAACAGATATCAAACTATACAAAGTTATCACGTACACAGTACATTTTCACAAAAACACAAAGGCCATTATCTAAATCACATATACAAAAATGAATTCCAATATAAAATATTTTTCCTCAGGCATTATGGGCTAAATTTCCACTGCAGGTTGCTTTAGACATCTTTTAAAAAACAGCAATGCGTTACAATAAAACAGCAAAAAGCTACATCCAAACTCAATAAATGAAAAAATACATTCATACAATATAAATATTCACAGCACTCTTAGTGAATGAGTGGTTTAAGTAACTTACAGCAAATAAAAGGTGTCTCTTGGTCAGCTTATTGTATGTAAGGATTTATACAGAAAAGCAATCCATTATATTCTCAATTCCTACCAAATTCTTTGATCAAAATAAAGTAAAGCTACTACAGGTGCACATCAACAAAATAGATATTATTTCACTAGATATATATTCA
Source organism: Bostrychus sinensis (assembly GCA_020698575.1). NCBI lineage: Eukaryota > Metazoa > Chordata > Actinopteri > Gobiiformes > Eleotridae > Bostrychus > Bostrychus sinensis. The sequence goes on from CM036246.1 coordinate 25,597,044, forward strand.
GTACACAGAGTGAAATATTTCAAGCATTTATTTATTTAAATTGTGATAATGAATTTTATGAGATTTGGTTTTCATTCAGCCATAGTCGTCACAATGAAAATAAATGTTTAAAAATGTTTAACTCTGTGTGTACTAAATAAATATGAGTTTAATTTTGTACTGAACTACTAAACTATTTCTATTTTATTGATATGGCGCTGGTGTTACCGACTCAAACTGCACGCGTAACTGAAGCTGAAATCTGATTGGCTGGTCCTGAAGCCTCTCGTTCACAATCCCATCTGCATGTCGGCGAAGTTGAAGAAACTGTCCACATCACGTGACGAAGTGTTCTTGTTATCGGAGACAAAGACCTACAGAAAATAAAAAATATATGTTATACTTAGGAAGCTGGGGCAGCAACAAAATACAATAGAGATACATATATAGACAAAAATACCTTGGTCCCACTGAACACTTCGTTGGCAATGCTCTTACAGGCTTCAACAACGCCATCTCCGTTCAGCTCCATGGCAATAACTGGACCTTTCGTTCAAAATAAAGAAGCATGAAACAATCACTGAAAGATCGCTATAAAACTGGATTATGTACAGAACACATTTAAAAAGCAATGAGATATACAGTGCAAAAATTTGAAGACAGGGTTTTAAGCAAACAAAAACAAAACAAAAATGGTGTAACAAAGTGCAAAAATACACAACACTGCAAAAAATCAACAAAAAACAAAACTAGAAGCACTTGCAGAGCATAGCCCACTGCCACGGCACTGGTCTTTTCTCACAATGGTAAATATATAGTCCCCAGAACTGGACTCAAACTCAAAGATGTTCTAGTTCAGGGGTAAATGCTCTTTCCATTGAGCCACAAAACCATTATTTCTCACAATGATAAAGAATCTTCTCAAACTAATAATTTTCTCTGTTAATGAGTGAAGTTAGTTTCTAGAATGTCGAAATTGTACAGAATCCCCTAAAGACTCCTGGATCTGAACAGTGACCTGGATCTGAACAGTGACCTGGATCTGAACAGTGACCTGGATCTGAACAGTGACCTGGATCCACAAGACCTTGCAATCTCGTGATCCCGCAAGATCAAAATGTCACAAGGTTCTCGTGAAGGTAAAAATCGGTCTTGTGAGCTCAGGATCAGATTCTGTTTGCACTTTTATACGGGAAAGCAGCTGGTCATTTGAGTTTGTATTTATATTCTGCTATTGCATTTAATTCAAGTAATACCTGTCATTACAAGTTTATTGTAAAAATGCACCTAAATCGTTTAGCATTTTACGGTTTTCAGGTGAATAAATTACATTTTTTATTCCTATAAAACCACATATTTCAATACTGTAAAAATCTCGTCTCATCTTGTTCTTGTAAACCCAGCCTTGTGTCTTGTCTCGTGGGATTTGTGTCTCGTCACACTCTAATATTTATTGCTCTTAGTTACCAGCTTTTCTCACGGCTCACTAAAACTTATGCTCAGTTCTGTATAAAAAATGCCAGTACCTTTGGTGATCCACTCCACAAGTTCCTCAGCGTTGTTCTGAAACACTCTCTTCACATCTTCAGGTCGCATTGACACTTCCTTGGTCTGGATGAGCACAAAACCTTTCGTCGTTGCCTTAACAGATAAAAATGCAGTTGTTTTAACTGTTGAGTTGGGCTCATGCTTCGGTGATAGAGTCATGCATATTTTGGCAACAATACAATCAGCTCAGCACAGTTTAAAGAGAACCAAAAGCAGCTTTGACTTTTGCTTATCAATGGTTTTACCTGGTCTCAAGATATGGGTTCACTGATTATTTAGTTAATGACTAAATATCCAGCAAGATAATCTTTCTGTTAGGACTGATAAAACCGTGGTGATGCAACTCATTTCTGAAGTTTTATATGGATTAAAAACTTCCTGTTGCTCTGAATTTCAGGGAAATGATACTCACCCAGTTGTTTAAAAAATGTGTGTGAAGAAGTCAGTAAGTGTCATGTTTGTTTCCCTTTATTGGAAAGGACATTGTGTAACAGATCTAAATGATTGTATATTCATAAGCTCTAAAATGTGTCTGACTTGCTGATACGTAGGCATTTTGCAACACTAAACTCTTACCTCATCAATGAGTTTGCGGGCATTTGGAGTTGAGTACTCCCCAGCAAAGAAGACAAATAAGCAGGACTCTTCACTGTCCTTACGCCTGCCTCCCTTTGTCAAAGGCACAATGCTGCGTGACGGTTCAGTTAAGATCCGAACTGACTTGAACTCGGTCTCAGGATCTGGTAAGGGAACATAGTCCAAAACCACAGCAGTTTCTGGCAGCAAGCTCCAGTTGGTCTCCCCTGAAACTGGTGTGAAGTCGTGAATATTGCTCCAGTTGTTATTGAATATACTGAGACCAGCATCCTGAAAATGATAGCCCAGCTCAGGGTAGTAGTACTGGAAGCAGCTGAACTTCATACCCGTGGATGACTCGATGATTGGCTGAGTGGCACAGCATAAAAACACATCCATCTTTTTACAGTCCCTTGTGCGAAACTGCTGACAGGCGACAACACACTTGATATCCTTACAATCCCTAAAAAACACACTGCCTTTGACAGGTCCTAGAAAGATGCGACAGTTGACACAGTCATCAATGGTGATGGTGGCTGAGTGGTCAAACACATAGATGTTGCAGTTCTCGCACTCTTGAATGACAAATTGTTGCCCATTCAGTTTGCCAGGCAACCTCCCCACTGTGGCATCTTTGAGCCCTGTGAGCATGTAGTCCTTAGGGTCGACCTGAGCAATGAAAAATAAGGTTATGTTTTCAGCAAACTGACACACTCAACACACTATATAGACAAACATCCAACATGTTTTTGTGTCAGTGAAGTAAATTTACACTTTATAACGGGATACATCAGGTCAGTGGATTATTGGGTTTACCAGAACGGAAATGAAACCTCCACAACACCTAGCGTTAGTCAGTGCAAGCCCTGCCCAGTGTACAGTCAGCTGTAGGCCCGTGTGTTCCGCAGTGCTGTGTAATAATCCGATAATAAGCTCAAGTTGGAAACGTGGAGAGCCTTTAAGTCCAAACGCAAGTGTTGTCAGTGCTAAACATGGCCTGACAAACTTAGGTAAGACAGCTAAACATAAGCTTGAAAGCTAAGTTAACGTTACATTTAAAACAGCAGCATTTATTATTATACTGAGGTAGGAATTATTATATGGCGCATATATAACCACAATAGGTGCACTGTGAAGGTAAGGACGAGTCAAAGGTTTGACTTAAGTCAATGTGGCTGTTGTTTAGCCTGGTTTATGCTCAGCCCGGTACCTTTTCCCGTTTGTCCCAGCTGTACTGCTTCGGAGCCTCGTCCGTGTTGTTGCCAAGGGGAACCGCGTTGCTTGTGGCGGAGGTGGTTTCGACAGTCGTCGTCGTAGGTTCCTCCTTTCCTCCCGACTTTCTCTTGGATTTTTTCGAAAAGAAGCACCCCATTTTGATATTTTACCCACCACCAGATAAAAACCACCCGTCTAAATGTCTCGTAAGTAAGCGAAACAGATAAAATGTGAGGCAACAGCTTACGTGCACTTTAGTTGACAAGATTTTTTTTAGCTTCCCGTTTCCCCAGCCTCGTTTCGCAACCAATGAGTAGCGCGGTAGTCTCCCTTCAGCCAATCAGAGAGCTTCCAGGACTTACGTACTCACGCACAAGAGGTGTGCGCTGGGGAGGCGTTGGCGTACCACCCGTTCAGACCATGGTTTAGGCTCATTAAAATATGAACATATATTTACACTCTTATTTATATACATGATTTAGGTTATCAGGCATAAAGGCTAAAACACCCAAATCCCTCAGGACTAAGTTGACGCTTCGAGATTACTTTATCCCCCTTACTTGAATGTTTTATTGAATTGAAACTTGCCCTGAACACAAATTAATCTTAAAGAAATGTATTTACTGTATAAATACTGTGTCCAAATGTTGCCTATCACTATCACTATCACACACGCATTGATGGCTGTGACACAATAAAGTATAAAAAAAGAAAGGAATTATTTTCAATAATGAGTTGTTGAGATTTTAGTATATTCTTTGATAGCTATAACTGCCATCTGTAGTCTTAAGTAGCTACACTAAGCCACCATGTTGAATTTCTATCTGCCTGCAGGTCCCCTAGGTCAGACCTCTCTGGGTGTTGCCTTTATCTCTAGAGAACTTACTTCCCCCACAAACATAAACAGTGTCATGTCAGATGCAGAGATGAATTTGCCTGTATTACTAAATATGTATATTTCTTTATGGCGGATATGCTGTGTGAGGTGTGGGCTAAACGGACATGGACAGGACATGCTCAAAATCACAGACATGAAACTAACCAGAAATCAGAATGAGTTACAACACAAGCCACTAGGCCACATTTTATTGTAGTCCACATTGAAAATCTAGTTTGTAGTGTTCCACGCATTGTTCTAAACACAGACACTGATAATTGAACACATCTAGAAGGATATAGTGTAATAAAATAAGTAGGCTAAAAGACAGTCAAAATATAATCAAAATACTGCAGATGGAAGTAAACAAATGACAAATAAAACTACAAAACCACTTCCCACTTACTAATACCTGTATGCTGTAATGACCAATTTCCTCATCATTAGTGGCTTATTATTTATTTTACACATAGTTTATTTTATTTTATTCTTATTTGTCAGGGACCATGTACAAATACACTAGTTTCACAAGAACAGAGATGCTTTGAACCAGATTTAGCTACAAGCTACTTTCCGTCTGCAGTCCCCGGGTGGGTAATCACAAGAAATACAACATTACAGAATACAAAAGTTAACATTAATTCATAGTTAACATACTTAATATGTTACCAAGCTTAAAAAGACATTTAGCCTTAATTCATAATTGATAAAAGTACTTACAAATACAAGTTATTATTGGTATTGCCAAAATTTGAGAGGCCTTTCATTGCAACCACAGAGCCTTGATAAAATTTAGTAAGCTTTCCAGGAAATTAGCAAAACAGCAGAAACTGTTTAGAGCACTGTGCAAAGATTAGCCTGAATAACCTGTTGGGACTGGTCAGCCCCTCATGCTCCAAACACTGAGCACTGAACAACAGACTACATAGTGACTATAGTGCTAGATTTATATAAACTTTAACCATCATTTTTTTATTAATATGTGATTGTTAGGGACTATTAAAGTGCTTCTTTTATAAAACTAAACCAATACATTTTGATTTAATATTGGCACTTGTCTATTCCTTTAAATTCAACTTATTATAATATACAGCTCATCGTCACAGCATGTTGTTTGTAGAACGTAATGATTATAAGTTGCTAAATTTGAGCCAAGGGACTGGGACAATGCCACATATGGGTACAAAAGTGATGCAGCAACAATCTGTGATCTTTATTGATCCATGCACTGCTCATTAATAAACAACTAAGCTAGAATGTCTTGGTTCAGTCCAGTGGTATAAATGTTATAACTAGAAAGTGTCTTTACATATAGCATTTTAACTTGTTTAATAAATCCAAGTTAAACATGGTTGTATAAACTGCATAAACAGCTGGTCAAGTCTAAGATCTTCTGATACTTGGTTAGTCCCCTGAACTCAAGCATATTAACGATAGTGTATTGAGATAGTTGATGTGACAAACTTTTTCATGGGACAACTAAAATTAAACTTAATGGCAGTGGTCCCAACTAGTGGGTTGGTACCCTCAAGTGGGCCACATGGAAGTTGAATATATTTTCAATATTCAGCATAATATCTTATCCAGGGGCGTAACATCAGGCAGTGCAGCTGGGGCCCAGTACATAAGGGGGCCACATTGAGAGTCCTATATTGGTGGGTTATGCTCAGTCTTAGCAGTACACAGCAGGAATGATTTAAAAATAAGCTTTTTTTTTATGATAAAAAATGTATGATATGCATAGCTCCTTCACATTTTTTACTTAAGGCTTACAAAGTTTAATGGCTCAAAAGTAAGCATAATTTTTTTGTCGAACTGACACTTCTACATTTTTAAAAGAAAGGATTAGTCGTTTTTAAGAATGAACAGTGTACTTTTTGTAACTTGAAAGCATGATATATGAACATGTAGACTTCCTGAATGTGATTCATAACTTTAGGGCCCATTCTGAAAATCTGTTCCAGGGCCCCTCATTTTATGCCACTGATGAATATTGAATACTGATTGAATATTGTTTTAATTAGGTTAAACGGTATGATCAAGCTGATGCAAAAAGTATATGTGCTGTAAAGGGTACAGTTAAATAGAATAGAAAATAGGCTACTGTTATTGGTAAAATTGAGTCCGAAAATCAGACCATGTCGATTTGAGAACCAAGGGACAATATAGTTGACCTAGTCTTTCTCTATAACTCTAATGCAACTGAAAGGTAGTGTATTCAAATTTCTTCATCCAGTTTCACTTTTCAACCTCTTATATAAAAACTCCAGCTGTACCCCTGCAGAGCCCCACTGCCCCCACACACCCCTCCACCACAGCGGATGCCTGCTTCAACTTTATTTCTTGTTAAATGCTGACTTTTCATTCCCTGTGCTTGACTCGTGAATTTCCTGTTTTTAAGAAGCTATTTGCCTGAACTGCAAGATCATCACTGTGGCAGCGGGAGGAGGACGGTGAGTCAGTGTGTGGGGCTGCTGCCTGCAGGACGAAGGAGATACGCACGATGCAACGTGGTCTCCACAAGAGCAGCCAAAAAAAATCTCAATTCTTCTCTCCGTCTTTTCTTTTTTCCAGCTAAGGCGCGCTGTATAGTAGTGTGTCTTTAAAAGGTTGAACTAAGCCGGTGTAGCGTTGTGTGAGCTTGTTTCACCACCAGAGTCGACTCAGCCGTGTGCGCACTAGCCCCAAGCCACAGTGACATGGCAAATAGGCGGTGAGTGTGCCTTCTTCTCCCCCTAACAGCAGCAGCAGCATCCATCCGTCCATCCATCCTGCGCTATGGAGGTGGTGCGCGGCGGCTGGATCCTACTACCACTCCTCCTGGGGATGTCGGGGATAAAAGCGGGCGCCACCAGCGATGCCATGGAGGAACTTGCCACGGAGAAGGAGGCTGAGGAAAGTCACCGTCAGGACAGCGTGAATCTGCTGACATTCATTCTGCTGCTGACCCTCACCATCCTCACCATATGGCTCTTCAAACACAGACGAGTGCGTTTCCTGCACGAGACCGGTCTGGCGATGATTTACGGTAAGGCTCTTTAGAAGAAGTCACATGTGTGGAGGAGGCTATTAACACATACACACACAGCCTTCCCATTGTGTTTGAATGGACTGCCCTTTGGTAATGCTACTGAGGCTACAGCTACAAGATAAAAGCTAATATTTATTGTCATTAGCTTGTAGTGGTAATGGTCTGGCGCCTCTGTTTTTAACTCTCTAACTGGAATCCGATTGGCTGGTTCAGTTTGGTTTCTAGAAGGTGCTAAATCTATTTTTATTATGTGTCCTAAATGTCTAAAAACACAATTTAATTTAATATTTTATATATTTATGGCCACACAACAAAACAATATGTCAGAAGTGTAAAAGCTTATATTTGTGCTATGATGACGTTAGCCAAATTAGCATCAACTGTTTACTAACGTTAGGCTAATCACCATGCTACCTTGAAATGTTACTGATTAACTCTAGGCTTTCAGACTTTGATTTGCTTGTTGTCCTTTTTTATTTATTCATTATTATTTGCTGCTTCTGTACTTAACTATAGACTAGGGTGACCAGATTGCATTGCATTTGAACTTACCATGAGACAAAAAAAACAAACAAAAAAACTTTCTGTCATGTAATTCAAAGTACAGTTTTAAATATTTAAATATGAAGCAATTTATTGATTAAAAAAAATGACATTGTAAATAAATTTAGTGACAAAAGTCTTTAGATAAATGATTTTAAGTTTACTGTGCTTTTCTATTAGTTAAATTAGGGACAACTGGGACATGGGTTGTTGTTGTGTACTGGGACATATTAGGGTTAAATGGGTTAAATGGGGACATCTGGTCACTCTAGACCCATAGGCAAGTTTGCCAAGAGGTTGAGATACTTTTTTTTTCTGGCAAAAAATGTTGTAGGGGGAGTTATTACATTTGCCAGGAGCATCTATGTGTTATCACTCTTGTGCATTTACTCAATGCTCACCTCCTTAAAATGGTGCCAGAAACTGTATAAGGCTATTGGTCTACTATTCTGAGTTCATGTCTGTTGGAGATTTTGGTTCATGTCTGTATGGAGACTCTTAATCATCCAGGTTTTAGCAATCAAAGGGCAGCACGATATGCGATAACTATGTTGAATATTGCGATAACAAATATGACTGATGATATTTGGACTGTTAAGGCACTATTTACCTAGGATAGGGCTATTCAACAGGCGGCCCATCAGTCAAGTTGGACCGAGTTCTACCCATCTACCCATAAATAATAAATCAATTATTTAATAGCCATTAAACTTTACAAATTTGCAACACTTTGTGGCACTAAATCCAGCAGCACAGGAGAATGTCCGGCCCACACGCCAATAACCTTCAGAATATTTGGCTCATAGAAAAATATAGTTGAAATACCCTGACCTAGGGTGAACAGATTTCTTCACCCAAAAATGGGAACACATATTTTTCTTCACAAATAATTTGGAGTTGAACTTACCAAGTGACAAAAAAGCTTCAGAAATCCATAACATTTTTTGTTATGTAATTTAAAGCACATGATGCTAGGGCTTAAGTTTTGATTATGATGGCATATTGATAAAAATGACATTCTAAATAAATTTTGTGACAAATGTTAAATGTGTCCTATGCTTTGGGACATGGTTTGTTGAAAACTGGGACATAGTGTTTGTTAGTGTGATGTTTGTTAGGACATAAGGTTTTTACAGATATTTGTTGGGTTGTGGGACAAGGAGCCTAAAGTAATAGGGCTGTAGATCTTGTCACTCTATATTAACCATAACACATTGTAAAAGTTCAATGTTACTTTATGAAGAGATACTGTACAAGGCTCTCTCTGGACTCACTGGTCAAAACGGGCCAAAATTTAAACTTACAAAACCAGGTCTAACTTTAGGACTGGATTAGGACTAAACCATGATTATCTGATTACATTGTTTTAAATTGGTCTCTAAGGGTCACAAGCCAGTGTACTCTTTGTGTTGGCCCCAAGCCTGGATAAATGGAGAGGTTGGGAGGTTGGCTTGGGAAGGGCATGTGGTGTAAAACCTTTGCCAAATCAATATGCGAATCATTGCATCCTAGGAGGCAGATGCTTTGCTGTGGCGACTCCAGAAGGGAAAAGCTGACAGGAAACAAAAAGAAGGCCCTAACTTAATTAATTTCACTTTCACTTCCTTTGTTTTTTGCGATATGGATATTGCGTATGCCAGTACTGAGATGATGATAAATTTGCAATATATTGTGCGGCCCTAATTCACTCTCATTTAGTTAGAACCCAGTCAGAGAGCAAAGAGGGGAGTTGACTCTTTGCGAGACCAGCGAACGCAATGCTGCCAGATTTACCCCCTGCAGATAAAGGCTGTCTGTTGAGGGGATTTATGTTTTCTCACCGGCTGCCTCATGCCTTCCTCCAAGATTTAGCTCCTCCACTGTTCCTGCTTTACCCCCTCCCCATTTTTCATCCTTGCTCTGTCGCTCTCTCTGTGCCGTTGCCTGATACAGTGGCCTTGGTGAACAAATGAGATTTTGACCTAATAAATCTTGCCTTAGTGCTTATACATTTATTTGTGGTTAAGAATCCAGCCACAGGGGGTCACAAGCCAGTGTACCCTTTGTGCCAGTACCAAGCCTGGATAAATGGAGAGGGTTGTGTCATTTGGTGTAAAACATATGCTAAATCAATATATAAATAACTTCTCACTAGGAGCCAGATGAAAAGAAAGAAAGAAAGTAGATAGAGTAGATACACAATATATTGTTGAATTGTTATTATTATTGCAATATCACCATACACAGTTTGTATCACATGAAACTTCATGTATCTCAATAATGTTAGGACTTTCCATCATTGTCAGCATTGTTCTATAAGTGCCTTTAATAAAACTACGTTAAGACCAAATAAAAAAGACCTGATTTAGTCTTGATTTAATTAGATTAGCCCTGGTTTAACCTTGTTTTAGTCCTGGTTTATGCTTTAAGTTTTGATTTTGACTTAAGCTTCAGATTGAATTGAATTTACTATACTAATAGGCTTGTCAGAGAACATCAATTGATTTATTGTACAATATAACCAGCAATCTCCCAAACCTTACTACAACAAAATCAATGTAACTTGTGAGCTGTAGGGGCTGGAATAAGCTTGTTATTGCTGCCAACACGCCATTTCTACTGGAGCCGGGCCATCGACTGCAGATGAAGTTGAGACAGGAGACAATTTAGACTTTGCACAAACCAAGCCTTTACTTGCTTCCTAAAAGTCCAATTTTATCAATTTGATTGTCCATCTTATTGATTGCTAGTCATGTCTTATTCAAGATATAGAGAGAAAGAATTAAAAAAAGGATATACTGGGATGTTCATGGTTTATGATCATTGTATCAGTGTCTTTAACTCAATACTATCGACTATCAATATATTTTCTGTAACAATATCTCATCTTTCAAAATGTGTTATTGTGACAGGCCTATATACAAATCACCAGTTAATCCTCCTTAAGTTATCACATGATTTTTGTACAGCTGTTAGGGAGTTGAAACGTGTTCTTAACTGTGTATTTTGTTCTCACGTTTCATTATTTCCTCAGGTTTGTTGGTAGGAGTGATCCTGCGTTATGGTATCCCTGCCACCAGTTATCACAACCACACTCCACTGAGCTGCTCTCTGAAGGAAAGGCCAGCCAGCACCTTACTGCTTAACGTCAGCGGCAAGTTCTTCGAGTACACCTTCAAAGGGGAGATAAACTTAGGAGAGATTCACAATGTGGAACAAAATGACATGCTGCGAAAGGTTGGTAATAAAATGCAAATGGTTATCAAAGAAGTTTTGTGTCCGGTTATTTCAGTGAAACATAAATACATTGATCAGGCAAAACATTATGATTATCTGCTTATTATTGGTTGTCATAATGTTATGTGTTAAATGTGTTGGGCATCACATCTTGGGTCCTTTTAAATTTGCTAAAATCCTTACAATGTTCCTGCTTAGGTTTACTTGCTGTCTCAGTCTTTCCCTCATATTTTGAGGAGTCTATGGGGGTTGATATTTTAGATTAGCAAGGTTCTGGGAATTTTTTTATATTAATCTAAAATATTTTGCTATTATTATTAATTTTTTACACTCCTTTTACTACTGCAATATTGAAGTTAAAATGTTAATTCTACTAAAAGTCACATTGTGTAACCTCTAAGTGCAGAAAATGAAAAAAGAACCATAAAAATAACTTTAAGGCTGTATGATATTGATGCTTATTATAATTAGGGGTGTCCAAACTTTTTTCCTCCTGATGTTTTCTAAGATTTGAATGCACATATATTATAAATCTAATACACACTCTTTAGTATTTTATTTTCAAAAGCAAAATAATTATAAATTATTTTCTTTGACAACAAAATCTGAAACAAGTTCAAACAAAATAACTTCTTCTTTGAACCTAAAAACAAAATGTTTCGACCAACAAATTAGAAGACACAAAGGCAGAGAGTTGTACATGAGATGCAGATGAAGTACAGACAAAGAAATGGCAATGCTATGAAAGTGCTGGTGGGCCATAAGTAATACTTTTTGTCATGGAAGCCTGAGGGCCATATGAAATCTCGAGCCGTGCCTCAAATGCTCCCTGGGCCGCACTTTGGACATGTCTGATAATAATAATTACTTATATTTTTGATATATGTTGTATTATGTGGAAAAAGTTACATAATGTTTAAGTTCAGTTTTAGACTGGGGGGGAGAAAATTAGATTAAAGTGAGCTGCCATAGTTTTTTGAATTTATGGTTAACACTACTGCCTAATATATCCCACCCACTAACAGGTATCATAATGAAGAGCTAAATAATTGTTACGCCTGACTAATGTAGATTTAGTGCATATTCATTTTAATATATGATAATAATGTTTTATAATCATCCTTACAATCATCATAATTAAAATAATTACTTGAAACTCAGTGTGTACTGAATCTCTACAATATATTTTTTGACTTGAACTACTGGGATAATTTTACTTTTCCACAATTTTCGGATTCATTGATGATGCCTTGTACTGTAGTTTGTGAATCACCATATTAACTTTGCTTTCTTTCATCAGGTGACTTTTGACCCTGAGGTATTCTTCAACATATTGCTGCCACCTATTATTTTCCACGCTGGATATAGCCTTAAAAAGGTGAGAGAGACGTGTGACTTTTCTAACCCTCTTAGATTTGTGACACTGTGTGCTGCCACCACCTGATGTCTCATTGGACAGATGGTTGCCTAAGACAAGCTTTCATTGGCCAGACTGTAGCAGACAGTAGTGTTGACGGAGCACAAGTGGGCTTTCAAGGGGAAGTCCAGAGCAGATGTCTTTCAGTTCCTCTCTCTTGACATTTAGTTTGCACTGAAAAATGACTAATGCCCAAGAAGTAGAAGGCTTGAGAGTAACCTATATTTATCGAATTACCTAAAAATATGATATGATGATATGATCTGTAAAAGTACCTAAATAGCCATTCTGTGCAAGTCTTGTTACACTGATTAAATCTTCATATGTGCTTGAAAAACTATATTAAATTGTAATATTACATGTCGATATGCCTTTAGTGAGATATATTTGGCAGCAAGAGATCACTTTGTCCTAAAAGTGGATGTGTTAGAAGCAAGAAAAACTGGCAAGCATAAGGATTTGAGCAAGTTTGACAAGGGCCAAATTTTGATGGGTAGATGACTGGGTCAGAGCATCTCCAAAACTGCAGTTCGTGTGGGCTGTTCCTGGTCTGCAGTGGTCAGTATCTATTAGAAGTGGTTTTAAGGAAGGAACACCTCCAACATTTGTGGCCCGATCTGAGAGACGAACTATTGTAGCTCAAATTACTGACAAAGTTGATACACAATGCATCACAGTTTGTTGCGTATGGAGCTGCATATTAGGCAGTTGGTCATAATGTTATGCCTGATCAGTGTATACTTAAACACATAAAAAACAGTGTACTCTTTGTACCTGTCCCATTTCTGGATAAATGGAGAGGGTTGAGTCAGGAAGGGCATCCAAGATAAAACCTCTGCCAAACCAGTATGTCAATCACTGCACACTAGGAGGTTACCCCAGATGGGAGAAGCTGAAAGGAAAGAAGATTTTTTTTCACAGATTTGTTATCAAAAAGAACAAATTTACCCAGTGCATTTAGAATATGGTTTATGTTGCTTTGCTCTTTCACTGTTTAAACATCTTTTTACGCCTACATGTGTTGATTGCAATGTAAACAGATGTCAATTCAGTTCAGCAAACACAGACACACAGTCTATCGCCGATGTGCAAATAATCAGTGTTAAGTAACTTGGCTGCCACAGAGGAGCTGATCAAAGTTTTGTCTAATATGTTTTCGTCTAATAAAATCACTCCTGACAGGCCCTTGGCAGCCCCCAAGGGAAAAGGCTTATCTCCTTTAGATCTCTGAGTCAGCATTTCTTTCTTTCTGAGTTGTATCGGGCCTAACTTTGGCTGTGATCTTGGAGAGGCTGCCGCTCTGCTCTGCGTGTTTGCTTTGTAACCAGTCAAACCGCCTAAGCATTTCTGTTTACATTTCTGGTCCAGTTTGTCAGGCACTCAATGCTGCCAACAACCACCAAGTCCTAAAGTAAATTTGATCAATAAATGCCTTTTAAAATGTCTGCATAAATAGGACAGCAGTGGCATGTGCTCTTATATTATGTAAGATTCTTGGTTTTTATCTTCCAGAGACACTTTTTCAGGAATCTGGGCTCCATTGTAACGTATGCCTTTCTTGGTACTGCCATCTCATGTTTTGTTATAGGGTGAGTCAAAATAAGGAACTTCTGAATTGTTTTGAATTGGATGACTTCCCATTTTAAAGGCTATCCATTGTTTTTACTATTTACAGCACATGTGCTTTTCTCTCTCATCTGATTATTTATATATTATTTATTTGCATTTTTACCAGCAATCTAATGTATGGTGTGGTCAAGTTGATGCAAGTAGCAGGACAGCTAATGGACAAGTTTTACTACACAGACTGTCTTTTCTTTGGTGCCATTATCTCTGCCACAGACCCAGGTATTAATATCACAACATAAAAACTGACCCAATTGTTTATCTCCATTAATATCTCATTTTTGTGTGTGTAGTGACCGTGCTGGCCATCTTTAACGAGCTCCACGCTGATGGAGACTTGTATGCTCTGCTGTTTGGAGAAAGTGTAATGAATGATGCGGTCGCTATTGTGCTTTCGTCGTAAGTAATACATCTGTCCAGTATGTATTTGTGTGTAATTTATTCCACTGCTCATCCCTTTACCCCAGATCAAACAACCCCACTCTTGTCTCTTTTTGCCTCCTGATGCTCAAATTCAACACAGATGTGTGAACAGGCTGTGCTTTGATGCCCTCTGCTGGACAAAAGTAGAACATATCAGTAGCTTTGGATATGTATTCAGCTACAGTGTACAGTATCACATGCAAGAAATAGAAGAACTATGAGAGGGCATTCCTTATCCAAGACATTTACACCCATATCGAGACAGTGATCCTGATCCACACAAAATTAGGTCTATCTTTCTGATGAGGGGGAAAAAAATCTATGATTTGTTTCTTGGCCCATGACAGACATTTTCTAAAAAAATAATTTGACCATTGCAAGAAAAACAAACCAATGCTGTCAATAACATAACCTTACTGGCAAAGTTAATAGCCACTCTTTCCTTCTTTCTTTCTGCTCCAGGTCTATTGTGGCCTACCAGCCCAGTGGAGCAAACACTCACATGTTTGATGCGTCAGCCTTTTTTAAATCGGTGGGAGTTTTCCTGGGGATCTTCAGCGGCTCCTTCCTGATGGGTGCGGCCACTGGAGTCGTCACTGCTCTCATATCTTTTACATGTCAGTCTTTAGAGATGTTTAATACAGTTAAATCTGCCAAAGTTTTTATTTTGCATATAAAAGTCATTATTCTTAACATGCTTTTCACGTCACCAAGTTTACTAAGTTACACTACTTTCCTCTACTGGAGACTGCCCTCTTCTTCCTCATGTCATGGAGCACCTTTCTGCTGGCAGAGGCTTGTGGGTTCACAGGTGAGCTTGAAAATGATAGTACTAGATGTTTTCTATTGTTATGCTGCATGCTATGGCGATAATTAAGATATCCAAATTTTTGCCTCTATCACAAATCTATTTCACAGTTTCATATATTTAAAAGAGTTTTTAGGCTTTCATTAAGCAAAACACCAAAACTATATTCAACTTCCCCACAACCCACTTTTAGAGCCTGACCCACCAGTTGAAAATCATCACTTTACACTACTTTATTGGTTGTACACTCACACAGGACTTCTTCGTCTGCAGATTTTAGAACAAATTTTGCTCTATCCATTGTTGGCAGCAGGGGCCGACAAACTCCTAATCCAAGTGTTTTCTACAAAGTCAAAGTAACAGCCCCCCAACATAAGTTTTTCCATACATATACATTATTTGAAGTCATAAAATGAGAAATGTTAATGCAAAAGTGTCCAATATTAGCCTGAAAAAAGTAGAAGATTGGACCTTTTAAATATTGTGGGAATTGCAGCACAACCTCACTTTAATCATTGTAGTTTATTCAGCATAATTATAAGCAGTTTACACTAGGCGCTGGTGAATTATTGCACTGCCTTTGTTATAAATGAACTCTGACAGGTTTAGGTTACAGATTATGCAGCAGATGCGCACCAGATGATCGGATACATAATAAACATTGGCAGAATGATTTTGTAGCTAATCTGTGGATAAATGTCTCTGTAGCAGATGTAGTGAATATTTGCATATTACTCAGTCTAAATAGTCATTACTTAATCACATTGCATTATGGTAAATTAATTCTTCTTTCTCAATGTTTGCATATTTTTGCAGGTGTTGTGGCCGTGCTGTTTTGTGGCATCACACAGGCTCATTACACATACAACAACCTCTCAGAAGAGTCAACAAAGCGCACAAAGCAGGTACAACCCCAATAAAGGGGCTATATTATGCTTTTATTTGTATTTTTAAGCATTTATTATCAACATTATCTGACTAAAAAATAGGTCTAAACAAGGACTAAACCATGTGTAAGCCAGGACTAAACAAGGATTAATCTAGGACTAAACCCAGACTGAACCTGGACTTAACAAGGACTCAACCAGGACTAAACCTAGTCTAAACCAAGACTAATATAGGACTAAACCAGGTCTAAACAGTGCCAAGACTAAGCAGTGGTCTTCACATTCAATCACCAA
The DNA here is from genome assembly GCA_020698575.1 of Bostrychus sinensis. NCBI lineage: Eukaryota > Metazoa > Chordata > Actinopteri > Gobiiformes > Eleotridae > Bostrychus > Bostrychus sinensis. The sequence goes on from CM036246.1 coordinate 25,613,484, forward strand.
TCACAGGACTAAATCAGGAAATATCAGAAGACTACTGAGTATCACCAGAAGAAGCCTATGTACCACTAGTGCTACCTGTCCCACAGTTTGAGAACCACTGCTTTAACCTCATGTCTTGAACCCCATCACTGTACAGACAGGGTGCTCGTCCCCAGTGCCAGATGGCTGCAATGATCAGCCTGCTGTGACCTTAATCAGGCCGTCTGAGGACTTCCCGCCTGTCTTTTCCAAACAGAGGGGGTTCAGTCTTCAGGACAGGGTGCAGATTAACTCAGACAACACTCACAGCATGACACATTTTGGATCTAAGTTTCCAGGCCCATGCTCTGGTTTTGCACTTTCAGTAAGCACACAGTACAAAGTCGAGGTTACAGTAGATCACTTTAGATTAGATGAGACCAGAAAGCTTTCTTCAGTGAGTTATTGCCAGCCAACATTTACACTCGTCTTCGTGATGTGTGGTTAGCCTCTTTGCTCACATCTGTAATTATCATGACAATCAGGGAAAGCCAAAAAAAGCGCAAAACTGTATTCAAATGTAAGTGGTTTTTGCACTATTGTACAGGGATTACTTCTGGTGATACTCAGGAGTCTTTTGCAGTTTAAGTCCTAATGTAGTTTGGGATAGTCCTGGTTCTGTTTTAGACCTGCATTCCTGGTTTAGGCATGGTTTAGTCTTGTTTTTGTCCTGATTTAGTCCTGGTTTAATGTCCTGATTTGATCCTGTTTTAGTACTTAGGTATGGGTTTAGTAGTCCCAGTCTAGCCCAGTGTTGGTGCTGGCTTAATCCTGTATTAGTTAAGGTTAAGATTTAGGCTTATTTTAGCTCATTAAAGGTAGTATACTTACAAAAGGTTACTCTTAACATTGAGATACAATATCTGTTCTTACTCTTTCCTCAGCTCTTTGAAGTCCTCCATTTCCTGGCAGAGAATTTCATCTTCTCCTACATGGGCCTGGCTCTGTTCACCTTCCAGAACCACATCTTCAGCCCAATGTTTATCATTGGGGCTTTTGTATCCTTTGAATGAACCTCAACAATGCATTTCATATTTTTAGAGTGGTCTCCTCATAGACACATGTTCTCCACAGCTGCAGAAGTGGGCCAAAGTTGAAAGTTATAGATGTCCCTGATTCCTCATAGGCCATAGTCAACAATTCAGCTTTTAAATGGAAAGTATATAATTTATATTTCTTGCATTTGAAAAATTAATGTTATAACATATTTTATGTTTTATCATATCAATAGAATAATTTGTTAAAATGAGACCTCAAGATGTCATCTAGGCTATTTTTAAGGGTTTTAATATACAGCACACTAAAAAAATGGGAGGCTTCGATTGGTTGTCAGTCAGCAACCTAATGGCTGCTAATAATTTAGAGGAAGTGTCTTTTACCGCATTTAGTAGGTCTGCCAACACAGCGAAACAGACAAACAAAAATAGAGAAAAGGGAAGTAAAATGAAAAATGGAAAATTATTGTCAATTGATTCACAAGAGGTTAAATACTAAAGCTCATTATAATGCCTTTGTATTTTGTAGCGGCAAAGTGGTCGAGTTTGACTTGTTTCGGCAGGGTCAGATTTGATCTTATATAGCGCTTTTCTCTGTACTCTTTACAATTTGATGCATTATTCATTTACTCCTAAGGTACTCTCAGTGATCATGAGCCACAGCTGCCCTGGGGCAGACTGACAGACATTCTGTACCTATGGCCTCTCTGAGCACCACCAAACACTCAGTCACAATCACACATTCATACGGGCGAGGTGGGTGAAGTGTCTTGCTCAAGGACACAACCTCCTGAGCTACTGTTGTGCCAAGAGATTATTGCAGTTTGAGAGCATTAGATTTAAGTGATCCAGCCATCAGGGGTCACAAGCCAGTGTTCTCTTTGTGTTGGTCCCAGACCTGGATAAATGGAGAGGTTTGTGTAAAGAAGGACATTCAGCAAAAAACCTATGCGAAATCAATATGCAAATCACTGCATGCTCATTTGTTGTGGCCCCAGACCCCAGAAGGGAAAAGCTGAATGAAAAGAAAAAGAGTATTACATTAAATTACATTGAGAAGTTCTTAACCAAGACCTCAGATTTCCATATTTATTGGACGAGCCATGAACATTTACCCACTCTCTTTCCTGCTGAACCTCGGTCGACGGCACAGAGTCACAGGCAACTTTCAGCACATGATGATGTTCGCAGGTAAAAGTAACCACACTAATTATTTTACTCCCCCTCGTTGCATCCGATTGCAGTACATAACTGGTCTAAATGATGTTGATTGTGATGCAGGTTTGCGTGGGGCGATGGCGTTCGCTCTGGCCATCAGGGACACAGCCACCTACGCTCGACAGATGATGTTCACCACAACGCTGCTCATCGTCTTCTTCACGGTCTGGGTCTTTGGAGGCGGGACCACACCCATGCTCTCCTGGCTACATATAAGGTAATGTCTACTAAGAATGCATTCACAGCTAAGGTATGCCACTATACAATATACTAAAAGCTTGTTTTTAGCTCAGAGGAAAAAGCAATTCTGCCCATAACCAATAAAAGCAATGACCAAATAATAAAATTAATTGAGATGGGTGTAGAAGAAAGCTTATATTTAAGAAAGTTTGGTAAATATACTGCAAATACATACATCTAACAGGGATAACAACATGTGAAGTGAAAAACACATCTTTTCATCATGGCTCTCATTAGTGGGTGGGATATCAGGCAGTGAGTGAACATTTTGTCCTCAAAGTTGTTTTGTTTGTTATGGATCTGAGTGAGTTCAACAAGAGCCAAAATGTGATGGCTATATGACTTATGTATATATAACATTTATGATCATTGGCAAACTGTTTTGCTATTTCTTGTGTTTTGTTGAGTTTCTCAGCTAGTCTAGTCATATTAACAAATTGTTTGTTCAGCATGTGACCTCTTTCTTCCTGTGTCTGTACACAGGAGGGCGTGTTTCATTCCATTTTATTAAAATCATTCAAGCCAAGAAAGGGCAGGAAGCTTTTGTGTTTGCTCATAACTCAGTCAATAGGACATCTCTCTGTGTAACTCCAAAAATGTCAATAAATGGCAAGGGCTTTATTGAATAGTTTATAATTTTTAAGATAAGATATACTTTTCTCAGCAGAAGAAGTATTCATGTTATTCACAAATAGAAGCGGAAAAGTTATAGAAGCAGATGAAACTATTGGACACTGGGTGATACTGTCAAGAAAAACATTTAGTTGTTTCCTTGATTTTGATTTTTTTCTTAATTTGATAAAGATATATACAACTGTGCCTGTAAATTATATTTATACCAAAAGGTGGAAGAAGTACATAAAATCTGTACTTTTTCAAATAAAGTACTGACACCTCAATAGTGGTACTTACTCGAGTAAAAGTAAAAGTTCTCAGCAAGATTATTACTTGAGTAAAAGTAAAAAACTATTGAATATAAAGCTTACGCAAGTAGAAAGCACTTTTGAAAGATGCCTACGCAATAAAACTACCACTACTACAGTTATTACTACTTATACTACTATACTTACTAATACTACAACTATTTCTACTACTATTACACATATTACTATTATTTCTTGTCACATAAGATACGTACCCACAAAATACTTTTACTTTTTGGTTTCTTTTGTGTTTGGTGTATTCTTTAACATGTGCTTAATTAAATGAGTAAAAGTAAAAATAAGTTTATACATTTTATTGTTACATCATGTTCATGATTTGGGAAATGTCTAAACTGTAAGGAGATAGTTGGTAAGCACAAACACATAATTATGAAAAACAAAAAATAAGTTACTTTCTACCTCTAATTATTCCACAGAAATAGATCTCAATTGTAGTTTATTGTCCTAACGCTGAGCAGTCGTCCAGCAGATGGGGCCAGACTCCTCTGCTGTAGACTTCCATCACAGCCTTTTTAACCTCCTCTTACAGGACCCTGCTGCACTAACTCTCCTTTTAGCTCTAAAACAAATGGCTTTTATCAGCAGGCCGCCATATTAAACTGTACTGAGTATTTCTCTGTTTGTTGCTGCCTGTGGCCCATAATGCATTGCCAGAGCTCCCATTTGTCATGATAAAGCGGATTATGCTGTGCCAAATATGTGTGTGTGTGTGTGTGTGTGTGAGACAGGCCGGTCTGTTTAATATGAGTAATGCCTCTTAGGCCCGAGCTGGAACTATTGTGTTTTGGTGATGAGCGCTGCCAAAATCTCCTCTTGAACTCATTGCTATGGTAACGGGCGGATATGAGGCGAAATCCTTTGTGGTCCATGTATCCCTTCTCTGTATTCATGCATAAATTTACACATTTTATTTTATTTTATTCTCTAGGCCAGAGGTTCACAAACTGCGGCACAGGTGCAACTGGTGGTATGTGGGCCTCTTCTGGTGGGATGCAGGAGTTCAAGTCCTGATTTGGTTTAAGAGACAGTTTTATACTTTTTTAGTTTTAGTTCTGCTCTAGTGGGGCTTAAATTTAAAATTTAGGCCACAGCTTGGTCCTGGTTTAATCCTTAATTCTTTCTGATTTGGTTCTGTTTTGACCCATTTTAGTCCTGTTTTAATTCTGTTTCAGTCCTGGTTTAGACCTGGACTGGGTTAGACCAGATTTAGCCCTGGTTAAGTCCTAGTTAGACCTGGTTTGATCCTGGTCATAGTCCTGATTTAGTCCTGGTTCAGTTTTTGTTTAGTCGTGTTTTAGACCTGGTTCAGACTTGGTTTAGTCTATTTTTAGGACCAAGCCCCAAGGATGGCGTAGGGCCTTTTGTAACTGAACAGCCGTACTGCAGCGAAAAATCCAATGCGGCCCAGAAAGGATTTTTCCCATAGACCGCAACGTAAAAAGAAACGCTTGGTGCTCAGCTGACAGACACCTACACTTTCCAAAATGGTTGGATTTTGTAGTGTTTATTATCTTTTTTTCACACCATGGACTTTTTCTCTCTTCGAAATCTTTAATTTGGCTAAAAATTATCTTTTTATGGTTTGTGATGTCACCGCTCTGGCCCCCCATTGAGCCCATTGGTCAGAGGCGATCATGTGGTACGCGGAGCACGCTTGCTTGAAGGCCACAGTGCGCCTGCTCTATGGGCCACACAATGCTGAAGTAAACTTTTTTGGCATCACGCACCAATGAGCATGGCTATTGAAAACAACGGCGGTCTTGACGTCATTCATTGTCCAGTTCTATAATACATCCATACGTTTAACCCAGTGACACCAAAGTCGCTCCACATCATCTACACAAGTGGGGCATTAAAATTGTTCAAGGTTTTGTAGGTTTTGTAGCGCTTACTTTGACAGAGCCAAATGAAATTTGGTACACATTTCTTCATGTCCATACAAAAAAAATGATATTGTGGCCACGCCCCCTGACCAACCGGAAATCGGCCATCTTGGATTGATCATGTGACCCCCTGATTTGTACCCTTTACATTTTAACGAACTCGTCTGAGAGCGTTTAAGTAAATTACCTCAAATTTTGATAACATCATCTGGAGAGGCGTCTGACTAAAAGTCTGTAGAATATTAGACAGTGTTGCCACAGCACAGCCCCAAATTTCCTGTTTTTTTCTGGGGCTTGCTAACAACCCCTAATTGTTGTAACTCAACAAACGCATTAGTCAATGTGGCTCAAATTTTAATCACTTATTTACTCCATGGACCTAAGGGCATGTAGGGAAAAAATGCAAATTGCTGCAATAGCGCCCCCTGCAGAATGAAGCAAAAATCCCTATAGGAGGACAAAATATAAGTTTATTGGAAATGTACAAAATTTGGCAGAGAAATCCATCATGTTACAACAATGAAAAAAGTCAATTGGACTCATGCTTTAGATTGTTACGGTTTTGCCATGGCAATGTCAGAAACCCCCATTATACTCCAAAGGGAATCCTATACAATGTAATCCTATGGAGCACATTTGGTAGATTTTTAAAGAGCCACATCTAAAAATTTGGCAAATCTGCCCCAGCTCCTGGTGTGGCAGGCGAGGGCCTACCATCGCAACTTGCGGCTGTATTTAGACTTGGTTTAGACCTGGTTATATCCCTAGTTTTGTCCTGTTTTAGACCTAGTGCTGTTTGGTTCAGTCCTGGTTCAGGAAGGGCATCTGACATAAACCTGTGCCACATTTATTGCTGTGGCAACCTCCAAAAGGGAAAAGCCAAAAGGAAAGCAGAACATTTTGTGACCCAGGATTGCAAACCATCCCTCAGCACCTATTTAAAATACTTGACAGGCTTATTAAACTCTATTTCTCTTCATTTTGACACTGAAGACGCTGTGCCAGTTGCTGTTTTCATGACAGAAATGAAGAGAAAGTAGCTCTGAAAAGAAAGGAGGATGAATTAGTGAGTGATAGACAACTTGTGCTGAGTTAATAGGCGTCTGGCGTGTGAGAAGAATCCGCTGGTTTCCATCACTGGCTCTTGATGACTGTCTATAGGTCTGTTGAGACGCAGCAGGGCAGGCATAGACAGTGGAAATTATATACCAATATGCAGTGATATATAGGTGTTGCCCACATCCTGGAAGAGCTGGATATTTTGAGAACGGTTTCTAGACAAGACCTGAAATGTGAATAAAATGTCTAAGCTGCTAGGAAAAATTGTGAGCAAAAATATATTGTTTTAGGCCAACATTATCAAGATGGCTTCAGTAAATGCATTTTGTTTGAAGTATAAGGATAGTAAGAAAAAACACTATCTTGGTAAAAACACAATAGAAGACGACAAACAGAACTGCAAATGGAGAAGCACCCTCATGCTCTTAATAAGCACAATGAGCACAATTTGCATTAAGATTAAGAGCTATTTTGTTGTGGAATTACTATCTAAACACAGACAACAGTATCTTCCTGCATACTGTAGCTGTTCACAGGCTCTCAAAAGGTGAAACGTGGAATATTGATCTCCACCTTTGCCATTAGATGTCCCCCAAAATCCCCCCAAACTAGAACATATAATCTAGGACAGAGATTGAAAGACAGGATTATTCTAGGTGATGGCTACAAAATACTGTATCAATGAATAAATGCTCAAAAACCTCTGAAATTTTTACCAAGTGAGTACATAAGGAACAGCAAAAATGACATGATTTTGCAGACCAGCAAACTGTTTTCTCTCTTGTTAACGGTTTTCAATAGAGCCCCATGTTAGCTCTCATCACTTAATTACCATTGGCATCTGAGCCTATAGATTGTCCCTGTATAGTGCATTCATTCAATATCACCAAAAGAATGAGGACATAGCGATACCAACCAGGGTTGTGCTAGTTTTTTGTTTTGTTTTTTTCTCATGAAGATAATTACCAAATTCCTCTGCTATAACAAAGTGTTTTTATACAGATATATTTTAAAGGAGCTCGAGAGGATTACAACCTTGAACCAAACTTAAAAAGCAGTTAAAAGCAGTGAATACAGTGCACTGACAGCAGAAAAATGTACCACATGTTGAGGAGTCTGGCTCATGAACATCTGCTGGGCCTCTCTGCCATGACCCCGGATTAGTGCATGTCCCGAAAAAAAACACAGGATCATATTTGGCCCACTCTGGTGCCAATTAATGTTTTTACCCTGAGTGGTCTGTTATCTGCTTAAAATCCCATATCCAACCAACATATTTTTTCTTTTATATATGAAATATTATTCTATAAAGCCCCCTGTTGATGTAGGGTTTTGTTCCCTCAGGCCTCCAGGTCAAAATGTCCTGTCACAGTATGTGGTTACGTCAGGAAGGGCATGTGAAGGATTCACTGTTGCGACCCCTATATGAATAAGGGAGGAGCCGAAAGGGTCAAAAACAACAACTAAAAATCTTAAAAATATAGTTTGTTGACAGCTTTTATCCTAATACGCAAATAGGGGTGTAAGTAAATATAAATTCCGCAATATATTGTTATATTTCATCTTTTTTTTTTGTGCTGACAATGTGTTTTATATTTTATTTAAAAAAAAACTCCAAATACTTTAATTCTCTTGCTTATTTCGTTGTTTATTTTTGTGCCTGTTATTGTGTACATTACTAGTATGTAGGTGAGGCTTTCCAAAATGAAATTGTAAAAAATAACAATATATATTGTCAGTGTATAGCAATATAGCAACATTGTATCATGATACCTCAAATTCCTTATATCATATGTCGTCAGGTTCTTGCCAATGCACAGCATTACCAATTAAATAGGCTAATTGCTTCATTACTCAAAATGGCTCAGTACACTTGCGAATATTCTCTAACCTTACACACATGTAGCCCATTGGTTGTCAGCTGTGATATTTTATGGCTAATGCTAATTCCTCCATAGATAGTGCATTGTGGTGTGTTCAGCTCGTAGCAGTGGTTCTCAACCTGGGGTCAGGGGCCACCAGAGATTGCTGGGGGTCCACAGCAGAAGGTTTAGGGCAGGGGTCAGGGCTGGGGGGCCTGGCTTGTCTGGGACACAAGCGGAGAGAGGGGGGTGAGAGGATCGGGGACATCAAAGAAAAGAGCGGGAACCTTTGGCTTAAAGGACATTTATAGGCCTGGATTGTAATAACTGATTATTTTTATTTGATGTGGCAGATTTGAGCAACATCATTGCATCTATGGGAAGTGGAGATACTCAAGGTGGTGTATTTGCAGATGACAGTAAGTGGTGTTGGGAAAGACTGGGTGTTTTTACTTCTGCTTTTCTTGGTGACGGGTTGTTGATAGTTTTGGTGCACCTAGGGGCTAGGGGAAATGGGTGTGAGAATAAAATAAATTAGACTGGAAGCTGTGGGTCTTTTTGGTTTGTGTGTTGTTTGTCAGATGCCCTCTTGTTACTTCTGCTGTGGTGTGAAGAGAGAAATCACTATCTGTTTCGTTCAGAAGCTGCTCACAGTCATCTGTGATCAGAAAAAGAGGAAGGCGATAAAACCAATGAAACCCGGTTTAGTTGACTGCAGTCATTTTTAGGGCTGCATAATATTAGAAAAGCAAAAAAATGATTAAAATTCTGCAAGACTAGCAAGATATATCCTACTTGATTCTGGAGCTGGATGGTGATCTGGGTCCATGCCAAAAAGAAAAAACCCTAAGCATTTGGTTCTAGACCCTTCACTGAACTTTACTCAAAATGTAATGTAACAAAAAAAAAAAAAAAAAAAACATAACCTCCATGGCAGAGCCAAATTCTGAAGTCAATCAGGATTAAACTAGGACTAAAAAGGTCAAAATGAGGACTAAATGAAGGAGTGTGCTTTGTCTAAACCAATACTTTTTTGTTTGGATGTATCACAGGCTCTGATGGGACAGTTTTTTGGCCAGACGAGTTATTGTTACATAAAAGACTGTAATGTTTTTGTTATAGTTCTTACCTTTATTGAATTAGCACTAAACACACAGTACTGTATTTGCAATATTTTTGCAATATATGGTACAGGCCCATTTTTGTCTTGGTATGTAGCAGATTTAGCTGCTCTTACTCCATCAGTGGACTGGATAATGTTTTTACCATTACTATGAAAGGTCAGTGTGTAAAAGGCTGTATGTATAACTAGTCCCATATGGGAGTACTACGTCTTATCGCTCAGGAAAAATCCGTTGGGCCACTCTGCTCCTCTGGGGCCTCCTCCAGCCGTTGTTTCTTCTTATAATCTCAAGTCACTCTTCGCAGAGCCCTCCTGATGCTGCCTCCAAGTCTCTTTGTTTTTGCAGCTTCTCGGATCTCCACGCGGACCCCCACACTCCCCAAAGGTTTTACTGTAGTGTGTGTAGACAGAGCAGCGCATTCTGGGTACTCATTTTCTCAATTCAGCTACCATGGGTGCTTTCATATTGGACCGTGACAGGCTACACTTGTCCGCCTTGGCTTCCATCCACAAGGATTAGAGTCTAGGGCTTATATGAATTAAAAGTACCCTTTTAAATTCTGCTTGTGTTCGGCCTAATCCTTCTCTACTGGTAAGAGACACCAGCGGGATTCATGTCGGCCCACTTATGAACTCTCGGTTTGAAAGACGCTGTTTTATTCTAATATGGCTGCACTTCGTACATGTCCAAAGTGCGGTGCTGAGGCTTGTCATGGCACGAGACAAGAATTTAAAGTGCCCTATGCTAAAATGTATGGTGTATGGTCTTCCACCACCATCAAACACTACATGAGTAACTTTGTTGGTACATTTCTGCATCTCATCTGCTTCTCTCAAAGTAGATTTCAGTTCAGACTTAAAAATACAATTTAAACTTTAGACTAAGAATTAAATCTGACCTAAGCACATTGCGTCTTGTTTTCATATTATTCAAAATTAAGAAGTGACTTCAGAAGAGCACTGCACGTTTTAAAACCTTTGAAATCATTATCTGACTAAAAGAAACCATTTTTAATAAGTACTGTACTGGTGCCATAAAAACAAACAGGTAAATAGACCAGCAGAGGGCAACACAGAGCACAGACTGTTGCCTTCTTTAGTACACCGAGGAAAAAAGCTTTTTATTTCCTCAAACTTTATGTATGATGCCATTTTACTAAAGCTGTGAGGAATCAGTGGAAACAGACCTGTACACTGTTTTTTGGAGAAATGAATGAGAGCAGACTGGATGTAGAGGGCTTGTTGAATTGTCAGTGCCTCCTGGAGTGGGCGGGGGCTCATGGGAGAGGTGGAGGTTCATGCAAATGTGCATTTTGAGGTCTCCGAGCGTTTGTGCCAGAGAATAAAGTATTACTTAAACTGGCATGAATGAAGCAAAACACAACTTTGGTTATGTTTTTGAGGAAGGAACAACATTATTACATGGTAGAAAGCACAAAAATGTTGCATAATATAGCCCCTTTTAAAACTAAATGCGTATAGAGCATTTCATCAGGAGTGTCAAACATTTTCAAATCTGTCCCTCTGCAAAAAGGATCCTGCTGCTGTACTTCTTCTTTTTCTAGTAAATACATATGTAGCACATGTCTCTAATTATGTTCACCACACAAAGTTAGGTCACATGATCGTGTAGATTCTCTGTGCATTACACTTTCATTTCCTGTATGGGGAAACGGCTCTGCTACAAGGTCAGGGGTGACACATCTGCAATTTTCTGTACAGAGGAATGCTCTGCTTTTTGAGCCAGGGAAATGTATATGTGCAGTGTATATCTTTAGACTTCTGTACACTTTCTTCCTTAAAGAAACACGTAGGTAGGTCTTGAAAATTATGACAGCAGTAGCAATTAATTCATTTTGATGGTTTCTTGACATGAAGCCAGATGAACTGCTCTTTTAAAAATAAAGTGTCAATATCTGCAGTATCACCAGTCGCAGTGTCTGTATCACAAAGAACTACATGCCACAATAATGTTACAGTTTTCCATATGCCTATAAAATAATTGTCCAATCAGAAGTTCAAACTGTGTGTTAAATAATTCTGTTTAAGTCCTACATTTTGCTCTGGTTTAGCCCGGGTTTAATCCTAAAGAGTATATAAATCACTAAAGCTGTATTCGACCAAAGATATTGTTAGTCGACCGAAGTTATGCCCAGTACAGCGATTAATCGACCAAAGGATATGTGTGGGGACTTATCAGAGTCAACTACAAGAAAGTGACTGTAAAATACATTATCTAGAAATAATCTATGTTATCTTAAATAAAATGAAAAATAAATGTTATAAAGCAATAAATTAGACGAGCTTCAATGCAAAGAGTTCATAAAACTAATTGACCAAGACCTCACCAACCAATTAGTCGACTAGGCGACCAGTGGCTGTCAGTGCTATAGATCACAATTATTACTGCATTAAAAGTAGTTGTTGTATATATTACATGTTGTAATCAAGCCACAAAGGGTCATGAGCCAGTGTGCTTTTTGAGCCAGTCCCAAGCCTGGATAAATTGAGTGGGTTGTGTCAGGAAAGGCATCCAGTTTAAAACCTATCCCATATCAACATGCATATCACTGCACACTAGGAGCCAGATCAACCCCAGAAGTGAAAAGCCTAAAGAAAAGAGGATTGCTATTGCATGTTTTTCTAATATTGTGCAGCCCTAGTTTGAACGCATTGTCAGCCAGAACACATCAGAGCAATGCAAATTAAATTTACACACTGAATAATTGGGATATATTAGGTCCCATTTAAAATGTTGTAAATGTAAATGTACTTTTGTCTCTCTATACACCATAATAAGTTGCATATCTTTAAAAACTGGTTTTATAAAAAGCATTCAGTCGATAGTGTGCCCAGGAAATATCCTTTCATTCTGTGCTTTGATTCATAATTTCATTACCAGGACAATTCAGTGATCTCTTTAGATGATTTTTTTCTGTGGTGCCTCATCAGGTCTTCTCCTTTCTTTTGTCCCCTATTTCTATGCTTATTTTATTTGATGCTAATTTGCGGCATTTCTCAGCTCTCGCAATCATGCGTTTGATGTTGTAGCAGCTGCGAACGTGAACCTGGCCACAAAGAGGCCAATCAGTGGTGCAGTAGTCTCAAAATAACCTCGCAAATTCTGGGTTAAAGGAAGGAAAATATTGAAGTCATAAAAGTTAGATTAAAAATAAAAGGTTGAGTAATGCTGCAAATTGGATTCGTGACCTGTAGTGTGTCATGCTTTGAATTTTTAATGGGAGTCTTTTCTTTAATCTTTTCTTGTAGAGTCGGCGTGGATTCGGATCAAGACTTCCAGGCCTCAGGAGACAGCTTTCAAGTCTTGCAGGGAGTAAGGATCTTGCTCTCACACAACTACTTCATGATTCTGTTTAGTCAAGATTTTAAGGCTGTAAGACGGCAGCTTTAGGATGCTGTAGGGCTCTTTTTGTCATTAAGGCGAGACACTACAAATGAACAGGATAAAACTTTTAACTAACAGATATCATTGTGAAACGTTTTCATTTGATTACAGGCATCAACATTAAATTTATGCAGATATGGAAATTATTAATCATTTGTATATATTTCAGAAGAGAAAATCTGAATATTCCATAGAACCAGGTCTAAAATTATTGAATAATTTTGGTGACATATTAGATAAAAGTTTTTTTATTTAATTTTTTTAATAAAAAAAAAAATGAATACCACCAATAGCCTTTAAAAAAAATCTATTTTTTCCATTTCCCCATTTTTAGAAGTGTCCAAAAAATCATGTTAGGAAATATGATGGGGAAGCAGTAGGTCAGTCAGTAGAGATGTTCGTCCACTAACCTGAAGGCTGGTGGTTTGATCCCCGCTACTGGTAGTTGTGTCTTTGGGCAAGACACTTCACCCATTTTGCCTATGTGAATGTGTTTATGTGATTGGCGGTGGTCGGAGGCATAGATTGGCAGCCACTCTTCTGCAAGTTTGCCCCAGGACAGAAATAGCTCACCACCACTGAGTGTGACTGAAGAGTGAATGAATAATGCACTAAATTGTAAAGCAAAAGTCAAGAAAAGTGCTATATAAGACTAATGCATTATTATTATTATTATTATTATTATTATTATTATTATTATTCTGTATCAACAAATCCCCTCTGTAAAAGCTTTCTAAATATTGTGAAGGACTGGAACATTTGGTGGTTTTATCTGACTCAGAGTGTGAGAAAAACATTTTGAGAAAACAGCCTTTGAAACTGTATTTCAGGTAGGTAGAGAATTTCCCCTGCAGTAATTATATGCGACTCAACACCGCGGTGTGCGGTAGAAGCGGAATAACATGTGCTAATACACCTGAAAAAATGATATAAAAATAAATTTAAATATAGTTAAGCTTCTGCTCTAACAAAAACCCGAGTCAGGCACGAGCGACAATGACAGCCCGTGTAACTTGGTAGCTTTAGAAAAAGCCACATGTTCACCTTATGTGGTTTAGAGATGAGCTAAGGAGGCTAGCAGTGCTCCCCGCGGCACTGACTCTCCAGAGCATTGTGTCACACACATGTACCTGCAGGTGAGTGGAGAGGGAGGAGAAAAACCTCACGTAGTTATCTCGTCACCAGGTGAGTGGATCGTCATTGAGTCTACAGCTCCTCCTCTGAGTAACGCGTTAGCCCCGTGTCTGCTCGGGAAGTGGTTAGCTTCAATCAGGCAGCGCAGCTCGTGCAGAAGCCTTTTCTTTTCCCACCATTCACCATCCGTTGCCTCCCAGCGTCTCTGAGTGCGTATACGTGCATAAACATTAAATGCTTCATAGTTTACAGTAAAATTAAACTGTGCATCCCATTAGTGTCTCACTAAAATGATAACCTGCGGTTCCTGCCGTCGCTTGTTCCCCATGCGGTTGGATTTATAACAGCGCGGTGTGACGATAATGCGGTCACCACGACAGCCCTAATTTCAGGTAGAAGCGTTTTGGAGCAAGTTCACAAAATATAACGAAATAAACGCTTTAATGTGTAATTTTGACATTTTATTTTAGTGTGAAGGGCTTACACAAGGGATCAAACTGGCCCAAAATTCTCAAAAATTACTACTGCGCGAAAAGAAAATGCTTTTACCTGCAGTGTCTCGCCTTAAAATTGTCTTTTGGAGGATCGAGTTTGAGGTATTACAGCTCCTTTAGATAAAGGGTCCATAGGGCTTCTGCTTACTGTGCAGCCATAAAAAATAAGTACCAGAGTTACGGCTTGTTAAAAGTTTTGGATCCCTTTTCATCCCACTGTCGGCAGTAAAAGTGATGTACTAAGTTGAGGTCTGAGGTTATGTGAGTCTACTGGGGCAGGACTTTGTTTGTGGACTTAGACTTGTACCAAATCACCTGTGACATGAAGACAATAGTTTCACCAATTAAAAAGGAAGAAGGATGTGGTTTGAAGTAAGTCTTTGAAGGTAGTTTCTTTGAAGAGTGTCCCAAAGTTTCACAAGTTTCTGCAGTAGTTTCTTTTTAGCTGAAAAACAATGTGAATGTGCTAAAAAAAATGCATAAGAAAACAACACCATAGCAATCTGTGTGCTGTTATGTCATTTAAAAAGGGAAGGTGAACTAATGCCCTGTCACAAAGCAGTAATCTGTGAAGTGAAGTTGAATTACAGTAAACTGTAGCTCTGAGTTCAGTATTAGGTCATAGCATTTCAAATATTTATATTTACTTCCTTTTTCTCTGTGTTTTTCTATGTGTTTTTGTGCTGTTTGTTTACCTGAGGAAGCAGATTTAGTCAGCACTGAATACTAAAGTCATACATGAAATGGTGATACTGGTTTTAAAATACATGTGTCCTAAAGGTTTAAGTAAAATAATTGTAGTATAAAAATTGGTAAAAAGTGGGTAAAAATAAAATGACAATGGGTAAAATTGGGTCCCACAATCAGACTAATAATTTTTTTGCATATTATTTAAATTCCATCTATATTATTTCTAAACGTTTTAAAAAAATGTGTTCTCACCCCTTGTGGCTTGAGTTACTGTGTTTGATCTTGTAACAGTACGGTAGCCCCCAGGTCTTAAAAGCATCTTGTCAAAATCAAGGCCTTAAAAGTGTTCAATATTATGAGTAGGTATTAAATTTTGTTCATCTAGGTTTTAAAATTTGTCAAAACCTTGCATTTAAATTACTAAAAAGTAGAGTCAGTGCAATATATTTGTTGAAGAAATGTTAACACTGAAATGCATGATTCATTTTTTCATGATTTTTTTAGGGCAGCACTGGGACACTTTCATCTATATTAGACTTTTAAAATAAAACCATTGAGTTTCAGAGAGTAGTACGGATAATTCCTTAAGGTAAAATTCATACAGATTATTGTTCTGTTGTTGATGATGCTAGTATTAAATTTCACTCATTAAAAAGTCTTAAAAAGGTATTTCACTAGACAAAAGCTGGAGATAACCTTAGTACAGAGGTTTACCTAATAACTTCAATGGCCCATTACTGACCTTTTTAATGATGATGATCTTGAAACCAGTTTCACTTCTTAGCTCTACACTGCAATTGCCTTCCATTATAATAATTTTTGTTTGTATGTTTCCAGGATGGCTCTCAAGACGAAGGCCAAAGTAAGACCAAACAGGAAAGTGCCTGGCTCTTCAGACTGTGGTACACCTTCGATCACAAGTATCCTTCCTGTTATTATTATACACCACCAACAAACCTCTCTGTTTTATTTGATCAAAGTCTCGTAATGACATTAACCAGCTCAGGGTGATTTTATGGCCCCAGTTTCCTACTTGAAGGAAAAACAAAGGCTGGTTTGAATCACTCTCCCTTTTCAGTGTCTTTTCCACGGTAACCACAACAACAAAATCTGTGAGCCGAGTTGGGCTGTGCCTCCCGTTGCTCCCTGACTCTTCCTCCCCTCTTAACAACGGGCTTCCCAGGTGGCTGATTGTGTGGCTGTTTTGAAGAAAGGCCAGCTGTGTTTTTACAATGAAGAGGCTTTCCCTGGTGACACTTGTAGGACATGAGGCTGTGAGTGCTAATTCTCAAGAAAGCTGAGGGCAACAAAGAACGTCTGGTGTAAAACCTGTGTCAGTGCTTCTCAGACTGTGGTACGGGTACCACTGGTGGTACGCAAGCTTTTACTGGTGGTATTCAGGAGTGTTTGTTTATGTCCTGAGTTAGTTTAATTTAGAGCTTGATCCAATAGTGAAGTGTAGACCACTGCTTAAGTCCTGGTTTAGCTTAGAACTTGTGTAGGCCTGGTTTAGATCTAGTTTGGATCTGGGTTATTCCTGGTATGGCTCTGTTTAGCCCTGATTTAGTCCTGGCGTAGGCCTAATTTAACCCTGATTTAGTTCTGGTTTAGCCCTGATTTAGTCCTGATGTAGTCCTGGTGTAGACCTAGTTTGGACCTGGTTTATGCCTGGTATAGCCCCTTTGGGCTCTGATTTAGGCCTGGCGAAGGCCTGGTTTAGTCTTGGTTTAGACCTGGTTTAGCTAGGGCTAATCCCTATTTTATCCCTTGGTTAAGGTATGGGTAAGTACTGATTTAGATGCATTTAGTCAGTTAAAAAAGTACATGGCGAGCCAAATATTTCTGAGGTGGTACTACGTGTAAAAAGTTTGTTGTCTCAGCTGAGTTACATAGTGGTAGAGGACGGTAACAAGAAGTGGGTCGGGGGAGGGGCAGTTCGTTCTGTTAAGAGTTGATCTACCACTAAAATAATTTTTGAAACATTATTTTAAGATCTAAATACTACATAGTATTGTTTTAATATTACATACAGAGTATGTATGGGATAATTAAAAACACACATCATGTGGAAGACACACACACACATTTTTCTCCTTAGGTATAAAGCCTGAAAAGTTATATCGTGTTGCTTTAAAAAGCACTGAGATGATAATAGATACAAATTATATTCTTTTATTGTGTGGTTAATTCATAATTAGCAGAAGTTAGCAACCCCTTCAGCTGAGGTTTTTCTTCAGACCGACTATGTTTTTACAGTGCAGTCTGTCCCTAGTGACACTTGTGAGGCATGAGGCTGTGAGTGCTTATTCCCAAAGTACGCTGAGGCAACCAAACTCAAGGCATGACACATTTATTTATGGGTGGACCCAAACCAACTGCATACTGGTGTATATCGCCAACTTTAATTAGGATTGGTGCGTGTCGTGACAGGGAGATGACTGCTTTTCTCCCAAAGGAAACAGTTGCCTGACGAGTCGGACAGGGAGCAGAGTAATGTGTTGTATATTCTTGGAAGGAAAACAGACTTTCTGTGTACATATATTGAAGATACTTTTACTTGAGAAGTTTTGACAAAAAGATATTACTTAAATCAACACTGTGTTATATTTGGGCCATAAAATGCCCCTCCCCTGACCCCTGAATGCTTCTTGTTATTGTCCTCTATTATTGTTTAACGGGGGGGGGGGGGGGGGTTCAAAGTCACTCCACAGCCACTGAGAGAGAAAGATATGCCAACAGAGGTTCAGAATACTGCTGGTCACATGGCTCATGAAGGCACTCATTTTTGAGTATGTAAATTTGTAGATAAAATAAACTTAGTTTCCTTAAACATTTTACTCTTCAGAACTGTTACCCGAACATTGTGTGCTGTACAGCTGTCTAGCGCTACTAGACTGTGCGAATAACTTCCGGGAACTGTTTGCTAGGAACTATTAGGGACGCATTGCAGTCCTTGGAAATGTTGTAACTCTCTCTCTCAACATTTCTTGGTCACTCTACGAGAGAAATGCTAATGCTAACCAAAACACCGTTGTACTTTTTGTCATTACTTTAGTTAGTTTCTGATCAAACTATGACATGAACTGCCTTTTCTGTTGCTATAGCTGTCAAATTAGACTTCTGAAGTCTTATCAACCAGAGAGGGACCGCACAAGAGAGCAAAAGTTACATTGGGCTGCTTTAACTAATTTATTTTATTCTCTAAATTAGTACAAATATTTTTGACCTTAGTGGCAAAATGGATAGCACACTTGTCTGCAATCAAAGGGTCCTGGTTCACAGCAAGTTTGGGGGGCAGTAGTAGTAGTAGATTTTACTATGCTTACAAAAACTTTAGTACTAATATTGTTGAGCACTTTTATTTTAACTACTTGAAGTAACAGTACTTTCACTTGATAATAGATTTGGAGTACTTTTTCCACCACTGACATCAAGTAAAACCTGACATATTTATTTATAGTTGGACCAGAACCATAACCATAAACCAACCATAAAAGTAGTATAACTTTAATATAGATGGGTGCATGTCGTGACAGGGAGATGACTGCTTTTCTCCCGGAGGAAACAGTGGCCTGACCAGTCGAACACGGAGCAGAGCAGTTCCAGAGCAGCGGGCTAATTACAGAGAGGAGGCGAAAGATGCCCGGGTTTCCCTTACTGCTTCACTGCTGCCAAAGCTCAAAACTGCATTTCCTTCACTTGTTTACCAAGATCCACAAAGCAGGAAGGAAAGAGGCTTGGTAGTTGGAATGGTTGGTGCATTAATGCCCACAAATAATACTGTCTTTAGATTCGCGAATAAAGCCAATGTTACTGAATTATGTTCCTCTAATAAGGGCTTTTTACACTTTATATTTTTTATACAACAGTTTTATGTACTTTAAAGCAAATTATAGACAAAGATATAGACTGATTTTTCATTAGAAGTTTCTCAAAGTGGGGCACCTCTGTGGCTCACCCTGAAGAGCATTTACCACATACTGAAGCAACTTGGGTTCGATTCCCAGCTTCGGCAGATTCACTCCTTGTCATTATCCTTTTCTTTCTTGTTACTGTACTGTATCTGTCAATTAAAGGCAAAATGCTAAAAATAAAGGTTAATGATAAGTCTCTAAAAGTTATAGTACTAAATATACCCGTTTTTATACTTGTAAATAATAAATTAGCCTGGCTCTTCATGATTTGAGTTGGACTTTTAGGGAGTGTAACACAGATTAAACTACCTCTGAATGCAACTGGATACACATACAACCAATCAGACTTCAGTAGGCAGTACCAACATATGCAGAATTGCTTCAACAGCGATTTAGGAAGCATACAATCAGAGAAACAGCAGTGCATAAAGTCCACTCCATGTTACATAAACTGCTTTGATTGGTGTGGGAGAGTTAGGAGGAAATGGATTTCAATGAAAAGGATTACAGTCCCGCTTCACTTTGCCGAGAAACTGAACTGCCTTGGCTGGCTGTTCATTCATGTGGTCAGTTTGTATGCTCCTTAATAATACGTGTCCAGTTACCTGAAGCCCATCCTGACCCACAGCGGGCCGCCCCTCACCTCCACTCTGCCCAGTTACTGCGGACCCTTGGCCAGCTGCCTGACCAGCCCGCAGGCCTACGAGGTGAGTGGCTGGATACTGTACACACAAACATACACAGAGGGTGCACACAGCCCACTCTGGGACACTCCTCCTAAAGGGGCACTGAGCTGGAAAAATTGCATGGCCAATCTGAGGAATTCACTGTTTTCTTTACAGCAGAGGCACGTCAACAAATTAGGATATCCTGGAAAAGTCTGTTTATTTCTCTACTTCAATTCAAAAAGTAAAATGCACATGCAATTATAAAGATCGAGTACACACACAGAGAAAAATATTTTAAGCATTTTTATTGTGATGATCATGATGATAAATCCAACCGCATACAGTCTTAAGCCAGTACACTCTTTGTGGCAGTCCCAAGCCTCGATAAATAGAGATACAATACCAAATAACATACCAAATTCCTATGTGAATCACTGCACAATAGGAGGCAGATGTTTTGCTGTGGCGACCCAATAAGGGAAAAGCCAAAAGGAAAGAAGATAACACTGTATTTAAAATGCAGAAAATGTAATAATGCACTATAAAGCATTAGCTTAGGATTAATTAAGGACTAGCAAGCACTTAAAGATAGTGACAGCAGCATGCACTTGTACTGGTTTTACTGCAGTCTAAATTAAAACAATGGTCTGGAAATACAGTTTTAGAACCAAAACAAGAAACGTAAACAAAAACAACTCGGCCATCATGTAAAACATTTTTAATTGTCAATAAATCAGCTGCATCATTGTTATCAGTAAAACGAATATTTGATTTAAACATGTTTACATCATATCCTGGCACACATGTGGGTCATTTTTATGAAATAGAAAAAAATATACTGCTCATAGCAACTTTAACACTTTACATTTTTTATTATTATTAACAAGATTAAATCAAGTAAATCAATGCAAAGTCTATGCAGAAAAATAAATAATAATAATAAATTATAGACATTAGTTCAATATACTTGTTTATTAAATTATTGTTAGTGCGTTATTGGTGCTTAACAGTGCGACGTTATTCCAAAATGTTGCTGAATATTTCCAAATTTTGCTGTTCAATTAACCTGCAAGAACATATCCACATTTCAGATTGAAACGATCTTAAAACCTCTTTGTAAGGTTGCGTGTCAAAAGCAGTAGCTTGGTCTCTTTCGTGTGTTCAGATAGAGCCTAAAGGAAGGTGCTCTGTGCATACTGAAGCCTCTCTCTCTCTCTGGAGAATTGTATATCGTCAAAAGTATTTTCTGTGGCTGCCAGTGGAGCACAAAGCAGTGGGGCCTAGAGCAAGGGAGAAGAAAATGGACGGTCAAGAAGCCTTTTTACATTCAGGGGGCACAAAGACCCCTTTTCAGCCTTGGCCTCAATGATGAACACTGTGCTGAATGACACTGCAGTCTGATATTTTAAACTCAGAAACTCCCACTGACGGCACAGCAGTCACAGTCAGGTTCACTTTGGCACATGAGGCTTTTCTTTCCTTGTGGGTTACTCTGGCCCGGTCTGTTGGCTCAGGGAAGGGGCTAACACTGTCACGCTGCCAATGCATCTCTGAAGGGGAAGGTAGAAGCTCATGTTTATTGGATTATTTCAGGTTTCCGTGTATCTGGAAGAGAAACTCGCCACTTGTTTCAGTATTATTTACATTAAAGGTGGTGCTGCAGTATACATGATCTAACAATCTACACACACACATCACGTCTGAAAATATAGATCATTTTTGCTCTATAAAATGTAATGAAAGGACGTTTTAGTTTGATAATTTTGTGAAACCAAACTAGAAACTCAGGCACTCCAAAAAAGTTGCAACAGTACAAGGAGTGTGCCTGGGTCTCCAGTTCGGTTTTGCAGTATCTGTCCTTCATTCCCAAGAGCACCCTTCATTGTCTTTCTTTGTTTTAACATCAGGATCAACCGTTTACTTTTTTCTTTTTTGATAATTTTGTATTCCCATTTCTACAAGAGAGAGGACAAACTGAGCACTTCTGGAAGAGAAACACACTCATCTTTTTTGTGTAGATGTAGTTGTGTGTGAAGGTGGACAATCTAAACTGTATAAACTAGATTTATTACATTTTTGGTGAAACATATTGCCACCATTCTTGCTCATAGACAACAGAATGTCCCAGCAGGGCTACCATAGGCATTCCCTTACTTGCTTCCATTCCCAACTGGGTTCAGGTCCCAACAGAGGATTGAATACACAACTAGTTTTAATATTCACTTTCTTAAAGGCCTCATCTACACAAAATGATGAAAACTGTTCTAAAATAAAGGTGATACAAAAAATTAAAACAAAATTAATGACTTATTGGCTTCAAATGTCAGTTCATCGAGCATTGGCCCATAAACAGCCTGACTACTGCTTGCCTCTGTGTCATGGTGTAAAAGTCTAGACTTTGACAAATGTCTCTCCCCGCTCTCTTCCACATGATTTCTTGTCGATACTTCACTGTCTTGTCTAATAAAACCAAAAAGGCCTAAAACCTAATCTTATTTTTATATATATATATTTATATATTTCTCTGGCTCACAAATCTGTATGAGTGAGCAGTTGACCTTTGCAAAAGTAAAGGTTGCAAAAATTTATGAGCCCATAGACTTGCTGCTTTTTACCTTTTTTGTTGAGTAAATTTACACTTTTAATTACTGTTTGTTTGCCAGCACAGTGTTGTTTGTCGCCAAGCTCTGCATTTTAATGATCATTCAACATCAGGACTAGTCAGCCACTAGAGAAAGAGTGAAGAAAATAGCTCATTGTAGCATAATGTAGTTATTATATGTAGATAAGATAAACATCTAGCCACAACGGGTCAAAAGCCAGTATCCTCTTTTTGTGCCAGTCCCAAGCCTGGATAAATAGAGGTGATTGCGTCAGAAAAGGGCATCTGGTGTTCGCCAAACTAAGAGACAGATGATTTACTGTGGTGGTTCGAGAAAGGAAAATCCAAAAGGAAAAAAGTTTTTATATCTCCATTACATTCAGAAGCTGCCATCATTCAAAGATATTATAATTGCTGCAGAGAATTGGTTGTGTAATATTTCTTTTCCAAATCCCTGCCTCTGAGTAATCCTGGTGTTGACCCGGTGTTAACTCATCCTGCTCTCCGTCCCCGGGGACATGGGCCAAATATTGATCATCAGGAAGTCAATTAGAGCAGCGAAAACCTCATGCAACAGTTTTACACTGCTGTATATTACCCCAGAGCAATATGGGCTTTTAAATTGGCTGCGTGGCTCTTAAAGGTCTACATCATAAGTCTTACCACTGTCTCATTCAGCAGAGGCTTGTGTTAATATTCAGCTCATGCACTAAGCTGGAGTTTCCTCCCCTCTCTTGTATTTGTGTGAACCCCAGTGTCCCCTCTGAGCCTGGCACCATCACTGATCTGATTTCCCCTTGTTGCTGACGCCCCAGGAACATCTTTTTTTTGTTCCAGGACCAAAGAACCAGTCCCTTCATTATGATGTCACCAGTCAGTGCCTCAAGGGGACACATTTACAAGAATACACTCTCTGATTTACAGAGAGTGTATTGTGCTGTTAGTAAAACCCGAATTCCAGAAATGGGACATTTTTAAAATTTGAATACGACATCAACTTTGAGCTCATTTTGTGCATAAAATTGTAAAATTTCTCAGTGTAAACATTTGTTATGTTATCTATGTTCTATTGTAAATAAAATATTGGCTCATTTGTTTTGAAAGTCTTTAGTTTTCATTTCATTCAAATTTAAAATACGTCCCAACATTTCTGGAATTTGGGTGGTATATAGGGCGATATTCAACAACACTAAAACAATAACTGTATTTAAATCATTGGTAAAATCCTGTGAGTTTAACAAGAAATCCAGTTAGAAAATATTAAAATAAATTATTTTATTTGGCAATGCTATGTTAATGTAAAAAAAAAAAAAAAAAGACCATATTGACCTTTTGGTATTTTATTTTACTGAAAAACACTTAGATTCTTTACACATAATAACAGCCCTAGAAATGAGTCACAAAGAGTCACGAGCTGTTTGTGGTAGCCGAAGTAAATGTGTGAGGAAGGGCATCTGGTGTAAAACCCATGCCAAATCAATGTGCAAATCTTGGCATGCTGGCAGACAGATGGAAGGGTAAAGCTGAAAGGAAAAAAGAAAAACACTGGGAAGGTATTTCTGTTCCTTAAATTTGACAAGATAAGACACAATGCCTAAACATAACCAGACACCATTTTATTGCCAAAACCTAACCAGATAGGTTTTTTAGATTAAAAATAAAAGTTTGAGTGACCCTAACCTTAACCACTGGACTTGAAGCCTGAACTTAGCTTATCGCCCAAAACAAGGATGCTGCGTAGTTTCATAATTGAAACGGTTAAAAATACAAGAATCTTTTTGACTTGTGACATCATAATAAGGTGACTAGGAGTAGAAAGATGTTCCTGTCCCGTCAGTAACACGGTTAAATCCAATGGTGCGTCCCACCCCACAGTGACCCCCCCTCCCTCATGTTGTCGATGTGTTTCCAGAGCGAGGATCAGCTGAGAGAGCCCGACTCTGACCTCATTCGTAATGACCAGGACCTGACCTTCATGTTCGGGGACACTGCCATCACAGCCAATGGGACGTCCGGAGCCACGGGGGACGCCGATGGGGGCCCGAGCTGGAGTGTGAACGGGAAGAGGAGCGGCAGCACCTCAGAGGAAGCGCTGGAGAGAGATTTGGACAACAGAGAGCAGGAGTTACTGAGCCGCGGCACGCGCCTGGTTTTCCCCACACAAGACCAGCTATGATTTCCTCTGGACCGACCCAGGACCGGGACTGGGTCTATGTCCTGTAGGAAGACAGTGGAGAGCCAAGAACAAGGAAGGACTACTGAACTGAGTGTGGTGTAGCCAGCCAGGACAGGAATTGCCCCATTGACTGTGAATGTCAATGACCTTTAAAATCATGCAGACTTGTTTTCCCTCTGTGCAAATGAGAGGGAACATGAATAAGAATATGCAAGAGTCTTCGCGTGAGAATCAGTTTGCACATTTAAATCTGTGGTCTGTCCAATGCTTGTGAAAAGAGAACTTATTATGTTTTGTCTTTCAGCACTCTGTCTTTATCATCAGTTAACCAAAAACGCAAAGTGGTTGTGTACAAACCACTTTTATCAGAGGAGCTTTGTGCAAGTAACGTAACACAGTATTACTGGTGTGGGGTATGCACAGAGGTGAGAAGAGTTGCCAAAAATTTTTACTTAAAAGTATTGTGAATTAAAAAATAATACAGAAGTAGAAGTGAAAAACATGTTGACACTAAAACTACTCTTTAAAGTACAATTTCTTCACAAAGTTACTCAAGTGGATGTACTACCCACCTCTGGGTGGGTGTGGCCTCTGTACTGCAGCAGGCCGTCCGTCATGGATGAAGTAACATGGGGTGGATAACGCGAGAATGCAAATGCCCACAATGCATTGCTTTGTTCCTCTGCTGCACTGGATGCATCAGATCACATGACTGTTACAAATTGTGTCTATCTGTGTCTCGTCTTTCAGCTCGTCCTTTTCTGTGGATCTATTACATTAAGAAGCCACTGTCTGCTTTTATGGAAAATACTGAGTCATTGGGGAGCGCTGGAGTCCCATTCATGTCATGAGATTTAAACTTTTATCTAAAAACCATAAAAACACAGGAAGAGTTTAATAATAGTAAATAGTTTAGTATCACATGTATCACTAGCATCATTCCAGTTTGCTACTGTAGCCCATACACAACCTAATTCTGACACCTTTCTATCAGAACCAGCATTAACTTTCTTCAGCAGTTTGAGCTGCAAGAGCTAGTCTGTTGGGTCGGACTCAGCCTGCGCCTATTGCCGGTTCACCACTGCCCCTTACTTGGACCACTGTTGATAGATACTGACCACTGCAGACCAGAAACACCCCACGAGAGCTGCAGTTGTCTGTAGCCCTCACAATCTGGTCCTTGTCAAACTCTCTCAAATCCTTACTCATGCTCGTTTTTTCTGCTTTTAACACATCAACTTCAGGAACAAATTTCCCTTGCTACCTAATATAGGTCACCCATTAACAGGTGCCATGATGAAGACATGGGACACACTGAAAAACAGGCATTTTTCCTGGGTGGGCGTGGTCTAGCAAGGGTGTCGCTGTGCAAGTATTTATGCTAACTTTAACGATAAATATGTGTTTATTAGTCCAACCGGTCACGGTTAGGTAAAGGGATAGGATTATACAAATAATATTTTACTGCCACATACATACTAATAAGTCACATTTTTCCTCTTTTCTCTTTCCACATTCAAATAAACCAACGCTAGCCTTATCCCTTAATTTGATACCAAACAAACTCTATATTTATCATTTATTACTTGATTATCCAAGATAACTTGACTTTAACAGTCACCACCTGTGTAGGATGTTAAGCATTATGCCTGTGTTACTCATTTTACCTCTCAGTGGTCATAATGTTATGCCTGATTGGTGTATAGCTTGCCAAACAGTGTCTATGCTTCACTTACTCTAAGGTTTCTGTGGTTTAAGCCTTAACACAGATGCTGTAGGCAGAAGATGTGAAGTTACAACATTCCTCTCTTGTACATTTAGCAGTCAGTGCTCATAGATAATGGCCCCATACAAGCTTTCTCTGTCTTTGATTACTGGAAACAAGACCATCCTTTTTCCTGAGTCTCCAATAACACTTAATGGGAACATACAGTATTGGTTCTCAGATTTGAACAATATGTCTTTAGAGTTTGAGGTTGCAGTTTTATTTTAGTATTCCATAGTAGGGCTGGGTTACGCTAACCCTAATCCAGGGCTAAACCAGGACTAAACTAGGTCTGAGCCAGAGCTAAACCCAGGCATTAACCAGGTCTAAATCAGGACTAAATCAGAGCTAAATCAGGACATAAACTGTGATTAAATGGGGACAAAACCATGATTAAACCAGATTTTAACTAAATCTAAACCAGAGCTAAGTCATGCCTAAGTCAGGTCTAAACCAGGGCTAAAGTAGTACTAAGCTGGGTATAAACCATGAACAAACCAAGTCTAAACCAGGACTAAACAAGGTTTAAACCAGACTAAAACAGATCTAAACTAGGACTAAACTAGGTCTAAACAAGACTAAAACAGGACTAAACCAGATCTTAACCAGAACTATACTAGGTCTAAACCAGGTCTAAATTTAGGACAACACACACTTTGATTTAAGGCTCCAAACATTTATTTTAACTATTACGGTACGCTTCGTTTCTTGTGATCCAGATATTGTGTTTTCCGATACTGAGATCCATATAAAAATAAATCTGTGATATACTCTGCAGCATCAAATATTTCATACGTCACTTCACCTGTGGCCCAGTTACTGACATGGCCATGCAGCAGTTTGAAAGAAGATAATTGGTTTAAGTTCCAGCTACGGCTCAAATCCTTTTGATATGACTCGCAGCGTGAGCCTCCTTTTGCTGACGTTTCCCACAACAGACCATTGAGCTGTTTTTTATCCGCAGGTCTCCAGGTGAAATGCAGTTATGTACAGAGTGCCCAAGGTCTTCATAAAGTATTAAAAAGGCACGCCTAGAAATATTATATGGGCAAGTGTTCCATTTTGTTCATCCAGCTCTTACATTTCCTATTGCAACCTGATTACTCTGAGTTGCTAATGTTTACCCCATAAATGTCTTAAAGCATTGATGAAGCTTGTGGCAAAATAAAAATTAAAAAATTGTTTGTTTTTTATATTACTTGGATTAGGACCGGCACTGTACAGAAGTTGAAATTGTCGTTTAAAGACAAAGTGTTATCTTATACTGTACAGCACATTGCAGGGGGTACTTAAAGTTGTGTGAGTATTTATAGTACTTTTATGTAATATTTGTTTTTTAAAGTCTAAAATAACCCTAAATTCTGACCAGCCCAGGACTATAGCAAGGGATGGGACACGAAAGAAGGCCAAAGCAGGGACTAAACCAGGAGGAATAAAAGCTGGATTAAACGAAAAATGCAATACTAAAGAACAACAAAACAGGGACTAAACTTGAACAAAACCAGGACTAAACCATGAAAAAAGAAAACGGTCAAAAACCAAAACTATACCAGTTCTAAAAACAAAACTGTACTAGATCTAAAACCAGAACTGAACCAGGTCTAAATCAGGTTAAACCAGGACTAAACTAAGACTAAAGCAGGACTATGCTGAGGCCAAACCAGCTCTAATCCAGGTCCTGGGGATACACAAGACTAAAAAGGTTGGGAACCACTACCCCAACCTGTCCTGCTTAGGGCCCCCAAATCTACAGGACCGGCACTGTATAATAGTTAAGGTTTAAAGAGAAAGTGTTAGATTATACGCCACTTACTTTACTTCCAAGAAAAAAAGGAACAAATGCAGGAGCAGCTTGTCAAACGCTCCCAATCTGGCTGTTACACTACACTGTCCCTTTACAAAAGCTACTCTCGCATTCTTTTATTTAGTCTCGTCTCAGTCTAGACATCGAAACCAGTCCACTCTCTCCATTGACCACAGAAGCACGTGAACGCCTCGCCGCACCCACTGCCTGCTCCTGCTTTATGTATTTCTGAGAACGCACAGAGAGTCACGTGTGGAACGGTCAAAATGAGGAGAAATCTGGGGCTTTCACAGCAGGAGGAACAGTCGTATGGCTCACACGGGACCTGAAAGAGGAAATGAATGTGGTTATGTAACAGACTATAGGGACGACGGTCAGAGAAATGCAAGCTATAGTGAGAAGTAGTGCAACTGGGGCTCGAAGTTTTTTTTTTTTTTTTTTTTTTTTTGTATCATTTGTCTCAACAAGCCATCGCTGTCCAACTTGTTCTGATGCTGCGTCATCATTTTTTGTTTTGCTCAAAGCATTTCTGTGAACAGCTACAATGCTTCTCTGTAATCTCTGAAGATATTGTGGTGTCTCTGAGTCGTTTGAAACAAGAGACTGTGACCGAAAAATTAGCTGTATAAATGGAAAAAAACAAAACAAAACTTTAAGTAGAAACGATGTGTGCGCACTTTATCAACTGAAATACAGGTGCATCTCAATAAATTAGGATATAATGGAAAAGTAAATGTATTAAAGTGGTACAATTCAAAGGTATACAGCTCTGGAAAACAATAAGAGACCACAGCACTTTCTTCTTAAATCAACCTCTCTCTGAGTCCAGCAACCCTCCCAGGCCAGAATCTGTTAAAGTCCTTTGCACACCTCACTCTGCTTCATGAGCGATGTTATGTTATATTATGCAAAATAAACTTTTCTGAGCTTTCTACCCTGTTATAATGTTCCCTTGTCAAAAACATACCTGAAGTTGTGTTTTGTTTCATGTTTAAGGCATGTTTCTGGCGTGGCCTTTCCAAGATCTCAAAATGCTTGGTTGCTTGCACGAACCTCCGCCTCTCCCACGAACCCCGCCCACGTCCTGTACATCCAGTCTGGTCTCATTCATTTATCCAAAAACACTGTACAGCTCTGTTTCCACTGATTTTGTACAGCTATTTTTCATTTTGCAGTAAATTGGCATCATACAAAAAGTTTAAGGAAGTGAAGTGCTCTTTTTTCTTTGATTGTGTTCAAGCACCGAATCTGCACTCTACTGCCCTCTGCTGCCCTCTGCTGGTCTCTTCACCAGTTTCTTTATGGCACCAATAGAGTACTTATTAAAAAAGTTTCTTTTTGTCACATAATGTTTTTAAAGGTTGTAAAATGTGGAGTGCTATCCTAGGCAACCAAGCTTGGTTTAAAAATATGTATAAAAGCATAATATAGCCCCTTTAAGTAAAATATTGTCAGAACAAAGTGAGCTGTATTGGTTTAAACTACTGAAATAACTTTAGATGCGTCTGTATTTTGATGTGAACAGAGTTTTGCACTTTACCTCAAGCAGAGGACGCTGACTGTGTGACCTTCACCACTATATTTACATGCTTCTGTTGTACCTGAGAAACCTGAGAGCTGTGTAGCCTGATGCAGCGAGTGTCGGTATTTGCACCTGTCCCGGGCTTCTCTCTGCCCCGGTCTGCATGTCAGCACGAAAATTAAAATCTGTCAAACCATCGGACACCTGCATGTGGTTTGTTTTTAGTTCACAAAGCCATCACACAGTCAGGTTTTAATGAGGAATTTGAATGTTTATATTGTATACCAAACCTATGCCCTATACCAGTGATTCTCAAACCTTTCACACCAAGTACCACCTTAGAAAATAGTTTTATTGGCTAAAATGAGCATCACTAAGTAAGGACAAGACAGGGACTAAACCAGGTCTAATCTAAGGATAAACCAGCACATAAGCAGGAGTAAACCAGGAGTAATCCAGCACTAAACAAGGACAAACCCAGGACTAATCTAGAAATAAACCAGGCCTAAAACAGGCTTAAACCAGCACATAACTAGGACTAAACCAGGACTAAACCACCACATAACCAGGACAAACCCAGGACTAATCTAGGAATAAACCAGGTCTAAATCAAGACTAAACCAGCACATAACCAGGAGTAAACCAAGACTAATCCAGGACTAAACAAGGACTAAGCCAGGCCTAATCTAGAGATAAACCAGGTCTAAAACAGGAGTAACACATCATATAACTTGGACTAAATCAGGTCTAATTTATAACTAAACAAGGTCTAAACCAGGGACTGGAATAAAACTCTAACTTGCTCTAAATTAAACCACATTTTGAGACCCACTGGCCTATAACATTTTATTTTTAGGCAAATGCTCTCGCAATAATTATTTCTCACTAAAAAGCCATAACTTAAATACTGTACCAGACACTTCAGATAATTATTATATTATATATTGGTGTTTTATTCAATGATCTTCTGACCACTGAGGGCATGCAGATTCCACACAGAAAAAACTTCTCTGTGCAAGGATTGAGCCCCCAATGATGCTGCGAGGCAGCAGTGCTAACCACTCTGCCACCATGCACCCCCATTATAAGGTTATATTGCCTTTAAAGAGACACTGTGTACTTATAAAACAGTTTTTCAACTGGCCACTATCCAGGGTGTACCCCACCTAAGGCCTGTAGTTGCTGCTATAGGCTTCAACTGCTTTTGTAAATATGCCATAGAACACTTTACTCTATATTTTTAAACCTACTGGAGATGATAGAGCCTTATGTCTATATAATTAATATTCACCAGATTATTACAAATATATATGGTAAAATGCAGACACAGCAAGACATAACAAAAAAAAAAACATAGCAATAAAAGTTCATTTGTGCGACTAACCCTTTATTAAAGTCAGTTTAAATAGTCTAAATGTTATTTCATCTTTTAACATGAGAACCACATCTGGTTTCCAAACTATTACTGGACCAACTTCTAAAGTTGAATGCATAGACGCTGGGAGACCTTTGACCCCTCCTCAACACTTCATTAATCAGAGGGATATATTCACAGCATTTCACATTATTAAATAAATTCATACACGTTATACATCTGTTAAAGAGTGTTGTCCTTAAGACCACAGTCTCAGACCAGAGTCTTTCAGGGGAGTAGGACGGTAGCAGCTTTCTAAGTCGTGTTTGTTGGATATTAGACAACTTCACACCCACGTGAGCATTTTGTCAGTGGGGTGCTGCAGCTGTCCGGATTCCTGAGAGGCCGGGGGTGGACCAACACACAACAATAGTTCCTCGGACGGGCCTCTTGTGCATTTAGTCAAACACTGTACTTTATTTCCATTGTTAGTGAATCCAGTAATAATAACGCTAGTACCACACTTGTCCCAGTTTGGATGGATCAGAGGTGCAGGTGAACGAGATCCCACCGCTCTGTCTTCTGAAAAAAAAAAAAAAAAAGCATCTCAGGCCTTTCCTGGCCTTGGCTGCAGCGGATTTAAAGAGGGATTAGTGCTACTAAAATGACAGAAGGACAGAGGCAGCCCCGGAGCGGCTGCACAATTCAACCCCCTGTCTGTCTGTTCTTCTTACGCAACCTATATCTCTGTGCACTGAAGTTTAACACTGTAAAAACAAGCTTCTCCTTTAAAATCCGTCACAGTGCGTTTGGCCACTCTTACAAGTTTTCGAAAACACAAATTCCCAGTGGACCTCATTCCAGATGCCTGCGGGGTTTTTTTTATTCCACCTTTTGCCCTCAGTGTTGAAACGGTCGGCCCCTGCAAGGACAAAAATAAAAAAGGTCTTACTTTAGAAACACACAGATCGAAGGACATCAGTAGAGGATTACCATAAAACTCTTATAGCCACAGCTGAATCAAACATACGGACAACACAGACAATGAATAGGATTAACCACATGTACAAGAGGACTATGGGATGGCTAGCAGTGGTGGAAGAAGTACTCCAACTCTGTACTCTGATGTAAGGCCCATAGTTGTTGGGATAGGCTTCCCAGTTACCCACAACCTCTACTGTGAATATGACAAATCAATAAAAAGTAGAAGCGAAAGTACTTAACAAAATTGTAAAAGCAAAAATTGTACAGAATGTAAAGTTTGCAAAGTAGAAAGTAATACTGCTCCTATTACTACCTCTAGTTCTTTTACTACTGCTACTACTACTGAGGTAAGGTAAGGCCTGGGGCCCCTTCTCCAGGTCTTACGCCAGGATCCTGGTCAGGAGTAGCTAAAGTATTTGCCTGTTGTGGATGATTTAGGTTTCCCAGAGGAAACCCATCCAGACACAGAGAGAACATGAAACTCCACACAGAAAGACCCCACCCAGCCTGAGAATCAAACCCAGGAGTAGAGCAGCAACAACTAACTGGATTAATTGGTTATAATTGATTATTGAAATAATCGTCAACTAATTTAGTAATTGTTTAATTGTTAACTGTGCTATTCACAGACTCTGAAACAGGCCGTGTGCTGAGAGACGAGGGTTTATTACCAAGACAGAGCAGTGAAGTGTGTTGTGTTTTTGATTAAAAATATTTTTGTATGTGTATACGCTCTATCCAAACATCCTCAAGTGACATAGTTGCAGCTTTGTCTGGTTCAAATTTAGTATAAATTGATTTTTAGTATCATTTTTAACAGGAACTTTAAAACACTGCACATTTTTAACCACTTTAACTACACACGATTCACTATCCAATAAACGATTAATCAAAACAATAATTGACAGATTAATAGATTATCAAAACAATCATTCGTTGTAGCACTACCCAGGAGCTTCTTTTTTGTGAGTCAAGAGTACTAACTAACTACTTTGGCACTGAGCCACCTATTACTGCTACTATTACTACTTCTAGTTCTATTACTACTACATCTGCTATTAATACTACTACTGCTACTACCCACTTTGTCTCTGACGTTACTTTTTACCTTGTTACCTTTTAGTCATTTAGAGACTAGTGTTATTCATTTACTCCTCAGTCACACTCGGTGGTGGTGAGCAGCTGCCCTGGGGCAGACTAACAGATGCGTGGCGGCCAATCTGCGCCTCAGGCCTCTCCGACATTCATCCAGGCAAGCTGGGTGAAGTCTCCTGCCCAATTAAAGACATAACAACAGTATGCAATGCCGGTAGCGGGGATAGAACCGCCACCCTTTGGATTAGTGTGCGATGTGCCGCTCGATTTTACTTTCATTTTTCTTGAGGCACATTTTTGAGTGAACTGGTTTGTATTATTTGACTTGTTATTGTGTTTATTGTAGTTTGACGTATTTGTATCAAGGGTATATTTCTGTTCTGTATTTCCTTATGACTTATTTTCATTTTATTGTTATTGTTAAGTCCATATCACCAATATGTGAGACTAGAAACAGCGCTTCGATCCCCCTGGACGTCTTGTACGTGTAGAGAAATTGACAATAAAAACTCTCTGTGTCCCGTTACTCGGCCCCCCTCTGATGTCTTGCAGTCGGCGGGCCCCTGAAGGCAGATCTGGTGGGAGCTGGTGGTGACAGGCTGCTGGTTTCCCTGGAGCTTCATACCATCACGGGCCGCTGCATACAATGACCTCCTTCTCGCTGTGTCCAAGAGGAGCCGGCGTTGCCAAACAGAGCACAATGCCCCCTCTATTAAAAGTTCAGATCACTCAGGCTTCACACCGGGACGGATATTTTTGACTGTCTCCCCCTCAGGACAGCAGAAACAAGTCCTTAATGTCAATATTATACAGAAAGAAAGTAGCTCTTCACACTTCAGTCACCGAGAACCACTTTCACTAATATGTGGCTTTCTGAGGACTATCTAACAAGAACTAAACCAGGACTAAACCAGCACATAACCAGGAATAAACCGGGTATAAACTGGGACTAAACCAAGACTAAAAGTGGACTAAACCAGGACTAAACCAGGACTAGGCCAGGACGAAGCCAGGACTGAACCAGGACTAAGATAGGTCTAAATCTGGACTTAACAAGGACTTAAAATTGGCCTAAACCAGGACAAAATTAGGAATAAACTAGGTCTACATCTGGATTTAAAAAGGACTAAACCAGTACAGAACTACGACTAAACAAGGTCGAAGCCAGGACTAAACTAGGACTAAACTAGGTCTAAATCTAGACTAAACAAAGACTAACACTGGACTAAACCAGGACTTAACAAAAACTAAAACTGGACTAAACCAGGATTGAACCAGGTCTAAGCAAGGACTAAACCAGTGCTAAATGAGAAGATTAAATCTGGACTAAACCTGGACTAAGCTAGGTCTAAATCTGAACTAAACAAAGACTAACAATGGACTAAACCGGGACAAATCCCAGACTTAATAAGAACTAAAACTGGACTAAACCAGAATTGAACCAGGTCTAAGCAAGGACTAAACTGGGGCTAAATGAAGATTAAACCTGGACTAAATCTAAGTCTAAACCAGGCCTAAACTGTGTGTAACTAGGGCTAGGCAGTGGTTTAAATTTCATTCTCAACCAGTGTAGGACTAAAACAGGAAAATTTTTTTAACTAAAACAGAACTTGAACTGCTGCAGCAGTAGCACCTGTCCCACAGTTTGAGAACCAAATGCTCAAATCATTTGCATGTATCTGATAGTGTGAGATAAAAGCTATGCAGCCTCTTTGTGATGTATTAATAAACACATGGCTAAGTCATAAGCCACAGACAGAAGCAGAGCCCACCATTGTAAGAAGTCATGAGTAAAAGAAATGCAGTTTTCAGAGCGGTAGCCTTGATAAGACCAGAAAACTTTACCACTAGATTTGATGGCATCAATACAATCTCTGTGACAAGACTTTAAAACAGTAGGGAAATGTAAAAATGAGTAATGATGACACATTTCATGCTTTGGCAACGGTGAAGTCAAGGCAGCAGTCAGTCTGTTTAGAGGTAAAACTTGAGACACTGCAGTAGTCTGAGTCAACCACAAAACAAAATAAGCACATCCTAGAAAGCCGAAGAAATCAAAACTTATTATTATTATATTTTGTACATTTGAATGGTTTTGGACACCTTTGCATTAGTATTACAGGTTTTAGAACTTATACTAATGTATGTGTATGGAAAACGTCTTAATTTGGGGAGCTATTACGCTTGGATTATGTGTCTGTCGCCCCCTGCTTGCAACGGTGGGGAATGGACAGAACATAATATGGCTAATTAGCACGGCGAATAGCAACATGGCGCTAACAGATAGAAAAATAAGCGTGAATGAATCAAAATACAACTCCTAGTCTGTTTTTGAGGTGGAAACAACATTATAACATGGTTAAAAGCTCAAAAGAGTCGATTTTAGCGTAACAGGGGAACCTTTAAGGATCGTGTCTCTTCTATGCCTAGTTACAGAGTGAAAGAGCAAAAATAATAAACATGAAGAAAAGGGAAGTGAAACATAAAGAGTGTAGTAACAAAGGTCGAGATGATAATAAATAAGTGTGAGGCTGTACAAAGCTGAATATAAAGCTACAAGTGTATTACAGCAGCAACATATGGAAAATAACTAATATTTTATGATACTTAAATTATTCAACTATAACATTACATACTTTAAAAAGACAACAGTGGAAAAACTGAGCACTGCTGGAGAAGAAACACATCCACATTTATAAGGCAAAGTCACTGATAAACCTATTTCCATGGGGTCTGTATCTATGTATGAGGGTGGTTCATTTTTTAAATCAGAAGTCAAATGTGAAACGGTGTTGTTAAACGTAATAATGCGTTCCAGACGGAGCTTGTGTTTTTAATTTGTCTGCTTGTGAGGGAGGGTCAGAGGTCAAGAGATCAGGCACAGAGCAGAGAAGAACAGCACAAGACCAGGAGCAAGCACGGTTTCTATATTCACCACAAACATCCTGTAGGTACAAACAGAACGTTTGAAACATCACTGTTATGCCATGCTTTATCTACACACACAAAAGTTGATAAAGGAAGTCATTTGATCAAGACTGTGATGATATAAAAACATACTCATACTACTGCTAGCTCTTAGAGAAAATATGTCACTTTTACTCCAGCACATGTTCAGAATCTGAGTAAACGTTTTGATGGCAAAGTAGAAAGTAATAATGGCAGCAGCGTAGCAGTAGTATGAACCCACAGGGCAGTGCACCATTTGTGCTGGTCCCAAGCCTGGATAAATGGAGAGTGTTGTTGTGTCATAAATAGGCAGCGCACCCAGTGTAAAAACCTATGACTAATCAATCTGTGAAACACTGCACACAGGGAGGCAGACAATTAGATGGATTAAACTAGATAGAAAAGGCCGAAAGGAAAGAAGTACTACTAGTAGTAGTTGTAGTAGTAGTAGTAGTAGTAGTAGTAGTAGTAGTAGTAGTAGTGGTAATAAACAGTGGTGTAACATGGTAGCTCCAGTTTTTTTCTCAAGAAATTTAGGACCTTTTTAAGACTTTTTAATGCCACTTAGAAAAAAATGTAATGTCAAGATTATTGCTAAAAGAACAATAACCTGTATACATTTTACACTAATAAAATATCAGTATTACTCTCTGAAACTCATTGTTTTTTATTTTATAATAAAATTGAAATAACTCCTTAAAATCTCAAAACAAATAAGAATCTTCAGTGGTAACAACATTTACTGTACTGTGTAGATGTTATTTGCAAATATGCCTGTAACATCACACAGCCCTCTACACAGAAGACTTAGCTTTCCTAAACTTACTAAATAAAGGCACATTCCATTCGAGAGGGTGACTTTAAGATGTTTGTAAAACCACAGCTGATAGGATTTGTAGCCAAGTTCACATCCAACTCACAAAACAGACAGACGTCTCTATTGTTGCTAACAAAGTATTAATCTAAAATATAAGTACCGGTAAGTAAAACACTTAAAAACTTGACTTAGATGTCCCAATTTGACAATTTAACAGGTAGATGGACTAAATTTAATAACTGCCCATATGATTTAATACTTCTAAGGCCTTGATTTTAGCAACATTAAATTTCATTTCTTTTTAATACTTTTAAGACCTTGGGCCTACCCTGAATAAGAGTGCTAGCAGCAGTACGCACTTTCTACTTCTACTACACTCTTTACAATTAAGTTTGTTGAGCACTTTTAGTTCTATTTGAGTATCTTAAAGCTTCACTACCTGATTTTGTGACTTTAAAAGTGATGTGTCTAAAAAAATGTTTAGTTTGAATGATACACTCCCCTTTCTTAATTCCTCTCTTGGGGACGCTCTATCACAGTCCCACACAAACCTGGAAGTATGTCCACAAGCCAGGAGCTATCACAATAACACAGCAGAGATCTGGAGTTTGCTTTTAATTCTTCAAAATAAAATATAAAAATACTGCGAATAAGCTATACATTTTGAAATAAAACAATAGCTCCTTCACATTATTCCTGATAGATTCTAGTTCTGGATAGAAAAAGGATGTACTGACCAATCAGAGTGCTCCTGTCCTATGAAAGCGTATGATTGGTTAAACTGTTCCTTCCCTCGCTCTAAAACAAAAACCCTATAATGCAGCTCACAGGTGACCTCAAAGTCTCATTTTTTCTCAGATGACTTCTGTTATGCTGTACTAATAACTAAATAATTATCTTTACCAAAATACAAGGAAAAAGAAATCAGTTAGTGCAGCTTTAAAGTAACTGCACTTTTACCTGAGTACAGATTTGGAGAACTTCTTCCACTTCTAGTAAAATTCAACTCAAGTAATAATTTTCCTACTATCCATTCGTACTACTAGAGTAATATTATGTTGAAGTAACAGCACACAATCTACTGGTTTTACCTTACAGCTCAGCTCAAATTAGTCTTTTATTAAATATTATTGTGTTCTATGATTGTAGAAGAAGAATTAGCAAACCATAGGTATCAGAAAAAATGTACCATTATCAAAAGCCAGCTATCGTTTACCGTCTCTCAGCAGCCCCGCTCGGCTCACGTCGTCTTGTCCGCGCTGTATTTCTGATATCCCAGCTGCCTCATCACCTCGCTACAGAATGCCTCCACCTGGCTGATCTGCTCCACGCTCAGCCGCTCCCGCCACGCAAATATGGCCTCCTTCGCGTCCCGGGACGAGATCAGGAACGGCCTGTCTGAGGAATACCCCTGGCCGTGCGTCATGTTGAGGGCGAACTTGTCCAGGGCGGCGGAGGAGGACAGGTTGGAGAAGCGGTACAGTCTCTGCAGCTCCTCCATGGGACGCATCACCAGGTCCTCGTAGCGGATCGTGATGTGGTTCCTCTTGAGCCAGGGCGGCGAGTTCATGACCAGGAGCATGTCGTTGAGCCAGTTGTCGCAGATGAGCTCCATGGCGCTGGACACGTAGCTCTCGGCGCGGTTCACCCTGTTGGGCACCAGGAGACGCTTGTACTTGTCGTTCTGCTTTTTACTCCTCAGCACCTGCACATTCACAAAATACTGATTAGTAAAATGCTTATGTTACATTTAAAAAAAAAAATGCAAAAACTTGTCTAAAAACTTTAAATTACAAGTTTTACTATTATTATTATTTTTAACTCATCTTACAGCCAACTTACTATCCATTGTTCAGAAAAGTATTATTCTTTTGTTAAATTTTGTCAATAATCACAGTATCATAGTATCATAATAATCATAATCGTACTTTTCCTGAACAATGGATAGTAAGTTGGCTGTAAAATGAGTTAAAAATATAATGATAGTGAGTAAAACTTAAAATTTAAAGATTTTAGACGTATGAACATCAAATTAGGTGAACAAAAAATAAAAATTTGTTGTTGAAAACTTGAGATTTTGAGTTGACTCCAAAACTCCAAAATCTTAGGGGGTTCCTGTTGCCTTGAGTTTTTGAGTTTTTACAACTTTTTTTTTTTTTTACAGTGTTGCCACCAGTCGATAGTCAAATAGATACAAAAGATAGTGGTTAAAAGATAAAATGCAGCTATGGTAAGGGGACTTTTTCCACTGCTGTCAAATCAAGAACTAAGAACAAATCCAAAGCAGAGCAGACCCATTCAGCTCTTGTTCAAGCCATAAAACCTCTGAAAATTTGTGTCAAAATAATCCCATGTCTAACAAAATGATCTGAACAAAATGATTTTACTGTCAGAACATAATAATCGTTTCATTATTTGGGCCTCATTGTTGTAAGTTTGGTCTCTACAGTTAATTGCTATTGAAATCTCAGCTACCAGTCCTTGTTTGAGTTGATAGAGCAGACATTTTTATTTGAAATACATATGATAGTTTTCTTGAATTAAATATTAGTTGCTTAAACTCAAAGTGTTTCATTTCCAGTTATTTAAACAAACCCCCCAAAAAATAATAATAATAGACAGCAAAATATTTAGTTTATGTGCTTAACATTATATAGTGCATGCCTTCTTGCTGTTTGTTTGTTTGTTTTTTGTATATCCTACATTATGACCTAATAAGAACCAGCTGGCCAAGTGGGTAGATTTGCATTTTGGTTGGTAACACATTCAGTCTTATGAGACACTTTGTCTGGTTGGATACAGTTCTGCTGCAATGCTCATGCACCACTAATTTAAAACCTATAGCAAAATTATACACATTTTCTGAGTGTAAGTAAATCTAATTCAGATTATTGTCTTATAAATAAAACACGTCAGCATCTGGTTAATGCAAATCCTAATAACTATTGAAGAACACTTTCCATAGTGGCCAGAGAGCAAATGAGTTAATGTCAAGCCAATCATAATCAGTTCCTTGTTGATGCTTTAAATTATTATTTCAGAAAAGCCAGCGTTGTTATTGTAAAAAATACACTGAAAACGTGAGACCTTGTACAATGGCAGTGGTCATTCAATGTCAAAGGGGCACACAGGCAGAATTTGCAAGTGTTTTTAACAGTCGTAAACCAGTTGTATAGACTAGGTGTTAAAATCCTGGACTTAAGCATACGCCACTCATTGTCATTCAGTGGCACCATAGGCTGTTTAAATTCCTACACACTAAATGCAAATGTCTCCCTAAACCGTGATACAAAAATTAAAGAGTCTATATCGCTGCTAAAGGCCTAATAATGTTTGTTTCCTCTTTTCTTTATGTTGCTTAAAGAGAAGAGCAACATTGCCTCTATTTTCCAAAGCCCACTTCATGCCTCTCAACGCAGAATAAAAGGCCACCTGGATGCTTTCCTTCACCAGGGCCTGCTTGGACTTGAGGCGGGAGTTGTGCACGGCCCTGGGGTCTCTGAAGAGCTGCACGATCTGGAGGTTCACCGCGGGGTCCTTCACTAAAGGCACAAGGGTGCTCAGGTCCAACACGCGCACTCCTTTGATAACCATCACTGGGTACTTCTTGCACTCCTTCTCCAGCTCGCGTATGTCCCTCTTTTGGCACTTTCCGCACAGGTCCTGCCTCACTAACCCCACCTCGTGCCGCTTGTGCGCGTCACACAGCGGCTCCGAGCAGATCACTTTGTTCATTTTCCACCCGAATATAAAAGACGTGCTTATGTTTTGCGTCCCCGCGTAAAGTTTGAGCACGGAGAAGTCGCAGCGGTACAGCGCGTTTAGCATGTCCCTCACTGCGCCCTGCAGGCTCCCCGCGTCCCCCGGGTACAGCGCCTGCCAGATGTGCCACATCGGCTCGTACAGGTAGAAAACATCGGGGTGCTGGTTGAAGAGCTCCCCCAGGAAAGACGAGCCGGTCCTCCAGGTGGCGTGGAGGTAGATGTGTATCCGAGACTGGCTCCTGTTCACCGCGGGCTCTGCCGCCGCCGCGTCGCTCCCGTTCACTCCGCTGTTATCCCACAGCATCGCCACCGTGTTCTCCAAATCTGGACATCTCGACTGTTGCTGCGGCAGTCCGTGTCTGGCGCGCTCCACAGATTTGTCCCGGTAGTCGAGCACGTACGGAATTAGTAGAAGTAGACCCGAGTACGCGAGAATCAGTATCAAGTATTTCTTATGCACCCTCCTCTTCATGTCCTCGCGCCGTGAGGGGCCGTGGCTGTGGTGTCCCTGCTGCTGCTGCTGCTGCTGCTCTGGGGTCCACGGTCCGCTGTGTATGAGGCTCTCCAAAGTTATGTGAGAGACAGCGACAGACTGCGTGTGTGCCAATGTGTGCGCGCGTGTGTGTGTTTGTGTGTGTGAGGATGGGGGAAATGACCACGCCCCAAAACAGATAAAAATCAAATTCTTTGTTCTGTTGTTATGAAAAAACACACATAGCAGCCTTGTTTAACAGCGACCCTAATTATTGCTATATTTTTATTTTATTTTACAATTAACGCTTTATTGGTCGAATGTTTAGCCGAGACTCTCTAGTCGTGAGAGATTCTGAGCTTTGGCATTAAAGAACAGCGCTAGGATTGGCTTAGCTTGGGTCATGTGACTTGTTTTTTGAACCAACTGAGCATAAGTTAAACGTTATTCTTTTGTCGTTAATCATTACAAAAGCATTAACACATTAAGTCCTAAATGTCAGCTACAGGCACAAGTTTATTCATTCATTCTGGGTGTGACGCTTCACGGTTTGTTTGTGGGTTGTAATCAGGGTTTGCAGATCTCACTGACAGTTTCTAACCCAAACAGAACCAAAAACCCGCCCAGCACAATAAAAAAACAGCCCAAATGACAACCATGCTAAATGTTAATATCGTTATACATAAGAAAGAGCATAAAACTTAACAGCAGCAATGAAGAAGTAACACAAACAGGTTTACCACAGAGAGTGCACTCAGACAACCAAAGACTTCCAGGTCAGGGCGTCATAAAAACCACAAAAAACATTTACAGTACAACGTGAAACGTGAGCAACTGAACACATGAATCACTAATTTTAAAAGAAATTAACTGATGATATGAGTGAGGACACAGCAGTTTATTGAAATGTGTAACCTATTTCTACTTTGTATGAAATAATTTACATGTATTTCGTTGGTAATGCTATATTCAGAGCTGCAGACCGCAACCATTTTCTGGGTCTGTGCGAGTGTTTTTTTTCCAACCACTCACACACGTGCGACCAGATAATTTCTTTACTATTATTATTACAATTATTTTGAATGAATGAGTTTTCCCTTTCACTCTCAGGGACACTCAGTATTATTGGTTTAATTGATTCGAGTTTTCTGGGTTTGTAGTTTCGAACGGAAATGTCAGAAATAGTCTTTACTGACAGCTAACAGCTGCTAACGCTCGTTTCCTCCACACTTTTTTCTGTTGCCGCGGTGACTGCGTCATTACGCACTCGAAGACCGGTTTTTCAACAAAACACGCACAGAACTTCTATAAACTAAGTCCACGCTGTGTGCAGTAGAGGAGAGAGGCGCGTGGGCTGTAGTTTCTTTGATAAAACTTAGTTAAGAAGCTTCTGTCTTGAGCCTGAGATGCTGCTTCCTGAGAAGCGCAGTCTGATAGAGGTACTGTTATTTAGAGCCATCAGAAAAAACACAGAGGGCCAGGTGAAAACAGCAGTTGACCATTGTTATGAAGATTGAAGCCACAAATGAGCTGATAACTATGAGGGAGAACTGAGGGGAATTTGAACAATTAAGTTTAATTTAATTTAATTCTTTATTTTGTGATAATATTTAATGGATCTGACATGTGTTTACTTACTTCTTTACTTACTTACTGTTAAATTCAGTTTTATTTAGAGGCAGTGTGCCTGACTGTCTAAAATGAACAATGAATAAATGAATGAATGAATGAATGAATACATTTGTGATTTTATTTTTTTTCCATATTGCCATAATTTGCTAAAGTTCCTCAGACCACATTCTTCATTCTGTACATACTTCACTGTGATCCTGGTAAAATTAGGGGATTTCGTACAGTTTTTTTGGCATGCGCCCCTAAATTTTCTGCTTGTGCTCCTTAAAAAAATCAATCAGAGGTTACAGTGCTCCTGACAAAAAAGTTAGTCTGGAGCCCTGATATTTTTTTTAGCCCAAGGAGTTCAAAAGAAGCCCAAATGAGCGGAAACTAACCCAATCTAGCAACATTGGTTGTAATCTCCACCCAATAAAGCATCTCTGCCACGTTGCGCATGCGCCTTGCCGTTGCCGTGTACATGCAGCGCGGCAATGCAAAAACATATGAAGATAACGATCATGTAAACTGTAAACTGTAAAGGCCCTGGCCTTTTCTAATAGATGTGCATTTTCTTGTAGACATTTAAGCTTAAAAATAGCCGTAGCCGTAGTTAAATGTAGCTAAAAGCAAAGTAATCAGCCGCAGCAGCCTCCGTCAACATCACCATGGCTCACTGGAGCACCTTTGAGAAGGAGACTGAGAGGGAAACAAAGAATCTGATTTCATACATGACCGGGATTAAAGATGAGGACGACCAGAATTTTCAGCTTGCACTTAAATTTGCCTGGTCCAATTTCAAGTGAGTTCATTTACCCCCGAGAGTTAGGGAGCTAGCTTGTTAGCTGCTAATATACTGGTAGCTGTGTGATGCTAATAACAATGTTGTGACAGATTTCATCGCTTTCTGGACGTGGACAGCCACAAAGTGCAGCGTAGCATTAATGGGTAAGCCACGGTTTATATATTGTTTTAAAAATACTGTTATGCTTTCTAAACCAGCTTAGTTATATGTGTATGTAATGAATGTCAAGACTTTGTTATAGATTGATTTTGCTAATATTTAAGTAGAGCTACA
Source organism: Bostrychus sinensis (assembly GCA_020698575.1). Lineage (NCBI taxonomy): Eukaryota > Metazoa > Chordata > Actinopteri > Gobiiformes > Eleotridae > Bostrychus > Bostrychus sinensis. The sequence continues at coordinate 25,657,125 of CM036246.1, forward strand.
AGTTCCAAGGGTTATTTTACCCAGACCTTTTTGCTTTTGACATTTTTATTCATTTGTAGCATTCATGAAAAGCTTATGGTTCACTCCGACTTGAAGAAAGCACAAAGTTGGATGAAACTGACTGAAGAATTTTTGAATTCACCTTTGCCCAACACAGAAGGAACAAAGGTGTGTTTCCTAAAGATAGACAGAGCAAACATTTCTTTAACAAATTCAATATATATATAGTTAAAATCTAACTTTTCTTTCAGACTGATGCACATTATGGTGTTCTGTCCCTGCTGCTCTTCCTGTCGGGGTCACCTTCAAACACAGACTTTACAGAGAAACCCAGGTTGAAGGAGTCTGGTGAGCCAATGTTGTTTAACTTACATTTAGTTGAAATATAAAAAATGCAAAGTTAATAATTATGATATTGTGAAAATGGTGCAGAGCAAAAGGACAGCTTTGACTGGGCTAAATATCTGATGGAGGGTGAAGACCTAGACAATGAACCGTATCCAGATACTCCTGTGAGTAAATTATAAACATTATGTAACTACAAGATGATTAATATTTTCCACATGTGCAGTAAGTGTTTGTCTTACAGGAGTGGTCCGAGGAGGAGAGTGAAGATGAGGACAGTCAGCAGCCAATCAGCAGAGAGGACTCGGGGATACAGTTGGACAGAACGCCCCAAGAGGACCAAGTTAACACAAATAAGCCTGTTCCAGTCACTTGGACAGGTAGAAGACAATCCTTTAGCTAAACTATAACAAATATATATATAAAACAAATTAATTAATAACACATACATTATATTCCAGTGGGCGACCCTGATGCTCGGGCCTGGCTTGAGCAGCATGTTGTGACACCGTATTGGGTACCGCATGCTTCTCGCTTTCCTCACAGCTTGCATTTACACTCCAACTTACTTAATTTTTGGTAAGGATTTAAATGCTACTCTCCTTGTTATAAAGGTCAAAACACAAAAGCCTTTTACTAACCCGACTTGGCTATTAGTACAATATCTTTTAAAACTAGACAGTATATTTTCCATTCAGTAATGTAAGAAACTTGAAACTGAAATTTTATTTGCTCCCTTTAGATTTAACCTTTTCAGATAATGCAGTTAGACAGCCTGGTTCCTTCTGGTCTACTATCAGCCACTATTAAAAGGAACATAGCACAATTGTTTTTTTAATGTTTTTTATGATAAAGAAGAAAAAGCAACTGTTATTTTGACATCTTTGTTGCTGAAGTGGTGCCTTTATTTGTGTATTTAATAGAGGATTAACATTTGAAAAGATATTACATGTTGAAAAGTTAATGCTTGGTCTCTGTCTTTTAGGGATCAGCACTTGTACAACACTGACCCATTGTATCTGCCAGAAGAAAAGGCCTTTGTCACTGAGACCCAAGTAATTCGGGAGACATTATGGTACGATGTAATGATGCTGTTGTGTGTCAATGTGTTCATTGTGACAGACATTTATTTCTTACTCTCACATGCTTTACCATGTAAATCCTCAAATGTTTAGATCTTTGTTTGGTTTTCTATGGCTTCCTCATATCTTTGCTTTAATGTTGGATCATCAAAAGGCTGAGCTGTATAAGTTGCATTGGATGTGGTTATTTTGTTGCAGGCTGCTGTCAGGATTCAAGAAGCACTTTATTTTTCAAAACCATGATGGAAAAGTGTCAGTCCGGAATAATGTGGTGGTAACGCATCTGACCAGTGTAAGTAAGGACACATAAATGATTGTTCATATGTCCTTACTTTATGCATTTCTCTTTTTTACAGAACTGCCTGCACTCTATACTGGAGCATATCGCCGTCTATGGACAGGCTGTGTCCCGGCTGCAGAAGTTCATAGATGAAGTCACAGGATACAGCACAGAACCAGGGCCCCCAGGTTCCTCCAAAAAGGGCTCAGAGCCTCCCTTCAGGACGTACCAGGCCTTTGTGTGGGCCCTTAACAAGTACTTCACTATCTTCAAGGAGGAGCTCACCACCATTGAGAAGGAAATTGTTTGCAATGGTAGGTAAAACATGTAAAACAGATTAATATCCAAATGATGTTGTATAATGTCCTACTGCAACTAAAATTAATCCACTGTACCTCTACATTATTCCCAACCTCTATTTAAAGGTGATTTTTTTTTTTAAATCTCTGTTGTCAATGCCACCCCAACCCCCAGAGTAGACACATTTTCAGCTTTTATTTTATTATAAAAACTATACAAATATACAATACCTGACAATTTTAGGTTTAAAGGACATTTCTACTTTATTAAACATGACAAAAATGCAGCCAATATTTATCCATGTTTCACTTTGCTTCCCTTTTCTCTGTTGTTTGTTTTTGTTTTTTGTTTTTTTGCTTTGTTTCCCTGTGTGAGCAGAAGTAAACAGTGCTTGAATTCCCACTTTGTCTGTATCATCAACAGCAAGCATTTCTTCAGTTTAGGTGTAAAAGCTTAAAAATAAAGTCTAGATTATTCATTAAGGTCTTGTTATTCATAGTTAAGCCCACAACAAAAAGGTCTATTTTCTGTGAATACACTCAGTAATCTAGGCTGATTGAATCACAACAAAACGTTTGAAAATAATTAATCCAGACTGGTGTTTAAAGTTGAAGACCTTTCACATTTCATCTAAGAGCCTTTCTCTGTTGTTTTATTAATCTTTGAATGCATTGTTCTCTTTTGCAGATGAAACGATCACCCTCTCTGCCGTCCTGGAGCGCCTAAGGCCACACCTGGCCCAGATCAAGGTTTTACACAAGGTATTTTGCACAGGTGTGGCAGAGGTCCCACCTCACACCTCAAACGTGGTCCGGGCCTCCCACCTGCTCAACACACTGTACAAGGCCATCTTGGAGTACGACAATGTGGGGGAAGCATCAGAGCAAGCCGTGAGTTCATCTTGTGTCATAAAAAGCTTTTGTGAATCTGGAAGTGACTCAGTGTCTCAGTTGTCTCATAGTTCCTGTTTGTTTCTGTGCTTCAGGTGGCTCTGCTGTTTTCTCTATGGACAGAGACGGTCAGACCTTATCTGGAGATAGTGGATGAATGGATAGTTCATGGGCATCTGTTTGACCCGGCCAAAGAGTTCATCATCCAAAGGTATAAATATTCAAACATAAATCAAAACCTCTTATTAACATGATCTCAATCTTAGTCTCATGACAGCCATATTAATTATTGGTTCTAATGGTGGAAGGAAGGATATGAGTCTCCTAGCTACAGCCAATTGTTTTACTGTAATAACTATGAATAGTTTAACTGCCTGTTTCCTTCGATTATTGTCAAAATGTCAAAGATAAAGTTACCATCTAGAAAACATATTGCAGCTTTGATAGTTGAGCATGTTTACAGAACAAACATTGTGAGTGAATTTAAAAATATTCAACAAATATATATTTTAAGTTGAAATTGCCCACCCTTGCCATAAGTCTACACTATATATTTATATATTTTTAAATTATATTCAAATGGGATATCCTATTGCTTTTATTTTTATCTTAAAACCAATCTTGGTGGCCTCTAGAACAGCATTGCACGTTTTACAACCTTTAAGAACATTATGTGACTAAAATAAAGCATTGTCAATAATTACTTTACTGCGGTACTGCCGTAAAGAGACTAGCAGAGGGCACAGCGATGACCGTCTTTTGAAATAGAACACAGAAATAGAGCTTTTTATTTCCTTATTATTTTTGTATTGATGCCATTTTACTACAAAATTAAAAATAGCTGTGAGGAATCAGTGGAAGTAGAGCTGTACAATGTATTTTTTTATTTTGTTTTTTGGGGTTAAATAAATGAGAGCAGACAGGATGTAGAGGGTTTGCTGGTCAGCGCCTCCTAGAGTGAGTGGAGGTTTGTGGAATCGAGTGTTTTGGGGCATCTGAAACTCAGTGCCAAAGAATACAGGATTCACTTAGACAAGCTTGAATGGAAGAAAACACAACTCCAGAAAAATATTTTTGTTTTGTTTTGAGGGAACAACATTATGACATGGGAGAAAGCTTAAAAAAAAAAAAAGTAGATTTTATATAATGTATCCCCTTTTAAATGTATTATTATTGATTATATTATTTCATAATTATAACGACTTAGCCCTGCAGTAGACAATGAATGATGAAACGAATAAATAAATTCATAAGAAACTTTTTTTAATTAGTCTACAGGCCACTGCTACAAAACATTTCAGACACAATATGGTGGTAAACACTATGACAGAAACCTCACTTGTACAATAATTAGCTTGCTTTTAACCATTTGTCCTGTTAATTTGTCCTGATATTACACAACCCGCTAGACTGATGTCATGGTTGTTGTTGATGTTACTGTGGATAAGCGCAGACTCATTAGACACTAATGGGCTTTCGTCAGTGCGGATATTAAAGGATCAGTTCTACCTGTATCTGCTGTATTTGAAGTATTAAAAATCACTTTAAAGGGCATTTGAGGCCTATACATTTACAAAGAACACATAAAAATGCCCATGTACATGCAGCCAGGCCCTAAAGACACAGTATAATATCTGTCTCTTTGTTCTAGAAGCATTGACAGATTCTTGTATGCAAAATATACTAATCTGATCTTAAACTACAAATTTATTATTTTCATATCTCATTCAGGAACAAAGATGTACCTGTGAACCATAGAGATTTCTGGTATGCCACCTACACACTGTACAGCGTTTCTGAGACTGTGGAGAATGAGGAGAAGCAGAACGACTCGGCCAGTGGCAGCTCTGGAGGTGAACAGGGCAACAGGCATCTTACAATGGTGTCCTTTCTCAAACCTGTGCTAAAGCAGATCATTATGGCTGGGAAGTCCATGCAGCTGCTGAAAAATCTGGACTGCAAGGACTCGGAGCAGTCTGAGAGGTCGTCCAGAGGTCGGACTTGCTTCACTGTTTTTTAAAAAGTTTGACGTCACTCGGTACAAACACTAAATGTTTACTTTACAGATGCGGAGAGGAAGAGCTTATATACACTGTTTTTGGAGTCGGTGCAGTCCCGCCTCTGCAGCCAAGAGCAAACTCCGACCGAGGCAGTGACCGAACAACAGGCCACGAAAAGGAGCCTGGTCAAAATGCAGTCCATCATGGCTCAACATCTGGAGATCGATGACGTCCACGATCCATTACTGGCCATCAATTTTGCCAGGTTCAAATTAAACACAGCATTTATTTGAGCATCTGGCAGATTCATAATGTCCCAAATAATCCCTAATAGAGACTGACAAAAAAGTTATGTCTAAACTTATTGTCCATATAACATCACACTGTAATTATGTATAAATGGGCGCTGCGCACTTTATTTTTAGTCCTTGTCTATTCTTGGTATAGTAAGTACAAGTAAATTTGGTTTTACATATTTTTTGATAATTAAGGGTTATTTAAAACTCTTTTGCTACTTTGAATCATGGACACTAAATCACATACAGTATTAAACATTCCAGCTTTGCTACTGTTACCTCTCAGAAATCTCTTCCAAAGTTGATTTAGTGCTCAGTGGCTCAGTTTTTTTTAAAAAACTGAATATGTCTGTTCTGTTTTCTCAGGCTTTATTTAGAACAGAGTGACTTTCATGAGCGTTTCTCTGGAGGAGAATTTAATGTAGATCGATCGTCTCAGTCCGTCACCTGTCAGACTTTCGAGCTCACGCTGCGCTCCTGCCTCTATCCTCACATCCAGAGGAGGTACATCGAATGCTGTGGGAACCTCATGAAGACACTGAAAAAAGACTACAAGTACGCTCTGGCTTTCATCACTGAGATTGGGACATGTTGCTCTTATTATGTGAACCATTTGTTATACATTCTCCTCTGCATATGTTCCATAGGCTGCTGGAGTACCTCCAGGCCATGAGAAACTACTTCCTTCTGGAAGCTGGAGACACAATGTATGACTTTTATACCGCTATTTTTGACAAAGTGCAGGAGAAGGAGAGCTGGCAGCAGCCCTCTTTTCTCAACGTTCAGCTGCAAGAAGCAGTGGGACAGCGCTACCCTGAGGACAGTAGCAGGTACTGCATCCTAAACTTATATTATGAAGAATACCATTTCATGAAAGTAGTAATGTTATTTTTCTCTTGCCACTCATTTTAATACATTTTCCTTATTTTTTTTATAGGTTGTCAGTATTTTTGGAGCCTATTGATCCTGCCAGAAAAAAGCACCCTGTGAATAATCTAGAAGTCCTTACACTGAGCTACAAAGTGAGTGTGTGAATTGATTTTGTTATATATAAAAAAAAAAACTATAATACATATATATATTTTAATATTGGTTTTGTCCAGGTCCCATGGCCTGTCGACATTGTGATCAGCTCAGAGTGTCAGAAGATCTACAACCAAGTGTTTCTGCTGCTGCTGCAGATCAAATGGGCCAAATACAGCTTAGACACACTGAGATTCAGTGGTACGCATTACAGTAGATTTTTTTTTCTGAGATTTAACACTATGAATGACAGTGCATTGACTGTCTTTATATCTTTAGTTTTATATATCCTTTTCATTGGCATCCTCCTTGAGTGACTCTAGCAAATTGTGTTTGAAAACCCCATTATATTTTGTATTTGAAATGTTTGTGTGTAGATTTCACCGATGTGGCTACGAAAGTGGAGGGAGCCATGTCTGAGGAGGTGAAGGTCAAAGAGCCGGTGAATCAGCAGATCCACCGAATGTGTCTGCTCAGAGTCAAACTCATGCACTTTGTCAACAGCCTCCACAACTACATCATGACTAGGGTAAAAAAATAAAGTCCATACATATCAAAACAAACCAGTTCAAATGTTTTTTTACCAACAAATGTTTGTTTTCATATAAGATTCTACACAGCACTGGGTTGGAGTTTCAGCACCAAGTCCAGGAAGCTAAAGACCTGGACCAGCTCATCAAGATCCATTACAGATATTTAGCAACAATTCATGATCGCTGTCTACTGCGAGAGAAGGTACATGGATAATAGTAGTTATAGTTATGGAAAAATGCCCAGAAATAAAAATCTGTGCCATAACTTCGCCATGTGCAGGCTAGCAGCTAAAGTTGCAATCTTTATCTTTTGCCAACATTTCAGGTCAGTTTTGTGAAAGAAGCTATAATGAAGGTCCTCAATCTCGTCCTTATCTTTTCTGATCGATGGCAAGCTGGGTTTGGAGCCTGGAAGTAAGACCGACCACTTGTTGAACAATTAAATAGTATTTGTTCTGCTGCATGTTATTCCTTATCTTTGTTGACAGTTTGTTGTGGCTAAGTACGCCTGCCTTTTGATTTTAGGATTGAATCCATAGACAAAATGGAATCAGACTTCAAGAACTGTCACATGTTTCTCGTGACAATCCTGAACAAAGCAGTGTGTCGTGGCTCTTTCCCTCATCGTGAGTACAGCTCCTCTCACAGTCAACATGCACTGATCAGACATAACATTACGACCACTGGCAGGTGAAGTGAATAATACAGATAATCTCTTCATTGTGGCTTCTGAGAGTGGGTTGGGTAAGGTAAGGTAAGGTAAGGTATACTTTATTGATCCCCCATAGGGGAAGTTCATTCTCTGCATTTGACCCATCCCTCAATGCCGCTGGGGCAACCTGTCAGGAGCAGTGGGCTGCTGCTGCAGTGCAGCGCCCGGGAACCCTTCTCCAGATCTTGAGCCAGGATCCTGGTCAGGAGCATTTGGCTGGAGGTTTTTGCCTATTGTGCATGTTTTGAGGTTGATGGGGGAAACCGGAGTACCCGGAGGAAACCCACCCAGACATGGGGAGAACATGCAAACTCCACACAGAAAGGCCCCACACGGTCCGGGAATCGAACCCAGGACCTTCTTGCTGTGAGGCAGGAGTGCTAGCCACTATGCCACCATGCCGCCAGTACGGCAGTAACCATTAAACCAAAGGTTGGTGGTTTAATCCCTGCAGTCCAAAGAAAGAACGGTGGTGAATTGGCGACAGGTGATGAATGAACGAAGGCTGGCCCATGTGGTTCCAGCCAACAGAAGAGTTACTGTAGCTCATAATGCTGAGAAAGTTAAAGCTGGTTCTGATGGGAAGGTGTCAGAATAAATAGGGCAGAGAGGTTTGCTGTCTATGGAGCTCAACAGTGATCACTCACCCGCAAGTAAATTTATTTTCCCCAATGACTTTTCGAAAAATACGTATATCAGGAGTTTAAAAGCTTGACGAGGGCCATTCATAATTTCTATCACGAAGCTTAAAGTTACAGTGTAAGATTCCCGGTCTTGCGCCTCTAGAGGCCACAGGTGCCACTGCACCGTCGCAAAACGTAAACACTAGGGCCCCTCCTCCTTCTGAAACTGCGAGCGTGCGTCTATTTCCATCATTGTTTCAACTTTAGTTGACCTGCTGCTACCTTTGGAAGTTTGGACTGGATCTTCTATAGAGTTAGCGCTAGCGTTAGCTTATCAACAAATATCGCGCAATGGAAAATAACAACGCTAAAAGTAGCTTCCTGGTTATACCTGCGCCTCAAGTCGTTCCCTGTCACGTGACTCTTCCTCAACAGCGGCGCGCTCCCGGCCAAACTACGAGGGTGGTTTCTCAGTACGGAAGCTCCGCTCGGAGCAACAGATCGCGCCTCAGGCCTTATAATCGCTCAAAAAATCACAAAAACAAGTCAGTATGCCCCACATATTTTGGAGAAAAGTTACACAGTGTAACTTTAACTAAAACTTGAAATTCAGCAAAATGTGATTGTAACTTTGCCCTTTGATGCTTTTCAGATACGTATTTATTTATTAACCTTATTTATGGTGATGAGTTACATTTATATAATTTTTTTTTTTTTTTAAGTTGGTGGTGAAAAATGAATATGAATGACCACCAATAATATGCAGGTGGTCATAATGTTATGCCTGAGTGTAGGTTAGCGATGTGTTTTGAGTGCCATTGTACTCGTTGACATCTGTCATTCTTCACTTCTCTTGAACAGTGGAGTCCTTGGCCCTGTCGCTGATGGCTGGATTCGAGCAGTGCTGATCCTTGTGTGGAGATGAATACAGTCTGTGTCTCATCAGTGTCTCTCCTCACTCTGCTCTGACTGGCCAATGATGTAACATGAAGTCACCGTGTGCATGAGAAAGACATCTGGCATTATGTCATGGTCTTTGTACATCTGTATGCTTGTATAAATTAGATTATTTGTTGCTTTCCTTGTACTACAAATGTTATAGATGTTTATATGAAGCACAATAAAAGTTTCACATTGATGTATGTACAGTACAGTGTGCTATACATAACTCAATGACAATGCCCTTGTTACTAAAGAATACTGACTGACTTTCTTTTCTGGAGCCACCACATAAGTCATCTGCTCATAGCGTCACATACAGTGTATTGATTTGGCATAGGTTTTATGTCAGATACCCTTTCTGTTGCAACCCTCTCCTTTCATCCAGGTTTGGGACTAACACAAATGGTACACTAGCTTGTGATTTCTTCTTGCAGGATTGTTTATTGTGCATGTATATATGAAGGGCAGCAAACGTTGCACAGTGAATTTTGTACAGTGTGTGCCATACACCGCCCAATGCTACCTTTTCATTAAACTATATCGACTGTGATTAGGTTTAACGTTGGCAATTAACTTTAACAATGCTGCTGACAATGCCACTTAATTGTGTTGTCAAGTTTAAATGCAAATGTGACACCAGTGTAACAGTAATTGAATGTGTTCATTAACATGTTACGTATCAGAATAATTTCTACTTTTGACAGAGAACACTGTAATACATGCTTTGTGTATTGTGATGAATACATAAAGGATACCCAACATGTTTGGTGTCAGTCGGCGACTGCTGTACAGCGTCCAGGGCCCCTTCCCCAGATCAGGTCAGGAGTACCTGGTTGGAGGATTAGCCTATTGTACATATTTTAGGTTGATGGGAGAAACCAGAACATCTGACACAAACAGAGAGGACATGCAAACTCCACAAAGAAGGGCCCCACACAGTCTGGGATTCAAACCCGGGACCTTCTTGCTGTGAGGTGAGAGTGCTCCCTGTCTGCCTTTGTTTCAGCATCAGGTTTACTCTAGCTCTCAGCCATTCATGGTTCACATAAAGCAAATCTGCTATGACAAGAAATAAAAGAAAAAAAGAACTTTAATAAAGAAGTAAAGTTCAGGCCCCTAAACCTCCTGTGGCCCCTCAGTGCATTTGCCTTGGTTGCACTGCATGATGCTGCGCCCCTGCATTTGTGAAATATGAGGCAACATGTTACCCCACCTCCAAATTGGGACCAGGATCTTTTTGACTGGATCCCATACCTTTTTGTGTATTTTTTTTACCAGAATATAAAAAAAATAATGAATGTTGAATTTAAGGGTATGCACTTGTACTGGTTTAAAAACAGTACTTTACAGTATTCAGTACAATCTTTACACTTTTCTGTTTGGATGATCAACAATGTAGGGTAAGAACCAAAACAAAAAACGTAAACATAAACAGCTTATTATGTAAAATATTTTTTAATTGTGAATAAATCAGCTATAACATTGTTATCAATAAAACTAATATTTGATATGAACATGTATACAGCATATTTTGGCACACATGTGGGTAATTTTTATGAAATAACTTTTTTGACTGGGGTGTAGAGGGTTAAGCATTCGTCCAGCAATCGGAGAGTAGCCGGTTTGAATCTTGTCCGAAGCACATACTGTCGTCGTGTCCCTGAGCAAGACACTTCACCCACATTGCCTACTCCAGTTACAAGTATGAGGCTGGTTGTGACAGGAAGGGCATCTTATGTAAAAACCCTGCCAAATCACTGCAAGAAGTTAGCTGTGGCAACCCTGAATATGAAAGGAAGAAGCTGAAGAGGAATTTTTTTTTAAATATATACTGCTCATAGTACCTTTATGATGAACTTATTGTAAAACAGACACTGGACCAACAATGCCTAAACCTCCTGGGCCCCTGGTGCATTTGCCCTGGTTTCACTGCCTGCATTTGTGGGAAAGGGCTTAATTTGAGGAAATTATGTTCCCCCAACTCCAAAATTGGGACCAAGACTGTGGACCCCCCACCTTTTTAAGTACTTTTATTGATGTTTTTTTTTTTTTTTTTTCATAATGTCCCAAAAATCAGTTGAATTAAATACCAAATAATTGAAAGCTTAATAAAATGTAGTTATAAAAGATAGCTACATTGCAGGCTTAGCAACATACATAGGATGACCACCTCAAAAAGTACAAAAAATGGGACAAGTTGTGTGATTTGGCGGGACAAGGAGGGACAGACTCCAGAAATAAAAGTTTTGATTTAAGAAATGTAACTTACCAACTTACTGAGATACAAGCTGCTTCAGTTTAGGACCTAGAAAACATTTGATGTACTGTTTTCTAGTACTGTCTTTACTGAGACTTTATTCACTGAAATAAAAAAACAATAATAATCAAAGCTCTCAGTCTGCATTTTCTCAAAACAATCCAGCACCAACAGTAGCTCACAACTCCATGGAGAGGACTGTCCTGAGACACAGGGGCAACAACACACCAACCATATATCCAACCTATCAAGATGGGACGTCCACAGATATTTATTCTACATTTTACACAAGTTACACTAACCCTAACTTAAATCCCTCTTTTTCTAAGATCCACTGAGCACCAATGAAAAAGTGGGACAATATCGTAATAAGATGGGATGGAGGGACAGATGCCTAAATGGCTGTGCAGTACAACCATAAGTGGGTCACCCTAAACATACATGTTCATGTTCCCTGACAAGTACGAGCCCCCAAAAATGACTTTATGTATTCCCAGACTTCTGGTTTTACAGAATAAGTAGCTACTGAATAAAAGATTGCTTTCCTAATAGCCTGTATCTTAAAGTATTTAAAAGTATGCACATTAATTTAAAAGTCTTTTTGGTATTGTTCACATTGTTTTTTTACGGGTAAAGGATTTGGTGATGCCCCCACTGGCCCGGGGCAGCAGGTCTGGGTCTGGGGGTGGAGGGGGGCACATTCCTGGCTCACCTTGATCCCGCTCCAGACTGAGCCCTGGCGGCGGCCCGGGGCACCGCAGCTCGGCCGAGTTTCCTGTTGAGTTTCCCTGTTTGAGCCTGGACAGGAACTCCCTGCTCGGCGTCTCTTCTCCGTCCCCCGCCCATGATAATAACACCAACCGAGGCGACGAGAAGAAGATTCCTCCTTTAGACCAAAAGAACAAAACAAAGACTCAAATTTAAGGACTTTTTTTTAGCCGCGTGTGGAGCGAGCAACAACCCGGCTTCATGGCGCTGTAACTCCGGCTACGACCGCACAAGTTTTCCCTGCGAAACCACCACAACTCCGGGTGAGTGATTCAGAAGTTACTTTCAACTTTTAACAACTCCCGATAAAGACATAAAAACACAATCCAGACATGTACCCTTCCTAACACATCTTTTAAGTGTTTTAAGTCATTGAATTAAGTTTATTTTTAAAGGCTAAATGCATAATTAGCTTGAGAGGTGGCCGCCTGTTGCAAAGCCGTTTTCCTGGCTCAGGCCCGGGCGGTGACTAATCTCAGGCCACGGAGCAGCAGCAGCCATGCCTCCGCCACAAGTCACACCAAGAACCGACAACACAAGGGCTGTTTTTTCCCCACTGCTTTCATAATTTGATTTATATTGCAATAGTTACAAGTTAAAACCAGATATTGTCCAGGTGTGACAGAAGAAAAGGTACATTAAGCTATTATGCTACTCCAAACTTAGCTTTTGCTTACTTTTACAACTTGAAATATACGTAAAAACTGCTAAAATGCTAAAAGAAATGCTTTATTTGGTTTGCTATGTTCTTATTGGTTGTTTCTATCATGCAATTGTGGTTGAAAGGTTGTATTACTGTACTCCACACCCTCCTTGGTTGTATGGACTGTAATGACATTTCAAAGGAAAAACATTCAAACTCATAAAGTAGTCTGAAAGTTTGGCATCTAAGTGAAATTTATTGTAAAGTTTAGGTTTATAGGTTCATAATTCATTTAGGTTTAGGTTCATAATAAAAGCAGGTGTCTTATGTTTTGGAGTTATACTGGAAGATTTGAAGGAAGCAAGTAGGAAAGTAAACATTAAAGGTAAAGGGGGTAAAAAAAAACAAAAAAAAACAAAAAAAAAAACATAATAGTTGGTGACCTGGTAGCTGTGGTGCTGTGCCTGTTTTGTGGTTTTAATTTCTTCTGTTGTGAAGGATGTCGGGTAAGAACCAAACTTGAAAGAGAGATATGTTTAGAAAGAAGGTAAGCCACTGAAACTAAGCAATGGTTTTTAATTTTATCCCACTTGAGCACATTTTACTTTTCACATAACCTTGCCTCACTGATTGGTTTGTGTCATATATGGCTGTGGTATTTCCCACTGCAAATTTGCAGTGGATGTTATAAAGTGATATCTATTTGGGGGTAATTTTGAGCTGGAGCTTTTGAACTTATGAGCTGATGTTCTGCACCAACAAATAACAGAATCTGACTCATTGAGGTTTGTCATGTATTATTAAACACTTTGGTGCAAAAGTGTTAAAAAGATTTTCACACCTTACCAAAAAGCATCACCCATCACTTCCTTCATAGGAAATACAAGGGCATGTTGTGTACAATGCATGGCTTTCTGAGTGCATTTAATATGGTGTGTTAGTTGGTATAGGACAATGGGAATAAAAACAAACATTAGGTTTGGTGTTGATCCAGATCACTGTTTAGATCCAGTGTTTTAATGGCTTCTGTACCATTTTGAGATTCAGACAGATAGGGCTTGCTACTATTAAACAATATCTTTGTGGTATCAAAAGAAAAGACACGATACTTCTGGTATCAACAAAATCATTTTTGTTCAATACCTAGTTGCATTTGCATTTTGCATGTATGAATAAAAAAAAATAACACAGTATAAATAATACAAACTACTGGTTTTAACTTACAGCTAAGAATTTTGCTGGAAAAAATGGTCATTTATTCAATATTATTGTGTTTTATGATTGTAGAAAAAGAATCAGCACACCATAGGTATGCTATCGCTCAGGTACCAGTATCAAAAACCAGGTATTGTTTAAGTACTGGTATCGAAAAAAACTGAACGGGGCCAGCTGTACAGACCAAAGATACAAAATTACTAGCACTTACTACTACTAACTAGAAGATTCTTTACCATTGTGAGATATAAGGGTTTTGTGGCTCAAAGCAAACAACATTTAGTCCCAAATTAAAATAGTTTGAGTTCAGGTCCAGTGCCTTGGCAAAGGTCTATGCTCTAATACAGTATTATTTAGAGCTGCATGATATGGGAAAAACATGTGATATTCGATAACAATGTTGAATATTGCAATAACAATATTTTTTACAATAGTTAAAATTGGGCGGCTGCTCTTCTGATACAGTAATTTAAATTCACTTAAAACAAAAAATGTAAGTCCCTGTATTCACAAGTCAAAACAGCATCAAAATCAAAACTTAGCACAGACTAAACCAGGAATAAAACAAGGCTAAATTGTGACAAAATTAAGGAAATTGACACTAAAACTGAACTTTTTAAACATTTATATTTAGTCACAACACATTTTCACAAGGCTCTGGTGGGAAAATGATTCTGACAGTGTAAATCTGGAAGATTATTGTATTCATGGCGATATATTTGATATTGCGATATTTTGATAACAATTTTGCGATATATTGTGCACTCCTAGTATTAGTCTTGTTTTTTGGAATGTGTATTTCTGTACATTTTTACACCTTTTTTTCTTTGTCCATAGCCTTTCTTAAAAAAAACCTGTCTAAAGCTTTTGCACATTCATCTATTTAAGGTATGTTTTGTACCTAATCATCAGTGGGAGTCTACTTCAACTTTTAAAAACAAGTGTAGCTCTTGTGGTGTTATTGCGTGATGATGATGCCACGGTTTTGTCTGGGTCTTGGCACACCCTGGTTACCTTCTTGCTAAGCTCCTTACTAGCCTCCTAATTATGCCAGCCCTTAAAAACACATGCTGTGCAACTTTAGCATCGAAGTACTACCCTACACACTGAATTAAGATTTAAAGCAGACACGACTTTTCCAATTAGTATGTGTCTTGTACAGGGCCAGACGGCTGCAGACAAAGCAGTCTTAAGAGGAACTGTGCACTGCAGCATTAGCCATAGGGTTCCCTTTTTCTTCTCTTATAAAACTGTGACAAAAGCTTACTGAACGGGAAGCTTTTGTTGACAGCGCATTATGTCGTCTTTCTTTACGTCCCACTTTCATGGCTACATCTTTATTCATAAACTGCTTTCTTTTTTGCAGACATTATCTTCAAGGTTTTGTTATGTATAGTTGTTGAAGTCTCTGAATCACATGTCACTGTCTCTCTTCTCTCTTTTGTAGGATTTTCCTACCCATTGTTCAATCTCGCTGACTTCAGTTCCACTTCCACTGTGCTCTGTGGTTGGCTGTACTAAAAATGAAAATAGACGCTAATTAATAAGTGTTCCTCTAAAGCTGTTTTACATTTCTCACCTCCTGTGACTTCCTTCTCTATTTCAAGAATCAGATTTGATCTGAACTGCTCTGATCATTTTTACATCGTAACGTAAGTGCTGTTTTGATTTAGGACCATGATACACAAATTGAGATGAAAACATGGCTATTATCACAAAAAATGCTGTCCTTATCAGTATTTCTCAAGATTGAATGTTTTCTGCCTAAATAAAGATAGTGTTTAGTCAGTGGTTCTCAACTGCTCTGAGGGTGTGACCCAGTTTTGACCCTTGTCATTTCATTGTGACCCACTTTTTTCACAGAAGGTTATATTGTAGGCTTCTCTTTAGAAATGTGGTTAGTTCCCCCAACATTGGTGCAAAACTTCAGGGGTTTGTTTCAGCATGGTGCGAAAAATCCTGGCACATGCTGTATTGTGCTGGACCCAAGCCGAAATAAATGGAGAGGGTTGCATAGACGTCGACTGACATCTATGCATCTACTTTTCCTATGGCTAGGGATGCACCGATACCGATACCAGTATCGGGTATCGGTACCGATACCATGTCCAAGTACTCGTACTCGTATTCATAAAAGTGGGCCGATACCAACAACCGATACCACTTTACAGCGCTGTCACGTGACATTCCCCTCTCAGCTGAGGAGTGAGAACCGAGTGGAAGGATTTCAAAGTGAACTGTACAGAGATAAAAGCAAAGCTGACTCTACATTCTGCTCAGCCAGACATCCCAAATCATATGTGAGTCCTGAAACTTAAGCAGTTGTCCTTTTGTTGTCCTAGTTGTCCCGAAAATGATATAAGCGCGGAGTGTGAAGCAGTTGTTGTCTGATTAAACATAAGAAGTACCGTTGCTAATTGTGTTAGCTGATGTATGTCTTAGCAAATCTCCGCTGGTTATGCGCAGATGCTCAATCTGTCTTTAAAATGATTATAGCGACTGAATAGAGGAAGAATCTAAGCTTTAAAACGAGGTATAACATGTCCATGTTGAGCAAATTTTAGCCATGGTTAGTTGTGTTCAAACCACTCTGTTGTAAAAATAACTTAGCATCGCAGAGCGGGGATAGACGGCAAAAAGACGACGCGGTATGAGATGAATGTAGTGTGACTGTATAAACTATAAAGTAACCCCTATATAAGTACTCGTATCGGTACTCGGTATCGGCGAGTACTCAAATGGAAGTACTCGTACTCGTATCGGTTTGAAAAAAGTGGTATCGGTGCATCCCTACCTATGGCCGATACCGATTTTTAAAATTCAGAGCAGCTGATGGCCGATAAACACTGCAGATTTTTTAGACCAATATATAGAGCCAATTTTCTTAATTTTATGGAAAAAAAAATATAATATACTGTACCGATTTGTTTTTGTAATGCTTAAAATGGAAACAAATGTGTTAGAATTACACAGTGAGAACCATTAAAGATGAGTTTTTTGAGAAAAGCAAGGCAATCTTAATCAAACTCTCTGTGCAGGTAGAGCTTGGGGAGAGCTACAAAATGCATTTCTCTGCCAGAGAAGATTGCAAACAATTTTATTGCCATTTTGAGATAAAGCAATTTTGGAGTTTTTGTTTTCTATTAACTGCAGTGTAAGATTTTCACACTGCTACAAGATTGTTTGTTGATGCTGGGGTCCTTCAGTCACATGGTTGTCCAGACATGTGGCTGACTAAAAATCTGCTCTCTCCTAAGGGAGCGGCCCACAGGGACATTTTTCAAAATTATTACTATGGTCTTCAAAAAACCCTGGATGATAAGTCCCCTGATCCCTCATTTGGGTCCCACCCCACCATTTGAGAACCACTGTGTGAACCTTTTTAGCTTCACTTCCCCTGACTGCTTCTGTATGCTGTATGCAGTGAATGACAACCTTACAACTTTTAACTCTCTAAACTGGGCTGCACAATGATAATTCATTGCCCATCTGGGTGAGTAAAAAGGTAAATGCATTGAAATGTGAAGAAATACTATACAAAACAAAGGTAAACAAAAACTGGTCCCACCACAATTGGAATATAATTCCCTGAGCAATGTTGTGATGCTGTGATAACAATAAATTTGCAACACTGTATTGTGCAAGTCTACTTATAATCCTATTTTAGCAGTAAGCTTTAAACCCTGGAGTAGGCAAAGTGAATATTTTCTGCCATGGAGTAAGTGTTCCTCTTGGTGACCCCACACACGGGAAAAATATTAAAACAGAACTGCTTTCTTTATTCCTATTTTTACATTTCCTTGTTGACATTGGCTGAGACCAGCTTTGGCCTCTGGCTGTTTGTGTTACGGTTGACCGCTGCTGCCATGGTTTTGTTTGAGTGGGTCATTATTGTGTGCTTGTGATTCTGATTGCAAAGGGATTTTTGATTGTCAGCAGCAGACCAGAGCACACATACGTACAGTCCAGTCCAGTCCATATTTAAGCCCCAAATCCCTCAATAAGTTAACCTATATCAAGGTTTTCACAACAAAAGCACCACAGTCAGGTACATTCACAAAACAAACTGATTTTTCATAGGCTGTATATTACTTTACAGCCAAAGTTGAAAGCCAGACAAAGCGGCAGGTACTTGTTTTCAATTTGGCCAACCTAACAATGGAGTGCTATGGGAAACACTGCAGTGATCCACAGTATTACAGTGTTTTTCATTTCAGATGGTAGCCTTTTTGGGATGTTGCAAACTCTGTTCTATCGCCCATGAGATAAGGAACAGTGTGCTCATGAATTTCATAAAGGAACCTGAAGTTTAAAGATATCCTCGCTTGTCTGTACATGCTCAAAGTCAGAAATATGTCAAAGTTTATTTTTGAGGCTGAATGATGTCCCTTCACATGTTCCTTATGTAGAGCAGTATGTTTAACTGTAGGCGTGGTTGATAATGTGAAAAACACATGAGCAAAATAATGATTATTAGGTCAGTAGTTATATTTTTATAGACACCACATTAAAGAGGAACCTCAAATGTCGTAAGTGATGCAGATGTCAGATAAGCTGAAATTGTTTTACTATTTATATTCCAATAGCTTTGTGCCCAATATGTTTAATTGTCAGCTGCTAAAATAAACCCACATTACTAAAGGCAGAAAAAGGATTATCAAACCTTATACAACCACTTAAAATATATTGGAAAAGTCTTGGGCTGACAGACTCTGGTAGCTTAGTCAATTATTTAGTCAGTGAGCTCTTGGTCGACTAATATTTTATTAGCTGATTAGGTGCATGAACTCAATTAAAACTGGTCTAATATATTTAAATTTACATTCCATTATTACTTGATAAGTTTTAGTTTATATTTTATTCATGAAAACAACATTTAGATAAAATATTATGTTACTGTAAACCTTTTTAAAATATGTTTTCTTACCTAATTAATGTGACGTCACTTGGTAAGCCCCACTGCATGCCCTTGGTCGATTAAACATTGTGCTGGGCATGAGTTTGTTGACTAACCATTTCTTTGGGCAACACAGCCCTAAAAATATCACTTTATTTCAGTAGTTCAGTTCAAAGTGAAACAATTGAACAGACTCAATACAATGAAAGCAAAATACAGTATTTCAACCACTTATTTTTATTTTAATTGTGATGATTATGGCAGTAAACTAACTATCTCTTTAAATTGGAATATAACAGAAAATAGTACAAAATCGTAATCATCACAGTTAAAGTAAATGGTAATAGTGCTTGACATATTTCACTTGTGTAGTAAATCACAAAATTAGTTTAACCTTTTGCTTCTCAACTGCTCAAATCAACTTTTTACCATAATCCTAATATTGGTCTGCACTGGTTTGTGAGTGCTTCTCTGCACTGTTGTTGCAAGTTCAGTACAAAGTTATGATCATGACTGTTTTTTGTCTTTCATAGCAGCAGCATGGCGTCCACAGTGACTCTGGAGGACGCCCTGTCCAACGTGGACCTGCTGGAGGAGCTGCCCCTCCCGGACCAGCAGCCATGCATCGAGCCCCTCCCCTCCTCCCTCGTATACCAGGTTTGTCATATTCTAAATATACAGCAGTGTATCCCAAAACTTTATGGGATGCATATTTTAAAAGACTAGGGACCTAACCTTCTGGTCTGGTTTAGTGCAGTGTAGCCATTTTCTTATACATTTTATTCCCATTTAATACTGTTTTTGTCATTAATTTAGTTTTTTTGATTATTCTTAGCACTCTCAGTTGAATTTGTGTTTTCTTGTTTGTTTGTCTCTGTCTTAAAATGACATGTTTTCTATGGACAACATTTCTTCTCTGTTCACAGCCCAACTTCAACACTAACTTTGAAGACCGAAATGCCTTTGTCACTGGAATTGCCAGATACATCGAGCAGGCCACAGTCCACTCCAGCATGGTACAGTCTCACATTTACATTTATGAGCAATTATATGTGTAGGCGAATAAATTTACCGTGATGAAAGCAAATCCCTTCAATGAGGCCTTGGCTGCCCAAAATCTGTTTTTGTGAAGATGTCAGGCTCAAAGGAGGGCCTCCCACCGGACACATGGATAAATGTGTGCTTTGGGCTGTCACTAACAAGAATACTTTGTGTTTAATTACTGAGATAATTGCTAAGGGTTTGTATCAAAAAGCACTTTGTACCAAGACGGGGCTGGTTTAAATGCTTCTGTACCACCTACTTCTAGATGAATGGAAAAGCTGGTGCATGTTTTGAACTTTATACTTTATTTTTTAAGCTGTTGTAAGAGGAATTTTTTGGTCAACACAAATATTTTATGAACCAGAACGAGATGTTGGAAGAGGGACAAGAGTATGCTGTCATGCTGTACACCTGGAGGAGCTGCTCACGTGCGATACCACAGGTAACCACACTATTACATTTTGAGTATGTTTTTTTAGAGGTTGTGGGTTCAATCCTTGGGCTGGCCGACACACCCTCTCTGAGGGGAGTCTTCATGTCTTTTCTGTGTTACTGTGGTTTCTCTCGGGCTTTCTCTCTACCTAAATTGGCGACTCTAAATTGCCCGTACTGAATGAATGTGAAAGTGAATGGATAATCAGGTCAGCTCTGCGACCAACTGGCCACTGTCCAGGGTGTGACCTGCCTAAGACTCATAGCAAAGTTCGTACAGGCATGGAAAACCTGGAGAAGTCATAAAATTTTAAAATGCAATTTCCAGTTCCTGGAAAAGTTTTGGAATTTTATATTTTGGTGTAAAGTTTTGGAAATGTAAACAGTAACATTAAATTAAAATAAAATTCATAATTGAAAAAAATTTAATGAAAAAAAAAATCTATATCTCGTTCTGAACCAACTTACCAAATGCATCTTTTAATCACTATCTTTTATTTACTGGTGTGTAGGCTATAAGTCAGCAAAATTAGTGGAATAATATATTTCTGGGGGTAGAGCCCCAACTGTTTTCTTTTTTTTTTTCATGTGACTAATTTCCAAATTTAACAAATTAAATTGCAGAAAAAGTAAGTTTCTAATGTACCTTTTTGGACATTTTGAATACTGTTTATTAATGTGTAATTTATTCTTCGGGTCTTAGAAATTTAGACAAAATCTTTGGAAAAGTCATGGAAAATTCTCGGTAAAAAAGTGTATGAACGTTGTCTTAGTTGCTGAGATAGGCTCCAGCCACCTGCAACCTCAAACAGTCATGTTTTTTCAGGGTAGCTCCAAAGTCTTAAACGCATTAAATAGGTATTAAATTTGATCTAGTCAAAATCAAGGCCTTAAAAGTTGTAAATATTATGAGTAGGTATTAAATTTTGTTCATCTAGGTCTTAAAATTTTACTCTAAGTGGCATTAAAAAGTTCTAAAAAAGTCTCAAATTTCACAAGACAAAACCTGGAGCTACTCTGTTTTTCACCTTTTAGGTAAAATGCAATGAGCAGCCCAACAGAGTGGAAATCTACGAGAAGACAGTGGAGGTCCTGGAACCAGAAGTCACCAAGCTCATGAACTTTATGTACTTTCAGGTAATGCACTGTTTTGTCTTGGCAAAGAAACTGTACCAACAAATTAATTTAAACATTTATAAGCATATCTGCATATTGTATATAGATAATTTCACAAAGACATACATTTTAAAACTAAAGAAGAAAAAAAATGATGGTTTGCTTCTATAGTCTTCTGCATTATTGGAAAACACTGATGAAGACTGCCTGTGTATCATCAAAGCCTTCATCCTAATTTCTTCATTGTAGCGCACTGCCATTGACCGTTTCTGTGGGGAGGTCCGTCGTCTGTGCCACACCGAGCGGAGGAAGGACTTTGTCTCTGAGGCCTACCTCCTCACTCTGGGAAAATTCATCAACATGTTTGCAGTGCTGGATGAACTCAAGAACATGAAGTGCAGCGTGAAGAATGACCACTCTGCTTACAAAAGGTACAACACTGGACACTAGATGGTGCCATTGGTCATCATTATTTTAACTTTATATTTTTTGGGAACAGAAAATAGTGTAGAGGTCTTGTATACGCCTGAATGTTTATCTCCAGGTAGTTACAGAAAAATCAGTACAGTTTTATACTGTTTTGATACAATGCGATTATTTGTTCAGCCCCAGTCTTTTATGATAATGAACAGAATTATTTTCCCTTGTACACAGAGCTGCACAGTTTCTCAGAAAAATGTCGGAGCCGTCGTCCATCCAGGAGTCCCAGAATTTGTCTATGTTTCTGGCGAACCACAACAAAATCACTCAGGTTGGTTCAGTCACACACTTGATGCAATATTTGGGCAGGAGGGATTTAACATTTCTGATGCCGTGGCTGAGAGCTTATGTCAGCTTTTCAAAGCAAATCTGGCAAACAGGAAGTCATCTGTGATAACACATGCCACACGGTTTCCTGTTGGGAGAGCCACAAATGTTTTTTAAATGGGCTATATTATGCAAAATTGGCTTTTCTGAGCTTTCTGTCATGTTACAATGTTGTTCTCTCATCAAAAACATACCTGGAATTATGTTTTGCTTCATTCATGCCTGTTTAAGTAATCCTCTATTTTCTGGCATGGCCATTCTGAGGCCACAAAATGCTTGGTTGCATGAGCCTCCGCCTTTCCCACAAACCCCCGCCCACTCCAGGAAGCACTGACCAATCAATAAGCCCTCTACATCCAGTCTTCTCTCATTCATTTATCCCAAGATACAGCGTAGAGCTCTGTTGCCACTGATTTTTCATTTTGTAGCAAAATGGCATCATACAAAAAGTTTAAGGAAGTGAAGTTCCTTTATTCTTTAAATTATGTTCTCTGCTGCCCTCTGCTGGTCTCTTCACCTTTTTCTTTATCACACCAGTGGAGTACTTATTACAAACGTTCTATTTTAGTTGCATAATGTTTTTAAAAGTTGTAAAACATGAAATGCTGTTCTACAGGTGACCAAGATTGGTTTAAAAAATATGAATAAAAGCATAATATAGCATCTTTAAAATAGTGAAGCCTTGTTTTCAGTGGGTGGTATAGCTCAGATTGGTTCAGGTTGGTGCAGTTGGGGTCACCTCTGAGCAAGGAACAGTGTCTCTTATGTTAATAATGATCATACACTGCATCATATAAGTGCAACAGAAATAGCAGTTTTTCTATACAAGATATATCTTAGACATTGATCTGATGCCCTTAATTAATATAAAGAAGAGTGTTAATACTTTGCAGTTGGAGAGCCCGAAGATATGTCTGAAAACTGCTGCAGCAAACCTTACTAGGCTGTTTCCCAGGTTACTGAATATTAAATGTACATTTTACTGACGTGCTATTTAATGTTACAATTTCCACTTGCGTTTAATGCTTTGTATCCCGGGAATCCTAGATTTTCATTCCTGAATAGAGAGCTATTCATCATAGACTCACCTGTCGTTAGTGTATAAATGGAATTTATTTTCTTGTGCTGCAGAACACAGGATAACTGTGAGTTATCACAGACATGTGACATGCTTCACTTAAAGGAATATTTCTATACAGTCATTTTTGTTTAAAAAAGGTTTTGTTGTTGTCCAATCAACAGTTGGCTTTGTGTAGCTCTACCTTTACAACAGCTATACACATTTCAGACCCACAGCAGAGGAAATGGGAACGCTTTGAACCCTCTTCAGTAATAGAGACTTCATTCATTAACCTGATTACTATTGTGCCATTCAAGTGGAAGCAGCCCTTTAACTCTGATGTTGGTGTTTATGTTTTTTATCAGGAGAAAAGCAAAATAGATAAATATTTTTCTTGCCTTTCCTCAAACCCAACTCTGAATGGTTCAGATGGTTTGTAAATCTCATAAAACTATATTTCATTCACAACACATGATAAACGATACATCAGGCATTGAAACTCCATTTTACCATTTTTTGAAAAATAATAGCTAATTTTTAAATTCATGGCAGCACAAAGTCTCAAAATAGTAAGAAGACTGGTACAAAAGGAACAATTTAGAAAGGCAGAGTCTGTGTTATTAGTATTGGATGTATTTGATGCTCATAATCTTCAGGCCCTTAAAGCGGCACTGCATTCAAATGGGCATGATTGTGTACTGGAAATCACTGAAGACAGCTATAGAAATGTACAAAAGTAACAATTGTTCTGACATCCGCGCAGCATAATGCCTTCACATTACATATTCACCCACTTTACATGTCTTTTCTCTCCATCTCTTAGTCCTTACAACAGCAGCTGGAAGTCATTAACGGATACGAGGAGCTGCTCGCTGACATCGTCAACCTGTGTGTCGATTACTACGAGAACAAGATGTACCTCACTCCCGGAGAGAAGCACACGTTACTGAAAGTGAGCGCACCCTGACCTGACACTGTGCTGTTAACCTCTGATTTCTCTCCACACACACATTCAGAGAGCATATAATGGAGATCATTTATGTACCATCACTTCCTCTTTTCCTCTCTGCAGGTAATGGGCTTCGGCTTGTACCTCATGGACGGAAACAGCAGCAACATCTACAAACTAGACGCCAAGAAACGGATAAACTTGACCAAGATTGACAAGTTTTTTAAGGTATGAAAGAGGAACAGCCTAAATGGGGACAAGGCAGGTGTTAAATTTGATGTGGTCAAAATCAAGGCCTTATAATGATTAAATCTTATCAGTGAGTATTCTATTGATCTTGGTCTTAAATTTAAAAAAGGTCTTTTTGGTGTTGTTGGTACTATATAGATCAATGAATATATGTGTGCAAACTTTGATATTAAATTAATCTCACAAATTATTGTGCTGTGAGAGGTAATATTTATGTTCAGCCCTAGAAACTGAAAAAACTAGAAAAAAAAGCTGAATATTCAAAGCTGTACCTCATTGACATGGAGAGTGTGTTTTATTTGCAAATTGAACTTAGGGATTAAATTCAATCATAAATGGTTTAAAATGATTTAAATTACCCACTTGATTGTGCCTTTAGTCTGTATGTTTCACAAAGCTTTTGTTATAGTTCTGCTGTATATTTGGGTTAGATAATGTTGCAAAAACATCACAATACACTTACTGAAGAGCCTTTATCAGTTAAATGTATGATTTAGTTTTAAGATTTTTAAATGCATAAATGTTATTGCCTCTGTATTAGGCTTTTGAAATTAAAACAGATGATAATTCTTTAGCCTGCGAACATGGTATTAAATTTAATTCCAAATGGCATTAAGTTTTAATTCTTAAAAAGGTCTTTAAATTTCACCAGACAAAACCTGGAGCTACCTTGGGGGAGCATGTGCACAGCAACACCTGTAACTAAATATAATTGTTAATCATGTCAATAATGTTATAAAGTACTCCTTCCTCATAAAGTAGTTCAGTTCAAAGTGAAACATATACAGTGCATAGACTGAATAAAGAAGCAAAGGCACTCGAATCCTGGCTTGTGAAATTCCCGTTCTGCTTGATGTTAACCTACGTCAATGTTTTGTGTATCCCTTACACTTAGTGGTAACAGAACGCTCAGTTATTCTAATTGGTATCAATTTGTTGGTGTAGTGCTGGTACATTTACATTTTCCTCATCTTATTTAAAGTATATGCTATTATATACCGGGCGTTCTTCAAGGATAAAACATGAGGCTTCCTTGAATACAAATTGCAAATTCACTTCCCACTGACGCATTTTACAAACAACACAGTTTCCAAAGTGCTGCACATAAACAATAAATAACAATAAATTACTCCACTAGTCCCCACTAAAGTAATAAGAACCAGTAAAACCAAATAAGCGCAATACAATAAAATAACAATAGATAAGTCTAAAAATAAAACACTATAAAAGACACAGGCAAAGACAAATATTACTCATATCAATCTTGTCACCCTGTTATTACACATGAGATATTTTGCTTTTAGGCACCCATCATTGCCAATTTAATGTTGTTTATCCAGCCACTTATTGACAGACTCTAAAATTAATAAGTTTGTTTTTAGGACATTTTACAAATGCCTCAAACAGTAGTGTTTTTTTTGTTCATGTTTTTTTTTTTTTTTCTCCACTTGTCCTTTTCTTTTTATTGACTAATCACACTTATAAAATGGGCTTTCCAGGAACATGTGAACTAAAACAAAGACCTTAATCCTACAAAACTTCTCATACTAAAATAATGATGATGATTTTAGATATTCTATGATCCTAATTTTACTAGACCCATATAGACCAATCAGGCAGAACATTATGACAGGTCACGTGAAAAACACAGATTATCTCCTCATCATGGCGCCTGTTAGTGAGTGGGATATATTAGGCAGCAAGTGAACATTTTGTCCTCAGAGTTGTGTGTTACAAGCAGGAAAAATTGGCAAGTGTAAGGATTAAAGTGAGTTTGACCAAGGACCAAATTGTGATGACTACAGAAGACTGGGTTAGGAAGGTAGTCCTAATGTTCTGCCTGAGTAGTGCATACAGGGCTCGCCCGACGTCCTTGGCAATTACTTTTTTCTATAGAAATTTGACAGCCCCTGCCCGACGGGCTATCATACAAACTGTTAGGAAATATTTATAACATCTGTAACAGAGGCGCAATACTTTGTGCTGCTGTTTGCGGCGCAATTCCGTCTCTGGGCACTGTCCCTCAGCCGCTCCCCTGTCCACTCTTACTGTTCAGACAGAGTGAGGACAGAGTCAGGAGGAGAGTGAGGAGAGTGAGGACAGAGACAGGAGGAGAGTGAGGAGAGTGAGGAGAGTGAGGAGAGTGAGGAGAGTGAGGAGAGTGAGGAGAGTGAGGACAGAGACAGGAGGAGAGTGAGGAGAGTGAGGAGAGTGAGGAGAGTGAGGAGAGTGAGGACAGAGTCAGGAGCAGAGTGAGGACAGAGTCAGGAGGAGAGTGAGGAGAGTGAGGAGAGTGAGGAGAGTGAGGACAGAGACAGGAGGAGAGTGAGGAGAGTGAGGAGAGTGAGGACAGAGACAGGAGCAGAGTGAGGACAGAGACAGGAGCAGAGTGAGGACAGAGACAGGAGCAGAGTGAGGACAGAGACAGGAGCAGAGTGAGGACAGAGACAGGAGCAGAGTGAGGACAGAGACAGGAGCAGAGTGAGGACAGAGACAGGAGCAGAGTGAGGACAGAGACAGGAGCAGAGTGAGGACAGAGACAGGAGCAGAGTGAGGACAGAGACAGAAGGAGAGTGAGGACAGAGACAGGAGCAGAGTGAGGACGGAGACAGGAGCAGAGTGAGAGCAGAGTGCGGAGTCGGGTGCGGAGTCGGGTGCGGAGTCGGGTGCGGAGTCGGGTGCGGAGTCGGGTGCGGAGTCGGGTGCGGAGTCGGGTGCGGAGTCGGGTGCGGAGTCGGGTGCGGAGTCGGGTGCGGAGTCGGGTGCGGAGTCGGGTGCGGAGTCGGGTGCGGAGTCGGGTGCGGAGTCGGGTGCGGAGTCGGGTGCGGAGTCGGGTGCGGAGTCGGGTGCGGAGTCGGGTGCGGAGTCGGGTGCGGAGTCGGGTGCGGAGTCGGGTGCGGAGTCGGGTGCGGAGTCGGGTGCGGAGTCGGGTGCGGAGTCGGGTGCAGATGTAGCCTACAGTATAACAGCGAAGATTTAAATAAAACTAAACACCCAGTAACTCTTCACTGTAAACCATTTTGGCATTAACCAAATTAATCAGCAGTAGCTGAAGATGAGTGAGCACCTGAGCAAAGCAACAGAGCTAATACTGAAGATATTCATCTTTAGCTCATGTTTGTAAATTAGTTTAATTTAGCTATTTATTCAGTAGGTTATATTTATATATGACCATATGAATTTACAAGACCGGAGTCCTGTTGCCTTTACAAGTTGGTCAGGTGGCCATTCAGAAAATATAAATATGCTGCAAAATACCCTAGTTTTAAAGCCCTATATAAACTATTTCTAAAAAAAAAAGTAGCCTATACCATGTTGGTGTTAGTCAGGCAGTTCAGTGTTGTGTTGTTACCGTAGTTTAAAAAAAACATCTTTAAGGTAGTGTAGTCAAGTGTATTTAAGTCTAATGAAGTGGGCATATCACATTAAGAAATTATTTATTTGGGCTATTTATTATTATTTAATTTCACTTCCGCTACTAAAATCTGAAGAGTGCCTGTCAGGTATTTTAAAATTTTGTGAGCCCTGTTATAGTCAAGTTCACTCTGTGGTTTCTCTACAGGCATATGCATGTGTAGGTAAACTGGTGCCTACAGAAAATGAATGGATTTGAGTGTGTCAGTATCTGTGAAATTCAACTCGGTTTTTACAAGCCCTGAGTCCAACAAAGGTTTATAATTGGACCTTATAAATAACTTAATATTTTAAAGAGCTAGAAGTCTAGTAAGTGTGGTTAATATGATTTACCCTTATAAAAAACACCCTTTCCCAACCAAACCAATTACCTGAAATAGACAGGAGCTAGTTCATCAGACGCCTGAAAGCTACTGACAAATTAAATTGTGTACGCTCTTGTTGTCACAGCAACTCCAGGTGGTCCCTCTGTTTGGAGACATGCAGATTGAGTTGTCCCGCTACATCAAAACGAGCGCTCACTTTGAAGAAAACAAATCAAGGTGAGAAACGCAAGTTATTATGGATGCATAATACAGTATATTGCAAATGTGTTTTTTCTGCACATTATCAATCACAAAGAACTACTTGTATTGCAGTAAAGTGATGGTCCTCCTTGTGACCTTGTTGTTATTTAATTATGTTTTTGCCAGCGTTGGTTTGTTGGTCTGTCTGCAAGAAAATACTCAAAAAGTAATGGTCAGATTTTGATGAAAGTTCAGGAATAAATCAATTAAACCTTTACTTATTTAAAACATTCACATTTGTTCTACTTTTGTACAGCACTAATAATTCTACTAAATAATGAATTAAAAGGCATCCTATATGACTCTATACCTTCCAACACTATCCTTGTCTCCTCTCCTTCCTCAGGTGGACTTGCACGTCGACCTCCAGCAGCCCTCAGTACAACATTTGTGAGCAGATGATCCAGATTCGCGAGGATCACATGCGCTTCATCTCTGAGCTGGCTCGCTATAGCAACAGCGAGGTAAGATTTACACTCGGGAAGTACAATCCTGGGAAATCCTACTGGCAAACACTGCTTATTAGATACTGTGCTGTCTTCTGTCCTCAACGGTGGATCGATATGATTAGTCTTTTCCTTTAACCAGAGTATCCCCAAGGTGTTAAAAGTGTTAAAGGCATTACGTTTGATGGTATCAAAATTAAGGCCTTAAAAATATTAAACCTAAGGCATAATTTTGTCTTACATTTTTAAATTGTAACATGTTGACTGTAAGTGACAAACTTTTTGAAATTTTTTTTTTTGAAACGCACAGGAGCACTTCCTGGTTTCATGTGTCTATGTAGAGCCGTGAGGCGTTTTTAGATCTTGAGAAGGGCAGCAGCTTCGCAAAAAGGATTATTCAAACAGGAGTAAATGAAACAAAATACAACCCCAATTATGTTTTTGAATCACATTACGACATGGTTAAAAAAAGTCTATTTAGCAGAATAGGGGGTCTTGAAAACCATCTTAAAAAGTCAGAAATGTTCCCGGAAAACCCTGGTGGTACCCTGAAAGTAGATTTTTGCTTATGCTGGTACTATAACAAATTATGCCTACATATATATTTTTAATAGCAGAAAATGCAGATATACACGGTTGAGAATGAATCTTAACTATAAATGAAAAATATAGACATGGCTTATACGGGGTTTAACAGGGTTTGAAAACAAATCAAACGCACCCTATAAAGGCCAACACACACCAGACGCATGTCAAAAAATACGCCCCTATAAGGCGCACGGCGGTGGCTGAAAACACATGGCCCCTGTACTTCTGCAGTAACGAAGATGGTTCTCTGCTCCGTGTGACACAGACACACAGCTGTAAACACTGAGGGACAGCAGCTGCTGCTCGGGGGGACACAGGCAGCAGCTCCTGACTCCTGCTGCAGTCAGAGCATGGGGAAACTCCTTTCTGTCGCTAACTCGCTAATAACCTGCTATAGACAGGGGCGGCTCCAGACAAATATCATTGAGGGGGCAATGGGGGGTCCATATTAAATAAAGAGGGGGCAATGAAATTCTGACGCAACAATATACACCAAAAACAATAGGCTAAAATCAATAAGCAAAATATAAATTACCATTAGTATTGAGCAACATATTTACAACATTCCATCATTTCCTAAAACTGCTGATTATCATGGATTATAATAGGCCTACTATATTTATAATTATGCCTGAATTAAACTGCAGTATCAATGCAGCTTATCATCAAAGCTCAGCATTATTTTAGTAACACTGATGAGTGACAGGAGCTCCATGGTAACGCTCAGGGGAGGAGCTTGTAAGACTTCGACAAAGTCAGCTTTCCTCATGCACGGCAACAACAAACTACTGCAGGACAAAAACAAAGCAAACAGGTGACATACATCAGGCTCTGACGCCTTCCTCACCTGTCTCCTCCCTGACACCGCTGCCTCTCCTCCTGTGTGTGTGTGTGCACGCGTGTGTGTGTGTATGTGTGCGTGTGTGTGTGTGTGCGTGCGTGTGTCTGTGTGTGTGTGTGTGTCTGTGTGCATCAGCCTCATGGCAGTGTTCGGAGTGGCCGCGGAGCGCGAGTCGCCCGCAGCCTCCACAACAGAACTGAAGTGGAAGCGGCCAGAACTCTGATTGTTATTAAGTTGCTTGTATTCTGTTTAGTTCGTAACTCGTGCAGTTTTCTCGCACTTCCGCGGTGTCTCGTGTTTTAGAAAGAATCCAAGGATTCATCTGCGTGTCATTCAAAAGCCATAGGCAAATGACTTTATTTGGAAAGACATGGCTCCGCGATCTACCCGCACTGCTTTTACGATCGACGGTAGATCGCGATCGACGGGTTGAGGACCACTGATTAAAGGCTTCTCAAGCGTTTGGTGTAATTTGAGGCGGCCCTCCAGGTGTGCTTTGGGCTTAAGACGCGCATGCTCAATGCGTTTGTTTAAGGAAGCGAGACAATCAGTGAATGATGAGAGGGGAGAGGGACATTCTGTGCATTAAATCACATCACGGAGCGATCATAAGCAACTAAAACCCACACAGACACATATATGATGAGAGAAAGCACTGCCTGGTTCACATACTTTAGCGTCAGATTTTTTTTTCTCTCTCAAAAGCATCCGCGGTCCACGGCTGCTTTCTAATGTGTGTAAAAGCTGCAAAGACCGACCGGCTGATCTCTCTCTACCCGGTACTGCGTACCTCCTCTAACTCTTATGCCGGTACATAGTACCGGGCCGTACCGGGTCGTACCGGCTTACTTTCACCCCTGCCTGTAACCTGTTTGTAATAAAAAAGAACTTGTATGTACATTTGACAATCTTCTGAACTACTGTGCCTTTGTGCTGGCTCTGTGTGCTCTCTTATGTGAGGAATATTTGAATTGCCGGCGGTGATGTAACAGGCTTTTCAGCAGATGTCTTGCCCCTGTGGATTTTCAAGGGTCACAATTCTGTGTCATTCAGATGAAAATTTAACTGTCAGGCCCATGGATCAGGGCTGCTGGAGCACTAAAGCCAAATATAATATGTCAGTGATAACTGTCCAGAAAATTGAAAGTACATACAGTATGCCACTCAAAACACGATTATGGCACAGAATATTTTACAGCAGGTTTCCTTTATGCCTCATGATTGGTACATTTTCCTGCTTTGTCCTGTGGATATTGGGCTGTTAAGTATAAAGACTTTATATGTACAGAGCTTCAGCGCTAGTTCATTTTTTGACTGTAAGACTGTCCGTGTAGGTGGTGACTGGATCGGGTCGGCAGGAGTCCCAGAAGACAGACTCTGAGTACAGGAAGCTGTTTGATTTGGCTCTGCAGGGCATGCAGCTGCTCTCCCAGTGGAGCGCTCACGTCATGGAAGTGGTAAGGATCTACAAATTTAGTAGCTTCATTTATGCATTTTATATCCATAACAATCCAGTGATAATAATATTATTCATTTATTCATCTTTTTTCTTCTGAAGCCTATCACAGTAACTATAGTCCTTAGGCGGGGTACAGTCTGGACAATGGCCAGTTAGTTCCAGGACACAGAGATATACGCTGACAGACACTCTCACATTCATTCACTTGGGTCAATGTAAAGTCACCAATTCACCTAACACATGCACATTTCTTTGGACGGTGGGAGAAAGCCAGAGAGAACTCACAGTAACATAGGAAGGACATGCAGACTCCACCTAGACTCCAGTCTGGTTGAAACAGTTCAGAATGGGTTAAAGTCTGCAGCTATCAAAATAATTTTTATCTTTGTGAAAAAGGTTAGTCATTGAAATTAAACACTGCATAAAGCCCTTCATTCTAGATAATAGTCATGACTAAAATGGGAAATAGTTAAATGCGCGGGCTCTTAGAAGCATTTTACCAAGAAACTACTTGTGCTTTTTTTTTTTTTAACATCTAAATTCATTTTAAAAGTCCTTGCTGGCATGGTCATTTAAAGCCATTGAGTAATTGCTTTTTAGGAATGTGTTGTTATTTCACAAGGTGGCTGGCCTTAAATTAAAAAAAGAAATGTATGTATTAAATGTATATTGCAGTACTCTTGGAAACTGGTTCACCCCACTGACAAGTACTCCAACAAAGAGTGTCCAGATAATGCCGAGGAGTACGAGAGAGCCACGAGATACAACTACACAAGCGAGGAGAAGTTCGCCCTTGTGGAGGCATGTTCAACATCGTCTATGCCTTCTCTTCTAATAATTCATATTAAGGTCTAGTAATGAAATGTTGGCTCTTGGCAGGTGATTGCGATGATAAAGGGACTCCAGGTGCTGATGGGGAGAATGGAAAGTGTGTTTAATCACGCCATCCGTCACACCATTTACTCAGCTTTGCAGGATTTCGCTCAGGTCACTCTGCGCGACCCACTGCGCCAGGCCATAAAGAAGAAGAAAAACGTCATCCAGAGGTACCACAGATTTAATATGACGAGATAAAGACTTCAAATCTTACTGGGTTGTGCAAATGTTCACTTTCCGTACATTTGTCAAACACCTTATTTAGTTTAAATAGACCATCATCATACATTATTCAAAAGTGGAGCTGTTTGGTGTATTATGAGTGTTGCACAGAGTCAAGCAGCCACACAATTGTATTAAAAATCATTTTGAGGGGCTTCCTTCTTGATGTGAGAGCACTTTCTATAAATTGTATTTGAAGCGGACTTGCAGGACAAAAATATAACACAAAGAAGATAGTAAATTGTAGCGGTGCAAGAAATTGGCGCTTAAGTTGAATACTTCTGCAATAAATAGTAGTATTACTGAATATAAATTCACAGAGCTGTAGCAATTTCCTACATTTTTACACATTTAAGAGATTTACTTTTTACTATTGCTTTTTTCCCCTTTTGCCTCTCATTTTCCTTTGAGAGTCTTATCTTCTGCACAACAATTGACTGCAGTGTTTAGCTCCAGCACATGCTTGGGACCAAGGTCCAAAGCTTACTGAAAGTACTATGCCACGCTTATTTGTGTTACTTTAGACCCTTTTTAGTAATCTCTCTAGAAGAAATGAGGCATAATCAAAGCTTAATATTATCACAGTATTCATTAATTTTTTTTCTCTTATCTCAGCGTCCTCCAGGCCATCAGGAAGACGGTGTGTGACTGGGAGACGGGCCGTGAGCCCCACAATGACCCAGCTCTCCGAGGGGAGAAAGACCCAAAGGGAGGCTTCGACATCAAGGTTCCCCGTCGAGCTGTGGGCCCCTCCAGTACTCAGGTGTCACCTCTCTGCCTCACCATTACTGTAGTTGTAGGCACTGTACCTGTCCCACAGCAGCTGTCCGTACACATAATCTGTCTTATGGAGCTCATGTTGGCCCGAAGCCCCAGAGATTAGCGCTCAGGTCTTCATCGCTGCATGTCAAAGTTGAATCGTCTGTGGATAAGGGAGATAATAAGGGAACACAGAGGCTAAAGCACGGCCACAAAACACACCAGCCTTCTCTGTATTCATGATCATTTACCTTTTAGATGTACGTTTCTCTCATCTACAACAAGGTCGTGTCTCAGTGACCTTGTGGTGTTGTGTTTAAATCAATACGTGGTAGTGCTGAATAGTAATGCACTTACTGTATGATTCACATTGTCAATTTGGCATCTTCTTTTATGTGGTCTAAACTGCTGCTGATCTGTTTTGGGCGCACTTCCAAACACGTTTCTCTAAAACAAAGGCCTGCACATATCCAGCCTCTGTTGTTACTTGTCTTTATAAAAATAGTATATTTTTCTGCTACTTTTCTGTTACAGGGGAAATGTAAAATGTTCCCACAAGGCTAAATGGATGGAGAAGTACCATTATGAGTAATTAGTATTAAGGTTGCACAATATACTAAGAACCTTATTGGAATATTATTTATCACTATAATCTACTAGTAATTGTCATCACAGTACTACCTGTATCGCAATAACATTATGGTCTTTCATGTGTAAAAACAATTGTCCAAATGGAGCCTTAAATCAATCTGTGGTGAGTTCAAATTTAGTCCTAGTTTTGGAGCATTTTAGTCCTGGTTTAGACTTAGTTTAGCCATGGCATAGTACTTGGTTTATTTTTGGTTTAGTACTCCTAAATTTAGTTCTAGTTGAGACCTGGATTAGTCCCATTCAGTCTTTGTTTAACATTGATTTGGCCCTAGCCTTGATCAATGAAAGTTAGTCCAAAACCTTGCATTTGTGTTTAATTTTGTATTAAAAAAAATCTTTTATTATTTCAAAGGGGGGTTCAAAATATTGTCGGTCATATTGTTAATCCATATAGTTATTTGTATCATGTTGTGCAGGCCTGCTTTAACATACTCTGCCTTTCCTGTAGCTCTACATGGTGCGGACGATGTTGGAGTCTCTTGTTGCGGACAAGAGTGGCTCTAAGAAAACCCTTCGCAGCAGTTTGGAGGGACCCACCATCTTGGACATCGAGAAGTTTCACCGCGAGTCCTTCTTTTACACCCATCTGCTCAACTTTAGTGGTAAAAAAAAAAAACACAAAGTGAGATTTAACTTCCCAAATCCTAGTTTGATCACATGACTTACTTGTTTTATTCGTCCTCAGAAACTCTGCAGCAGTGTTGTGACCTCTCCCAGCTCTGGTTCAGAGAGTTTTTTCTGGAACTCACCATGGGACGCAGGATCCAGTTCCCCATCGAAATGTCCATGCCCTGGATCCTCACAGACCACATCCTGGAGACCAAGGAGGCTTCTATGATGGAGTGAGTGTAGCATGCCAACTAGTGGCTTGACAATCCTTTTTTTTTTTTATGAACCCTCACTGGAAAATAGAAATGTGTGGTATTCAGCTCAGACCTAACCTTAAACTTCTAACTTTAACTTTTAGCCGTCCTACAATTATCTTGGCCATGATATTCATGCTATTTTTGTATTGCCAGTAATTATCTGCATTTTACTTTGCTTCCTTTTTGTTTTTCTTCTCTGCTCCTCTCTGCTCTGTTTTGCTGTGTAAGCAGACATAGTCAACACTAGCTTAGACACATTCTCTGTATTTAAGCAGCCTTTCATTCAGCGTTGACCAACAGCCAGTGAGCGCACCCTATATTTTGAGAGTGCAAGCACATTACTTAAAAACTTGATGACGTCACACACTCATCTAAACTACACTTACAGTAAATGAGCACACTTTAAGTTGCATGAAATCATGAATTCATTGTCTACATAGGCATTGGGTGCTCCTACTAGTTTTCCTCTTGTCTTTAAAAGTGAGGTGATCCCGGGTAAAATCCTTTAAAAAAAAAAGTTGGGATTAGTGTAAATGGTTTCAAGTCTGTTTTAAATCTTTGCTGCAGGATTACACTGATACCAAACAGGTTTTGCATAAGCCATTAAGCATTTACTCTGCAGCTGTTTAACCAAAAAATCTGAAGCTACACAATGAAACCCATTCATTCTGTTATTTGAACTAAAAATGTGCATGTTTTTTTATTACTGTGCAGCTGTAATTGCATTGTAATTTTTTTTATTTGTTACTGTTAAATTTCAGGTATGTGCTGTACTCACTGGATTTATACAATGACAGCGCTCACTATGCCCTGACCAAATTTAAGAAGCAGTTCCTGTACGATGAGATAGAGGCTGAGGTAATCAAGGAAGAATTTTCAAACATTTTAATAAGAAAGTCATTATAAGCTCAAGCTCTTTCTAGTTACTGGATTGTTCTTGTGCTTTATTCTTTGTTCTTTTGCACCACTCTTATAATTGAATTCACAAAGTACTCAATGTCTGCGCTGTATGTTTGAAGACCGTTCTATAGACTTCAGGGATTACCAAGAAACAAGAATTGTACATCCCTATATAAGTTGATATTTCTGAAAGACGATTATGTGGTTATTGAGAATACACATTAATTTGACTGTACTGTTTCTTTAGGTAAACCTGTGCTTCGATCAGTTCGTCTACAAGCTCGCTGACCAGATTTTTGCCTACTACAAAATACTAGCAGGAAGGTAAGTCATGTTATTCTGTGTTTAATTACAATTGATTTAAAAAGGTATGGGGGATAATAAATCTCAACCACAGTGTCAAAATAGGCTGTAATCATGATTTTAAACTGCAAATAATATCTAGTCTGGAAATATGAGCTGAAAAACAACTTCTTAAACAGAAACCTTCAACCACAAATGCTGTCACAATATTACCAGTAAACAGGCTCACATCATTGTGGAAAAGTGAACTTATTTCAATTTAAAGTGTAATGCATGTTTTTAGGGCTTGACGTTAACTTCTTTGCTCACTGGCCACCTTGGCTAATGTTCTTTAAAAGTTACTAGCCATTTGGGATTATCGCTAGTCACAGTTTAGATGTTACAATGTTGTTTCATGTGAAGTCCTGATAAGGCTAATTTAATACAGTTCAATATTACCATTTATTTGCCAATGGCCACTGAAAAAGTACGATTAAGTTCAGTATCAAAAAGAGAACAAGTTTATAGGGAAAATGTATGTTTTTGCTTGTTGTGTAACATTTATTAATTCACCACCATGTGTTTTCAGTTAAGGCTGCATTAATAGCATTTTTTTTTCCCTCCGCTGATAATTTAGTTTTAAATTATGGGCCAATTTATAAGTGCAGCAGCCGGTAGTCAAACATAAAGTAGTTCAATTGTAATAATGCAACTGGATAAAGTGGCTATTGAGACTGAATGTGTCACTAGCCAAAATTAAAATCTACCCGCATTTGGCCGGTTGGCAAGTGTTAATGTCAAGCCCTGCATGTTATATAGATTCAGTACACACAGACTGAACTATCTTAATGATGATTATGTAATGTTGTGTAATGGAACTCTATGACTGTAAGCCACTGTTAAGGTTTCTATACCATCACAATTTCAGATGACCCCATGCCTCAAAGTACGGGAATCTTAACCTCTTATCTTCTGCCTCTCACAGTCTTCTGCTTGACAAGCGCCTAAGAGCGGACTGTAAATCTCAGGGGGCCAATATCCCGTGGCCTGCCTCCAACCGCTACGAGACTCTGCTCAAACAACGCCATGTTCAGGTACAGCTCATGATAGTAGATGTTATTACTACTGTCATTACTCTATTTTGACCTCATCTTGTTGTTGTTTTTTTCTTTTCCCTTTAGCTCCTCGGTCGCTCCATTGATCTAAACCGGCTCATTACCCAGCGTGTTTCTGCCGCTCTGTACAAGTCTCTGGAGCTGGCCATTAACCGTTTTGAGAGTGAAGACCTCACCTCAATCATGGTAGGGTGAAACGTAAAGTCATCTCATGTTTGCTACTTGAAATTATCAAGGTCTTAAAAGTAGTAAATAAATATTAATATTGCAGGTAAAGGTATTCTATTTTATGGCCTTTAGTGTTTAAATTGCAACATAATCTTAGTCTAGCATTTTTAAAGTATAGGTATCATGAGAAGTCATAAATAAATGTTGCAGAATTTGAATCCAGCTTTTACTAAAGTTAATTTGTATAAGTTATACTGTATATGTATTTGAGTCATCCAGCTATTACTAATGTTAACTTTGTTTAAGATATGTATGTAACAAGAAGTAAGGCCCATATTTAGCTGTGTATTTGATTAATACTTGGTAACTAATAATAAAAGAATGTGTCTTTTTGTGATTCAGGTGTGAATTTGGCATTGCGTTCTGTGGCTCAAAAAAGTCCTGAATTTTACCTGGAAAACTTTAGAGATATCCTGATTATATTTGCATTTGTGTTGGTTCAAAGGAGCTTGACGGTCTGCTGGAGATCAACCGGCTGACACACAAGCTGCTGTGTAAGTTCTTGACTCTGGACAGCTTTGACGCCATGTTCAGAGAGGCCAACCACAACGTCTCCGCTCCGTACGGCCGCATCACTCTGCACGTCTTCTGGGAGCTCAACTACGACTTCCTGCCAAACTACTGCTACAACGGGTCGACCAACAGGTGCGCCATGGTTTATTTCAGTGTTTATTTTTTCATTTTTGTGGTATAGGTTGATGTGGCCTAAATAAAATTTCACAGCCCCCAAAGTGATATACAGCAGGTAAAATGAGTAATGAACACAACATTTCTGACTTGGGTGGTTTATGGTGGCAGGACTGCTCTCTGATCACTGATAGATTTCAGATGGCGCCTTTTTGCACCTCCTTTTTTACACATGTTTAATACTTTCTCCCTGTGTCGTCTTATTTTGTTACACCTAACTTAATTTTTGACATTTTCAGTAACGCAGAATATTAAACTGACATACATTTGTTGACAATTTCAGCTTATTTTTCCTCTCGAGCCACGAGTAGCATAAAGCTGTTAATGAAATATTTTGCCATTTTAGTGTTAGTTTAGTGTTAAATAAATACAGTGATGCACAGGATTTCGTGGAGTTCGTGGAGCCGCTGTGCTAACACAACCTGCTACTGACAGCTGCTAAGCCATTTACTGGCATTAGATTTCCAGTTAACGCTGCATTTAGTATTGGGTTTAAATCAGTTTTTACTACTACTACTACTACAACAACAACAACTACTACTACTACTGCTATTATTACTACTACTATTACTACTACTACTACTACTACTACTATTACTACTACTATTTTGCCTGTGTGCCATATCTTTAATATTGTGGGCTTTTTATCAGCTGATAAAGTATCCCATTATAATTGCTGGCAACATGTATGGTACATTTCTATCTATTTGTTTGTTTGATAAACTAGAATGAGTTTGGAGGACATTACCAGTAGGTTTTTCAGCAGTACCAGTACCTATGTCAGCTGCTGAGTTAGATACGCAGACCAAACAGAGAAAGTTTATCCGTGGATTAAAAAGAGATTGTTTTCAAATAAGACAATACAGATTAACAGCCCATATAACCATCTGCCCGACAGCTTTTATGGACTTTGTGAATGTGATGGTGTTTTGAATTATTGTAAATGGAAATGGTATAAAAATAAAAGTAAGGATTAGTGTAATTTTTGAGCCTGAGTTTGAGGATTTTAATGATTTTAATAATGGTAAGTGTTTGTTTTTTGCCTCTACTCTTCTAGGTTTGTGCGCACAATCTTGCCCTTCTCTCAGGAGTTTCAGAGGGACAAGCCACCAAATGCTCAACCACAGTACCTGTATGGGTCAAAGGTCAGTATGCTTTTCCACTGCATTTGACTAGTGTGGGAATTAAATTTGGATTTTACCTGCTGTCCGTCCACATTATGTCCAAACATTTAGTACTAAGACCCTTTTAATGCATATTAAAAGCCACATCGCATTAACAATTTCGCATAAACAATTTTGCATTTCCACATTGGCTAAAGACAGCTACACTCACTTGGTTTTGATATCTAGCTTATTTCAATAAAGTGCTGCTTTAGATGAAATGCAAATCTTACGTTGGTAGCATGTCTAATTTAGAGATACTGGAGTCAGTATGTGGTAAAACTAAATCTTGAATGAATATTCTTCCTGGTCAGT
Source organism: Bostrychus sinensis (assembly GCA_020698575.1). Lineage (NCBI taxonomy): Eukaryota > Metazoa > Chordata > Actinopteri > Gobiiformes > Eleotridae > Bostrychus > Bostrychus sinensis. The sequence goes on from CM036246.1 coordinate 25,696,966, forward strand.
CATGTTGAACCTAAAATGTCTTGGATATATTTTGATATTGTAAAATCATATTTTGATAACATAATTCCTTAGTGTTCCCTGGAGGGGCTGGAGAAAGTGTTTGAGGAGGGGGTAAGTCTAGGCTTGTTGTCTGAAACTGCTGCCCCCGTGAGTTGGCCCTGGTTAAGCAGAAGAAATTTGCCATTTTTTAGGCTTTATTGATAGGACAGAGTAGAGGGATATCGGGTAGAGAGCAGGGAGAGAGATTCACCAAACTGCTGGAGTCTGGACTCAAACCCATGACTCCGAGGCAGGCTGTAGTTGCCTTACGTATGCACTACAGCTCTCCCAACTGAGCTTTACCGCGGCACAGCCCTGCTACTAACTGACCAGTGTCCAGGGTGTACCCCAATTAAAGAACATAGTTGCTGGGATAAATGTTGCAGTGTTGTTTTAAATCTTTTGGAAAAAGTGGATAATTTTGTTATTCACAGTGAGCCACATTAACTAAGGAAGACTGAAAATTTTCCTGAGCTTTGTTTATTTACAAGAGAAACATTCAGTGTAATAACTCAAATAACCCATTTGCCAAAAAAGTTGTGTGATAATGTTTGCTCAGAAAGCTTTTTACTCCACAAACAATTGGATTTAATCACTGGATAAAAATACTGACAATTGCATTCCGGCAGAACAATGCTATAATGACCTCAATCCTGTCAAATCACGCTGGCTCGCTCCCCGACAGCTTAGACAGGCTCCTGAGCTCGTGGTCCTGGTTTAGTATGTGTCCGCCAGTGGTCTGGGGCGGGATGAGTGGGGTCTGGATCACCGTCCCATGGTTGTTGCTGCTGTCTTCGCTGCTGCTGGGCGTGTACAGGTGTCCCGATGCGGAGTTGTCCTGGCAGTTCGGGTCGACAACGATCCCGTCGGTGTTGGTCTGACTCGGGATGGAGCAGATGGTGTGGAGACAGCCCCACAACAGGACGACGGCGATCACCAGGAGGAGGATACAGCAGGTCAGCCACACGCCCATGGCCAGCTCCCAGCCCGTCCGGTCATGGGCGTCGCTGCTTTCACCCAGCGTGTTGAAAACCTGGCACTGGTCCCGCACTGGATTAGCCGCCTGGCATGTCACACACAGGAAGTAGGCAGTCTGGGGGTGCAGGTTGGCCAGATGTGTGCTGGTCTGGCTCACCGGGATCCGCTCCTCGTGCATGAAGCTTTTGCGTTTGTACCCCATGAGGAGGCTGTTCCAGTTTGGGTCGTACATGACGCTGTAGAAAGTGTCCAGGCAGTGGGGCGACTTGGGCCAGCTCACCTTCGCCGACGTGGCTGAGATGTTGTACACTGCAACTCCCATAATGCAACGCTACTTTTGTAGTTTTCTTGTAGTGCTCTCTTAGTTGTCTTAATGCAGCTTTTGTTTTCTGACAATGTGACTGAAAGAGAAAATCAAAAACATAGCAGAAGATGATTACTATAAATTATACTACTTCCAATTCAGCCAAAGGCCATTGTACTGTTTCTGCCAGTCCCAAGCATGGATAAATGGAGAGTGTTACTAAATTAGTATACAAATCACTGAACACTAGGAAAGCAGATAACTTGCTGTGGTGACGCCAAAAGGGACAAGCCAAAAGAAAAGGCAATGATTGATACTATTTCCATATCTTTCGTAAGCTTTTCCTCTCGTCAAACCATTGTGAATATAATTTTAGACTCTATGTGGTTGTTATGTGCGATGCTATAACTGATTACTGGTAATTTCACCCACTTACTGTGCACTCCTATAGTCCTCATCTTACAGAATTTAGTGTTAAATGCAATTATAAAACATGACATTACTGCATGTGTGCCTCTCTCTGGCAGAGACCTCCGCTGTGAGGAGCATAATAGGCATTGTATAGAGGATTATATCACAATGCACTTATGTATACAACTCTGACTGCTAGTGTTGTGAAAGGTGAAGATCTGCTGGCCCAGGAAGCCACTTAAAAATCAGAAAATGCAACACTAGTGTTACAGAAGAAATTTTCTACAACTGAACACAAAGTACGATGTCTGTATATGTAGTGTAAAGGATATATTATGCTTTTATTTATATTTTTAAACCAATTTTGGTCACCTCTAGAACCGCATTGCACATTTTACAACCTTTTAAAACATTTTGTACTAAACGAGAATGTTTTAAAAAGTACCCTACTGCTCCCATAAAGAAACAGCTGAAGAGACCAGCAGAGGGCAGCAGAGTGTTGCGGTCTTTTGAACATAATTTAAAGAAACAAAGATTTTCACTTCCTTAAACTTTCTGTAAGATGCCATTTTACTACAAAATGAAAAATGCAAAAAAAAAAGTGGAAACAGAGCTGGAAATCATTTTTTGAATAAATTAATGCTAGCTGGAGGTAGAGGGCTTGTTAATTGGCCAGTGCTTCCTGGAATGGGTGGGGTTTTGCGGGAGAGGCGGAGGTAGGCGCAACTGAGTGTTTTGAGTCCTCAGAAAGGCAATATATTATATTAAAAAAATTACTAATTACCTTTAAAACACCCATTATTTCTGCCAGTCCCAAGCCCTGACAAATGAAAAGTGTTGTCGGGCAGGGCATCGGGCTTAAAAGCTAAGTCAGATTAATATGTGAATCACTGCACACTAAGAGGCAGCTGATTTGTAGTGGCCTCCCCTGAAGGGAAAAGGCAAAAGCCAAAAGGTAAAAAGAAACCCCTTAATTTTTTAACCTATTTTATTTTAAATTGGAGATATTTTCTACATTTGAAAAGCATCTGTTTTAGTAGTTAATTGCTTTAAGTATTCTTATAGAAATGCATAGAAAATGATTGGATAACAATGATTACCTAGTTGCATGTAAATTACTATAGTTACATTGATGTCCCATTATGAAAGTATTGCACTTTTTTTTTGTGCGTCAGTGATGGCACAATGTAAGAAAACATACTTCTTGTTTACTAATGAGCTGAGAGTCAATAGTTGTCACCCATTCACGTACAGACTTAGATGAAGGACTTACCGGGAAAGCGGCTGCAGCAGGTGGTACATATCAAACAGTAGTGCCCTTAGCTGTCACTGTACATTTTCTTCCCACGTTTTTCTGCTACACCACGGTCATTTTTTGTGACCGTGGAGACTTGAGAGATGCTTGCCGCTGTGTCCTCCGCTCCTGCCACACTAGTGCTACTGGATTAGAGCAGCAGCAGCATAATAACTCAGCAGCCAACAGGAGAGTGAGAGAGAAAGGGAGAGAGAAAGAGAGAAATGGCTCAAATCTGTGGATATAGTTATCAGTGCAGCAAATGGCATTGAGCCTGGGTGACCACATCCAAATCAGATTATAGTGAAGTGCTATATGCGTAACCTGTAAGTGTCGCAGCCGTCATCTCTCTCGAATGATGCTTTTGATTCATAGTGAGTTTATTGCCATCTTTGCAAAGCCTGGATTTAACTCAGCACATGCATCTTAATAAAGGATGGGTGCAACAAGTCATCAAAGTGAGGCAGCCGTTTATTTTCTAAGTAACAACATCAGGTGACAGTGGGCCTTGCAAAATCTCAAATAAAAAACAATCTATTGTATAAAAAAAATGGTTAGGGTTAAAAGGCTAAAACTTAAGAAAGTAGGTTAAATCTGATGGCACATTATTATTAAAACCGGATTGACAGATGGAGCGGCGGCGCATCATGACGAGCACTTGCCAAGCCTGTGCCCAGTGTGAATGCCCAAACAAGGTCATATGAGTTTTACATATTATGTAATTTAATTTTTTTCCCTCCTTTCACTGAATGACACAAAGAAAATATGACTAATGTGTCAGAAATTGGGTTACATCTGTTGGCATAATATTAAAATCTAAAATGGTGACTATAGTGACAGTTCAGGCCAAATGTGGATGCCCCATAAAAGTCAGCAAAATGTTAATAATGTGAATGTATCAAGCATATTGCAAGATGGAAAAAAGACTGAGAAGCCGGCCTTGAAAATACAATGTGTAGTTTTATTTCCATTTTGGAGACATCTGGTGGCACAAGGGCAGAAATGCAGATTCCCCTCACCTCACACTGCTGCTTTTACTGCCACTACTAGAGCGTGTCAACAGCTACGGTAGCCCTACAGGGACATGCTGTTGTCTATAAACAATCTAGTTTGAAAGATGGTGATTTACCTCTGACAATTTGTAACAACATTTTATTCAATTCATTTACTTTATGCACGAATGTGTGTACAGAGCTTTTGATGTCTGTTTTCAAGATACACAGTTGTAAATGGTGGTAATGTTTGACTCATCGATTTATTCATATGTGGCTGTTGAATTCAGCCACATACAACATTTTACTCATGGGACGTTCTATTGAAATTAAAGGTATGCTTTTTCAGGCTTTTTGAAATAGTTTTGGGCACATTTGCATATGCACATGAATATGACGCTAACAAATAGATAAATGAGCTGACTCCTTAGTGATTTAAATGATGAACTGGTTATAATGAGACCGGGGTGGCATATGGATTGAGTGTTTTCATATTGTTAGAAAAGAACTGGCTCAAACATGTGGGAATGAAATAAAATAATCCACCAGGTATGTTTTTGACAACATTATAACATGGTTGAAAGCTCAAAAAGGTTGATTTGGCAGAATAGAGGACCTTTAAGTGAATACACTGAAGAAGAAAATGATGATAGGCCTGAGTTTTAAACAAAGCCAGAAGTGGCGTGTCCAAACATTAGTGATTTTTGGGAGTGTTTTTGGACATTGTTCACCTCATGTCTGGTCCATCTGCTGACCCATCCATCAAGTCTCTCGGGGAGCTATGAGCCACATTGTGTTGAATTGAATATTCATTATCCCCGCAGACTGCTTCCTAATCCTATCCCGTTATAACATAATCTTTTTCTTAAGCCCTTTTTATCTTGAAATATCAACATTCTCACTGCTCAAGCTACATCTTTTGCATTGTTAAACAGTTTTCTCTTGCTGTCTTTGCAGTAAAACCTCAGCATTATTCACAGTTGGCACAGTGAATTTTGTAATGCATGATCTGTTAGAGCTCATAGGAAAATTCTGGCTTATGACAAATATGTGAGCAATGATTGGCCTTTACAGCCTCTAGAGGGCAATAAAAGTGATGTTATTGTGAGCTTTTCAATTCAATTTCTCAAATGTAATATTCATCCTTGGATGTTGACTTCATCAGGTTAACTTCGGTGAGCAAAAGCTTATTAGAAACACACACTTAAAATTTATTCAGATATTAGTTTCAGCTCAGGTGCATTATAAATATTCATCCTCGCTCCATTCATTTGGTTTGAAAAGCTGCGTGTTGTTTAACCTTTTGGGTTGGCTTCTCTTTTCAGACCCTAAACTTGGCGTACAGCAGTGTTTACGGCTCGTACAGAAACTTTGTGGGCCCGCCGCACATCAAGGTCATGTGCAGACTGCTGGGTTATCAGGGCATCGCCGTGGTGATGGAGGAGCTGCTCAAAGTGGTCAAAAGCCTGGTAAGTAGGACTCAGTGTTTTTGTTCGTCTGACTTATTATTATTATGCAGTAAATGGTTTCATGGACAAACCCAAACCTATATTAAATGAAATGAAATGAAAAAAATGTGTGTGCAAAAGTTTGGGCACCCTTATAGGTTTTCTGATTTGAATGCATGTAACATCTCAAAATGGATTACATGTAACACAAAAGTTGTTAGATTAGTTAGATAAGTCTTAAACTTCATAGACAGGTGCATTCAATAATGAGAAAAGGTATTTAAGGTGGTAATCAGGAAATGGAAGGACACAGGTGAAGTTGATGTTGAAGTGGATGTGGCAGGCCAAGAAAAATACCAGAGAGACCTAGACAAGGAATGGTGAGAATGGTTAAAGACATTATTAAATGTAAAAAAATGTTCTACTAACTGTTTTATTTTATAAGTATAATGTTTTCTGAGATGGGTTGCTGCCATCAAAAAAAAAAAAATCTCATTATTATTTTTTAAATGGCAAAATCAAATGAAATATTAAAATCTCTCTTTTTTTGTTAAGATACTGTATTTTTTGGGCATTTTTAGGCTTTATTGAAAGGACAGTATAGTAGGAAATCAGGAAGAGAGGGAGGGGGGGAGATACTCTGCAAACAATCGGAGTCCAGCGATGCCAAGGCAGGCTGTTGTTGCTTTGTTCGTGCTTCAGCTCTACCTACTGAGCTATACCACGGTGTATAATATATCTCTATTTTAACGCCTGATAAACAGAATTGTTTTGTTTGTCAGTAAAATATACATTGCAAACCACATCATCCCTGGCTTTACTGAATTGGGTTTGTGTAATGTTATTGCTCTCGTCTGTCGTTCAGCTCCAAGGCACCATAATGCAGTACGTGAAAACCCTGATGGAGGTGATGCCCAAAATCTGCAGACTTCCTCGTCATGAGTACGGCTCTCCTGGTAAGTGTTAAAATATGGAAAAACATGCCATATGCAGTAACGATGTTTAATATTGCAAATCTCATGTATAATTCATCGCCCCCTTTGGCAGTGTGAGTTCAAGTAGAATAAAAAAAGTACTTTAAAGAATAATTTCCACAAGTCAAAGTTGGGGTCACAAGCCTGTTTGTGCCAGTCCCAAACCTGGACAAACGGAGAAGGTTGTGTCAAGCAGGACATCCAGCATATAACCTATGCCAAATCAATATTTATAGAGGAAGAAGAAGAAAGCTGGGGCTAAATCAGTGTTGCACAAAAACTAAATGTAGCAATAAACCAGGGTAAAACATGGTCTAAACTGAACTAACCAGGTCTAAAAGGGGATAAAATGTTGGTCTATAGCAAGACTGTGAATTTAGATGCACCACAGATTAATGTATAGCTATTGTAATTTCAAAAGACAAAGAGTAAATGTCTGTCACATAGAAAACCATTGCGAGATATTCAAATATTCCTTTATTGGGAATACTGCAATGATAAGACACAGAGTACACTGAGTGCTTCAGAGGGTCTAGAGTGGAAAAACTCTATAAAAAGGACGTCAGGTGCTCTTCGAGGATGAAGCCACTCGGATCATTGTAGACAGGACAAAACAACTTACTATAGAATCACACACATACGTTTATGTGTGGATGTGAATGTGAGTGGGTGGGGACTACGGATGGAAATTAGCTCTGAGCTATAATCCGGTGTATTTACGGCACTAGCTGTTCATTAATACACGCTGTCCCATTCAAATAAATAAAACAAAATATATATATATTTTTTTTAAATTACGTCTTAGGTAGCTGTCAAATGGTTGTCTGGACTTTATTTTTTCACAAAAGACACATTGCGGGTTGGATACCAAGTCATTTTCTTTGTCTACACTGCAATAACTTTCAAACAACAAAATGGATTTAACAGTTTTTGCCCAGACTGTCCAGAGTAAACTTCACGCCCAGCAGCCGCACCTCTAAGGGCAAAGAATATAAAAACACATCACACTTAATGCAACCTAATTACTTACGAGCAAATTAGCACAAAAGGCTAAGGTGAAGACTGAATACTTTAGAGCTTACTGCTGCCAATGAAAATAGCTCAGAGCTATTTTTACTAAAAGAGACAATTCACATGGAGTATTAAAAACTGAATGTGTTTCTTCAATAGGGATCCTGGAGTTCTTTCATCACCAGCTGAAGGACATTGTTGAGTACGCCGAACTCAAAACCGTCTGCTTTCAGAACCTGCGGGAAGTGGGCAACGCTATGCTGTTCTGTCTGCTGAGCGAGCAGAGTCTGGTACTTACTTAAAACACTTAGGCCTGGCCAGCCATTGTCATTCTTTTTCTATTTCAGAGACCAAGAGTTATATCACAATTGGTGGTCATAAGATTGTTACAGCTTGGCAAGAAATCCAAACTCACTTTATCTTATTAAGAAAGTAAATGGCTTTGGCTGACCAGGTTAACCAAACTAGGTCCAGAGATAGAAATGTCTTGTATTTCTACCTATACCTGACCCTCCCCATGTGCTCCAATAAGTCCCAGGAGGAAGTGTGTGACTTGCTGCATGCTGCACCTTTCCAAAACATCCTCCCCAGAGTCCATGTCAAAGGTAAAAGGAAGAAAACAAGTCATTAACTTTTGAGCTGCAAAGACTGACTTATTATAACTGTTTTTTTGTTTGTTTGTTTTTGTTGTTTTGTTTTGTTTTTTAAGAGGGAGAACGTCTTGATGCAAAGATGAAGCGCTTGGAGGCTAAATACACAGCTCTGCATATGGTTCCTCTCATCGAGCGCCTTGGGACCCCACAGGTAAGACTTTGTTGAAATATACTGTGCAAATGTTTTAAGGAGGTGTAAAAAAGGTTGTTAACAAAGAGTGCTTTAATGAATACAAAAAACATCAGTAATGGGCCAAGGACACAAGGATTATATATCTTTCTTTGTTCATAGCCTCTCCTAAAAACCTGTCATAGACCTAAAGGCTCATCTTGTTTTTTTTTTTTTTTTTTTCACAATAGCAAATAGCGATAGCGCGTGAAGGCGACCTGCTCACCAAAGAGAGGCTGTGCTGCGGCCTCTCCATGTTCGAGGTCATTCTCACTCGGGTCCGTGGCTTCCTGGACGACCCGATCTGGCGCGGACCGCTGCCCAGTAATGGAGTGATGCACGTGGACGAGTGTGTCGAGTTTCACCGCCTCTGGAGCGCCATGCAGTTCGTCTACTGCATTCCCGTCGGGGCCCACGAGTTCACAGTGGAGTAAGTCAAGAGAAGATTTTACTGTTAGCCTCGGGGTTTCAGTGTCAGCTACAAGGGGCCAGTCCACTTTTTGTGCCTGTCTGAAGCCAAGATGGAAAAGGTTGTGTCAAAAAGGGCAATCACTGCACCCTAGGAGGCAGATGCTTTGCTGAAATATACCAGCTTAATTATAACGATGGACCACCTGGATATACAAAAAGCAACTTCTTAGTGATACATCTATGCAGCAACTTATGAAACTGCTGGTGTGGAGCGCTTCATATCTTAACTGGCACTACTAGGGTTGTGACGAGACACAAATCCCACGAGATTGAACGAGAACAAGCCGATACGAGATTATTTCACACTATTGAAATATGTATCTTACACAAACTAACTCCCTGGTTTTGTGTGTAACATCAACTTGTCATGATGGTATTTACTATTATTTTAATTATATGCAACAGCAGAACATGTGTACTGTCAAATGTGTTGCCACAAACTCAAATGACTGCTTCTTCTTTGTAAAAACTAACAAAACCTGATCCTGAGACCACAAGACAGATTTTTACCCTCACGAGAATCTTGTGACTTGTGACCGTACCAATTTGGCCGCCATAAATTGATAAACAATAAAATGTTAACAAGTTGAGAAGACAAACCAATGGGAGGTTTTAATTAAGCCTAGATGACAGATTTATTATTTTACAAATGATTCATTACAATGCTTTTAGGCTTTCATCAAATAAAAGAAAAATAATGCCTACTTCCACTTTAAGTTATGAGCCTGCATCTAAAAGAAATAGGTTAGGCCCTTTGAAGCATTGTTAAACTCTGATAAATTGGTGGATGTAGAGCAAAGGGCTTTGTGGTCTCACCATTTTCACTCCTAGCCCAAAACTGTCACTGAAGATTTAACACTGCACCCCCTTCCCCTTGTGTAGGCAGTGTTTCGGAGACGGGCTGCACTGGGCCGGCTGCATGATCATCGCTCTGTTGGGACAGCAGAGGCGCTTTGATATCCTGGACTTCAGCTACCACCTGCTCAAAGTCCAGAAACACGACGGCAAAGACGAGATTATCAAGAGTGTGGTGAGTTGGAGAAAAGTGTCACGATTACAGCGCTGCATAAATGAACTAGTTCCAGTTATTTCAGTAGCTCAAATAAAAGTGAAACGCATTATTATATAGATTGAGTTCACACCGAGCAAAATATTTCTAGCATTTATAATACATAATTAGATTTAAAAAATAAAAATAAATGAATGTTTTTTTCATATTTCGGCTGCTCCTTTTCTTATTTCACAACAAACCAGTTACTGTTATTTGGCATGTGTGTCTTGCCCAGGGACACAGCGACAGTATACGCTTGGGTGAGATTCGTACCGCCGACCCTCCTGTTGATGAGTAAATGATTAAAGTACATTAACCAGTGTTGCCCCAAAAGAAAAATTAAATAAATGCTTGAAATATATTACTCTGTGTGTGCTGAATTTATATTTTATGCTTTTCATTTTTGAACTGAACTACTGAAATAAAAGGTAATACTACTATTAAGCAGCAATAAAGCATTAATAAATCATATTTTAATGACTAAACTGTTTATAGACACTGAAGTAATACATTAACTTAATTCAGGGTAGCTCTGGGTTTTGTCCTGTTAAATTTAAGACCTTTTTTAAACTTTTTAATGCCACAATTTAATGCCAGGATCATCCTGCAAAAGAACAATGATCTTTATAAATTTTACACTAAAAGGTTTTTATTTTGAAAATCTTATTACAGATGACATAACTCCTGTGGTGCACTGAAAAAAATAAAACTGAATTATAAACTTCAGTGATAAAGTATAGTTACAACTTTATTACTGCTTTATAGTGGTGGTGAGTTATTCTTAAGTGTTACCAGTCACTTTCCCACAGTATTTTAATTTACTAATGTGTGCCTTGTACGTCATTCACCAAGTAAACTTTACAAATTCCCACTTTAACCTCATCTGATGCATTTAAAATATGTCTCTTTCTTTGTAGCCACTGAAGAAAATGGTCGACCGGATCCGCAAATTCCAGGTCCTGAACAGTGAGATATTTGCGATCCTGAACAAGTACCTGAAGTCCGGAGACGGGGAGAACATGCCGGTCGAGCACGTGCGATGCTTCCAGCCACCGATACACCAGTCACTCGCCAGCAGCTGAGTCAGTACTACCCACTACTGCAAAAAATACTGCGGACCAGCATTAACTTCTACACACATTACCATAGAACCAGAAATATTCCTTCTCATTTAATCCAGGGTCGCAGTAGCCAGGACCATTATGGATGTTGGGCCACATTTTTTTATTATTGTGTCAGAATGAAATTTTGTATTCACATGTGCCTTATCATAAATTAATCCACTTTTTGGTAAACTGTTTTATACTTGCAGATCCGAAAGAGATTTGGGAACGGGGGATTGTTTTATCAGAGAAATATTTAAAGGTTTTGCAGTGGTGGAAAAAGTATTTTAAACAAGGGTGAAAGTCAGTTTGTATTATCTATATTATTGATGCATGCTAAACTTTTAGGATAACTGAACAACATCGACAAATTTCATACTCGTGTTAAGCATTTATTCACTGTGCCTTGTGTTTCAAATGTTTTAAATCATTTTAATTCAATAAATATGTAACAAATCTGTTGGTTTGTCTTGATTGGTGTCCCCATAAACACTACAAAAGCTTTGACTTAAAATAAGAGGTTATTATTCAAGTAATCACAAGACGTTTAATTAAAGTGACTTAACGCCAATCTGCCAAAACATTATGACCATAATAACTAGGTAGCCCCATATTCAACAACCTGAAGTTCTCTGTGTATTGTGGCACCTTTCTGTCAGAACCAGCATGACCTCTGTTCCTTCCTTGGGCCACTTTTAACAGATCCTGACCACTGCAGACTGGGAACGCCCCACAAGAGCTGCAGTTTCGGAGACATCTTCTAGTGGTACCCTGGAGTCTTGGAGTTCAAGTCAGATTTAGTTTAATTTGGAGACTGTTTTATGATTACTTATTTAGTTCTGGTTAGGTCCTCTTTATGTTTTAGTCTGGGGTTTGTCCAAATACTTTCCTGGGTGACACTTGCCTGAAAGGTTTTCAGATCTATAGGACGGGCTCAGCATAGAGGATGAAACACAAATACTACTCAAAAGAAACATTACATGGTTAAAAGCTCAAAAAAGATGATTTAGCAGAATAGGCGAACTTTAAAGGTACACGATACAAATTTATAATCCATACTGAAGCCTGTCCTACACGCCAACAACAGCATAGCTATCTGTGCTGCTTATACTTGGAGTAAAACTGTATCAGGTCACAGAAGAGATTGCACGTCTTCAAAGCTTTGTTGAGTGCTAAACCCAAATATAAAGTTCATGAAAAAGTGTTCATTTGGAAGTTCTTCTAACTGAAGCGTTTACTTTTCTGGATGTAGCCATAAAATAAACTAATGTGTCTCTCTCCTGAAATTATTTTTGTGAAAGCTAGATGTGCTACCCTTCTGCTTTTTGATTAATACTGTAGCAATGTGGCAGCCATTAACCTGACAAAAGTTGACAAGATTAAGGCTCATTTCAGTCCTTTAAAAATGGTACTTGGGAGGCCAAATTCTTTCTGAGGTAGTACTTGCCTGAAAAGTTTGAGCATTATCGTTCTAACACACCAACTTTGAAAACAAACTGTTCACTTGCTGCCTGATGCATCCCACCCACAAATAGGTGCCAAAAAAAAAAAGAGATAATCTGTTTCTCACTTCATCTAGTCAGTGGTCATAATGTTATGCCTGAGCGGTGTAAATGTCCACATCAGTGTTTCTTATATTAAAAATCATAAGTATACAAACTAAATCAGTGCATTGATATGCTTTTACCCAAACAAAACATTTCTTTAAAAAAATATTTACATGGCTACAGAGGAATGAAAGTAAGTTGTGTTGTAAGTAAGGCAAATTAAAACAGACAATACAATCCACTGGTCTCTCCAAATCACTGTCTCTGCTGCACAGGTGATTGTCTTACTGGGAGTAGAGCCCATGCCTGCATTGAAGCTATAAATAGTCCAGAAAAAACATCCTATGAGAAAATGATTGCTCCATTTCTTCTCGAGACGCTGTCAAAAGGCAAGCCAACTTCTCTGTCAATGTCCTCTGTGGATTCGTTGTGTAGCAGTTCGTAGGTGCTGTGCGACGCCATGCCGTTCGCTGCCGGGAACGCTCTCTCCTCCTTCCTCATCGACACCGCCAGTGCTGACAGGCTCACGTTAACGTCCTTGAAGGCGTGGAGCAGGAAAATGCCCACGATGATGGTGAGGAAGCCGCTGAGGGTCCCGATGACGTCGTCTGTGCCCATGTGCTCCCATTCCTTGAACAAAATGGCCGAACACGTGAGCACTGAGGTGGTGAAGAAAACGTAGTAGATAGGCGTCACTATGGAGGTGTTGAAAATGTCCAAGGCCTTGTTCAAATAGTTTATCTGCGTGCTCACACAAGCCACAAGTGATAGAACCAGGAACCAGGCCAGCGGCATCTTCACCACGTTGCTCCCGGAGATCGCCTCCTTGATGGCGATTCCCAGTCCTTTGACGCAGGACACGGACAGTGCCCCGATTACTGAGCAGATGGTGATGTACACGAGGATGTTGGTCTGGCCAGTGACGGGGACCCACGACGAATATGAAGATTAACGCCACGATGATTACAAGAGTGGCGAAAAATAGAAAACCTGGAGAAAGAAAGGACTATAATAAATGATACATGTATTAATGCAGCACCAAGGCCTAATTTTGACAACCGTATCAACAGAAAATGCAGTACAATTGTAGTTTTAGTTAGAAACGAACAAAAGAAAAGTTACCATTTTGCTTCCATTTTACCAGCAGCTCATAGTGACTTATACGCGCTCCCTCAAGTTACAAGGTGATAAGACAACAGTGTTTAGCATCTTACTTCAAAAAAGTAATTAGTTATAGTTACAAGTTAAAGTAACAAATTGCTAGGCAAAGTAACTATGGCGTTACTTACTTTGTTGGAACAATAAAACACAATAAATGTTTTAGAACCTTTAAGGGTCCACTGACTTAAGTTGAGGCCAAGTTTTGTCCTGGATTAATCCTGATATAGACCTGGTTCTGGGGATAGACTACAGTAAACATATTGGAAAATGGTGCTGTTGTGGATGTGGTTTGTGGAGCTCACGTGAGCCGCCCCTGGGCTGCGAGCCACGAGCGTCTTGGTGGCGTGTGACAGCGAGAGGTGCTTCATGTCAGAATGAAACGACCATGGGGCCGTGCGTAAACATTTTTAATGCATGGCTGTTACTTCCTCCTTCTGAAGAGTGCAGATGCTTTTCTCCTTGCTCCTGCTTTGACCAGCTTTACTTTTGGCCTTACTCAGCATGTGAGTGAGCCCACCCACACCAGAGGCCACACTCTGGACCTGCTCATTACTAAAGTTCATATTTCAAATGTTACCGTGGCTGACGTTGCTTTGTCTGATCATTTTTGTGTCTTCTTTGACCTGTCTGTTATTCCCAAACCAGCTGCTGGTCCTGCAGTTGTCCAGAGGAGACACATAAATGATAGCACGGGGACTCTGTTTATGGAAATAATTAGGTTTGAAAATACCTCATGTTCTAATGTTGATCAGTTGTTGAACTCCTATACTTCTAGTGTTCTTAAGATTCTGGACACCATTGCTCCTATTAAGGTTAAAATGGTTAGAAATAGGCAGAAGGTGCCATGGAGAAATGCAGGACTCGTTCAGGGCACAGAGAAGGGAGTGCCGGAGAGCTGAACGAAAATGGCGCAAGTCAAAGCTCCAGGTTCATTACGTCATATACAGAGAAATGTTGAATGTTTTCAATCAAATTCTGCGTAGAACAAGGGAAAGGTATTTTTCTGAAATCATTACAAACTGCAGTAACAACTCACGTGTCCTGTTTGCTACAGTAAACAGGTTAAACCCCCCAACTCCATTGCCTTCAGAACTCATTTCCACATCTAAGTGCAATGAGTTTGCAAGATTTTCTGCAAGAAGGTCCAGAGTATTAAACATGCTATAAACTCCACAACACAGATAACAACCCTGCAGCCATCCAGACACTCAGAGCTGACAGACTTCACCCCTGTCACTGACAAAACAGTCCAAGAGATCATCTCCAGTCTGAGTTCATCCACATGCTGCCTTGATTGCCCACTAGATTTCTAAAATCTGTGCTGAGCAGTTTGTTACCTCAACTTTCTCATTTAATTAACATCTCACTGCAGTCTGGGATATTTCCAAGGGCCTTGAAAACTGCTGTCATCAAACCTCTCCTAAAGAAGAGCAGTCTTGATGCCACAGTACTGAACAACTATCAGCCCATATCAAACCTGCCGTTTTTAGGTAAAGACCTTGAGAAAGTTGTATACCAACAACTTACTGACTTTCTTCTGTGGAGCAACTTCTTTGATGATTTTCAGTCAGGTTTTAGGCCCCATCACAGCACTGAGACTGCTCTTATCAAGGTGACTAATGACATCCACCTGAACACCGACACAGGCAAAGTCTCCGTCTTAGTACTGCTGGATCTGAGTGCTGCTTTTGATACAGTTGACCATGTGATCCTGTTACAAAGATTAGAGAACTGGGTGGGCATTTCTGGTACTGCCCTTAAATGGTGTAAGTCCTATCTTGAAGACAGGAAGTACTTCGTTGAAATCGGTAACTGTGTCTCAGACCAAATGACCCTGACCTGTGGAGTGCCCCAGGGGTCTATCCTGGGACCTCTTTTGTTCAATCTTTATATTCTCCCTTTAGGCCAATTAATAAGCAGCACCAACAGTATCCTACCACAGTTATGCAGATGACACTCAGATTTACATCTCACTGACAGCAGGTGAATATGGACCTATGGATTCACTTTCTCCAGCTAAACACAGACAAGACTGAAATAATCATCTTTGGCCCGCAGAAACAAAGACAAGGTGTCTGTAGTCACCTCGAGTCTCTTTCACTAAAACCTACAAGTCAGGTTAGAAATCTCGGGGTAATCATGGACTCTATTACTCTATTACTACTATCACTATTATTTGGCTTATATGCAATAGCAGAACAAATATATGGCCAAATGTTTTGCCACAAAGGTTCTCCATTGTAAAAAGTGTAAATAGATCCTGATCCTGAGATCAAAAAAGCTGTTTTTTTACCTTTAGGAGATTCTTGCAATATTTTGATCTTGTGAGATCTTGTCGCATCCCTATTGTATATAAATGCTTGTATATAATATCTAATTTACATATTGCCTGTGACACAAAAAAGTTTAGACTAAGATTATGTAGCAATGTGAAAATTAAAGACGTAGACAAACAAAATGCCATAAAATATAATACCTTGAAAGGCCTTAATTTTGAGTATCAAATTTAGCTTTTCATGACTTCATTAGATAGGACAGTGGAGAATTGCAGGTATTCATAAGGGTTGGTAAATTGTTGGCAGTGCACTGAATACCTTTTTAAAACTTTTAAGACCAAATAGTCTGTTATATGAAAATATTAGTAAAACCGTCAGTGTGTGTACCTGGGTCGACCAACTTGTAGCTCATCTCCTCCAGACTGTTGATCTCTTCCTCTTGCGGGGCATGGATTACCATTGTGGTGGAGCCCAGAATGCTAAGCAGGCAGCCAAGCTTCCCATGCAGGTTTAACCGCTCTGTCAGGAAGTAGGACGACAGCACGGCACTGCAACAACAAAACATGCACTGTCAATCTTCACAGGATACATCAGATATGGTCAAATCAGTGTTACTTGTTATTTGAACGCTGTGCACCTGACGAGCACGCTGAGAGCTCCCAGTGGCGTGACCAGAGTGGCAGGAGCGAACGCATAAGCTGCAAAATTGGCCGCTTCCCCTGCGCCCACTGTAAAAACATTTTGGACAGAAAGTAAATGTGACAGGTTGCTATTTACAGGTAAACTACGACATACTCTCTGAAGAGCTGTGGTGTAACAATTGAAAACGTATATCCACCCAGTCATTTGCAAGTGAAAACATGTGTGTAGTTGATGCTTATTACACAATAAGACATTGCTGACTTACTTGAGAGTAACCCAGCCCACCAAAGCCATTCTTTTAGGTAGGCATGGCCGCCCTGTCCTGGAATAGAAACATTTAGAAGATGTAACATGGTTGTGTACATACCTTTATTACTTAATAGCAGTCAGTAATTTTCCAGGTAATATTTAGGACATTTTTAAGCCAATTGTGCTAAATTTTAATGCCAAATTAACATCCACAATCACACAAAAAATATCTTTTTAATGCTATATTTTTCTACAATTACTGTATATGTGGAATTTTGATAACACGTGTATCTTGAACATAACATTAGGAATAGAGTGGGTACTTGAATGAAATGCATAAACTTTGCTGGCATCTATTTATCATTTTACTTAATATCTGGAGCATTTAAAGGCTAGAATGAGATAGGGTTTCTGCAGGCTTCCGTAAGATTAATTTAAGAAACCCTGTAAGCTTATGTTGGAAATTATGTTGAAATGAATGAAGTGATTAAGATTAAGACTGAGATATGAGACTATAAAAGACTACCATTATGTAAAACAATGATGAACAACGTTTAATACCTGCACATAACATATAGCACTTTCAAGGCCTTTTTTAAAAACATAATTAGATGTAATATGTTTAAGACCTTGGGATATCCTGGTATTGTTTAGAAAATGAAGTTAAACATTAATGAGGTGTACAGAAAGTGCATATGATAAATGAGCAAAAACAAACATGAACAGTCACCTGCTTATAGGAGGAAAACCAGGTAAGCCTGAAATGTAGGGGAAGGGTGTGTAATGACGATTTCACTGGTCTAATTCCTTAGCTGAGGTTTCGTATTGCACAACTACCAACAAGGAGTGCTGCCTATTTTAGGACATTTTATGCTACATATATTTTTCTAAGTTGTTGATTTATTACTGCACTGTACCTGCTCGCATGGAGCCCTTCCTCGCCAGCCGCAGCAGCCCCTTCTTCTTGAGGATAAAACTGCCTCCGATGAAGATGCTGGAGCTGATGGCCAGTCCGAGGCCGATGTAAAAATCATACTTTCCCCTGTCCTGACCCATGCTGAGAGTGCTGTTGGAGCCCGTCACATTTACAGAGAGACAGTGGAGCTGCTGGCGGTCATAGGTACAGTTCTGGCCGGTCCAGATACCTACAAGCAACAAAAAACATTGGTTAAATACAAAACAGCAGGAATAAATTAAAAATATAAAATAATAATAATAATAATAATAATAATAATAATAAAATACCATGTCCACAATCCACACTGCACACTGACAAGAGAGAGGAATTCATAACAGCGAAATCTAACTAGGCGCATTTAAAATCTAACTTAACTAGTTACTCGTGCAAACACACCATCCGACTGTCACATAGCCAAATGGCAATATGGGTGTTGATGTGCTTAGAATATCTTGAGCAACCCGGCTGTCTGTGGCTGTCTGCGTGACTAATATGTAAATGCTTTTATTTGGAGCCTTGGGAATCCAGGAAGTAGCCCGAGGTAATGTTAACCTTGTCGCTAGGTGCAGCTTTTTTTTTTTTAACGAGCTTTAAGTCACACAAGCAGCTCATGTTTCTGGACTTGTTTAATGTTTGCCACCTTCCTATACCATTCTGCGTCGTAAAAGTCCTATAACGTCATATGATTTATTTTTACAACATTTTTTTAAACTAGGCGTTTCCTCGGATAGATATTTAAATAGAAACACGCACACGTCGTTAGCAACATTAGCTTAGCGCGTTAGCATTAAACACCACTTATTTATTTACACTAAAATATAATAATAGATATTAAATACCTGTCCAGATGTGTACGCAGAAATAAAAATAATTTAGCAAGCGTCCAGCCTGCTTTCCCAGAGAGGTAGGAAGCTAATAATCACATAGCTTTATTATAGTCTTGCTTCACATTGGGTTAGCAGCAGCAGCGACGACGACACTTGACGACTGCCGCACCGTGAGCCTCTTCTTCCGCTTTGTTGTCGGCCTCTTCTCTGGGAGGATGACCGCTGAAACCCGCACCCTCCGCCGCTGCTGGAAGGCAGTCTACCACGGGACGCATCTAAACAAACACCCCACTTCCTGGTCAGCGTTTGCACACGGGACGAGCACCTCAAAAGTGGGAGAAGGAGGGACGGACTCGAGAAATAAAAGTTTTGGTATAACAAATGTAACTTACCAACTTACTGAGATATATTGCTTCAGGTTAGGATCTAGATTATAGGGTGACCAGACGTCCCTATTTAACAAACCATGTCCCAGTTGTCCCCCAGTTTAACCAAGATTAAAAGATATAGGAAACTTAAAACACATTTGTCTAAAGATGTTTGTCACTCAAATGATTTACAATATCATTATTGTATTAATAAGTGTCCATCATATTCAAAATTTAAGCCCTAGCATCATGTACCCCTAAAGACATGACAGAAAATTGCATGGATGTGGATGCTTTTTTTGTCACTTAGTGAGTTCAAATGCACCAGGATTAGTGAAAAAAATGTGTCCCAGTTTTTGGGTCTAAAAATCTGGTCACCTTTACCTAGAAAACATTTGATGTGCCTTTTTTCAAGAACTGTCTTTACTGAGACTTTTTTCATTCCAATGAAAAAAAATCAAAGCTCCCAGTCTGCATTTTCTCAAAACAATCCAGCACCAACAGCAGCTCACAGCTCCATGGAGAGGACTGTCCTGAGACACAGGGGCAGCAACACACCAACCATTTATTCAACCTATCAAGATGGGATGCACACAGATATTTATTCTACATTTTACACAAGTTATACTGGACTCTCTTTTTCTAAGATCCACTGAGCACCAATAAAAAAGTGGGACATTATCTTATGGGATGGAGGGACAGATACAGTACAACCAAAAGTGGGACAGGTGGTCACCCTATATGCACAAGAAGAACAATATTGTGATGACCAATCTGATTTATTCATGAAGTTTTGGATTACAGCCTTCTTGGAAGCCACTGTGCACATTATCCTAAAACACACAAGCATACAATCTATAAATCTATCAGAAATAATACACATTATTTTTTTATGCTTTATTCATAGGGCTACATAGTTTTGCGAGACATTATTGGCAACTCTGGACTTGGACTTGGAGGGGGCGGCCTGTCCCTTACTGAAGAATAGCCCAATTGAGTGGCAAACATTTCTATACTGCTGCCTTTGTTATGAGAAAAATGTCCCTTCCTGTTTCACATTATGATGATATAATGACCATTTATAGTGTCCTACTTGATTGCTTCACAAAATTCATAACATTGCCAGATAGGGTCATGAGTCTTGACAGTGTGTAAAAGTAATACTGCCTAATCAAAATCTTCAGTTTTTCAAAACAGTAAAGGTAACAAAGTGCATGAGATCATAGCTGACTTTTAATAGATGTGAAAAGACTGATGGTCCTACAGTTCCTGCTCTAAAATAAATCAGTAATGAAGAAAAGAAAATGGACTGATGTAACATAAATGTATATTATTCATTAAAAAGGTTGATGCATCTTTGAGTCTATGTAGCAGTTTAAAGCAGTGGTGTAATGTAAAGAGGTAAACGTACTTAATATATTTTCCTTAAGTAAAATGTTCAAATATTTGTACTCAGAGGATGCTGCGAAGTTTTCTAGACCCCCCTGAAAGAAAATATCACTGGGC
The DNA here is from genome assembly GCA_020698575.1 of Bostrychus sinensis. Taxonomy (NCBI): domain Eukaryota; kingdom Metazoa; phylum Chordata; class Actinopteri; order Gobiiformes; family Eleotridae; genus Bostrychus; species Bostrychus sinensis. The sequence goes on from CM036246.1 coordinate 25,717,398, forward strand.
CCTGTCATCGCAAACTATGCTAAACTTACATTATTGTAAGATTTTCCTGGGCTGTTGGGGTCTGTTGTCCCGGGCCTCAGGGTCAGAGGGGCCCAGAAATGATCCCTCTTCTTATATTTTCTATTATAATAGGGCCATGTGAAGCCTTCTTGCCCCGGGCCCCAACAAACCTGTTGACGGGCCTACGTACAAGTACATCTGAAAGTGAGTACTTTACTTCACTTTTTTTTTTACTTGAGTACATTTTTGCTCCTCTATCTGTATCTACAACTAAAAATGATTTAATTGGAAATAAATAAATGAAGAAACATAGATACAATACAATACACTACATAAATGCACACATTCTGGGCATAAAAATTACAAATGTATGTATTTATTTAAACTTTTCTACATTTATTTATTTATGCATTTCTACATTTCCACATATTTTTATTTATGTACTTTTAGTCCTCCATACTTCCTCCACCACACTGGCTTAAAGTGCAGAAAAACATGACAAAAACAGTAAAGTTTACAAACAAGTTATTTAAATTTTCCATAGTGATGTTACACCCAGCTGGACAGATGTGACAGAAGGAATGATGAAGTATCCCAGTACCCTGGCCGAGAAGAGCAGAGAAAACATTTACAAAAGCATTAAATCACACAATTGTTATAAGACAGCAGTCAGTTTTAACCTTTCTCACTTCACAGTCAGGGTAATGACAACTTACTGTTCACTTTAGTATTATCTGACGTGTTTCCATTGGACAAATTGGATTCTTGGTAATCCTTAATAATTAACAAGCACAATGAATAAGTTAACATGTCGGTGAATTGACACTGATACTTAGACCGGTAGTAAGTAGGCCCTTTTATGCAAATTAAAAACAACTGGATGAATGGATGAAGCTCCCCGTTTAACTCAAGCCAACAAACATTATGCTAATTGGCACACACAGGTCCCTGAGTTATATTTGACTTTAAGTAAATATTATGTAAAAAAGGGGGAAAGATCTTGTTACAGTCATTTTGTAGTTAATGTAAAATGACAATAGTTAGTACAGTGAGATGAGATTCTTTTCCTAAATAAAGTGGTAGAAAAATAGTTAAGTATTAGGCCAAGTGACAATAAGACCAAGTCAAAATTACAAAGAAACATTTATTCTTCTCTGGTTTATTCATGTTGTGAGTGGCTGGAGCCTATCTCTGCAACTATGGGCCTTAGGCGGGGTACACCCTTTATTTTCAGGACTGACACAGAGACATACACTGACAGACAACCATTCACTCTCATTCATTCACTAAGAGCAATTTAGAGTCACCAATTCACCTAACAAAAACATTTATGGGTGTCAGGGATGTTGCTAGACATGAAGCCCTCTTACTCCATTGCTGTTGTATGCACCAGACAATGTAGGCGTATCTTTTTTTTTTTTTTTTTTTTTTTTTTGTGTTTAGCCCCTAAACCTACACTTAATAAAGTAAATATTTGGAAGAGTAAACATGGTTCTGAAATGTTAAATGTTTGCATTAATCTTCAACATGTGTCTAAGCACAACTACTAAGTATGTGCTGCAGCTGTCTCATCCCTGTTCAAAATACAATATAGCTGTGTTTAAACAATATGCACATGATGAAAAATGCTTAGCAGTTCAGATCAAAGCCTCTCAGGGTCTGGATTCGATGGGGTGCGTCTGTCCCACAGGCTTGGTCTAATGAAAGCCCAGATAACTAATATGTTATTAAAGATTTATTTACTGGGGCAGAGCTGATTTATACTGAGGCAGTGGCCCAGTAAATGTGGTCTAGTGACACCCCTGATGGATAAACACCATTATGTCGTCTATAGACATGCGATTATTGTATAAAGATTTAACTAAGTGTATAATATGGCACTATTTAAAAATGATAGCTACATTATTACAGTCAGTCATTTGTGTATAAATTATGTCTGTCTTACACATAATAGTAGTGATTATGATGTTGAGGTTTTCTTTGGGAGTGACAAGGACGGCTAGGATTAGGAATAAGTGACAGAGGAACAGCTCATGCGAGAGGTTTTAGAGATAACGTCAGAGAAAAAAGACGAAGATGTTTTGGACATGTGCAGAAGAGGGATAGTGAATATATGGGTAGAAGGATGCTGAGGTTAGAGCTGGAGGCCTAGAGGAAGACCAGAGAAGAGATTTATGGATGTAGAGAAAGAAAACATGAAGTTAGTGTGAGAGAAGAGGATGCAGATGACAGGGTGAGATGGAGGCAGATAATTTCAGAATGGAAAAAAAATATCTACTTTAAATAATACATTTACTTCATTCTAGTCCTCACACATTTCTAGAGCCTAGTTATTTCATTACATTTAAGTATTATAGATACACTCAATATTACTAAAGTCCATTACAAATTAGACAGTTCAGTTATCAAAATACAAAATGCAGACACACATCAGTAAATATCAAAATATTGTGGAAAAGTGAAATTATTTCAGCTCTTTAATGAGTGAACCTCATAAATGACATAGGTTTAGTTACACACAGAGTGAAATATTTTATTGGTAACACTTAAGAATAACTCACACTATTAGGCATTAGTTAAGGATTGGAAACCAGTTAATTTACAAAACATTGCTTCAACATGAATAAACACAATTTAAGAGACAATTAAAATAAATAAATAAATAAAATATTTCACCCTCTATGTAACTGAATCTATGTTGTTGAATTAAACTACTGAAATAAATTCACTTTTCCACAATATCCTAATTCATCAACGTGCGCCTGTATGTTCTGCTTGGTTTTAGAGTTCAAGTATAAAAGGATGCAGTTTGGCATAAGACTAAATACGGGTGAATATTTTAGTCTGTCTTCTTCTGTGATTTTTGCTTCCAGGTAAGCTCCGCCTCTTGAGAAATACGCAGCAAAACCACTCCAACGCACACCGTGGAGAGGCCACAGAGTAGGGCCAAACTGTCACTCGCAGTCAGTGCCGTCCATTCTTTAAAGAGTATCGCCGAGGCCAGGATAACTGCGGTGGTGAAGGTCACGTAGTAAATGGCCTCAAACATATTGGAGCTGAACGCCTCCAAGGCCTTACTGATAAAGAAGAACTGTGTGAGGATACTGACCGCCAGCGTGGCCAACAAAAACAGAAAAATACTCAGAGCTCTCCCACTCGACGGGCCCTGACTAAACGCTTCCGGCGCGACCAGGCCGAGCCCTTTGCTGCAGGGGACGGTGAAGCTGCCGAACAAGGAGCAGATAGCCACGTACACCATGATGTTCGAAGAGCCGTGGGCCGGGGAAATCCAAACGATCAGGACCAATAACACCAGAACCACCAGCGAGGCGTAGAGTACAAATACTGTAGGAGGAAAGAGGATATTATATACAGAAATATCCTGTAAAGCTTTCATGTTAGCTACAAGAGGTGTAACAACATACTTTAAATTTAACAAGAAAATGTACTTTCACCCATGGATTTTCTGGAAGAGCAAATGTATTTTCTGACCTCAAAAGAGATGGTAGTTGTAGTAGCAGTAGTAGTAGCAGCAGCAGTAGTAGTAGTGGTAGAATTCATATTCATTCATTCTTTACTAATAGCACTAATAAAAGTAATAGTGAAAGTAGTAGCAATAATTATAGTTGTAGTAGTAGTAGTAGTAATAATAGGGGTGTGACAAGACACAAATCCCGCAAGACAAAACATGAGACAAGGTTCAGAAAGAATGAGATGAGATTTTTAAACTGTTGAAATATAAAATATTTTACTTGAATCAAAAATGTAATTTATTTACTTGAAAATCATAACATGCAAAACTATTTAGCTGCATCTTTTAAATAAACTGGTAATTAATCTATTTACTCCTATTATTTGAATAATATGCAACAGCAGAACATATAGACTGCCAAATGTTTTGCCAGAAACTCAACTGACTCACTTCTCCCCTGTAAAAAGTACAAACAGAACCTGATCCTGAGACCACAAGACAGATTTTTACCTTCACAAGAATCTTGCAAGATCAAAATGTCACTTGGGGGTGTGTACGTCACACCCCCAACTAGCAATAGTTGTACTTATACTCATGGAAATTTTAAAACCAAATAATAAATACAAGTATTTTTGGCCACTGTAAAGTTGGTCATGGTAGTAGTAGAAGTGCACGTAGTAGCAGTACCAGCAGTAATAGTAGTACTAATGGTACACTAACACTAATAGGAATAGTAGAAGTAGTAAGTATCTTCTTCTTATGTCAACTTTACACTTAATACTTTTCTTTTTTTTTCTAAAAAGTCTGTCTTGAGTAATATTATTCTTGAGTAACTGTACTTTTACGTGAGTATAGATGTGTAGTGCTTCCTCCACCTCTGCCAGTTACAATATGTGATGAACAAAGATTTTATTGAGCCACATAGAGCTTGGAAATTAAAATTTTTCAACAGAAAAGGTAGGACTCTCACCTGGGTCTGATAATCTCTCCTCCAGCTCGAGTCTTGAAGTCACCGTCTCTGCTTTAGGTGCATGGATGATGAGGATCACGGCGCCACAACAACACAGCACACAGCCGAGCTTCCCCAAGACATTCAGATGCTCCTTTAGGATCCAGGAAGCCAACACAGACCTATAAGCACACCACAGATTAGCAGTTCAATAAAAATGCATTGAATTTACATAAGCAGTAATAAAATGTTTCTTGTCCTACCCAAACAATACTCCAAGGGCTCCCAGAGGTGTAACAATGACTGCAGGCGCCACATTGTATGCCAGGAAATTGCCAATTTGACCAACAATCACTTAAAAACAATAAAAAAATAGTGTTAGAGCAAGTGTTGGTGTGGACAGTGTGCTGAAAACGACGACCAGCAGTAAGACCAAGAAAAAGGTGGAGAAATTTGATGGCAGAGGACTTGGCGAGATGACGCAACAAACAGAAGAACGTGGAGAAGAGCCACTGCAGGTACAACACCACACAGAGAGCAAAAGGAAGTTATAGAGCTTAGTGCTACAAACCTAGTGGTAATGGTAAGTGGGCTATTTGAAAACGACTGGTTGTACAACTTTTGGTTAAATAAATTCTCCCACTCACCCGGTTTGAAGTAGAAGACAGGTAGCCTGGCCTGCCAAACAAACTATTTTCCTATTTATACAAAGAAGTTAGACTGGTATCCCTTTGCTTAAATTTTCTTTCTATGGGTGGAACAATCACAGGCAGAGTAACCAATCAGAAAAACGAAGGGTGGGACGAAAGCAGTGCACCGCTAATCTGTAGGCAAAACAAACTTGGTGGATTCTTGCAGGTTTTTCCACAAAACACCAGAATACGCCGTATTATCAGCAGATCTGTACATATTCCTGAATGGGGACAGCAACAGAAGCCAGTTGTACAAAGACTTGTGGAAAAAGTTGGTTTGTTTAAATGTGGTCGTTACGTTGGACATCAGCGGGACGTTACTGCTCTCAAAATGGAAACAAAACGAAGAAAACAGTCACAGAGAGGACTGAACAAAAACACGGACTTCAGCAGAAGCAACAGGTGACGAAGGAAAGCACTAAACGCTGTTAATCAGGTTAGAGAAGTTATTAAATTCACTCTGCTTCCATATTTGTACAGCTGCAGATAAACGTCTATGAGAGGCCAGTTCTAAATCGACCGGAGAGAACGCTTCTCTCTGAGTGAGGAACCAGACTGTTCTGCTTTCGAAAAGAAAGTAGGAGAGGCTGGCTCACTAGGATAGAAGACAGGAGCAATGCCACACAAGCTAAACATGTACGGTTGTAAATGGGCCCAGTGGAAGATGTATACCGATAAAATGTTTTTAAGCTCTTAACATATCGGAAAAAAACAAACAAAGAAACAAATAAACAGCAAAACACTTAAGTACTTTGACATCAATTTAAAAGTGTGGTCCATAGAAGGATTTTTCACAATTCGCCTGATGCTAATGGAACATATTGTGGTGAGTGCAGACATATTAAGCTACTTTCTGCAGGCAGTGCTGAGTTCTGGTAGTAAAGTAGGAGTGGATTGACAAGAATACATTTCAGAGCAAGAGGAGAGTTGTTGCGAGAGAAGAGGATGCAGAGGATAGTTTAAATGGAGGCAGATGATTCACTGTGGCCACCCATAAAGGGAAAAGCCAAGAGGAGAAGGCGGCATTTAAAAATCTTCATTTAGTGCTGACAGTCTCTGGTTGCTTAGTCGATTAATCAGTCAGTGAAGTCTAGGTCTGCTAAAGTTTTAGTTATTATTTTGGTCAATTAGTTGCATGAACATGAAGCTGGTCTTATTTATTACTTGATAACTTTTATTTTTCATTTTATATAAGATAGCATAGATTTTTTTTTTTTTTACAGCCTTGTTTTCTAACTGTTTTATCACCTAATTAAGGTGTGTCACTCTGGTAACTTTGGTTAACAATGTCTTTGATCGACCACAGGCCTAGTTGCATTAATAGTAGTTTTAGAAGCAGCTTTAAAGGCATGGCTGATTGTTAATTCAGTTTTCAGTGACTCTAATCGTAACTGTATGAAACACAAAATCAGTTTCTTTAAACTTGGAGTAGGCTGTTTACAAGGGGTACTTTTACTTTTACTTCACTACATTTTAGAACAGGCATCTGTTCTTTTTACCCCACTACATTTCTGAGTTGGTTTGAAGAACAAAGTATTTTGAGTTTTGATTTAAAATCATGTGTTTTTGTTGTGCCCTCATTGTAGACACACAGTACTTATATATAACAGATGCAGTAAAGTAGTACTGCTTTAGAAACATCAGAATAATAAAGACAGAAGACCTCAGCGACAGATTCGACAGCGACAGTCTCTTCTACTGCACCAGTTTATTCATTTCATTTGGAATCAGTGCAGTCCCTCACATTTAACACATTCATGAGCTGTTAAGTCTGTGGGTTGCTCACAAGTACACTTAAAAGTGAGTACTTTTATACTTTTACTTCAGTAGAAATTTTAGAAATGTTTTTACTTCAGCAAATTTTTGCTCCTTTATCTGTACTTTTACTTAAGTAAAGAGAATGAGTACTTCTTCCCCCACTGCAGCTTACAGTATAGGCCAGCTAGACCTTTGAACTTGAGGGCCTAGTATTTAGATTACATGAGCTCATTTTCGTGTAATCTCACATTGAACCTATAGATGTCGCTGTACTCACTGGCCAGCGTGCCGCTCCACCACACTGCGTCTCTGAGGTACGAGCCTCCTGTGGAAACACAAAACAGTTACTGTGAGCCTAGAAACATGTCTCAGTTTTATCGTGTGTACATGATTTGACTCGTCTGTTGTTGTTGTTGTTGTTTACATGTGTACCGCTAGTGTACCTCTTTCACGAGAGCGTAAAATCCCCTTTTTCTGAAGCACAAAAGTCGACCCATTGATGAAACTTGATACTACTGTTATCATTATTCCAAAAACTGGCATCGAGACGCCGTTTATTTCCGAGTCTCGCATTTTTATGGCTGTTTTACACAAAATGACAGAAGTCTCCAGTCCGCAGCCGAGTGTCCGACTGAATGGGAAGTGTCACAGTGCGCATGCGTGACCCCGCTCGCCATCCATAAACAGTAACAATAACAAATATATTCTTATAAAATGTTTATATCTTCTGAATATTCCCGTTTTTTCTCGTCAAATTAATATATTATAAAAAAAATAAAATAATAATACTAAAAAATGAAAACGGCCAAAGGTATATTTTTGATTTTGTCTTATCAAGAAAATAAAAATGTCATTCAATACAACTGATTATGATTTATTGTATTGTTGTAAGTAGGGATGCACATTCGGTTAATTTTCTGTAACTGATTAACTGGTAGTCTTAAACAGTTACCGACTAACTGTTAATCACTGGCTTAACATCACCCATTATTACGTTTTATGGTGTGGTACATGATTTATTTGTACAGGGACAACGCACAACAATATGTTAACCTCGAAAAAATAAATAAATCACAAGGAAAAATGCTTGGTGCCAGGTTCTAGCAAAGAAAGCCTTTCCACCTGTAGTCCCTGGACAGGTTGATGTTATACAAATAAATAGTATAGACCAGGGGTGTCCAAACTTTTTTCCTTGGGGGCCACATACTGAAAAATGTATGTGCAGGAGGGCCACTCAGTCCAGGCGCCATATTTTGCATCACCACAAAACAAGATATCACTTTCCTTCAGAGATCTTCGCAGTGAATCATTCTTATGGATATTTTTATTGATTTGTTTTACTCTTGACCCCCTTCGACAACCCACATTTGGGCACCAGCACATAGTATGGGTTTTTTTTTTTTTTTTTTGGTGCCACCAACCGCAAATTTTTATTTTATTTATTTATTTTTCTTAATGCCAGGTACATCTCACACAAATCAAGTTTTTTTTTACCTGTGCTTCAACCTTGCAGTGAACAGTGCTACCTGTGGCAATTTGGGCCAATTGTGAATGAAGCCCGAGGGCCAATAAAAAATAGTCTGCGGGCCACATATGGCCCCCGGGCCATAGTTTTGACACCCCTGGTATAGACTTTGTTGTCAGTGGATAAATAGACCAGTCAGCATATAACAGTAACAACAAGTGTAAACAGTAACACATATAGCTGCATATGTCAAACATAAGGTGTTCAAACAATCAACCAACGTTACACTAAAACCATTCCAGCATCCAACCTTATACACTCACTCACACATTCTCTCTCTCTTTATAAAAAATAGCTCTTAATAATTTCAAAGTCATGAACCACAATAAAAAAAATGGCTTTTTAAAAAAATGTTACTCAAGTTATAGGCTTGTATATTTTAGAAAACAGTTAATTAATTGTTTCATTTGCCCTAACTTTCCAATGGTACTGTACTTTTATTCTACTGTACAGCATAACCATTAATTGTTAGTATTTCTTTCAATCGATTATAGCTATAATGCTGATTAACCATGAACACCCCTTGTTGTAACATATTTTATGGAAGCTGTATTTAGTATAAATGCCTACCTATTTATAATCATATGCTTCAAAATGTCTCATATTTTGTACCATAAAATTGCTAAGAGGACATATATGCAGTATATCAAGGTGTCTGGGTTGACAGAGAGACACACACAGACAACCATTCACTCTCACATTCATGCACTAGGGGCAATTCAGAGTCACTAATTCACCAAACACATGCACGTCTTTGTATGGTGAGAGGAAGTACCTCCTAGCTGGGAGGCAAGAGCACTAATCACTCTGCCACTGGGTCTTCCTTAAAAAAATGTAGTAAAATAAAAGTTGTTGTTACAGCGCCACACTGCACAGTATGTCCTTGATTAAAACATTTGTTGGTTGAAATCTAATTGAAATCTGAACATTTTAGTGACACCTAGCATGAATGTGGTGTGAAAAGGTGAACTGTTTTCAGTCTTGTGTAACATTATAGTTGATTAAATTTCAAAGTGCTGCTAAGGTATGGAGCTCTTTTATACTGTTGCCATTGGTCTTGTCTAGGAATGCTAAAGGACAGAAGAAGAAATAAAACCATCTCAGCTTCATAATGCGTCAGTAATGTTTGTTTTTATCCGTAACCTTGATGCAACACTCAGGACAATATGAGACTGCTTGTACTTTGCAGGAATAACATTTAATGAAAAGATGGACTACAGCTGTACATCTATTACTTCAAAATGATAGTACTCTAATATTACCAAAATTACCCAACAAAATGGTTAAATTGAGTAAAAGTACAAAAGTTAAGATGAAAGAATGTACTGCTACTACCACTACTACTATTCCTGCTACTACTACTTTATTGCTACCACTTTTACTGACACTACACACTTCTACTATTACTATTTCTACAATTAGAACTACTACTGCTCCACCCCATTTGGCAGCAAGGTCAATTTCAGTAAACTTTTAGAGATTTTAAAAGTTTATTTGAGTAAAAGTATACATTTCTCCTCAAAATTGATAAAAGCATCTACCTTCCACCTCTGAAAGAGAGTCAAACATAGGCTATTGAATAAATATATTTTTTTATACTGTGAAAGAGTGAAAAGTGGGAGTAATATTATTTTTGTTTACACACATCTTCAGTTAGAAAGTGATTATTGTTCATGATGTGGAGCATGAAACATAAACTCAGAACAGATGGAGAGTCCTCGCCCACTTTACACATTCCTCAACAAATGAAAGAGGGGGAATAAACAAAAAAAGCAGGAATCACAACTACACAACTTTTCAGTGGTCTACAAGCACAAGTTCATACACAAAGAAAACATTTATCCAAATCCTGATCACTAAATACTCCTCTAGACACTGCTGCACCTATATCCACATAGGTAACACACCTACAGCATGAGATCATCTGAAAATAGGGCGAACCACAGCGCCACCTGGCGGACAGCAGACTCCACTACAACAAAACCCCGCCCCTCCTTCGTCCCGCCTCCAGCACCGAGGGAGCGCGTGTTTTTAAATAACTGTCACTGTGGGCGGGCGGAGCACTGACTGTAGCTTATGTATTTAGTGCTGTAAGCTTCTTTTAGCGGGATGTTGTGACACAAACCCAGCGCAGCGCAGCTACGCACTGTGTTCCCATGTCCCGTGTCCAGTGCGCGAGCTGCCAATCACATCCATTATGAACGACTGTTAATGCAGCAAAGCAGCTGAGGGGACGAGAATAGCATAAGAAGAGACCGCAGGTAATTCTGTGATCTTATATTAAATGTTAGATGTATGTGCGGTGGCTGTGTTTTTGTCCTGGACCGTGCATTGCTTTTTGTTCAGTGTCATGTCCCAAAAGGTTGTTCATCAGGCTCTGGGTGGTTTAGCTTTAGCTGCGAGCTAATGTTGCTTAGTATTAGCTGTTTAGAAAGCGGATAGCGTTAGCTCAGAGCTAATGGTCATTACCTAGCTTTATTGCATATGTTTGTGATGATGCTGCGTCAGTTTTTAAGACTGTCCCAACCAAGGACGCTATTTTAATGGTGTTACAAATGTAAACACGTAGCTCCTGACCTAATGGACAAAATGTGCCCTTGCTAGCAATTGATGCTACCACAAATTTTGCTTAGGTGTGTTTGTAAATGTTGCACTGATATTTTGGGATGGGATATTTTGTTTTGTCTCTGCCCTCTCATTAGAGGTTTGAAACCTGCAGATGACATGGTTTTTCATTAGCACGCTAATTACGATTAAATCGTAAATGTAAAAGGTTAACACAGAAAATGCTCAGCATCTTCTCTGGCGTCATGTTTGAGCTGAAATATTCTCACAGTGCCATCAGCTCCTGGGGAATAACTGTGGATGGACCATTTTAATGTGGTTTCCTCTGTTTTTAATAATAAATGTGTGTTTATTTAAAGAGAGTTTTAATTTTGTTAATAGATTAATTTGTGATTGAGATTTTGTGACAGTACTGTTTTGTTACACCCTTTAAATTCTAATTTAAAAAATATAATATATAAGATATGGACATTAATGGTGTTCATTAACCTAACAAGTTCTCATTGCTCTGCTTTTATTTTTGACTCAGTTCATAATAACACAGGTTGTTTGTATGAATTATCTGAACTGTCATTTAAATGTAAGCTTCATTGTAATTTTTTCCCTCCTTGTCTCCTGTAGGTTGGCTGCGCCTGCAGCCTGGAGAGAAGAGGGGAAGATGCCGTCTCCATCTTTTACCCTCGATGCTCAGCTGAGATTTCATGACAAATGGCTGAAGATAGACTTACAGGTCAGTCTCAGATGGGTTATATATGATTCATCTGTTTTGCACAAAATCCATTATAAATTGCCCTTTTTGGATTGTACAACCTACAAAAACCCTACAGGGATGTTGTTTTGGGCTGGTGCATTATTGAGGGTCCGGGGCTGAGGGTCAGGTGATCATAGAGCCGCCAGTGGAGACCCGGTCATCCTTAAACATGTTTATTTGCACATTTAACAACGGTCACAGCCAGAGCTAATGCTGTGACACACCTGGCTTTTAAGGTGCTGTGTATACAACCTTAGGCTTAACTTGGTTCAGGAACTTTTGCAAACAATTTGTTTTTCTTGTTAATGTAAAGTATCTATATTAAACATTGTCTATATAAACATTTAGTCTTTCAAAGCAGGTTATATGAGACTGATCAACTCTGCTTGTGTTAATGCTGAAGAGTACATGGCTCATATGAGTTGTTTGTTACGAGTGTGTAACGAGTTAGTGAGCCATATGTAAAGTATGCATGAATGGTGCAACAGTTGTATGCAAAATATTATGACAATTTTATTCACTTCATATACTGACTATTTAATACATAGTCATCTTTTTCGTACTTAAAAACGTATTTATTTTGACAGCGGGCATTCTCTCCGGAGGGACTGAGCGAGATGTGGAATGAGATGGTTAAAGATGAGGAGATATCGTTCAATGGAGAAGAATCAGTGCATCCTGGTACAAGATTCATTTTCCACTTAATTAACAAATTTACTGTGCAAGTGGCAATACTAAATCATATATGTTGATTGAAATGGACATTTAATGTTTATTTTGACTATTTCAGAGGATTGCACAGATTGTTTTGGGTCTCAGAAGAAGGAGGAGCCCAACGACAAAGAGAAAAAAGAGGAGGAGGAGTCGCCGACGTCAGTTCATCACTCCATCATAGAGACCTGGGACTGGGGACGACAGCCAGGTGAGGAGTCCAATTAAGATGGAACAAACTATGGCTGTGTTTGGATCATCATTGTTATCACAATGTAGGGCACAACCACTTTTACAGTGCATTATACAGTGATTAACCATTCTGGTGGGGTTTGAATGTCTTGTGACTGAAATGTACTGCACTTAAAGTTTCCCATCAGTGCGTCAATAAAAGTGGACAGCAATGGTGACTAGACAAAATAGACCAAACTAGACCATAATTCTTTGCATCTTTTGGATTCGAACAGTGTTATTGTGACTTGTTAAACTCTAGTATACAACTGGTTTCATAAGAGATGCAATTTTGGCTTTCTCTCATGTTGTAAACCTTATTAAATTGTGACTAAAAAGGCTACTGAGCTGTAAAATGGCTAATGTTAGTGCACCTCAACTTGTAGCTTTCCTTTTAAGGCAAAAAAGATGATCCATTCTGTTTTATTAATTAAAATTCTTAATATTCATCTATAAGTATTTTCAAATTACTTGAAGGTCATATATTATGTTTTTTTCAGGCTTTTTGAAATAGATTTGGAAACCTTTGCATTAGTATTTCATGTTTTATAACTTAAAATAATGTATATGCATGGAAAGCATCTGCTGTTTGGGAGCTGTTATGTTGACTTTGCAGAGAAAGGTTGGAATAGGTGTCTGTCGTTCGCTGCTGGCAATGGTGGGGACTGGACAGAGCCTAAACTTGCTATTTAGCTTGGCTGTTAGGAACATGACGCTAACAGATAGATAAATGAGCTGACTACATTCTTAGTGACTTAGGGGTTAAAATGGTCATAATGAGACCGGTGGCAGTGTATGGGCTTTAGAAACACAAGGAGCACTTCCTGGTTTCACGTGTCTTTGTAGACTGGTGAGACCAAGCGTTTTTGTATCTTGAGAAGGGGTCGGCCTGAGCAGCTGGATAACTCAATCATGCTTGAATGAAACAAAATACTACTGCTCCAGGTATATTTTGAGGTGGAAACAACATTGCAACATTGCTTAAAAGCCCAAAAAAGTCGATCTAGCAGAATAGGGGACTTTTAAGTTTTATTACAGAAGTCTGTTAACAGAGGAGTTTAGCAAAATGTTTGTGACATACAGCACTCCACGTGATTAGGGGGGACAGAGAAATAATGGGTGTCTGAAACTCTTCACTAATTGAGTACACTATGTAACTCCATATGTAGTGTTGCATTATATAGTAATTAAGGGATTATTAGGGACTAAGAGAGAATTGGGACCTATATGTCCCCCTCTGTTATGGCTCTGGTTCTTAGTACAGTAATGAATCCTACGCTGACAGCCAACACTTTCCCAACACTTAAATGTCGAGTGGGGACGGTGATCCGGACCGTTTCAACACATGTTCCTAAATCTGTTTTTCATTTTTACAGCATGTGCTTGTGTGTGTGTGCATGTTTTTCTGGCACGTGTGATGTGGAAACTTTGAAATGACAAGTCGCCGTCTGTTGGTCAAGTCGGTTATTTTTACCTCTCGGGAGTGTAATCCTGGTAGGTGTCATAATGTGGTCCCAACATGAGGTTTATGTTTACCACTGGGACTGGGTGGGACAGAGGTATGGTGCAGGGAGATAAGAGTTGGGGGTGGGGTCTACAAACACTGGTCCTCAAACAGTGGTACACAAACGACTGATGGTGCGCAGCCTCAGGAGCGTCTGGGATTTCTGAAGATGAATACTTACTGAATATTTAGTCAGGCTTTTTTGAACAGAAGTTCATCTGTTTATTCCTTGCTTAGTCCTGCTTTTGCTCTGGTATTGGTCCAGATTAGTCCTGGTATAGTCATGCTTAAGATGAAATGACTACTTTAATCTTTGGTTAAGACTTGGGTTAGTCCTGATTTAGACCTATTTTAGGCTGGTAAAAATGAGACATAGGGTGAAAAGTTTGAGGTCTATAACAGGCCAGCATGATATTAGAAAAACAGGCATAATGTGATGCCTGTTATATGTTGATTATTGCAATAACGATATAACTGGAAATATCCTTTTCACAAATGAAGTTTAATTAAATTTAAGCAAATGTACAACTCTCTGTATTAACTCGTCAAAACTGGTTCAAAATTTAAACTTAAAGACCAGAACTAAACCAGGAGGGCTTAACCAGGAGGGCTTAACCAGGAGGGCTTAACCAGGAGGGCTAAACCAGGAGGGCTAAACCAGGAGGGCTAAACCAGGAGGGCTAAACCAGGAGGGCTAAACCAGGAGGGCTAAACCAGGAGGGCTAAACCAGGAGGGCTAAACCAGGAGGGCTAAACCAGGAGGGCTAAACCAGGAGGGCTAAACCAAGAGGGCTAAACCAGGTCTTTTTATATTTTTATGTGGTCAGCAATGAAGTCTCTGATAGGATTTTGACAGTGTAAGTCTCTGTCAGGAGCATAAAGTTATTCTGATTTATTTTTTTGTGTTTGCTGATATATAACTATTTGTAATTTATTGTGCAGCCCTACTTTACAAACAGATGTTCTGCTCAAAGCTCCTTGGACTCTGCTTTGTCTCTTTTTGTATTGACTAAGCCAGGAAATCACAGTGGTCTGATTGTACAGAGAGCGTAACCGGATCACTGCCTCTGTCACTGGAGTTCAAGCGCCACACTTCCTGCTTTTCCATCGAATGGTCAGACGTCCACAACGTGTTGATCTCAGCAGTTACAGAAAAGCCTTTTGTTCTGGACCTTTGATGGGGCACCGATGCATGTCATTTTTGCTCGGTGTCTCATTTGGACATATATAACTTTGGTTAATTGGAAGTGTGTGACCCTAGAAGACTATTGCGTGCTTCTTGCGTGTTATTAAGTGTTTCTCGCAGCAACAAGCACCCAGATTTCTGACTATTATTCAATATGGCCCATATGAAATAATATATATGCTATGTTAAATCTGTTTATTTACTGGATTTACCTTATAGTGATGTTTTTGTGGTGAGATTTTTATTTAAGTGATGGGATATACTGTATAATAGACATTCATCAGCTTGGAGGTAAATGTAAAGTAAATGTAAATGTAAATGTAAAATGTAAATAAAAAATCTTAACCAAAAAAACATTATTCTACTCACCACATAAACCACGTATCAGAGGTTCTAATAAAAAAAATCTAATTTTGAATTTGATGGCAACAACACACATCAGAGTTGGGACGATAGCAACAAATGGCTGAAAAAACAAATTAGAATCTTGGGCTGGGTACCGTTAAACGATATCTTTGTGGTATTGAAAGAAAAGTTACAATACTACTGGTATAGAAAAAATATTTTTTATTCAATACCTAGTGGGACCTTTAATGTTCTTTTGCATGTATGAATCAAATAACACAGAATAAATCATCCAAACTTTTTTTAACAGCTAAGAATTGTTTTTTATATTTTTGTGTTTTATGATTGTAGAAGATGAATTGGCACACCACTGGTATCAGAAAAAGTATCTCTCAGGCACCAATATCAAAAACCAGGTATTAATCTTAATATTACCTTAAGTTCTGGTATCTGAACAGTACCCAGCTCTTTTGGCGTCAGACCACTACCAGTAAAGTGTGTACATAATGGTAAAATGTCTGTTTCAACATCTGATATGTTGTTATCTTCTATTATAAAAAAAAAAAAAATTGTTTAATTAGATTTGCAGATCATTGCATTTTGTTTTTATTTACATTTTACACAGCATTGCACTTTTTGGATTTCGGTTTGGGGACTTTCCAACCAAACAAGGATGTAATTTAGAGCTAATCCAGGACAAAATTTCTGCCTTAAGTAGATAAACTCCTATAATGCACAATAAGAGACGGTACTGTCTGGATACATATTTGCTCTGACAGTCCTGCACAGCTGACTGTGGCGGTGCATTCAGCCCCAGGTCTGTGTGGCTTACATAAAGCTTAAATGGGTTTTAGACCTGCTATTTTGACTCAACTCGTTATCGATGCAGAAATGCTCTACAGTACCGTAGAAGAGATACAACGTTTTTTAAAATAGTATACATAACGGTATACATTTTTTTCCTCTTCAAGACAATAATAGGCCTTATTCTTAAGGATTTTAATAGTTTAGAATAATAAGTACATGCCAGAAGCTTTGTTTGGCCCGGGTAAATGACAAGTGTTTTGTTTGGAAGGGCAGATAAATGACATAAAATGTATGCCAAACTACCCAGTTTGGCAACCCCTGAAGGAAAAGTGATGTGCTGAAAGGGCTTGAAATGTTTTGAAAAGAACATATTGATTTATCCTTTACCAACATTTTAAGTTAAGGCCTTTGTTAGATGAAGTTGCAGTGACAATTTAGCAAAAGATAATTTAGTTTTTTTTTTGTTTTTTTGCAGATGACACAGAGCTGAAGGACTGCTTGATGGTCCTCGTTGACGACCAGCAGAAGCTCTCAGCTCAAATGGCCAAAAGCACTTTATCGGCCCAGCGTCTGCGGCAGCGCCTGGTGATCCTGGAGCGCTACCTCATCTCCCTGAGCCACAGCATGATGGAGGAGAAGTACAAGGTCCGCTGGAAGACGCCCCCCAACCCACCACTGCCCGCTGCTGATAACAAGAGGTAAAATATTAGCAAAGGGTGCTACACAACTGGAGCATTTTGGATTTGCAGTGAGCGTTATATTAAAATAGACATGGCCTTCGAAGAATTTTGCAAGTTAATCTATGTAGTATTGTACTCCTTTTGCCAGTCCCAAGCCCAGATAAATGGAGACGGTTGTGTCAGAAAGGGCATCAGGCCAACTATGCCAAAGCAATATGGTGACCCTAGAAGGAAAATTTATAAAGAAATGCAAGTCTCTAGACTAAACTAGGACTAAGCCAGGATTAAGCAGTGATCTAAACTTGACTATTAAGCCCCAACCAGAGCTTTAAATGAAACCAAATAAGGACAATTACCACAGTTCAAAAAACACTTGTCTAATGTGTAAATTAATGTCTTAAAATAAGCTCATGTTGTGTTTTTGCAGCCCACGTCCAGCCAGTAAAGGCGTTGAAGGTTTGGCCAGGGTGGGCTCCAGGGCGGCTCTCTCGTTTGCCTTTGCATTCCTGCGCCGGGCCTGGAGGTCAGGTGAGCCAACTCTGGGGACAGTGAACCCAGTGGTGCTGATAACTGCTGTCACACATACTGTTATACTTATACTTAACAGCTGCTGTTGTTGTTGTGTTGCACCATGACACTGGCAGCTCATAGTAAACAGTTCACTACATGTCGCAATGTTGTGTTTTTATCCTGGTATGCTACAGGTGGGCTAGTTTTGACAAGAGTTACAAGGCAGGGCTGGCATTTTCACCCCTACAGTAGTAAAACTATTTCCTTTTGATTTTGTTGTTGTTCATTTCCTGTCACGGTACAGTAATCTAGACCATTGGGAAACAGGCAACTACCTATTACATAATCAGTATGTCATATCTTCAATAACAGGGCAGCATACTTTTTGTTGACCACTATTCTTTATTTAGCCTGACTATATTTATGTGTAGGGACTGAGTAAGAAGTTAATGTGAGACTTTTACTTATACTTAATCCTCTGAAGCAGTAGAGCTGTCAGCCTCTGGTCACTGAGTCGACTCAGGCCTTGGTCGTCTAAAAATGTATTGGTCAACCACTCTTTGCATCAACAAAGCTGGTATAATTTATGACTGACAACTTTTATTTCTCATTTTATTCAAGATAATAACAGTGCTCTTTAGATACAAAATAGGGGTGTAATGATGCATATCGATTAGAATTGTTTCAGTCCGATTCAAGAATGATACTGGCTACAATAGATTTGATACAATTCAACACCTTATACCTTTATTTAACCAGGAAGTCCCATTGAGATTCAGAATCTCTTTTACAAGAGAGACCTGGCCAAGGTAGCAGCCAATACAGTCATCAAGACAGCAAATACAGCAAGATTAAGCGAGATAAACACATTGAGAAATTGATCATATTGATTTGATAGATACAGCAACTTTTGCCAAAAATCATAAAAGTTTACACTCAAATCTAAGTTCGCAGACAGGGTTGATTATGTCCAGCAGACAGAGATGGAAGAAAAATTTAATATAACATTTTATTAAATTAAAAACACAAAAATTACATCCATAAAGATGTATCTGGTTTTATTTTAAATTTGTAATATCTATATTTTCTATTTTTTTCCATATTGATATACACTACCTAGAAAATTATACAATTCAATACAAGGTAATGCGTGTATCGATATAGTTGTATCTTAGGAATAAAATATCAATAGATTGACTGAATACAAAAATATTTTACTGCCAACTTTTCTTAATATGTTTTATTACTTAATTAAAGTGACGTCACTTCCTAAGTCCCTCCACATCCCTTTGGTTGATTTATTACTGTGCTGGGCATGACTTTAGGCCCTAATTTCTAGGTAAGAAAGCTCAATTGATTGTTTAAAGTTTATTTTTTACATAGTTGTTATTTTATTTTCTGAAGATAAACAAATAACATAATAAATGCAAAACTAAATGAAGACGAAAGGTGGTAGAGCTGTGGCGTAAGATCTTCCAAGACAAAGATACAAACGTCTTAAATGCTCATCCTTCAAACACCTCTAGTTTTCTAACTTCTCTCATTTATATTAAGCGAAAAGTACCCTGTATGCATCTAATTTTAATTACAAATGTCTCTTTTATGATACTGTTTCTGTTTTGATTGAGACATCTGTGTCCATTCAGAATATAGACTCCATTTGTGTGTTGTTGATTAGCAGAATAAGGATCAGTGAATGAAAAAGGAGGGGTTAATGAGTTATTAATATTAATGTATACATCTCTACATACAGGCCTTAGTTGATGTTAAAGAAATCGGTCCAATTGTTGTCCATGTGTTTTCATTTATTTTGGCATAAAATAAAATTTAACCAGGTGCAGGTCTCTTTTGAACAGATCTACTGATAGGCAAATACTGATCAGACAGATGTATTGGGTATCTTTTCAATAGTGAAAATGTCTAACCAAAAACAGGTTATAAACCAGAATTAAATTTAGGATTAGGCCAGGACTAAACCAGGACTAAACCAGGACTAAACCAGGACTGAATTAGGACTGAATTGGGACTGAATTGGGACTGAATTGGGACTGAATTGGGACTGAATTAGGACTGAATTAGGACTGAATTCAAGACTATGCCAGTGCTGAACCAGGACTAAACCATAACAAACCAGGAGCAAACTAGGACTTAACAAGGACTATATTTAAGACTATGCCAGGGCTAAAATAGAACTAAAAAGGTCTAAACTAGGAGTAAATTAAGAGACCCAAGAAAACAGTATCAAACTCAGCTAGGTTTAAATCTGTATTCAACAAAGGCTGAACAAGGACTAAAGCAGATCTAAGAATTACATTACAAGTCTAGGCTAGGACTTAACCAGGCCTTAAAGGTGTAAACTAGGACTAAATGTCAGAGTAAACGATGTCTAAACCAGGATTTTTTAGCAGGATTTGTTAAGCGGTGAGAGCTCTTGCAGACAGCAGTATGTTAAGCTCCTTCAGCGCGACTGTGTGGCAACAAAGAGCTGCCTCCCTGTAGTTTTCCTGTAACATGATCAGACTCACACAGCTAAGCCTCTCGTATACAGTGGAGCTGATTTCCAAGAATACACTGAGAACAAGGGTCTGTTCTTTCACTGGGCTCAGGCATTGATTTATCACGAAATGTATTACCATTTTCTTAAAATAGTATCTCTTTTGGTGAAACAATTTTTAGACAATGTGACGAATGGCCTCTGTGTTCTTGCAAATAGGCTTTATATTGTATATACCACCATAATATTTTTTCTGTATTGCCACAAGAAATGGCATATGTTATTGGTAAACTCTGGCGTTGTTGGACTATGCCAGGCCATCCAGACCCGTTCGTTTACTGATGTGAAGTGGGACTGGAACCTCCCCCACTGAAACCATTTTCACCAAAATCAATCCTACAGCATCAGTTATAGCGATTTAAAATGGGACAGGTTTTATGCTGTGCATGTTAGAACCACTCTCTGCATTTTGATTAGCTGTATATCTATCCAGTCACATTTTGTTTGTTCCACCCATGAAGCATCCAGCTTTAATCAGCGGAATTTAGAGTAATTCTTCTTTTCCTTTTGGCTTCATCAGGGGTTGTCACAGAAAATTGTGTACCTCAATTTAACCCTATCCTCTGCATCCTCTTCTCACACAAAATAACTTCATGTCCTCTTTCACAAAATATTAAACTAAATATACTAATTCCATAAATCTCCTCTTTGGTCTTCTTCTAGGCCTCTAGCTTTACCCTCAACATCCTTCGACCCATATATTCACTATCCTCCTCTGTACATGTCCGAACCTTCTCAATCTGGACTTTCTCATTCCTTATCCTATACAGTCTAACTCCCAAAGAGAGCCTCAACATCTTCCGCTCTGCTGCCTCCAGCTCTGCCTCTCCTATCTCTGTGCCACTGGTTTAGAGGCAAGAGATTTAGGAAATACAAACATAAAACTCGACTCATTGACAATTAACTAACGTTTGATACTTGTATTGTGGTGCAGGAGACGATGCAGATCTTTGCAGTGAGCTTCTGCAGGAGTCTTTGGACGCTCTCCGTGCTCTACCAGAGGCCACACTGTTCGATGAGGGGACTGTATCATCCGTTTGGCTGGAGGTGGTGGAGAGGGCCACAAAGTTCCTCAGGTACATCATTTACTAATTAATTATTATTTTTCTTGATCTGATAAATTCACTGTATTAATAGTGCATAACATACTGTATAAGATGAGATATGCTGCAATAACAATATGACCCATAATACAATATTAAACCTTTGATTTATATGGAAACAAACTTTCACTTATCAAACTCTATCTAACTCTAAAAATCAGTATTAAACAAAGGCTGGCCAAACCAGTACTAAATTTAGGACCAAATCACAACTAAACTAGAACCAAACCAGAACAAGCAAGGTCTAAACTAGGACTAAATTTAGAACAAAATTTAGGTCCAACTCAGGATTACACCAGGACTAAAATGGGACTAAACAGTACCAAACTAGGACAAACGAGGTCTAAACCGGGACATCTCTAAGGCACAAATCTGATTTTGGACTTCGATTAGACAAATATTTTGACAGGCATAATAATATTGTGATACATGTAGCCCTTTACCGACATGAACATTTCTAGTATTTTTGCAGCACTACACTAGATTTCATGAAATCTCTTTTTTTGCTTTAGTGATGTGCACGGCAACGCCAGTACAAAGGGCAACATTCCCCTCCAGGACCAGCACCTTGCTCTGGCCATCCTGCTGGAGCTGGCTGTGCAGAGAGGAACTCTGAGGTAACCACATACCTGAGTACTTTGTATGTTACTCTACAACTGCACTTCTTCAGTGCTAATTTCTCGCTCCTGGTTGCTCCTCCAGTCAGCTGCTGTCTGCTGTGCTGTTGCTGCTGCGTCTTTGGGAAAGTGGCACCAGAGAGATGGACAATGAGCGCTCCACACAGGGGACCAGTGCACCCCTGCTCCCACTGCTGCAGCGCTTTCAGAACATACAGAGCAGCAAAGAGGAGCCAGTTCCTGAGGAGGAAGCTGAGGTAAAAACTACTGCTTCAAAATATTTTTACTGTTTACTGAGTGATTAATTTAAACTAAAAAGGATAAGTGGAGAGTTTTATGTCAGAAAGGAGACAGTGATAACTCCGGAGGGAAAAATCTAAAAGTATGCCATTTTATGTCTTGTTTTCACGGAAACTGTTTAATCACATCACAGAATATTGTTAACAGGAGTCCTTAAGACCTTAAGACATATCGAGATAAACTATGAAGCTTTAAGGATGTCACATGCTTGCTTAGAAAGAAGTTTCAGGTTGGAGGCTATATCATTGGCTGTTGGTCTTCTCCAGCTTTTCACTACTGTACTAAGGCCTGCATATAATATAGAAATTGTATTTTCACTGCTGGCAAAGTCTGCTTCACAAAGAAACAGCACAAACATATAAAACATGGGAAATTGTGGCATTCACACATTATCTGACAAGGTAGAGATATTTGCAGCTTAAAATTTGGTCTAACTCTGAACTCAAAGTTTAAGATACGCTCTAAACCTTTGTATTACTGTATTACTTTGAGAGTAGCTATGTTGTTTTGGGGTGGTGTTGCAACTGTGAAGGTAAAAAACAAACTTTATATATATATTTCTATAGATTTAAATCATATAAACGTATAGAAGGAATACAAAATACATTTATTATGATTCATTCCGTTGACATACACTTAACCTCATCAAACCTAGATCCCTCCAACCACAATAACTATATTTAATCCAGTTCTAATTATATGTCCAGTGTAATAAGCACCTCTTATTTGATTGCTGTTCAGATCCTAACAGCCCCGTTGAGTCCGAATGAGAGTTTTCTGCGCTACCTGACCTTGCCCCAGGACAATGACTTGGCCATTGACCTTCGACAAACAGCTGTGGTCATCATGGCCCACTTGGACCGCCTAGCCGCTCCCTGCAGCCCGCCACACTGCAACTCTCCTACATCGCACAAGGTGACAGTTCCTCTACTCAGCTGGCATTGCTTTTTGGATTAGCCCATTGCAGTGCTTGAAGGGCACTGCGTTGAAATAATCTGTGATCTTTGAATATATGCTAAGGTAAATTATTGAACGTGGTAGAAGACAGTAGTATTGTTAATTTTTGAGGAATATTGTAATTTCAAAATTACTTCAGGCTATCCCAAGGTCTTAAAGGTATTATAATAAGATTTTCTTTTCCTTTGGATTGTATAGTGTATTGTGATAGTGCTGTTCGTATCGATTTAATGTGAAACTCAGCACTAGATGTTTTAAGGTAATCTCTAAATTTGTGTTTGTCACGTATTTGTGTTTTGAGGCAGCAAGTTTGTCAAGTTTTACATTTCCTAAAGGGGATTGCAAAATTGACTACTCTGAGCTCTCTATGTTATAATGTTTTTCCCACATCAAAAACATACCTGGAGTTAGGTTTTGATTGATTCTCGCCTGTTTAAGTAATCCTCTATTATGTGGCGCTCTGGCGACAGTTTCTGAGGCCTCAGAATGCTTGGTTGCATGAACCTCTGCCTCTTCCACAAACCCCCACCCACTCCAGGAAGCTCTGACCAATCAACAAGCCCTCTACATCCAGTCTAGTCTTATTCATTTATCCCCAAAAACGGTGTGCAGCTCTGTTTGCACTGATTTCTCGCAGCTATTTTTTTATTTTGTTGTAAAATGGCATCATACAATATGTTTCAGAAAGTGAGAAGTTTTTTTTTTTTGTTATTTCTGCACTCTGCTGCCCTCTGCTGGTCTCTTCAGTTTTTTATGGCAGTAGTAAAGTAATTATTATTAGAAATGCTTTCTTTTAGTCAGATAATGTTTTTAAAGATTGGAAAATGTACAGTGCTGTTGTGGGGTTGAAAGCAGTACAGAGGATAGCATTAGTAAAATCATGTAGTTCAGCTTTTAATCTCTAAATTGCAACATAATATTAGTCCAGCCCTCAAGTCAACTAGCTATTACTATTGTTATTTTAATACAAGATATAAGTGTTGTAAAAAGTAAGCTGTCAGCAATATATATTTGAGTAACTGGATTGGAATTTGGCATTACATTTGTCATTAGTGCCATTGACAAGGGTCTTCAAAAGGTCTAGTGCTTTAACTCAGTAATAAAATATAAATTGCTGCTGTAGTGACTAGAAATGATACGGTCAGAGTTGTGCCAAATAATTTCTGGCAAAAAGTCAACAATGTGTCTGGCTTTGTGCTTGTTCCAGGGAACTTTGCAGGAGGTGATCGCCTGGGGTCTCTTGGGCTGGAAACTCTATGCCAATGTTAGTGGACCTATTCAATGTAAAGCCCTTTCTAACCTTGGAGTCTCTCAGATCGTCTGTTCGGAAAAATGCTTCCTCATCCTGTCAAGTACTGGTGCTGTTTACACCCAAAATTATAAAAGCACAACGCTGGTAAGTAGGGATTTAGGGTCTAACTTGTCCAATTACAGTAACAATATCCTATTTCTTATGCTCTGTTTATCTAAAGGAGTTGATTTTGTTGCAGGCTCCCATGCTAGTTCATGCCCTGAGCTCTAGAAAGATCATAAAGCTGGCGGCTCACCCGGATGGGCAGCACTTCATGGCCTTGTCATCCAACGGGGAGGTGTTTTCTTGGGGCTGTGGTGATGGAGGCCGCCTTGGACACGGAGACACCACGTAAGAACTAGAAAATAGAGCCAAACTCTATGTGAATGTAAAAGTATGGGGTTTTTGAAGACATAGCAAAATTTATCAGCAGTAGCCTACATTTTAGAACAGTAGGGATACGAGGGGAGCAGGGAGAGAGTCTGAACTCGAACCCACAACGCCATTGCTCTGTGTATGTGCCGCATGCTCTACCAAGTGAGCTATACTCCAGCACATACTGTACACTGTATCCAGATATAAAAAAAAATTAATTATAAAATTTATAATACCAATTGTTATTATTATTTTTATTTAGTTTTTCATTTTACAGAGCCTACATATAAAAACTGTAATGTAGGGGTGTAACGATACATTTACTTTATTGAGGTATAATTTTTTTCTTACAAACTACTGTATATCAATACACTTTACCTCGTATTGAATCATATCATTTTCTAGAAAGTGTATATCAATAAAAATTCTCACTAAACTTTGCTTTGCTCTTTCTCTGCTTAATATAATCAGCCCCAGCTGCGATGATTGATGACTTGAGTGTATGCTTTTACAATTTTTGGCTAAAAGTTACTTCATCAGTTGTTGGAAAAACGCATCACCGCTACTGCTATGTAAATGTTAAATGCTTTGATGCTTTTATTGTGGTGTATACATAAACTATCATGTGTTTTTTTTTCCCTTAAAGGTACCTAGAAGATCCTACAATGATTGCAGCCTTCAATGGAAAGCAGGCAGGAAAACATGTGATACATGTTGCTTGTGGAAGCACCTACAGCGCTGCAGTCACAGCCGACGGGGAGCTCTATACCTGGGGCAGAGGGAACTATGGTCGACTGGGACATGGTAAGTTGTTTTTGGAGACTGTCTGATAATAAATATTATGTTGTATTTGTTTTGAGTAAAACAGAGTGGTTCCACAGGCTCTAGTGAGGACCAGACCACACCCATGCTGGTGACTGCACTGAAAGGACTAAAGGTGGTGGATGTTGCGTGTGGAAGTGGGGATGCTCAGACATTAGCTGTGACAGAAAATGGTAACACCAGTTTTGTATTAAAGTTCATACTTTTTGCATCATTATTTAATAGCTTATTCTTAATTTTACAGGCCAGGTGTGGTCTTGGGGAGATGGTGACTATGGAAAACTGGGCAGAGGAGGCAGTGATGGCTGTAAAACCCCGAAACTGGTTGAGAAACTGCAGGATCTGGACATAATTAAGGTGTGCTGTGGCAGCCAGTTCTCAGTGGCTTTAACTAAAGATGGCCAGGTGTACACGTGGGGAAAAGGGGACAACCAGCGCCTCGGACATGGCACAGATGAACATGTGCGCTACCCCAAGCTGCTCGACAGTCTGCAGGGTAAGTGTACTACAGGACATTTTTATCTGCACATTAAAAGAACAAAAAGTAACTCTAGATATTATATATATTTTAGGAAAGAAAGTTGTTGATATTGCTGTGGGGTCTACGCACTGCCTTGCCCTCACTGACGATGGAGATGTGCACAGTTGGGGCAGCAATGACAAACTACAGCACTTTGACACACTCTTTTCCAACAAGAAGCAGCCTAAAGCTCTCCCAGGGCTTAACTCTAAACACATAGTGGGCATCTCCTGTGGCCCGGGACAGGTAACAATGCTTTTGTCATTATACTGTTATTGTTTCCTGCCAGGTGAGTCCTAATGCTCTATTTTTCTCTGTAGAGCTTTGCCTGGTCGTCCTGTTCAGAGTGGTCTGTGGGGCAGCGTGTTCCCTTTGTGGTGGATGTGTGTCCCATAACGTTTGAGCAGCTGGACCTGCTGCTGCGGCAGGTGAGCGAGGGCATGGACGGCAGCTCGGACTGGCCCCCGCCTCAGGAGAAGGAGTGTATGGTAGTGGCCACACTCAACCTGCTCAGGCTTCAGGTAGGTCACCATATCATCCTTTCTAAACCCGCCCAGATAATTAAGTATTGTTGCATTGTGGCCTTAACAGCAAGAGACCAGCTTTTTAACATTTATATGATTTTTTTGTTATTTTTTCAGCTCCATGCGGCCATCAGTAACCAGGTTGATCCCGAGGAGCTGGGGCTCGGACTTGGCAGCGCTCTTTTGAACAACCTCAAACAAACGATAGTTGTACTGGCCAGTAATGCTGGGGTGCTGAATACTGTGCAAGCAGCGGCTCAAGCTGTGCTTCAAAGTGGCTGGTCAGTGCTGCTGCCCACAGCTGAGGAGAGGGCAAGGGCCTTGTCATCTCTCCTCCCCAACGCTGGTGAGTGGAAATGTGAACATTTCGTATCAGTAAAGATTAAAACATGCATTAAACAATATGATGTGTGTATTCTTCCCAGCATCTGGAAATGAGATGGGTGTCAGTCCGGGGCGTCGGTTTATGATCGACCTGTTGGTCAGCAGCCTCATGGCTGATGGAGGTTTGGAGTCTGCCCTTAACGCAGCCATCACTGCTGAGATACAGGTTAATTTGGTTTAGCGTTAATTGACTTTCTGTGTGTACACACCGTGTCTTACTCAGCATTACGTTGTTCATAACAGGATATTGAAGCCAAAAAGGAAGCTCAGAAGGAAAAGGAAATAGATGAGCAAGAGGCCAATGCCTCAACTATGCACCGCTGTCGCACCATGTTGGACAAAGACCTTATCAACACAGGAATCTACGAGTCTGCTGGAAAACAGAGCCTGCCTCTGGTTCAGCTCGTTCAGCAACTGTTGAGGTATCTGCCCTATAAACTGAATAGTATTTATATGCTTTCTGCTTTTATGGGTGAGGTCATGATTAACACAATTGATTTTTGCAGAAACATTGCCTCTCAAACCATCGCGAGATTAAAAGACGTTGCTCGTCGAATTTCTAACTATTTGGAGGCAGAGCATGTTAGCAAAGAGCGCTCAGCGTCTCTGGACTTGCTGTTGCGTTTTCAGAGGCTGCTGGTCAGCAAGCTTTACCTCGGGGTTAATGGCACAGAGAATATCAATGGTTACAGTAAGTTAGGCTTCTCTACTTACATGTTTAAAATGACCTTTGAATTAGCTGTGTAATCCTAACCATGGAGCCTTATTTTTGCCAGATCCAGAGCTTCTAGGTGTTGGTTCCCTATTAAAGAAGTACATTGCCTTGTTGTGCACTCACATCGGAGACATACTTCCAGTCGCTACCAGTATAGCCTCCACTGGTCGGCGTCACTTTGCTGAGGTTTCTCGTGTCATTGAAGGAGATCTAACTGGTATGTCACCCTCATCATGTCGCGCCATGTCTTTGAATAAAAATTAAATGCAGTATGTAAGATATTTGTGTTTCCTCTGTGTTAGGAGTACTCTTGCCTGAGCTGGTGGTCTCCATCATCCTGCTCATCACCATAGACGCAGGCCTGATGCAGGAAACTGGCTCCATTCCTCTACTTGCTGGACTTTTAGAGCATCTCGACCGGTTCAACCACTTAGCCCCTGGACACGAGAGAGATGACAATGAGGATCTGGCCTGGCCTGGCATTATGGGTAAATCAGACTGTATCTGAATGTGAAGTTATAGAGCAAGATCACTCTCCCTTTACTCTAACGTATTTAGAGCATGTTTTTACTAACATGTAACTTAATCTCTTCTGATTTTGGCAGGATCTTTCTTCGCAGGGCAGAGTTGTAAGAACAACGAGGAGGTGTCCCTTATCCGCAAAGCTGACCTGGAGAATCACAACAAAGATGGCGGTTTCTGGACAGTTATTGATGGGAAAGTTTATGACATCAAGGACTTTCAGGCTCAGTCCCAGTCTCTAAGTGGAAACAGTATTCTTGGTAAACCCTGCAACGTATTTGAAATACCGCTTTGAATTGAAATATTCAGATATATTATATGTATTAAAAATTATTTTCTTTTACAGCTCAGTTCGCCGGAGAGGACCCTGTGGTTGCTTTGGAGGCAGCCTTGCAGTTTGATGACACCAGAGAGTCTATGCAGGCCTTTTGTGTTGGTCATTATATGGAGGTAATAATAAACATATTGAGAATAAATTAGACTTTAGACAGCGGCACAGAGGAAAAGGCAGGAGGCAGCGCTGAAGATGTTGAGGTTGGAATAAAAATGAGAGAGGTCAGACTGAGATGATTTGGACATGCTGAGGTTAGAGGTGTCAGGCAGTAGGCCTCTTATTTGCATCCTAGTTTTATGAAAAGTAATATTTTTGCTTTCATGTATTCAGCCTAACCAGGAGACGGTCACCACCCCGGACCTTAGCAGCCTGTCCTCTCCCCTCATCGACACAGAGAGGAACCTTGGTCTGCTTCTGGGTCTTCATGCATCGTACTTGGGGAAGAGCACTCCTCTGTCTCCTATGGAAGTTGAGTGTGCCAGTAAGTTCAATAAATTTAAACTGCCTTGTATGCATGGAGTCTACATGCCCACTCTGTATTACTGTGGGTTATGTTCTGCCTCCTCTATCTTTATGTCTTTGTCTGAACTTTGCATCTAACAGTCCACTGTCCAGGAAGTACCCAGCCAAAGGCCCATAGTAGCTGGGATAGGCTCCAGCCACCCTAATGGGAATCTGCATTTTCTCTCTTCACAGCATGGCTTCAGTCCTCTATATTCTCAGGGGGCCTCCAGACCAGTCAGATCCACTATACCTACAACGAGGAGAAAGATGAAGACCATTGTAGCTCATTGGGTTCAACAACTCCAGATAAAGCTAAATTATACTCAAGGAGGATTACACTCAGCGACCACGCACAGCCATTTCTGCAAGCTATCGCCGACAACAACACTCAGGACCACTCCGTCAAGGTACGGACAAGGAATTAATTTTGTTTGTAGCAGTTTGTGCATGAAGTATTTTGAGCCAGCTGAAAGAAAAATTAAATAAATCCAATGTACTCCTTGTGCCAGTCCCAAACCTGGATAAATGGAGAGGGGTTGTGTGACGAAGGGCATCCTGCGTAAAAACCTATTCCAAATTCCTATTCCGCTGCATGCTATGATGCAGATGAACTAAACCCATGAACTAAACCTGAAAGCAAAGTGTAATTTTGTCTATTATCTATTGTTCTGTTTTAGGACTTCCTCTGCCAAATAGAGCGATGCTGTAAGCAGTACCACCTTATTACGCCCATCACCTTCCCGCCGGAGCATCCTGTGGAGGAAGTCGGCCGCCTGTTGCTCTGCTGCCTGCTTAAGCATCAGGACCTTGGTAACTAAGCAACCAGTCCCTAATAGACCTGAGACAAAGAGGGTGATAATCATGTCAGGCTCAGTTATTTTTAGAAAGACAAATGATTCAAGTAAATTGCAGCTGAATTGTAGTTGGACCATTAGTTTTCTTTCTGTTAAGGAAGTTATTCTATATTTTTGTCAAAGAAAATAACTCCAAACCACAAAGGGTCAGTAAAAAAAATCATTAGTTTTAGTGTATTGTTTATTACAGTGAGATATAAGTACTATGTATCTCAATGGATCGAGCATTTACCTCTTAACTAGAAGATAAGCAGTTTGAGTCCTGGTCTGGTCACATTTCTGCTGTGGGGAGATAGTGCCAGTGCTTGTGGAGGTCTGCACTTTCCAATTGCTTTTAGTTGAGTGAATTCATTTAAAATATTCTGCTCTTGTAGGCCACGTTGCTCTCTCACTTGTCAGTCAATGTGCCTTGGGGGTGGACCAGGGGAAACAAAGGTCTCTCCCTAAATCTGTGATCGAAGTGTGCCGCATGGTCTACCAGGCCAAGTGTTCGTTAATCAAGGTATGAAACACTTCTAAATAATTAAAAATGCACAGTTAAGTAAGAGCTAGACCTAGAAAGCTTCATGGACACATTTTTCTCATTTCAGACGCATCAGGAACAGGGTCGCTCCTACAAGGAAGTGTGTGCTCCTGTTATTGAGCGACTTCGGTTTCTCTTTAATGAGCTGCGCCCGGCAGTGAGCAATGACCTCTCCATAGTCTCTAAACTGAAGCTTTTGAGCTCGCAGCCGCGCTGGAGGAGGATCACCCAGAAACTCATCAGAGACCGAAGGAAAAAAAGGGGTATGTCAATCTGAGGACTAAAACAAAGACAATTGGTATGTTTTCTGGTATACTAATTTTGTGTTTCTGTTTCCTAGTGCCTAAAAAGTCAGAGTCTGCTGACATCGAGGAGCCAAAGTTGGAAAATGAAGGGACCAATGAGGAGGAGCTAAATGTTAATCTCACCCCTCCACCTGCTGACAGGAAATCTCCGACCAGCAAAACAACTAGGGTACCTGTCTTTTCTTTTTTTGAAACTACATGGTAACTGTGAAATATTTTAATGTTGCTATGCCTTATTGATTTGTTTTTTTATACTGTATTTTTCCCTGCTTTTATTTCAGTGCAATGTATTGAGTTGAAATATATGGTACATTGTTAAAGTGACGTTTCACAGAAGTACAAAGTTAATAGCCTGGACAGTCAGATCCATTTACTTTCTTAGCAAAGTGAAGTTGGTCATGAAGCCTTCCCATATTCCCAGCCACTTGACCAACAATAACCGTTTATCTAAAATAGGATGGGCCTTATCTAGGTCTGTTTTTTTTTTTTTGTACATTTTTGGCCCTGAAGCAGCGCATATGTTTATACTTCCCCTTGTTTTGTGATTGATTGTATGTCTACCCAATTGCATTCAGATATAGTTTAATCTACTTGTCCTGCACATTGGGACATGGACCACACTAGGATAGCAAATATTAGAAGGCTCACTAACACACACAGTTAGAAGTATGCTAAACATGTTGTACCAAAGAGAGAGTGGACAATTTCAGACCATTCACAGAGATTATTTTACAGCAGGACAAATGGCAGCCGCTGCTAAACACCGTGGCCAATGTCCAGAGATACCGGTGGCTCAAACACAGCGTCCAGGGCGTCTCTTCTCAGTCAAGTCTAATGGGCACAATCGTGGACTTCGCACTAAAGGAAGAGCCGCTTGATGTTGAGAAGATGAGGAAATGTCTTCTCAAACAAGTATTTTAATTCAACATATTGCTGAACATTGTCATGAGAAAAAATCTATACATGTGATTTATTTATTTTTTTTAAGTTGGAGAGGGCTGAGGTGAGACTAGAAGGAATCGATACCATGTTGAAGTTGGCGTCCAAAAGCTTCCTGCTGCCTTCTGTGCAATATGCAATGCTTTGTGGCTGGCAAAGAGTCGTACCAGAAGGGACCAACATTGGGTAGGCACAGCTTATAATCCATAATTAAAACCGAAGTCATGAATTAGATTTGATTTTGAATGTTTCTGGTTTGCAGGGAGCCACTGTTTGACTGTCTAAAAAATGTAGATCTGATACCCCCCTTTAACCGCATGCTTCTGGAGGTCACCTTTGGAAAGTTGTATTCTTGGGCCATTCAAAATGTTCGCAACATCCTGCTTGAAGCCAGTGCACGTTTCAAGGAGCATGGTAAATGTCCCAATAACGGCTTACTGCTTTAAAAGCAATTTATCGGATCACTAATCTAATCTTGTGCCTAAATTTTTTTGCCAAGGTGTGCAGCCTGTTCCCTTGCAGACCATCACTAATGAGAACCCAGCAGGACCAAGCCTTGGCACCATTCCTCAAGCTCGCTTCCTCCTCGCGATGATTCATATGCTGTCGCTCAAACATGGGTCCAATAGCCTCAGTCTGCTGTTGAATTCAGGTTTACTAGCGCTAACACAGAGTATCCTCAGGCTCATAGGTGAGACACACTCAAACATATTGCATAGAAAGGCACATAGATGGACATTAATAAATTAGAATGTAATGGAAAAGTTAGACTCTTTGTCAGAGGTTTTATGTTGGATGCAATTCCTGGCACAACCCTCTGCATTTATCCACGTTTGGGATCAGCACAAGTAGTACACTGGCTTGTGACCCCTTGTTTCTGGATTATAATCATCACAAATAAAATAAATGCTTTTGAAGTACTCTGTGTGTACTGAATCTAATATCTAATATTCGTATATCAGGGTTCCTGCAGGTATCAGCAGGTCTAATTTAATGCTTTTTAATGCCATTTTTAACATTTTTAGTGCCACAAACATACAACCGCAGCAGCTTAAATTGTCAGAATTTATTTGCAAGTATTGTAAAATATAATTTACAATGCACCAATAATGTTGAAAGTTTAACACCTGATGTTTGGGTAATTTGATCCCACTGGAAGCAAACTCGTCCCACCTGTCTATCCCACCAGGGTAGGCTACAAAAATTATTTCTATATATACATTTATATTTACAAATAAAACTAATAATTAGTGCTGTCAGTCGAAAAAAAAAAATCAGATTAATCACACTCTTGGGCTGTGATTAATCACGATTAATCACAATGTGTAACTTTGTAGATTTTCCATGACAACATGCAGCGTTTAAATAAAAAAAAAAAGTCCAGAGAGGATGAGTGTGTTTTTACTTGGATAAAAAATTACATCTCAGAAGTAACTTCTGAATATTGTGAGAGAGCCTTTAATAAGTCTGTGTAATAACTGGCCAACTGTTTTGAGATAACAGTGTCTGCTGAACTGTGCTCTGCATTAAATATACTGCAGACACCTGAGCCGCTCCTCTGCTCCTCTCAGCGGCGCGGACAGGGGCGGGGCACGGTCACCTGTCCGCAGTGAGGCTGCCGCTCTGAGTCGAGAACTGACGCTTAAAAAAACAAAACAAAAAAACACTGCTAATGAATTGTTTGTAGGAGTTTGCAGCTTGTGGCTCCATAAGTTCAGGGATGGCCATGGATCGCCCCCCCCGCTCTCACCGCGGGTTCAGGACGCACAGAAAGCACAGCTCCCAGGAACGCGCACGGACAGAGGCAGTGAAAGGAAGCGATGTAAAAAGCACACGTAACATTTATTAGTAAAAAGTTTTACACGAGACTCGTGAGGGAAGGGAAAGGAGAGGGTTGTAGTGCAGCGGCCAAAGCAGTGGACTTGTCCTGAAGTCGAACCACGGTCAAACGCATGTGAGGCAGGTGTTCTCTCATTGGGCACGCGGGTCATTCACCATGAAAGCAAGTCAATGTTGTGAAGTACGCACATTTCCAAGATGGTCACGCACCCCCGACACAGCTTCACACCCTCCAAAGTACTTTCAGAGGCGCGGCTGGGCAAAACAGATCGTGTGATTAATTTGCGTTAATAAATTTTAACGCGTTAATTGTTTTTTTATTAATCGCATGCGTTAACGCGTTAACGTTGACAGCCCTACTAATAATATCAGCGATTTTACTTCCAAACTATTTTACATTTTCAATGTCTTTTGGAATCAAATTGAATGCTTTTTAATGCCATTTAAGGCCTTAATTGTTGCTAAATCAATTTAATGACATTTAATGCTTTTTAATGCTCCGCAGGAACCTTGGTCTGTATTTCACTTTGACTTTAACTAGAGAAATAAATAAATTTTTCCATGATATTCTAATTTATTGACATGGATCCTGTACACTGATAGTGTATCTGTGAATATATTTACATAATTATATTTTTACATATATATTTATATTTCTGTCCAGGACCTAGCACAGACAGCAGCGATGAGGACATGAATTTGTGTGCTCATGGAGGTTCAGCCACAGTTCTGGAGGAGTCCAGGAAAGAGGCTGCCCCAACACCTCTGCCTGCCTCCGGCCCTGAGCTGGCTGCAATGATGAAGATAGGCACCCGGGTCATGAGGGGAGTGGACTGGAAGTGGGGAGATCAGGTTTGAAAACTGTTAAAAGGTTGAAAAAATACCAAATCTGTAGCTTACCTTATGTTAATTGGTTATTGTGGTTTTATGTTCAGGATGGCCCAGCACCAGGTCTTGGTCGGGTCATTGGAGAACTGGGGGAAGATGGTTGGATCAGAGTCCAATGGGATACTAGCAGTACCAACTCCTACAGGATGGGCAAAGAGGGCAAGTATGACCTTAAACTTGCAGAGGCACCACCAGCTGCCCAGCCCCCTGCGGAGGACTCAGACACAGAGGATGATGTTGGTGAGTTCCCAGTACTACAGGAGAATTTGAGCCATAGATGATGTTTGGTGATATAAATCTTTTGTATTTTTAGATGGGGAGCTGATTGAAAAGAGCAGCCATCCGACTGCTATGATGCTAACCAGCACAGTCAACCTGCTGAAGATGTTGTCTCTGTCCGCTGGGATCCATGCAGAGGTTTTGCAGACAGATGCAACTCGGACGCTGTGTGGACTTTTGAGGATGCTTGTTGAAAGCGGAGCAAATGACAAAACAGGTCACTACACAGTACATACCGTGGTAGGTAAGGGTAAGAAGACAAGTAATTTAACTCTAACCAGCCGTTGTGGTTTGCAGGCTGTCACTCCCACAGACTGGTCTCTCGGGAACAGCACAGGAGCTGGTGCACTCTTGGCTTCATCCGCAGCATTGCTCTAATGCCTCAGATGTGCACCACACTCAGCACCTCAGCATGGATCAGTCTGCTCATTCGGATAGTGGAGGGGCACCAGTCCTTTAACGCTGTCACACTGCAGAGACAGGTGTGTTATATTCTTAGCAAGCTTAATTAGTTTATTGAGGAGCTCCTATATTTAATTGTATACCCTTTTCTTTACAGATCCTGGCACTGCGCCTCCTGCAGGCCATTCTTCCCTCATGGGACAAGATGGAGCGGTCCCAGGATATGAAGTTCCTTGTAGAAAAGCTATTTAACTTCCTTGGAAGCTTACTAAGCACTTGTTCTTCAGACTTGCCACTTCTCAGAGGTTAGTTCTTCATCAGAGATACTTATATCCAGTGTGAATGTCTTTCCTGTAACAAAAAACTTCTCTCCAAACAGAGGGTTCCCTTCGAAGAAGGAAGTCCCGCCCCCAGGCGTCTTTAACGGCCACTCACAGCAGCACACTGGCCGAGGAAATTGTTGCAGTTTTGCGCACTTTACACTCTCTTAGCCAATGGAACAGCCTCATAAATGACTACATAAACAATCAGCTGAGTGCCATCGGAGATATAATGGCAGGCTGCCAATCTGAAGCCGTGAGTATTGCATGTTTATTTTTGTTAATATTGACTTAGTTAATTTAATTAATTTGAAATACTTTTTCCTTTTTACCAGTGTTTTCTGGAAGAGTACTTTCCTGATTCAGAGGGTCCCAGAGTGGGCAGTCTGATGGCTGTACTGGCTGTGATTGGAGGAATAGATGGGCGTCTAAGGCTCGGAGGTCAGGTCATTCATGAAGAGTATGGAGAGGGGACAGTCACACGAATAACTCCAAAAGGACGCATCACTGTCCAGTTTTATGAAATGAGGACCTGCAGGGTTTGCTTGCTCAGTCACCTTAAACCGGTATGGAGGTGTTTAGATGGTTGCATACAATACCATGACATGTCTTCACTGGCATTAATCTTTCCTTTTCATTTTAGTTACCCGCAGTACCATTCAGTGCCCATAACCTGCCCTTCACTGACCCCATGTTGGCAGTGTGGGCCCAGCTGGTCAGCCTGGCAGGAAGCAAACTGGAAAAACAACAGATGAAGAAGTCCTTAAGCCGAGGCCTCACAGGTAATACAACCAACAGAGGGGGTCATTGACTGTGCTGACAGGTTAAGATTCATTTGATTCTTGTGCTTGCAGCTGACCAGGTGGACATCCATTTACTGCGGTGCCAGCAGCTGAGGCTGTATATTTTAAAAGCAGGACGAGCCTTACTCTCTCACCAGGACAAACTCAGGCAGATCCTCTCTCAGCCAGCTGTTGTGGACATGGGACCAATTCCTAGTGGTAAGTTTGTAATGGCACTGTTTGTTTAGTCCAGATGAGTGGTATGGCATAGAGTAGGAATACAGTGCTCATAATTTTTTTTACATATAGGCTTTGAGATTAGCAAAACACATCCTTGGCCTACTGTATTTCATATTTGACTTTAACATCATCCCTGCTTGCATTGGGTAGAATAAAATAGTTCATTACTTCGCGCCCATTTTTTCCTGAAATATTTGTTGGCTGGATTATGTTATCTGTTGCTTTATTACATATGGTTTTGCAGAGGACCCAGTCGTGTCATCCCCAGATGTGGGCGACCTGTCTCCTGAAGGCCCACTTCCTCCATTAATTCTGCTACAACAGCTGCTGTCTGCTGCAACTCAACCTTCTCCCATCAAAGCCATTTTTGACAGGCGTGAGATGGAGGTAAGTCCGAAAACCTTCTTTAGTAAGACAGAGAGGAGTATGTTGCATGAATAAAAGTGACATTGGATGTGAATAGCACTGAGGAATAGACAGGAGGCAGTGCTGGAGGAAGGAGAGATGAAAATATTGAGGTTCTTTTTGGCAGTGACAAGGGTGGAGGGGATTAGGAATGAGTACTTCATAGGGACAGCTCATGTTAGATGTTTTGTAGATAAAGTCAGAGAGGTCAGATTAAAATGTTTTGGACATGTTGTGACAACCTGCCTTGTTGGGGACAACCAGCATGTCATCATTCAATAAAATATACAAAAAAAACCAACAACAAAAAACATGCTTACCACTCCCACAACGCGTCAACACTGCGGCGTTCCCTGATTCGTCCCCGGCTCGCGCCACAGTTCAATCTACTCCTTCCTGGCGTTTATAAAACAGCCGTGCCAATGAGCCCCGTGCAGCCACAGTGCAGCACGAGCGCCGCAGAGACGAGACGTGAAGCCTCTCGCGATTGCGTTACCGCCTGAACACATCCAACGCCGTCCTCTCACTCCAACCACTCTGCTCCACATGTCAGGACCCCGCTGCGTCATCACACGTGACTCAGACTCGGACTGACCCAAATTGTGGAGTTTTTTTGCTGGGGGGGAAACTCAAGCCAGAAGTGCTGGAGTGCTGGTTCCCGAGGAGGCTGATGGGAATTGGAGTTCATGTCTTGGGACATTTATATCACGAACTTTTGAATGGACTCTTTCAGCCTTTGAAAGGCCTTTATTCAATGGTGTGTGTTCTTGTTTCATTATATATATATACATATATTGAAAATCATAAAAAAACAAAAAAAAACCAAGTTGCCTTTTGATGTGCTTATTTTTTGTCATTTGATGGTATAAAAGGATATACATTTTGAGTGTATGTCCTTGTGTGCGTTTGGACTGACTTCATCTGAACTAACAAACAAAAACTTACTTAATAGAAAATCTTGTATGTCAGGAGAGAGACCTGACTGGCACCCCACACATATAAAAAAAAACAAAAAAAACAACTACTGATATAATAAAATAAAAAACAACAACACATTGTTACAGGGCCAAACTGTCACATAAAAAATGGCACCCCAGATGGGACCTCATTGAGAACGGACAAACTGAATGGCAAAAGAGTACTGAGAAAAGGAAAGACCAACACGTTTGCGTGTAACTTGGAAACAAAATTTATTGTGTTTGAACAAACAAACTGAGGAATGGAAAACAAAATGGAGGACAACTTGACCCTGCTCTTGGATGGGATGGCTTCTTCACCACCTAGCACTCAGCCATTTACTACATGCTCCACTGAATATTCCCTGCTAGATATGGAGCTGACTGGAGTCGAGCTTGCTCCTCCATTGCCGCCTCAAAACCGGGACACAGCTCAAATGGCTCAACGACCACA
Organism: Bostrychus sinensis; assembly: GCA_020698575.1. Classification (NCBI taxonomy): domain Eukaryota; kingdom Metazoa; phylum Chordata; class Actinopteri; order Gobiiformes; family Eleotridae; genus Bostrychus; species Bostrychus sinensis. The sequence goes on from CM036246.1 coordinate 25,755,792, forward strand.
TGCCATGGCTCAGGAGCTGGATCTACTAAACAAAATGGAGGAAATGAAAGAATGCATTAAAAACACAATGGAGGAAATGAGGAAAGGCATTAAAAATGAAATGGAGGGAATAAAATCTACTTTGATGGAACTCATTACAGAACAAAAGAAGGAGGAGCTTAAGCATATGGACACACAAATGGAATATATGCTTACCCAGGTGAAGACTACATTGAGCTGGAGGCTAAAACACCATCACAGTGAGCTGTTGAAAGAGTTCAGCACTTCTCTTGCCCCAGTCACCACTACCATCTCTCACCTGCAGGAGGAGCTCTCACATTGTAATAACACAATGAAAACACTGACTGAGGAGATCATTGATAAAGTCCAAACAACTGAATGTGAACATACAGCACCTACCATTTACCAGGAGATACCAATTGCCAGCCGACCCAGATTGGAGTCCACAGCCCAGCCTGGGATAACAGGGGTTCAAATGGGATGTACTACATTGCCTGGAGTAAACAGAAGCCGTGATACGGGGAAAAGCCCTATAAAGCTTCAGTTTCCTACCTATGGAAAGCTGGGAGATTTGTCTGATCCACTGCAGTACCTGGAAAGATGTGAGGACTACTTGGTTCTTAACCCTCTGTCAGATGAAGAACTTATGGCTACTCTTCGCAATGTACTGCATGGTACAGCCAGAGACTGGTGGGATGTAGCCCGACATAAAGTCCGTACCTGGGAAGAATTCCAAAAACAGTTTCGGGACGCCTTCCTATCAGAGGATTATGAAGATGAACTGGCAGAGAGGATACGCACCCGGGTCCAAGGAGGGACTGAAGGGATCAGAGATTTTGCATATATGTATCAGTCATTATGTAAACGCTGGAAGCCGGAAATCAGAGAGGAGGAGATACTTAAATTAATTTTGAAAAATATTAATCCTCAGCTAGCCAGTCAACTGAGAAGCAGCAATCTGACTACCGTTGATGGCTTAGTCCGCCTTGGTCAACAATTGGAGAGGGACCGTGAAAATCAACTGCAATATGAACAACGGAAGAGGTTAAGTACCCCAGTAAAGCCAGTTGAAGCTGGACCTTCGAGCTACGATGGCCCAGTCCGAGCAAGACCATCTAATCAAAATCGCCCACCTCAAGTGTACTGTTGGCGCTGTAAGGGAAACCACCCACCTGCTTCTTGTCCACATGGGGGCGTAAACCGGTCATCTTCTCCTCGGGACACACCACAGCAACCAGCCAAACCACCACATATCCAGGAGGTTTCAGCTACCCTCGGCTCCCTCACCTCCTCGGGGTCACATGGGAAAAGTGTGCCCATAAATACTTTACCATCTTTAGTAAGCCCGCTTCCATGCCAGCTGATGGTGCCACTGAACATCAGTCCCTGGAAAGGAATAGCTATCCTTGACACTGGTTCCTCCTACACCTTAATAAATGAAAATGTTTGGTTGGGAATTAAAGGGCAGCAAGGTAATCTCCAAACCTGGACCAGAGGTCCCTAATATCTGGCCGACGGGGAAGGCAGACAGCCGTTGGGATGGAGTGAGCTGACCATCACCTTACAATCACAGTCAGTAACCTTGCCTTGTGTCATTTTGCCAGCTTCTAATCTAGTTTTCCTTGCTGTGATTGGACTCGACTTCATTTCCCTCACTGGCCTTCAGTTTGATGTCTCTGAAGGTCGTTACTGGTTTAAGTCCAACAGAAGGCATCAGTATCAGTTTGTAAAAGAGTCTGCACCATGGGCAAATGTGGGAAACCAACTTGCCTTTTTCTCTGCTGTTAACCCTGCCAGCTTGCTCACTACTGCCCCCTGTCACGAGCTCTTGCAGTCTGCTGTTTCCAATGCCCATCTTGATGACTTTGGAAAACGCTTGTTGTTCAGCCAATTACAGGAAAACTCTGATGTATGCACCACAACTCTGGGAAGTACCAATGTGCTCACACACAAAATTTACCTGTCTCATGAAGTTCCCATTAAGCAAAAGCCATATCGAGTCTCGCCCACCAAACTCCAAATCATCAAAAAACATGTAGAAGACATGCTGGATAGAGACATCATTGAACCTTCAACTTCTCCGTATGCTGCTCCGGTTGTTCTGGTTCCTAAAAAACAAGATCCTGAACCCCGATTTTGTGTAGATTTCAGAAAACTTAATTCCATCACTCACACAGATGCTTACCCCTTACCCAACATACAAGAGATCCTAGAGTCACTAGCTGGAGCTGAGGTGTTTACCACCTTGGATCTCAACAGTGGGTACTGGCAAGTCCAAATGGATCCAGGAAGCAGAGAGAAAACGGCCTTCGTTTGTCCATTTGGCTTATACCAGTTTAAGGTAATGCCGTTTGGGTTGAAAAATGCCCCAGCCACTTTCCAACGGCTGATGGAGCTAGTCCTTGGCAACCTACGGGGGAAAATCTGTTTTGTTTACCTTGATGATATCATCATCTACTCCCCATCCTACGAACAGCACAGTTATGACATACAATCCGTTTTGGATCAGTTACGTGAAGCCAACCTGACTGTTAACATGAAGAAAAGCCAATTCTTCCGTACATCACTGAAGTTTCTGGGCCACACTGTCTCCTCAGCTGGAGTAGCAGTAGATGCTGAGAAGACCAAGGCAGTGCAGGATTTCCCTGTTCCCCAGAACATTAAACAACTCCAGAGATTTTTGGGAATGGCGGGATGGTATCATCGTTTTGTGCCTAGATTCTCTGAGCTCACTGAACCCCTAAATGCTCTAAAAAGAAAGGGAGCAAAATTTGTATGGACTACTGCATGCCAGACAGCTTTTGAGGCCCTGAAGGACCATCTTACCTCACCTCCTATCCTGGGACATCCTGATTTTAGTCTTCCTTTTGTGGTATATACGGATGCCAGTGATGTGGGGCTAGGAGCTGTTTTGGCACAACAAACTGGTTTGGGTACAGAGCAAGTACTCGCTTTTGCCAGCCGCACTCTCAACAAGGCCGAGCGGAACTATTCAACAACAGAACAAGAGTGCCTTGCTGTGGTGTGGGCTATAGAGAAATGGAGATACTACCTGGAAGGACGGAACTTCACCGTGGTAACCGACCATTCATCACTGGTTTGGGTCTTTAAAACACAAAAACCAAGCACCCGTCTGATCCGGTGGGCACTGCGACTCCAAGAATTCTTATTCACCGTAGAATATCGTAAGGGAAAGTACAATACTGTACCTGACGCCTTATCCCGAGCTCCTGTGGAGGACTCTGAGGTTCCACCTGCCACGTATGCCGTTGTGCTGCGCTCTAAAAGAGATACCTCCCAAGACTTACAGGTCACTGATGAGGCTATTTGGAGAGCCCAGCAGCATGATCCTTTTGCTCAGGACCTGTACAAAACTATTATGGAAAAGGGAGAGGTTAATGAAAACCCCACTACAAAATACACAATCTTAGAAGATAAGGTGTATCGCGTGATGCAGTTACCACACAAATCCGTGTACCAAGTCTACATCCCTCCATCTCTTCGTGAACAACTTTTACATCACTACCACAATGATCCTCTGTCTGGCCACTTTGGGAGGTATAAAACCTACAAGCGATTACAAGCTTTAGTGTACTGGCCCAGGATGAGCCTGGATGTACGGGACTATGTGCGGTGTTGCTCTGTGTGTCAGATGTACAAACCAGAGACCCGGAAACCCCCTGGTAAATTGCAGCAAACCGAAGTGCATGAACCCTGGGAAATGCTGGGAGTGGACCTTATGGGACCTTTTCCACGCAGCTCCAGTGGCAATCTTTACCTCCTGGTTTTTGTCGATTATTTTACACGCTGGGTGGAGATGTTTCCCCTGCGCAAGGCTACAGCGGAGACAGTCTCCCAGTACCTGGTCAAAGAAATATTAACGCGTTGGGGTGTACCAGCCTATATCCTTTCTGATCAAGGCTCTCAATTTGTGTCATCTGTTTTTGAGGAGACCTGCAAAAGATGGAATCTCACCCAGAGGAAAACTACACCGTATCATCCACAGACCAACCTTACAGAAAGAATAAACCGTAATGTAAAGACCATGCTCGCTTCCTACGTAGCTGACAAACACAAGACTTGGGACAAATACCTACCAGAATTTCGTTTTGCTTTGAACTCTGCAGTCCATGAGTCCACTCAAATTACTCCAGCGGAGCTGAACCTAGGACGACCTTTAAAGGGCCCTTTAGATGTTGAGCTTCAGCCACAACCGTGTGTTCCAGACACCCCTGCTTACACTACAGCGAAGCATATTGCTGAGCTCAGGAGTTTTGCTGATAAAAATCACCAGAAAGCCAAGCAACGTAAAAAAAAACTGAATTATGACCGAGGAAGAAGAGATGCTAATTTTACGGAGAATGATCGCGTGTGGATTCGCACTCACCCGTACTCAAAGGCTGACAAATCTTTCACTGCCAAACTTGCTCCACGGTGGAAGGGTCCCTACCGGATCACCAGAAAGATGGGTCCCTTGACCTTTGAAGTAGTCCTGGAGGACTCCGGTGAAGACTTACGAGTGGTGAACATGGCTCAAATTAAGCCATGCTACCCCACGGCGGAGGAGGTTGATCGTGAGCAGCGTCAACAAGTCCTAAAAATATTTCAAGAGGAAAGTGAGGATGAGGACTTCCTTGGGTTCACGCTCTCAGATGTTAATACAGATGGCATGAATAAACAGGGAAAATCATAAGTTTCCCACTTTCTCAAGGAGTAAAGACAAAATATTGGTGGGGGACTGACTTAATAAGAAGAAAACAAATAACGTTTAGACGAAGTAATTGAAGGAAAAATGCGAAAATGCGAAAGAGGAGAAATCTATTTACCCTCATTGTTTCGGGTCTTCTCGGGGGGGAGGAATGTGACAACCTGCCTTGTTGGGGACAACCAGCATGTCATCATTCAATAAAATATACAAAAAAAACCAACAAAAAAAAACATGCTTACCACTCCCACAACGCGTCAACACTGCGGCGTTCCCTGATTCGTCCCCGGCTCGCGCCACAGTTCAATCTACTCCTTCCTGGCGTTTATAAAACAGCCGTGCCAATGAGCCCCGTGCAGCCACAGTGCAGCACGAGCGCCGCAGAGACGAGACGTGAAGCCTCTCGCGATTGCGTTACCGCCTGAACACATCCAACGCCGTCCTCTCACTCCAACCACTCTGCTCCACATGTCAGGACCCCGCTGCGTCATCACACGTGACTCAGACTCGGACTGACCCAAATTGTGGAGTTTTTTTGCTGGGGGGGAAACTCAAGCCAGAAGTGCTGGAGTGCTGGTTCCCGAGGAGGCTGATGGGAATTGGAGTTCATGTCTTGGGACATTTATATCACGAACTTTTGAATGGACTCTTTCAGCCTTTGAAAGGCCTTTATTCAATGGTGTGTGTTCTTGTTTCATTATATATATATACATATATTGAAAATCATAAAAAAACAAAAAAAAACCAAGTTGCCTTTTGATGTGCTCATTTTTTGTCATTTGATGGTATAAAAGGATATACATTTTGAGTGTATGTCCTTGTATGCGTTTGGACTGACTTCATCTGAACTAACAAACAAAAACTTACTTAATAGAAAATCTTGTATGTCAGGAGAGAGACCTGACTGGCACCCCACACATATAAAAAAAAAAAAAACAAACAACTACTGATATAATAAAATAAAAAACAACAACACATTGTTACAGGGCCAAACTGTCACAATGTACAGAGGAGGATTAGTGAGTATATCTGTAAAAGGATGATGATTTAGAGAGACAATGATTGTGATGTTACCTGTATTTTTGTATGCTGTTGTTTTATAGGCAGCAGCTCTGGCCGTGTGCCAGTTCTTGGCGGTAGAATCAGCACATCCTTCCTCTCCTCTGTTCGAAGAAAGCAGCTCCAGCGAGGCCACCACTCCAATCACCATACAACATGTCAGACCTCCTAAACAGAAGAAACAAAAGATATCTCCAGTTCCTCCTTTGCCGATAGTGCTTCAGCTCATGGAGATGGGGTTCCCACGAAAGAATATTGAATTTGCCCTCAAGTCTCTGTCGGGAACTACGGGCAGTGCCTCAGGAATTCCAGGTACATGAAGACCTCAATTTATACAGTAGTATTGTGAGATAAAGTGTCAGAATAAAACTTGGATAACACAGGGATATTGTGTGAGTAACTAGTGTGTCCTTCATCTAGGTGTGGAGGCTCTAGTGGGCTGGCTGCTGGATCACCCAGACATCCATGTGACTGAGCTGTCAGATGCAGAGACTGTGTCTGATGAATACTCTGATGAGGAGGTTCTGGAGGAGCTGGAAGAGAGCGAGCCGACATTCACAGTGGTACATAGTTTTTTCATTCGCTTCATTATTAATTATTTATCTAATAACACATCTCGTCACTTTTACCTGAGCATCTTAGAGATGTTAAAACGTATCAAATCATTTTTTAAAATCATTTTTTTCAAATAGGGTTCATTTGTGGACAATTTAAGACTCGGGGATGTAATCTAATCTAACCAATCACAAGCTCACATAGACGCGTGTGATTGAGTTAGGGACGCTCCTATTGGCTGTTGGTCTACATGTCTTACTAACAATGGATCAGTGGTTGCCAACAATACAGAGAAAATGTAAAAATACTAGCAAAATATTATATGATGTTTATCAAGGCAGAGATAGAGTGCCTATGATATTGTTTGTGGGGTTTGTGATAGAAGGAATTTTTCAGAAAATGCAACTTTGTTTTTTAGCCTCCTGGTGCAGTGGTGACTGAAAGCCAGACATTTAAGAAGAGATCAGATTTCCAAAGCAACGATGACTACGCTGTTTATGTTCGAGAAAACATTCAGGTAAGAGTCATTACATTTCCACTAGCAGGTATCAAATGCATTTAGTGTAACATATGTATATTTTTGTCTCGCTCACAGGTTGGGATGATGGTGAAGTGCTGTCGGACATATGAAGAGGTGTATGATGGAGATGTGGGCAAAGTAATAAAACTGGACAGAGATGGACTCCACGACTTGAACGTGCAGTGCGACTGGCAGCAAAAAGGGGGAACATACTGGGTCCGTTACATCCACATTGAGCTACTCGGTAATTACTGTTTAAATATGATCAGCAAATTGTATTTCTTGACCCTGTCTTATATTGTCACTGCCTTTTTTTTTTCCTCAGGATTCCCACCTCAGAGTTCACCTTCTCACATAAAGATTGGGGATAAAGTGAGAGTAAAACCCACAGTGACTACTCCAAAATACAAATGGGGCTCAGTAACTCATCGAAGTGTTGGAGTTGTAAAAGGTAACTTACTTTAAGTGGTTAAGTGGAAATATTTGCAAACAGTAGCCTGGCTAGCCATCTTAATAGTTTGGCTATATTAAACAAAGAACTAGTGTGCTTCCCGGTTGATTAATGTTGGACTTCTAGGAGCAGAACAAGTGGATGTCTGAGTTGAATTGGACAGGCACACCAATAAAGAAAAGGTGTTTAAGACAGTGATGAGACGAGCAATGATGTGTTGTATGGTTTAGCGAGATGATTTAGACATGTACAGAGGAGGGATAGTAAATATATTGATTGAAGGATGCTGAGAGAGCTGCAAAGCTGGAGACCTAGAGGAAGACCAAAAAGGAAATTTATGGATGTCCTGAAACAAGGAAGTAAATGGCTTTAGTGCAATAGCGTACTAATACATTTAAATCATGTGTTTTAGCATTCAGTGCTAATGGCAAAGATGTGATTGTTGACTTCCCCCAACAATCCCACTGGACTGGTTTACTGTCTGAGATGGAGCTAGTGCCCAGTGTCCATCCAGGAGTGAGGTAAGGCCATTTACAGTTGGCGTGCATCTATGACTGTTACTTTCCCCTTTTCCTGGTCTGCATTTTTACATACATGTTTTTGCTTCTCAGGTGCGATGGGTGCCAGATGTTTCCCATAAACGGCCCGAGATTCAAATGCAGAAATTGTGACGATTTTGACTATTGTGAAAACTGCTTCAAAACGCGCAAACACAACACCAGACACTCCTTTGGCCGAATCAACGAGCCTGGTAAAACAACATTTATTTGGTAACTTTACAAATTCATAATGTCTATAGATCTAAACTTTGTTTTTCAATATTTCTATTATTAGGCCAGTCTCCTGCCTTCTGTGGTCGCTCAGGAAAACAACTCAAAAAGCATCACAACACGCAGCGCGGCATGTTGATCGACGATTGGTCCCGAGCTGTAAAAAGCCTCAATGTCTCCTCTTCGGTTAACCAAGCATCTCGCCTCATTGACTGCAGTGACCAGTGCTGGCAATCATCTGGCTCACAGGGAAAGGTAGGAGATGGCATACTCTTATAGCCTATGTGATTTTTATTTAAGCTTTATTTGTGACTAATGTTTTACAAGCTTTCCAATTATGTCTCTAGCACTGGATTCGTCTGGAGCTTTTTCCAGATGTTCTTGTTCACAGGCTGAAAATGCTTGTGGATCCAGCTGACAGTAGCTACATGCCATCGCTCGTTGTGGTTTCAGGTCAGTATTAGGCCAAGAAGAAAATAATTACTTTTTTGGTGTGGATCTGAAGTGCTGCTGGGGGAAATAACTATTGTGCATTAGCGGTGGTCTGCATTGTCTCCACAAGTACATTATTTTATTTATATATGTGTTTTTACAGGTGGAAGCTCTTTGAACAACTTAATTGAGCTAAAGACCATCAACATCAATCCCACAGACACTAATGTCCTTCTGCTGGCTGACTGCACAGAGGTAAGAGAAGTTGAAATATCCACCTTACACAGCTACCCTGTTTCTGTTGAGGATAATTGCTTTAACTTGTGGATGTGTCTTTTCTGTAGTTTCACCGCTACATTGAGGTTGCAATTAAGCAGTGCCGCAGCGCTGGTATAGATTGTAAGATCCACGGACTTAGCATTGTGGGACGAATCAGAGCAGAAGACGAAGACTTGGCCACAGTTCCTTTTCTGGCCTCAGACAACGAAGAGGAGGATGAGGAAAAAGCTGCCACTGGCAGGTAAGGAATAATAATTCAGTGTGCTTTGTTATTATTTAATAATTATGAGTGCTAAGGGATTATTAAAGGTATTAGGGAGGATCTTTATAAATTCATTTTTTGCAATATTTATTAAAATTACCTTCATTGCCCTGTATAAGGCTTATAAATTGGTGTATTAGAAAATATAATAATATTAATAAACTGTGGACTCTGTGGGACTTGAAACCTCATCCAATCGTTTTTGTAATGAGTACGTTAACCATTGTTCCACGGACTTGCCAATCATTCCGACTTCCTAGTTTCGGCGATAGTGCACGTTTTTGTGCCTGCGTATGCGTATACACTATGTTTATGTAGTCCGGTATTAGCGCCGTGTTAGCAGCGTTAACATCGTAGCGCGGACAGCCTGACTTCGAAGAGCACAATGGCTGAAGAAAACCGTGAACCGGGCGGTCACAAAAGGAAAAGTGTTGTTTGAAGTGAACCAGAGGAGGAGGAGAAAAACTGTAGAAGAGCAGAATAAAACCCGTGTAGTTGCAATTCCTTCAAAGGATGGCATGCGCTGTAGGAACAGCAAGGGCTTCAGACTGATGCATTGGTCGGCAAGTTTCTGCAGGACAGGTACGTTTATCTTATCGTTTGGAAAAAAATGCCTTTTTTCTTTATCTGTTGAACCTTTTCAACTGTACAGCAACGTCAGTTTGCTAATGCTACCAATAGCAGGAGTATATATATTTTTGCTCACATTTAGGGACTGTGCATGTGACTGGGTCTGTGTGGGGAACTAGGTCAAAGGTCGTGCAAACAAACAATACAGGTCTAGGTTTAGGCGAATCTCTGCTGATGCCGGCTGTAAACAAACACGCGTGTTCTGACGCTTGTGCACGTTGCTGTGGAGGAGTTCCTTGGAAAGGAACAGTGAAGGGCGGTGGAGCCTGACGCATGTGCATTATTTATAAAAGGACAAACAGTCGCTGGTTTCTCAGCAGTCGAAAAAATCCTCCCTAATATCTTTAATTGTGCCACATGTAAAGATGGATAAAAAAAATAACATTGCTCCTTGTACACAACAGTCTTGCCCGGAAAAAGTCCTCTGGATTGGAGTCAGCGGCGACCATCCGAACTAAAGTGTTTGTGTGGGGCCTGAATGACAAAGACCAGCTTGGGGGGCTCAAGGGGTCTAAGGTAATGTTTGTGAACTCATCATAATTTAAATCTGTAGATCCACTAGTTATTGTATGTATTGCCTATAAAAAAAGTTTGTAATGAATATGTTTAATATAAATAACATTTAATCTATACATTAACAAGTTTTATTTGAACTTACAGATAAAGGTGCCTTCCTTCTCTGAAACCCTTTCTGCTCTGAATGTGGTACAAGTGGCTGGTGGCTCCAAAAGTCTTTTTGCTGGTGAGTCATTACACCAGAGACTGAATCTGGTGTTTATACGGCATGTGTAATTTGTGTCCCTTATTGCAGTGACGGTGGAGGGCAAGATTTATGCTTGTGGAGAGGCCACCAATGGCAGATTAGGCCTAGGCCTGTCCAGTGGGACCATCCCGATCCCTCGACAGATCACTGCTCTCAGTAACTATGTGGTGAAGAAGGTCGCCGTGCACTCCGGGGGTCGCCATGCTATGGCCCTGACTGTGGATGGGAAGGTCTTCTCCTGGGGTGAAGGGGATGATGGCAAACTAGGACACTTCAGCAGAATGTACGGCCTCAACAGTTTTTTATTATAAACCAAATATGCCACCAATATACATTTGACATATTTAATGATGTATTTGCAGGAACTGTGACAAGCCCCGGCTAATTGAAGCTCTCAAAACAAAGCGTATACGTGACATCGCGTGTGGCAGCTCTCACAGTGCCGCGATTACCTCCAGTGGGGAGCTGTACAGCTGGGGCCTAGGGGAATATGGCCGCCTTGGACACGGCGACAACACAACGCAGCTCAGGCCAAAACTGGTGAGTCAGGCTTACTAAACATTTCTTAGTATCTGCTTAATCATATAGCAAAATAAAAGATCTTAACACCTATATTTCAATTATTATTTCACAAATTAAAGACTGACCAACATTAAATGCAAGAAAGTATATATAAATATGGTTTTACTGGGCCTTTGTACAAATACGTATGTTTGTTTTTTGTTGGATTTCTAGGTGAAAGTGCTTTTGGGACATCGTGTTATTCAGGTGGCTTGTGGCAGCCGGGATGCTCAAACTCTGGCGCTCACTGATGAAGGTATTTTCTCAAAATGTAAAAAAAGTACTGGCATTTCTCTGGGTACATCAGCTTCCTCCCATCACCCAAAGACATGCATGTGTTTGGACAATTGGTGAATTGAAATTGCCCATAGTTAATGAATGGGGTGTACCTCGCCTTAGACCCATTGTTGCTGGGAAAGGCTCCAGCCACCCACAACCCTAAGTACAGTATAAGCAGAAGAAGATGAATGAATATATGAAATAATTTGGTGGTTTGAAAGTAGTAGATCCGCACAAGATTTATTGTAAAATCTTTTTTCCAGGATTGGTCTTCTCGTGGGGTGATGGAGATTTTGGTAAACTCGGCCGTGGAGGAAGTGAAGGCTGCAACATCCCGCAGAACATCGAGAGGCTGAACGGACAGGGGGTCTGCCAGATTGAGTGTGGCGCACAGTTTTCCCTCGCTCTGACTAAATCTGGAGTTGTGTGGACGTGGTAAGAACTACTAATTACAGTGCATGGTGAACCACTATGGTCCACTGGTTTCCATCCAGTAATCATTGGTTTAACTATTCCTGCTTTTAAACAGGGGCAAAGGGGACTACTTCCGATTGGGCCATGGGACAGATGTTCATGTGAGGAAGCCCCAGATGGTAGAAGGGCTAAGAGGCAAAAAAATCGTCCATGTTGCTGTTGGCGCACTCCACTGTCTGGCTGTTACTGATACAGGACAGGTTTGTACTTAGAGCTGCAATTTTATCATTATCACATTATCGGCATACACAATATCTTTATTAAAATAATCAAAATTTAAAACTGTTAAATTATCATGACTTAGTCCTAAATTTAGACCTGGTTTGGCATTTAGTAAGTTTAGCACCAGTTTTTGCCAGTGAATCCAGAGTCTTGTGTCTCATAAATTAAATTCAGTTGAACTTTTACCAAGTCTATCATTGGAAAAAGCCTTATTAAGGCACCTAATATCTCTAATTATATTGTTAATGTAGTACATTAAACATAGTTATGGCATATTGTGCAGACCTATTTATATTCATCTCCATCTAGTGGTCTCAAACAGTGCCTTTACTATGTGCCAACCCTTTTTCCTCAGGTGTACGCATGGGGAGACAATGACCACGGCCAGCAGGGGAATGGCACCACCACTGTGAACAGGAAGCCCACGTTGGTGCAGGGTCTGGAGGGGCAGAAGATCACCCGAGTGGCCTGTGGCTCCTCTCACAGTGTGGCCTGGACCACTGTGGATGTGACAACTCCTTCAGTCCATGAGCCTGTCCTTTTCCAGACAGCAAGGGACTCGCTGGGAGCATCATATTTAGGTAGGTTTCTTTCATTTTTATCCAGACTTGATGGAAGCATAACATCCCACATATTGACAAAAATACTAGCCAGCCATCCTGCAAAACTTATTTTACCTTGTGTAATGTTGGATTTTTAGTAGAGCTAAATGATGCTAACTAAGGGTGATCCGATCGATAGGCCGCGATCGGTGATCGGCCGATCATGGCTAAAAATAGAGTGATCGGTGATCGATAAAATGGGCCGATCAGAAGGGCCGATCGAATTACAACAAACACGCGAGGCTCTCACATCTACTGTCCTGCAACTCCGGTTTGATTAAACATCAGTAGCGATATTCTAGCAGTGTTTTTAAGTTAAGCCCTGGTGATAACTAACACAAACCTGTCCTGGAGGTGCTGCTTTATGTCCCATCTTTGTCCCCGCCTGTTCCTGGAGCGCACGGGACAGAACCGAGGCAGCAGTGTGTGTATTTGCAAACGCCAACGTAAATAGCGCTAGAGCTAACCCGCTAACATATACGTTAAAAGCATCAAGAAAGTTCAGAGTCTGCCTGTTTCTTGTTACGCGGAGAAAACTGCGTTTTGTGGCTTAAACTGCACCAAATGGCTGCTAATGGAAAGAGAAAATAAAAAGGCAGCTCATGTGTCCGTGTGTCTGAGAGCAGCACTTTTCATCGTTGTCTTCTCTGCTCTTGTGCACGTTTTCTTCGTTCAGACGTTGTCAGACCTGGCTGCAGGAGCTGTCTGCTCTTTAGTCCACTGTGTTTCAACCTGGTTTGGCTGCGCGCTACGCGGACGCAGGCGCTGCACCTGTGGACTCGCACTAAAGGCACCAATTAAGAAGAACAGCTGATTTTTACATCAGCGGAGCATTCAAACAAAACCACACAGACAGTAGGCACACATTAAAGGCCAATAATGCAACAAAACCTCTTCTAAAACAAAATAAGTAGAATTTTGTTGTATTTTTACATTTACAAAAGCGGAAATAATAATAGTCCGCATACATCACATTACTAAATTGAAGACCATGTGATCAGAATCGGCCATGATGGTATCGGCTTATCACAGCAAAGGCTGATCGGTGATCAGCCTCAAAAATCCTGATCGGAGCACCCTTAATGCCAACATGCAATAATTATTTTAAATATTGCTACAATAATATCGCATGGAATATTTTAGCATTGTAAAGGCATGAATGTATGTGAACTTGTCAAAATAATGGATTAAAAAAAAACAACAACAACAACAAAAAACAACACAAAACAATTATTGTGACACTTATTGTGTAGTAAATGTCTGTTACATGGAAGACCATAAGATACATTTTTTTTGGATATGGATAATTTGTTTGGTGATATTGCAACAATGATAAATTTGCAAGTGGAGCTCTCATTTACTGGCATTAAACAATTGCTTGATTTTAAGCAATAACAATGTGCCTTTTTATGTTTCTCTTAAAACCAGGTGTGCAGTCAGACAGTGACCCCTCAGCTGTAAGTAACAAGTTGAATGGGCAGAACAGCTCGAAGCCAAACCGTCCCTCACTTGCCAAAATCCTCCTGAGCCTGGATGGAAACCTGGCCAAACAGCAGGCTCTGACTCATGTGCTGTCAGCCCTGCAAATCATGTATGCCAGGTATGTTGCCCACAAAAAGTATTTTTAGTTCACAATTTAGATACAGTATGTTTTATTACCATAAAGATGGAGATTGTTCTTTTCAATCTCCAAAGTCCTGTGAGTAATATATATATATTATTATTATTATTATTATATTGTACACTAAGCGCAAAGAAGGATGCAGAGGACTAGTGAGTGTCAGAACCACTGTCCAGGATGAAACATCCAAGATCCTTGAATACATTAGGAAGATGGCCTCAATGGACAAAGTGCTCAGTGAATGTCTCAGGCAGTGGAAAACAGAGGACGAGGTGCTGGAGGAACCATCATGGGAGGAAAAGCCCCTACATGGGATGTACCATCGACAGATAACTGAAGTGGCTGATATCCAGAAATCCTACCAATGGCTAGAAAGGGCTGGACTGAAGGACAGCACAGAGGCACTGATCATGGCTGCACAGGAGCAGGCCTTGAGCACCAGAGCAATAGAGGCCCAGATCTACCATACAAGACAAGACCCCAGGTGCAGACTGTGCAAAGAGGCCCCTGAGACAATCCAACACATAACTGCAGGCTGTAAGATGCTGGCAGGGAAAGCATACATGGAGCGTCATAACCAAGTGGCTGGTATAGTGTACAGGAACATCTGTGCAGAGTACAGTCTGGAAGTCCCGAGGTCAAGGTGGGAAACACCTCCAAAGGTCATAGAGAATGACCGAGCTAAGATCCAGGACTTCCAGATCCAGACAGACAAAATGGTAGTGGCGAACCAACCGGACATTGTGGTGATGGACAAACAGCAGAGGAAAGCCGTTGTGGTTGACATCGCAATACCAAGCGATTGTAACATCAGGAAAAAGGAACACGACAAACTGGAAAAGTACCAAGGCCTCAAAGAAGAACTTGAGAAGGCCTGGAAAGTGAAGGCAACAGTGGTGCCCGTGGTCATCGGAGCACTCGGGGCAGTAACCCCCAAACTGGAAGAGTGGCTACAGCAGATCCCAGGAAAAACATCAGACATCTCAGTCCAGAAGAGTGCAGTCCTAGGAACAGCAAAGATACTGCGCAGAACCCTCAAGCTCCCAGGCCTCTGGTAGAGGACCCGAGCTTGGATGGATGAAACCGCCCGCGGAGGGCGAGAGGACAATCTTTATTTTTATATATATATATATATATATATATATATATATAATATATATATATATATATATATATATATATATATATATATATATATATATATAAATAAAGGCCTAAAAACTGGACCTGTTCACCCCCATAGTATTATCAGTAGCCATTAATGACATATGTAGTAACCATAATGTAGGCTAACCATGGGGAACTTGAAAATTAAAAAAAAAAAGTATCAGCTGATGACGTGATTACAATACACTAGCCTCTCTCCACATTCTCCAAATAACGGGACATAAGAGTATAAGATGTGTTTTTGGCCTCTAAATTATTTAGTCAGTAGTTCATTACCTGCAATAAGAGTTTACAGGATGCCTATGCTCCTTGTTCCCCAGGGACGCAGTGGTTGGGGCCCTGATGCCAGCCAGCATGATCCTGCCCGCAGAGTGTCCTTCCAGCTCCCCTGTTCCCCCGCCCGACTCCTCCTCTTCCTCCACCATCAGCGATGATGAGGGCCCACCTGTCCCACCGGAGGCAGAGGAGCGTGTTAGCCCAAATCCGTGGCAGGACAAGAAGGGAGAGGTACGCAGCACAACAAACCTGGAGCTATTTTAGTGTAGCTTAGATGTACAACCGCTGTCACAGAAAAGATCTAATAAACAAAGGTGTTCCCTTACTCAGGAAACCTTCTCCATAATGACCAGGTGGCGAGATGCTGCCGTCAGCAAACTATTTTAGGAGCAACTTGGAAACCCCAGACTCTCTCACAGGACTCTGTTCAGAATAAATTTTATCTACCTACTGCTTTAGTGTTTGCTAGTGTAACATCTGCTGAGTATAAGAAAAAACTAAACACAGACAATTTTCTGCAAACCAAGTGATGCTGCTTCAATGAATAAAATATGTCTTGCCTTATTATTACAAAGTGGAATTATCTGAAACGGTAACTATATTTTAGCCATAACAATAAATGCATTGGTGCATTGGCTCTAATATTTTCCATTTGTACTGAGTCTTTTAGGAGCACATTTACAGTAACGGTAAACTGTATATAGACATTTAAGCATAAAATAATGAAGCAACAAAGCTGCTTGATTTTACATCTAACATCTAAAGTGCTCTTCATAATTAATGTTGCTTAATGGTGCTGTATGTTGTAAAATAGTATGGTTGTATATGACCCACCATGTTAAAAATACCTGGGAATAAAGACGAGACAGAAATAAGCAGCATCTTTGTGTGTGTACGTGTGTGTACTTGTTCAGGCTCCTTCCTCAGAGGACGCAGTGACCCCCTCATCAGCTGTGACCCCGTCCGCCTCAGGTGCCTCCTCGCGACCTTTTATTCCCGTCACCGATGACCCTGGAGCTGCAAGCATCATCGCAGAGACCATGACCAAAACCAAAGAGGTTCGTTAAGCAATGGTGCACACTCCATTATCCAAATTATCCAATGCATACATGAACACTAAAAGACCTACCTTTTTTTGTATCTTCAGGATTCAGAGAGCCAGAACAAAGTAGTTGGCCCAGAGCCTCAGTACTTGGATGAGTTCACCAGCCTGCTTGTGCCTGATGATACCCGCGTCCTGGTGGATCTCCTTAAACTGGCGGTGTCTTGTCGCTCCGGGGACAAAGGCAAAGAGGTGCTGTCTGCTGTTCTGTCTGGAATGGGCACTGCATATCCTCAGGTAATTAATATGCTCTCTTTTTTTCAACATTTATAGCATTGTACAAATGTTTTGTTTAAGTAAAGGCGTTATGTGGTTTACAGGTAGCCGACATGCTGCTGGAGTTGTGTGTCACTGAGCTGGAGGATGTTGCCACAGATTCACAAAGCGGCCGTTTGTCCTCTCAGCCTGTGGTGGTAGAAAGTAGCCATCCCTACACAGATGACACCTCCACCAGCGGCACTGTAAAGATCCCAGGTAAAAATTATTGCGCTAGTCTGTAGATATTCATATTTGGAGTCCACAGATGCAGTGGTTCTCCTTGACCTATATTTGTTTTTGTAGGTGCTGAGGGTCTAAGGATAGAGTTTGATCGCCAGTGTTCAACAGAGAGACGCCATGACCCACTGACAATCATGGACGGAGCCAATAGAATAGTGTCTGTTAGATCAGGTAAAGGCATTGTAACCATTATCACTATCAAATGCATGTTATCAAAAATAATCATAATATTTTTGCATCTCAGGTCGGGAGTGGTCTGACTGGTCGAGTGAATTAAGGATCCCTGGAGATGAACTTAAATGGAAGTTTACTAGTGATGGTTCTGTAAATGGCTGGGGCTGGCGTTTCACCGTCTATCCCATCATGCCCGCTGCTGGTGAGCTATATCAGATACATTCAACAAACTTCTCTTTGGCCATTACCACTGTAGCATCACTTTAGACCCTTTTAGAGTTTGTAAACTTAACGTCTCTGTTCCAAAGACTGTACCGAAGTTAAAAAGATGACAATACATTTTTAATGAAGGAGTTAGTGCTAGCTTCCAAACATCACAAATTATGACAGGACAGGTTTGGCAACTACCACCCGGCCTCATGTGAGTCATTTCAGAGCTTGGTTTGATAACATTAGTGAGTGTGTGAACATTTTATTTAACGTAGTAATTAGCACCTTTAATTAGCATATAAGCTAAACAATACATATTTTTAATTTCTTCATTTTAATCTTACACAAAAATGTGTCAGACCACAATAGTTTGACATTGTATGCTCAGATTTAATTCATTAATCACCACAAATCCTACTTTAATACAACCAGAGCTGAGTCATATAAATTCAGAGTAATTTAAAAAAATATATATATAAACAACACCTATTCATTCAAAAGCGTTAATTAATATTTTTATTTTGCTCCCTTGTAGAAATTTATGTTATAGAATGGTTAATCATGGTACAGGCTGCATGCGCAACTTTTCTAAATACGTCACTCCTGGAAGGGTCTACATCAATAAACTATATCAATTTTATGACCACAAGAAAAGTGGATCAAGGCAGTGTTTTCAATCAAATGTCAAGCTTACATACTGCTACATATTATGACACACCTTTATTTTGGATGATGATAAAATGATGCCTACTTGCTACAAACCCACAACACAGTGAGATCTTTTGTCAATACAATTCTATCTAATCTTTTTTTTTCTTTACTAAAATATTATAAACAGCTTTTAATTTAGACAAAATCATACCAAAATGTATGATTTTACATATGTGTAGAGTGGCAATGTTTATAAAGACAGACCTGGTTTAATGTTCTATATATATTTCAGGTCCCAAAGACTTGCTGTCTGATCGCTGTATCCTGTCCTGCCCCTCCATGGACCTGGTCACCTGCCTCCTGGACTTCAGACTGAACTTCGCCTCAAACAGGAGCATTGTTCCCCGCCTTGCTGCTTCTCTTGCTGCTTGTGCTCAACTTAGTGCACTTGGTAGCACACTTTTTTTATTTCCCAGAAGGTTTAAATGTATGTTTTGTCCAATAATTTACATTATGATGTTTTTTGTCACATGAGCTGCTGGACACCGTATGTGGGCTCTGCAGAGGTTACGTAAACTTCTCACAACAGAATATGGTCAGTCAATTAATATCAACAGGCTGCTGGGGGACAGTGAAGGAGAGACTCGTCCAATGGTCAGTGGCTTTTACTCAAACATTAAATACTGTTATTCTTTTGATTATATTGTGCATCCATGTGATTTAAAACAATGATATTTTAACTGTTTTACTTTGCTAATTTCAGAGTTTCACAGGCAGTGCACTGGCTGCTTTGGTGAAGGGACTCCCAGAGGCTCTGCAGAGACAATACGAGTACGAGGACCCCATTGTCAGAGGAGGAAAACAGCTTCTCCATAGTCCATTTTTTAAGGTGCTCTCATTATTCTATAATTCTGTAGTTTACAAATCACCAGAGAGCATATAGTTATTAATATTGAGTATAAGTTCACATCTTAACTATCCTTTTGTATTTTATCTAGGTCTTGGTTGCGCTCGCCTGTGATCTTGAACTCGACACCTTGCCGTGCTGTGCTGAGACTCATAAGTGGGCTTGGTTTCGTCGGTACTGCACTGCATCCAGGGTGGCTATAGCCCTGGACAAGAGGACGTCTCTCCCTAGACCCTTCCTTGATGAGGTATGCTTGTATGTTTATCGGGTTTTTCAACAAACTTTTGAGATAAACATTTAGTACAGCTTTTTTTCCAACACTAGATTACTGTGCAAACTTTCCCTGTCCTCTCAAAAACAAGATTTGTATCATTAAACAGCAGCTTCTTGTTGGCTAAATGTTGCTGGGTGCTGCAAGAAAAAAGTGACATTGCTAATGTTTTGCTAATCCTTCAGTCAATTATTGTTCTGGTTTTGTTGCTTGCTATCAAATCCCTTTGCACTCATAATTTCCTTACTGTCCTGAGAGCATTTTAGTAAACCGTAACATCATTTTGGTTCATTTTGAGATCATGGCCTGAGCAAAGTAGGCTGCCAGTATCTTTTAGGTCATTGTAAGAGAGAGACTGTCAGCACTATTGTTCATATGACCTAATTTCTCTCTCTTAAGGTTACAAAGAAAATTCGTGAGCTCATGGCTGATCACGAGAGCATGAATAACTTGCATGAGAGTCACGACCTTTTCAAGCGTGAACATGACGAGCAGCTGGTGCAGTGGATGAACCGTCGACCGGACGACTGGACCCTCTCTGCGGGAGGAAGTGGCACCATCTACGGCTGGGGCCACAACCACAGAGGTCAGCTGGGGGGCATCGAGGGGGCAAAGGTCAAAGTGCCAACGCCCACTGAAGCCCTAGCCACACTGCGCCCCATCCAGCTCATCGGAGGAGAGCAGACTCTGTTTGCTGTTACCGCTGATGGAAAGGTTAACCCAGATTTTCCTTTCACTTGTTGATAAATGTAGTTAGCTTGCACAGTGAGTCATAAAAAATAGTCATCATCAAAATACCTCTAGTTGTAAAAGCCACAGAGCAATGTGGAAATAATTGTCCTAAAGAGCCTAAAATTATATTATGGTTTGTCCCAAAAATGTATTTATGATAGTGCTTGTATTGTCCATGTTTAGACGTTGTTAATGTAAGGGTTATTCCTGGCTTAGTCTTGGCATAGAGCTGGTTTAGTTTTTGTTTTATATTGAACACCATAGCTTTGACACATGGTCACATTAAACTTTTTTTTCTTGACATATTGTAAATCCAATGAACTTTAAAATTCAAAATGGTTCTTATATTTTTACTATTATGCAGGCCGAAATTGTATGCAATGGTGAGAATTTTGTCACATTTTAATGAGCTAATTTTTGACTTAATTTCTTGATACGCAGCTGTATGCAACAGGATATGGAGCTGGAGGCAGACTGGGCATCGGCGGGACAGAGTCTGTTTCCACTCCGACACTACTGGAGTCCATCCAACACGTCTTTATCAGGAAAGTGGCTGTGAACTCTGGTGGGAAGCACTGCCTAGCCCTGTCCTCAGAAGGAGAGGTCTATTCGTGGGGAGAGGCTGAAGACGGAAAACTGGGCCATGGGAACAGGAGGTCAGAAATCACTGCCATTATAGCACTTAGGGATCTACAGCAAAAAACAAACAAAAAAAAAGACACCACTACAATGTATTCTTAAATCAGCCTCTGTCTGAGCAACTGACAACTATCCCAGTGTCTGTTAAATTGCTTCGCACATCTCACTCTGCTTCATGAGCTCACAGACCATCAAGCAAAGCTGAGAGAGTGGTATAAAGTTACTCAACAGCAATGTAAAAAAACTGGGGGAG
The DNA here is from genome assembly GCA_020698575.1 of Bostrychus sinensis. Taxonomy (NCBI): domain Eukaryota; kingdom Metazoa; phylum Chordata; class Actinopteri; order Gobiiformes; family Eleotridae; genus Bostrychus; species Bostrychus sinensis. The sequence goes on from CM036246.1 coordinate 25,776,857, forward strand.
AGCAAGACGCTCTTGGGAATCATTGTTTTTACATCATTTTGTTTTAAAGTTATATGAAGAACAGTAGTTTTATTTGGAAACTATAGGAAATATTGTCAGCTAAGGGTGCTCCGATCGATCGGCCGCCGATCATGATCGGCGATCATGGCTAAAAATAGAGTGATCAGTGATCGGTAAAATGGGCCGATCAGAAGGGCCGATCAAATTACAATAAACACGCGAGGCTCTCACATTTACTGTCCTGCAACTCCGGTTTGATTAAACAGCAGTAGCGTTATTTTAGCAGTGTTTTTAAGTTAATGCCCTGGTTATAACTAACACAAACCTGCCCCGGAGGCGCTGCTTTGTGTCCCCGCTGTGTCCCCGCCTGCTTTAGGAGCGCACGGGACAGAACCGAGGCGCAGCAGTGCGTGTATTTGCAAACACCAACGTAAATAGAGCTACAGCTAACCCGCTAACAGTTACGTTAAAAGGATTAAGAAAGTTCAGAGTCTGCCTGTGTCTTGTTGCGCGGAGAAAACTGTGTGTTTTGTGGCTTAAACTGCGCACCAAATGGCTGCTAATGGAAAGAGAAAGTAAAAAGACAGCCCATGTGTCCGTGAGTCTGAGAGGAGCACCTTTCATCGTTGTCTTCTCTGCTCTCTTTGCACGTTTTCTTCATTCAGACGTTGTCAAAACTGGCAGCAGGAGCTGTCTGCTCTTTAGTCCACTGTGTTTCAACCTGGTTTGGCTGCGCGTTACGCGGACACAGGCGCTGCACCGGCGGACTTGCATTAAAGGAACCAATTAAGAACAGCTGATTTTTACCTCAGCGGAGCATTCAAACAAAACCACAGACACTGGGCACACATTAAAGACCAATAATGCAACAAAACCTCTTCTAAAACAAAAATAAGTAGAATTTTGTTGTTCTTTTATATTTACAAAGGCTATAGTATTTTTCAAATGGAACTAATAATAGCCTGCATACAATACATTACTACATTGAAGACCACGTGATCGGTATCGGCCATGATCGGTATCGGCCGATCACAGCAGAGGCTGATCGGTGATCGGCCTCAAAAACCCTGATCGGAGCACCCTTATTGTCAGCAGATCACAATGAATAGTGCTCTGCGTTCAGGTTATCATCTTCCATCTGCTTTATAAAAATAACCTGAGAAATTGATCATTTTGCAGTGGTCTCTTATTTTTTCCAGAGCTGTACTGTCTAGTCTGTGTGCGTTAAGCTTTAAATGGTGTGTAGACTTGTATTTACAGTAAGTCTAACCGTCTTGACCTCAGCCCTTGCGACCGTCCTCGTGTAATTGAGTCCCTAAGGGGAGTGGAGGTGGTGGATATTGCTGCTGGAGGGGCCCATAGCGCCTGCATCACAGCCAGCGGAGAGCTCTTTACCTGGGGCAAAGGACGCTATGGACGACTCGGCCATGGCGACAGCGAGGATCAGCTCAAACCAAAACTGGTGAGCAAAATCTCAAGTACAGTGTATTATTTTATATGTTTTAGTAAAACCTAATTCAGAATAAGTTAAGGCAATGTTTAAAATGTAAATAAAATAGAATGCAGTCATTTACAAATTAAATAATATTTCATTCACAAAAGAACATTTGTGTAAACTATTTTATGAAAAATAAAAGGTAAATTTTTATTTTGATTGTAGCAACATAAAAAAAGGCTAGTAAATGGTACTACTAAAAACAGCTGGTGTAAGCATTTTGCCTCTAATTAGATTCATTGGAAACATTTTCTTTAACTACATTTAGTTAATTGACTGGTATCTTCAGATACTCAAGTAGCATTATATTATAAATAGGCATGATTCTAAAATGAAAATCACGAGATTTGCAGTTCATTCGTTTTTATTTACATTTTACTTAGTGCCCCTTCTTATTTGGAAATGGGTTTGTAGATTTGTGTACACAGTTATTAAATGTAAAATTAGCTTGAGTGCCAAGATTCCCAGTTGTACATACAGTAAATTTGTTGTTTCTGCCTGACCCTCTCTGTAGGTGGATGCTCTTCAGGGTCACAGAGTTATTGATGTAGCCTGCGGCAGCGGCGACGCCCAGACTTTGTGTCTAACAGATGATGATATGGTCTGGTCCTGGGGAGACGGAGACTACGGCAAATTGGGCCGTGGAGGCAGCGACGGTTGCAAAATACCCATGAAGGTAAGGCTGTCTGCATGTTGGGTCAGAGGGAGCAGACTGCACTGTTCTAGTTTAAAAATACTAATATAGCACGATTAACATGGTGGCATTTATTACCTGTAAAAGATTTTTTTAGATGTTTTGTACCATAATAAATTGTCAAAAAAAAGTTTCTGCTTTTGCATTGAAGTTAAAAGCATTTCACAGTATTTAGTAGAAATTGTGGGCCCTGGTACATTTGTGCATGTTTGGTGGCATTAATTTGTTTTTTAAATATGATTTCAGATCGACTCTCTCACTGGTCTTGGTGTGGTTAAAGTGGAGTGTGGATCGCAGTTTTCTGTGGCTCTTACAAAATCTGGTTCAGTTTACACATGGTATGTTACAGCTTTACTATTGTACAGTACTGTGCTGTCATATGGGATGTAAAATAAGCATAAGCTAATAGAATATTATTTATTACTAAAAGGGGCAAAGGGGATTACCATCGACTAGGCCATGGCTCTGATGACCATGTGCGCCGCCCGAGGCAGGTCCAGGGGCTTCAAGGAAAGAAAGTCATTGCCATTGCCACAGGATCACTGCACTGTGTGTGCTGCACTGAAGATGGTAGGCTTGGTCTTTGGGCTGTTCCCAGATCAGTTTAACCAGTGTTTCATTCACAGCACTCAAGGATTGTTTTGTGGTCTTTTGTTTCCTGCAGGGGAAGTGTACACATGGGGTGACAATGATGAGGGCCAACTTGGAGATGGGACCACTAACGCCATCCAAAGGCCACGGCTGGTCGCTGCACTGCAGGGCAAGAAAATCAACAGAGTGGCCTGTGGTTCTGCTCACACACTCGCTTGGTCGACCAGCAAACCCACCAACGCTGGGAAACTGCCTGCTCAGGTGCTCTACCTGCTTTAAATGTCACATATTTGTAAAATCTGTCTTATAAATTTAAAATGTCTTTAATTTATTCTAATTCATGTCTTCCATTAGATGGCAGTAATGCTTTACCTTTTTAAACATGTTAAAATTGCCTCCTGTTGGTGCAGGTGCCGATGGAGTACAACCACCTGCAGGAGATCCCCATCATGGCTCTGAGAAACCGGCTGCTGCTCCTGCACCACATCTCTGAGCTCTTCTGCCCCTGTATCCCCATGTTTGACCTGGAGGGGCGGCTGGGGCAGACCGGACAGGGGCTATCTGTGGGATTTGATACCCTCAGGGGCATCCTCATCTCCCAGGGCAAGGTAGACCTCAAAGTAGGCCATTCGCTGACCACAGTGTCTGTATACTGTATATATTTTACCAATTTCTCTTTGTCCACATTTCTTTGTGTGAACAGGAAGCAGCTTTCAGAAAAGTGGTACAGGCCACAATGGTGAGAGACAGACAGCATGGTCCGGTGGTGGAGCTCAACAGGATACAGGTACAATACTGGGTTTTAATATATTTTAATCATTCTCAGAACTTTGCGCTTTCCCTTTATCTTTCTTCCTAAATTGACCTCTGTGTGTGCCAGACAGGCACCAGAGGGTTACTTACTGTATCATGCCTTTTATAAAGGCATTTTTCTCTCCGTGATCTGTGCTCCAGTCTGTCTGGTCTAAGTTTTGGACTTAATTCTGCCCCTTACTCCATCTCATTCCTTAAGTTTTGTCTGTGGTGCCAAGAGCTGTCTCATCTAGAAAATGCATGCACATCACTGCTTCCTCCCTGGGGGGAGGGTTTTGGGCACTGAATGGTAATAAACCATATTCCTACTTTTTCTTCTCTCCCTGCAGGTGAAGCGCTCTCGGAGCAAAGGGGGTCTGGCAGGTCCAGACGGGACCAAGTCTGTGTTTGGTCAGATGTGTGCCAAAATGAGTTCTTTCAGCCCAGACAGCCTGCTGCTCCCCCATCGCGTCTGGAAGGTCAAGTTTGTTGGTAAGCGTTTTTACTTATTGTCATGCTGAAGGGAGTGTCTTTTCTAATGTTTCAACTACAACTAAAAATGATGTTTTTGTGTCTCAGGGGAATCGGTGGATGACTGTGGAGGTGGCTATAGTGAGTCCATCGCTGAGATGTGTGAGGAGCTGCAGAATGCGCTGACGCCGCTGCTTATCGTCACCCCTAATGGACGGGATGAATCAGGCGCCAACAGAGACTGTTTCCTGCTTAACCCTGCAGCCAAGTCCCCTCTTCACATGAGCATGTTCCGCTTCCTAGGTATAATCCACGTAATCGCTCACTCAGGTCTTCCAGGTGTTAATCCTAAATAAACAGAAAACTAAAAAGGTTTGTTTATTTTAAAATGTGTATTGTTGCTGATAAAACACCTGGCCTAAAACACTCCACTGTAATGAGGCCTTTTTTTCCTGGTTAGTAACTGGTGACTGTTCATGTGGCTAATGCTCTGGTCTCACTGCAGGGGTGCTCCTGGGCATCGCCATCCGAACAGGAAGCCCCTTAAGTCTGAATCTAGCTGAGCCTGTGTGGAAACAGCTTGCAGGCATGAACCTGACCATCGCTGACCTCAGTGAGGTACGTACAGTGTGTGAGCAGTGTACCATCATGAGTGAAGATAAATCTAAGTATAAAATATGCACTTTATGGGAATTGTGCAATATTGTAACAGTGTGTTCAGTTACAAAACATCACATGAATGCTTTGTTGTGAATTATATAACATTTTAAACCTACATAAGCTGCATTATAGCTGCATTATAACCAGTAAATGAGCACAGTTCTATACATTCCTCCTGAGATTAATCCTTAAGCCCATCTCAGTGAGACCCTGGCCTAGTACAATATAGGCCTATGTTGTACCTTCCTGTGCAGGTTAATGTCAATGCTATTTAGCTGAAGAAGGTTATGTTTTAACCTTGGCTTTCTGCTTCAGTGATCTTCCACTTGTGCCCTCACGCTCTGATCATGAGCTCCTGAAGCATCTGAGAGAAAAGTGCAATGAAAAAAAAGCCCTTTTACTCACAGAGCTGCTCTTGTTTTGCGGTTTTGCCCTTGAGATATTAAAAAGGTTAGATTGGAAACTAATCCAGCACAAGACTTGAGTAGTGTGTAGCAGTGCAGCTCACGGGAACAGCGTTGTGGCCAAGAACAGGGGTTCACTCCCATACCTTTTACATAAGCACAAAGTAGACAAATAGTCGAGGTATGGTTTACTAAAGCCTTGTTAAATTGTTAATCTCATGCTCTTGTAGGTTGATAAAGATTTTATTCCTGGCCTGATGTACATTCGGGACAATGAGGCCACAGCTGAGGAGTTTGAGGCAATGACCCTGCCCTTCACAGTTCCCAACGCGAGTGGCCAAGACATCCAGCTCAGCTCCAAATACTCCCACATCACTCTGGAGAACCGCGCAGAATACGTCCGCCTGGCCATTAACTACAGGTGAGGAAAACTCACTGAATGGACCAAAAACTAGTGCAAAAGTTTTTTTTTGTTTATAATGATCTTTGAACTCACCTCCTCAGGCTCCATGAGTTTGATGAGCAGGTCTCTGCAGTTCGAGAGGGCATGGCTCGAGTGGTTCCTGTTCCTTTACTTTCACTGTTCACTGGTTATGAGCTGGAGACAATGGTGAGTAATTGGTCTGATTAATTCAGAATTTTAACATCTAATAACTCTTAACCATTTTATGTATTCCCCCCCTTAGGCATAGTCAGCATGTCTGTGTGCTAACACTAACATCTCATCCTCAGGTGTGTGGCAGCCCAGATATCCCTCTTCACCTGCTCAAGTCCGTGGCCACATACAAAGGAGTGGAGCCCACAGCGCCACTCATCCAGTGGTTCTGGGACGTCATGGAGTCTTTCTCCAACACCGAGAGGTCTTTGTTTTTGAGATTCGTCTGGGGCCGCACTCGTCTGCCTCGAACCATCGCTGACTTCAGAGGACGAGATTTTGTTGTTCAGGTAAGTAGCCCACATTTGGTTATCATAGGGCCACTGCCACTGCTAGTTTTATACATTAATATACAGTAATTACAAAATTATTTGTGTTTTGTTGTGAGGATCCAGCCTAATTGCCTCTAGTTCAGACATATGCAACCTATGTTTTCAGAGCCAAATGCAGCTTTTTAGCCCTGCTTGCAGCTCTTTGGGCATCTGACATCTGGTTATGTAAAGTAAATAAAGAAATAAGTAGAGAGCTATAAAACAGCCTGCCACACAGAAGTTTGCAGACCCCTGCTCTAGTTCATATTAGACTGTACTTAACCAACCCTTAAATCTGTCTGTCTTATGTATTTTTCTATATTTGCCTGTATTATAGGACATTAAAACAATTTGTCTGCCATTAGGTGCTGGATAAGTACAACCCACCTGACCACTTCCTGCCGGAGTCCTACACATGCTTCTTCCTGCTAAAGCTGCCGAGGTACTCGTGTAAACAGGTGCTGGAGGAGAAACTCAAATACGCCATTCACTTCTGTAAATCCATTGACACTGACGACTACGCCCGGATTGCTCTATCCGGAGAGCCAGCCGCAGACGACAGCAGTGAGGACTCTGACAATGAGGACGCGGACTCTTTCGCCTCAGACTCTACCCAGGACTACCTAACCGGGCACTGAGAACTGCTACAAATCGACAAATCATGAAGTGCTGAGCTGCTGCACAGACTGTCCTCCACCAATAATCTCATACAAACTAAGACACTATGTCTGTCTGTGGGGCAATGTGCAATGAGCTTTAAAAAAGCATTATAAGCTAAAGAGAGGAACAAACACCCACAAGTTTGCTCTTCATTGAAGACTGGCTGTTAGCCGCACATGTGATTGTTGTGTTGGTTACACTTCAGTGAGGAGACACAGATGTTAACATGTCATGAATCTTCAGAAATTATCGCTACCAACATGAATTTAAGAGGATTTGGTTCATGTCCTTATTCTAATGTTGATTTTTGATAATTTATGGAATTTCCTTGCATACAGTTATGCATAAAGCAATCTTTGACTCCTAAAGGAAAGTGTTGCCATTGTCTTATGTGGGAACAGTGCTAGGCTGAGGCCAGTTTATCTGCAATTTATATATATATAAATTGCAGATAAACTGGCCCAAGCCTAGCACTGTGGTAGATTTACCCTCTGGTTTGTGTGAATTACTTGTCCCTAGATTGTACATAGAAATCAATGTGTGACTAAAGAGTAGTATGACTTTTTGTTTATTGGGGATAGTAATGTTTTTTGTTTTTAAAAAATAAAAGCCTTTTTAACTTAAAAAGTCAGTGTTTCTCATTGGCTCCCATTGGCTGGAGCCCACTGAAGGGTCATTTTAAGATTCCCCTATTTACCCCTCCCTCCACCATGTTGTGCACTGTCTCCTTCAAGAATGTATATAATATGATTGTGCCATGTATACACAGAAGGTCCCATTCCTGCATATTAATGTTAATAAATTTATGTTAATACACTTAAATGAAAAATTATGTCTTATGTCTTTCATTCATGTATTATCTTCCACTTATTCCCAATAGGGGTTGCGGCTGCCTGGAGCCTATCCCAGCAACTCTGGGCCTTAGGTGGGACACACCGTAGACAGACAACTGACAGACAACTATTACCAGAGGCCATTTAAATTCACCAATCCTCCTAAAAGAATCATTTTGGGTTGATGGGAGGACGCTAGAGTACCTGGAGAGAACCCACAGTAACACAGGGAGGACATGCAGAATCCAGTAAGAAAGACTGTAATCAGCCGTCTCAAGGATCTCATGGACCAACAGGGGTAGGGGGGCCACCAGGGTACGTGAGCACTTTGCAGGGGTACTTGGAACTATGCCATAATTTATACTAAAGATGATAAGAAAATATTTGCAATCTCTTCATATTGAACTATTTAAAGTGTTGAGGTAAAACGGCTAAAAATATTATTTGAATATTATATTGTATAACTTTTTTTAGGCTAAATTGCTTGTTTCAAATGGGAGTTATTCAACAGATTTTATGTATTTTTTTGTTTAAGATTATTATTTTTTTAAGTTTATTTTGGACATCAATATATAGTAAAATAAGTAAATTTAATAGTTTATATTTATTATTATATTTGTATTATTTTATATTTTTTATTTTATTATGGCATTTATTTTACTTTGAATTCAAGTAAAAAAAATGCAGGAGAATTAGCATTTTTAATAAAGTATAAAATGTCCGTCAGATTTTTTTTTGTGTGACTGATCTAAACCACACACACCTCTTTGCTGAGAGGCAGGCGTGCTAACCACTCTGCCACTGTGCACCCTGTTAGTAGTTTGTAGTAATGTGTGATCCATCCAAACAAACAGGCAAAGGTCCTGTAGGCTTTCTGAAGATGACACAAATTGATACAAGCCATGCTGCTGTTAGTCATTTCTAAAATGACATGCAATTCCTATTTTTTTCACTCTTAGTAATTCTTCATGAGACATTGTAGAGCGGATTAAGGTCATTATTATTCAAATCTAATGCTGTTGCTTGGAAAGGGGCGAGAGGCTGTTTTTCCCAAATTAAACTACTGTATCGAAAAGTAGGTCAGATGTTCATTTTCTCTTCGAGCAGCTCATATCAAATCTTTTTTTATTTCCTTATGAGTGCTTTTTAATAATGTGGAACAAAGGTTGTGGCAGGATACTTGAGCCTTATACGATGGAGCTGTATGGGATTAAATTAAATCTCCTATAATTACCTCCACAAGTTACTGTTGTCATCTCCCACGTGCTGGGAAAGAGGTGCTGTAGAGGGAGTTTTGTCCCCTCCATTTTCCAGTCTACACACATTCCTTGTAGTGTCTTTGACCGGAGTAAGCCCTCCCTTAGAGTATGAAGTCTTGGGGGTTTGGCTCTGACCATGTCTCTGACTTTGTGCATACTTTGGTCCACTTCAAAGTATTTCTGAGAAGAGAAAAAAAAGCCAGTGTTTTATGGAGGCTTGATTTGGCTTAAAAACTATTAGCATTCTTTGTAGGCTTAGTGGTTTTTGCTGTAATAATCACGGAGTACATTATGCTGGTGGGAGTCAGGTGCTTCACTACAGTTGAGACAAAGGGAAAAAAATATTGACGGCGGAGATAAGGAATGAGCTGCCCTGGTTACATACTTTAAAGACTGTTATGAAAACTAGCAAAATGTAGAAGATACCTTTGTTTCATAGAAATTACAAGATCAAGGTAGATGATTTTTTAAAATAATTTGTGTACATTTTATTAATACCTTATTTGCCTAACCTTGAAATCCTTTTTTTTTTTTTTTTTTTTAACATTTGGAGCAAGCCAACCCTCTCACTCACTTTCCAGGAACTACAAGTTACCCTTGGTCCACTGCTCCTTACTGCTCTAGACTTTATTATGCATATGAGGCTTAAGTTGTTAAGCACCTCACTGAGTGATACTATTTGTATTAAACACAGTACTCAAGATATGTATTCAAGTACTGTTACTTACTTACAAGTTACAATTACTCAGTAAAAGTAAAGATACTCAACAACATTATCTCTTGAGTAAAAGTAAAAAGTATGAAATGTAACGTTTACGCAAGTAGAAAGTACTGGTACTAAAACAACTACTACATAACCAGACCTGGACTCAAACCCAGTACCTTTTTGTTAAGATGTTAATGTTCCACCGAGACTTTGAAAATGTACTCAAGTAAAAAAGTTTCAGAACATATTAACACATACATAAATTACTTAAAAGTATCTAATTAGCAATTGGACTTTGCTTTCAGTTGGGATATAGATTGTTCTTTAAAAGTGTTAAAAACATGTCAGAGAATCTATAAGAGCAGCCATTTTAGTTCTCTCAAAAGAATCAATGGAGGGTTTTTACAACATCAATTTACAATGTCAATAAAAAGGGCAGAACACAGAGACAAGGAGAGGCATTTTAAAACTTGCAGACACAGGACCATGATGCTCTTTAGTCTACCTCCCACATGCCAGTCACATGCTGCAGGAGACTCGCAGAGCCGCCTCTCTGTCCACAGCAGACGACTGGTTCAAGGAAATATCCCAAACCAGGCACCTCAGCCTGAGCTTTAACCAGTAAACCACTGTTCTCTATTCACTTGTACCAGATATATAAGTAAAAATGTTTTAATGACAAATACTTGATAATACTCAACCACCAACAGCAATGTGTGCAAGTAGATACACTTTCTTTACCATTAAAAGAAACTAACACAAACTAACTAGAAAATATATGCATTTTGTCATAGTAACTTTTTTTAATGACAAAGTAAAAATATTTTGTCTGTTGATCAAGGTTACTAATGCATCAAGTGGCTTGCGTTCATAAAATAATTGTAGAGAAAGATGACCCCATGTACCTCAAGAGGATCACAAGATTAGGGCGACTAGGCCTTAGATCTTGGGGTTAACCATGACAAAGCAAGAACCAGGAACCTTGAACTATTGACTGTCAGGGAACAATCAGGGGTTGTGTTGAGCTCAAGATTTGAATGTAAAATACAGCAAAATCTACCTGGTGTTTATTTTTTTCCCCATGACTGTTTTTTTAGGAGTTTTTCCTTGCCAAGAAGGAGGGTCTAAGGACAGAGGATGACCTGGGTCTGTTTAGTTTAGTGTAGTTATTGTTTATGTCTGATTGCGTGTTTACGTGTGATTAACTGTTTTGAAACCTTCTGAGGCGAAATTGAATTGAATTGAAACTGTCTTGGTTCCTAAATAGGGTTCATTCATGGACACTCACTGTTTCTGTTTTATTTTTTATTTGTATCCTCGGGAAGGTTATTCATGGTGGCTTGTGTGCTGAAAAAAAAAAAAAGATTTAGCTATTCAGAAAAAAAAAAAAATGCTGGTTTAGGTTAGAGGTGTGTGAGCTGTACACTATACACATACTACGTATGTTTTACCAAGATTACATTTCATTTATTTTGAGAGCTCTGACTCACCTTGTAGCATCCAACACTACAAAAAATACATTGATTTCTTTACAATTTTATACAATTTCAATATTTTTTGTGTGAAATTAACATTGTCAGAACTCACCTCTCCTCTAAGTTAATATGTGTACAGTATGTCACATGACACATAAGGAGGAGAGGATGAGACCTAGTTGAACCAGCGCTGGTTTGCATCAGTGGCTCAGCCTCAAGTCACGATCTCAGGCCCCTGGCTCACTCCTCCTCGGCCTGCTGTCCATGTGACGCACTGCTGGAGCCTCTGTATCTCACATCAGCAGCCCACAAGACCGGAGTGCCGTCTCCCCTCTGGACATCCTCCCTGCGCCGCTTTCATCGCTGGTGTCACAGGCAGCGGTCCGTGCGCACCAGGTGACTCCGTTAACTCAATGGGCAACTTTGTCTTCTCTGGTTTCTCAGGAAGACCGAAGAATTCCACAAAATCAACTCTCTCCTTTGGAAAAAAAAGTCTATGGTAGTAAACTTAATGGTGGCTAAAATGAGCAGAGTGTTCAACGGCCTCTAGCGTTAAATCCCTCAAAAACTCTACTTTTAGCAGAACAATTCACCTAACGTTAGCGTTAGTTTTAGGGGAGTGCAAGAGTGCAAGTTATAAATAAGTCAATGTGTAAATTAAGTGACGATGTGTGCTTTATTTAGGCTAGTTATTAATTTACATATATAATGCAATCACTTGAACGATTGTAAATTTAAAAAAATGGCAACGCTAAGTAGCCCTTGAGCTAACGACCCATTTTTATACGCATAGTAGTTAGCTAAATAATCACATTTATAGTAATATATTACTCAAAGGCGAGCAAAGCAGCAGAGTGACAACAACGTACTACTACAGTAGACCTAACGTTGCATAAAGTTACAGTAGTTAGACCAGAGCAGTAACAGGTACACAATAACTCACCTGTGCTAAGGAAATGGCTAACGTTAACTGACTAGCATTAGCATATATAACCACGCCCACTGAGCTAATTGCTAATATGCTAATTGCTCATTTGTTTCCAGAGACAGTGAAATCATGATAATCACATTTCGAACATTGTACTTTTTTCTGAAATCTATTCTCGTTGTTCTTCCCATATTAACGTAGCCTATAAGTTAAGCTTTTATGTAATGTTTTATTACAATACTTAGGTACTCTTGGTGAGTTAGCTAAGTTAGCAGCCAGATGATTCTTTTCCTGCTCTTAATCCATCTCAGCAGCCAGGCATAAGTTGCATGGCTTCCAGGGTTAATTTAAAAACAAAAGTTTTTTTGTTTTTTTTTAAAGTTTGAAATAGCTTTAGCTTGTCATTAGACTGGTCAAAAAACTGTAACTTTTTTAGACATGCTTTTCAGACACTTATAAAATAAATGCTTCCTGGTCTTGATATTTAAAAAGATAAATATGGAGCACTATGGGCAGCATTCAACCCTAGCTTTTGACTTCATCAAAATGCTAGATCACATCCCAACATCACACAACCCACCTCTACTTCACCTTAGTCCTTTAAAACCACCAGTCTCAAACTGGGGTCTTGGGACCCCTGGGGGTCCCTAGACTATAGGTTTGGGGGTCTACAAAAAAAAAAAAAAAAAGTAGTTAATTGATAATTTATAATTATTAATCAAATAAAAAAAAAAACACTACAGAAATTAAATAAAAGTTATGAGTAAACTACCCTCACTTATATTTGGTTTTAGGACTTTTAAATCTCTTCATGATTATGACGCACCACGTAAATCATGTTGATCTTAACACTTGAGGGAGTCCTTGGGATTTTTTCTCTCCTGTAAGGGGTCCCTGGCCCCATAAAGTTTAAGAACCCCTGCTTTAAAGGAATGTTCAGATAGTTTGTGTTCTTGTTGTGCGTTATCAGGACACATTTTGTGGCATATATTTTATTTGTATTTTTTCATTGTCATCATTGATATGCTTGGGAAAATATTTGAAACTAAAATATAACCTTAAGCCATTCTACTTTATACCCAACGGTTTTTGGGAGGCTAATCTTTATCATTAAACCTGAACGTTTATTATCATTAGTGTCAGATTTGGTTAACCCTTGAAGTTGAGAGACAAAGCATTAAGCAAATGAGCAGGTTTAGTTAGGCTTTTTTTCTAAACCCATTTGCCCTGCTCTTCTGACCTTTATTTTACTAAGTCTGGATTAACATGCTCCCCCACTCACCTAAATTCTAAAGACATGCACCCCACCTCCTCCTACGTCTCGAAAAAAATAAAATATCAATAGCTATTGCAACAAAAATGTTGTAATCTAAAGTAATCTAGTAATTTTATGTCAAATCTAAAATCACTAACTATCATCCTCAAAAAATCACAACAAATTTCTGCTTGAATGAGCCAGGGTTTTAGGTTTTTCTTTGATAGACGTCTGTCTCTGTCCTGTCTGACCTCTCTGCACCTTAAATCTGTGGAGTTGACTTACTTTTTTAAAGCCCATCATGCTCTGTGCTTTACAAATGACAGCTTTCCCTGAGAAATCCTGGGGAAAAATAAACACCTGAGTGCATTTAACCATATTGTCAGTAAATTTAAAGTATTCTCTTATATTTTAGGAACCCTGATGGAGTGGACTACATCAGATTGTCTGGCGGAGTTCTGATTTTATGAGAAGTGAGAGTGTGCAGGAGTGGGAAAGTTTTTAAGCTGCTCTAAGTGCCGAGCAGACTGTGCCACTCCCACCTCTGCTCCAGAGCTAACAGTGCTTTGGACCATTGCCCTCCTTCGCTGGGGAGCACAGAAGAAGACAAGCAACACCTCGGCTTCTCTCTGGCTCACTCACTGCCAAAAGAGTAATAATCCCAGCATATAACTTTTTTAATTGGGGGCACTGGTCTGTTTTAATTAAGGAACACTGTTGGATATCCTTCTCGTTGCCAGCTTTCATTTGTCTCATCATCTTACCATCATTTTCATTTGTGACTATTTGAAGGTAAGTTTCATCAATTTCCATTATCTGCATTTTCATTTTTCTATTTAAGTTTATTGCTATATGCCACAAATTGTATAGTGTATAGAGTGATTTCACATACAGGCACTCCACTTATGGGCTTTGCTGTAGTAGGTTTTATATCTTCAGTACTGTACACTGCCACATTTGTGTACAGCTTTGTTGCAATCTCTTTAAATCCATTCATAGTCGAATAGCCCATTCATTCCATTTTAAAAGATCATGTTTTAGAAAGCAAGTAAACTCTTTCCAAATGTTTTTTTTTCTATAGGTTACTAGATATGTAGTTTCCGTAAACCTTGATATCAGAGGTACTACAATTTAAAATGTTATGTTTGACCAAAAAATGCACATATTTTTTAGCTGCATGTTAATTTGCATAACTAAAAGTGATATAAAACTATTTATCCAGGACTATGACTTGACACTTGCACTTGTTGCATGTAATCCTTTCGCTACATTTACTCTAATGGCATTAGTCATTTTAGCTTCCACACTTAATGTAAGTTGTCTTTAAAATTTGAGCGCTGTGAATATGGGTGAAAATCTAGAGAAAGCAGATCGCTCTTTTCCATGACACGGCGCCCAGAGGCATGATGGGATACAGAGAGGAACCTTCTTCTTCTCAGTCTTATGCAAATTAGTGACGTACAGTAGTTACAAGGAGAGTGATATGCGAGTAAAGGGAATGATGACTATAATAGTTATTGGTTCATTTCAACCCACATTGTGTTGCTCATGCCTGAAAATTGTAAAATGTCATCTGACCCTTTGCCTCCCTCTTGACACCAATGTAGTCTTGCTCAGTGCTGAGGTATTAAGCTCAAAATGTCACACGTGTGTTCCTGCTGACGTTCATGTGAGAAATAATCCTGTACAATTCATGCCGCCTTTGTGTAGACGGGGACCACATGTCTGCCGCGGCTGACCTCATCCACTGACCCCCCGTTAATGGAGCCAGTAATTCAGACAGCAATTCTAATGGACTCTGATGTTAATGCATGGGCTAGAGCCATGTACAGGTGGAGAAGGCTCATTTTTCACCAGTTATAATGCTAAAGTGTGATCAGCATCGCCCATGGTTCATTAGATATTGTAAGGTGGTGAATAGAGGGAATTGTTGTTTTTTAGCCTAAAGAGAAGGCAAAGTTATCCCTCTAGTTATTTTAAAATGTAAAGTAAGCATAGTGACATAATAAACTGCTCATGGCCATACATTTTAGCCTCAGTTAAGATGTTTGCTTGTTTTGTTTTTACTTAAACTAAATTTAGATATAATTATTTTGTCCAGTCCGTACATTTGTATAAAACTCGCTCTATACTTTCTCAGTGCCTTTGGTGAACTCATGGCATTCAGACTAGAGAGACTTAGGTAGTATTATCACCACTGCTTTAAACATTTTAATCTTACATTGAAAAATTAGACAATAGTAATATTTATATTTACATGTGAAACAGTGGAATGTTTCAGGAGAAGTGGTTTACACACATACAGGCTTTAGAGTGTGTATCTTAATCACTCAGGAGGGCACTTATCTCAAGCCTTGTTATATGACATTATTGAGAGAATGTTATTACAATGTATTAACACTAATTGTATGAATGAGCCACTAGTTTAAAAGTATTTGTTAAAAAGGGGTGGTCCAAAAGGGATCCTTGTGGGATGCCAGAAGTCAGCTCACTGAGTTGCTTTGTGATATAAATGCCCTACTGACATTGACTCAGATGCAGAGATACAGTATAAATGTCACCAGGTAACACTCAGCCACAGACTTGAGCTTTGTGAACCGCAGCTGAACTAAAACCTTTTTGTGTCTTTGTAAGGATGTATCTGGAGAACAAGAGTAACCTGGAGATGGAGATGTCCCAGACATCAGCACAGGGGCACCAGGGCCGCAGCAGCCTGAGGGCCCCTGAGGCTGGGAACTTTGGGGAGCTCAGGCTGCTGCAGGGCATGTCCAACAGGAGGGACACCCAGAAACTGCAGCAGTCAGCCGTACTGCCCTCGGGACAGTGTGTCATCCACGCGGAGGGCTTTGTGCCCGTGAGACAGGAGGACGGGTAAGTCTTCACTGTTTTCTCTTACCTTCAGGGCAGCTGTAAAACTGTAACTGTAAAACACCGTGTCTCATGAATGAGTGAATATCACAAGACTACACTGGACACACAACCAATACATAGCAAGGTTATGCAGTGACCTGATGGTGTATCAATAGTTGACTTTTAACCAGCTGACTACACATACTGTACATGGACTTAACAATAGCTTCCTATACAAAATAAAACCCACCATTATTTTGGAATTGGCTTTCAGATAGAACTGGTTGCTTGTAGACACACTGTACCTTCTGATAAACTACCGTTTTTGCCTAATTTTGCTTAAATTTCCTAATTTGGCCCAATACTGTTTCTTGGAAACTATAGCCAATCTGGACTTCTGACTTACTTTTCCTTTATTAGTGACCTAATCCAAGAAAAAATTCTCTACTTTTGTTCCGGAAGCATTTTGCTTGTAGACCAGTGAAGTATACAATTTGCAACAATAAAAGTTATGTTCAAAAACAAAAACTTTAAATAGTGGCATGGCATGTTTATCTATTGTTTTGTACCAGGAGGGAGAGTCACAAGTTACAGCAGTGCCAATGCTTATGTTTAAGAAAATGATTAACTATCTAACTATTAAATTAACTAACTAACTATTAACTATGTACATTTCTAAATATTAAAACTACATTAGTCAGTCCTAGAGTGTCACTTGTGCATGGTTTCACTTCACTCAAGCACTCACTATTCTCCTCATGCGGGTTTGTCCTGAGTGAAGATATAAAAACAGCTGATGGAGTTTGTACTGTATGTGCAGAATCACATTACGCATGCCCTGTTGGGTAAATCTTTAGATGTTGAACATATGTGAAACACTGGAATGTCTCTCGTGAAGTGGTTCACACACATAAAGGCTGCAGTGTGTATCTCAGTCACTCAGAGGGGCGCTAATCTCAAGCCTGTGGTTGTGACATTACTGGGGATAAACTGGGATTCTTTTTGCTTGGTGCACAGAGTCGAAGTTGGCACATGATGAAGAGTTTTACAGTTTTTCTGTCTTTTACTCTAGTTTGTGATGCTTTGGGATATTTTTTTGTTGTGGCGTTGGCATTGGTTGATAAGGCAATTTATTTTAATCACAGAATATGTGTTATATGTTAAAGTAGTTGCAAGGGATGGGATGGAATTTTAGGCAAGCATTTTTGCAGGCAAGCAAGTTTTCTTAGATTCAAAGTGTGATTTTCAAGAGAAAAAAATGTTTTACTATATTTCAGTCAAGGCTGTTTTATTTGATTGTCATTGCCAACAACAGTATATGGTGACTTGTATTGAGTGGAAAAGTGGGTTAAATGTAGGATGTGGTTTACTTATAGCAAGCAGCAGGGTAATATACAAAGTTGTACACTGTCTAAGATATGTGGTTGGTACATTATGTATGGATACTGTAAATGTATTGCCACATTCATTCATTCATTCATTCATTTTCTTCCGCTTATTCCCGTTAGGGGTCACGGGTGACTGGAGCCTATCCCAGTAACTTTGGGCCGTAGGTGGGGTACACCCTGGACAGGGGCCAGCTTGTCACAGTGTATTGTCACATTGTTGTGTATTAGTGACTAGACATTTTCTTTTCAAAGTAATTTCAAGTTGGATTGTGCTACTTTTTAGCAGGCAATGATGTAGTTCAGTGATTTCCAAACTGGCGTCCGGGGCCCCCTGATGGGTCGCAGATGTACTGCAGTGAGCCGCAATGGACCATCTACATTAAGTACATAAAAACAATTACAATTATATATTGTTAAATACTTAACTTGAGTAAAGTTTTATTGTTGGGGGTCCACATGGGATTTTCTGATATTTAAGGGGGCTGTGACGCGCTTGACTTCAGGAATGGCCGATGTAGTTGATTTAGCTTTAGCTTTAAGAAGTATACCCTTGATTATTCAAAGTGGGTTAAGTAAAGGATCTGGGTGGGCATTATAGTCAAATAAAAAACACCTATTAGTCATAAGTATAGTCTGTGTGTCTCCTGTTTATGTACCAGAAGAACCACTTTTGAAAGGTCTGGCTGAGGTGACAACCAATCTCTTCAGTGTCCTCGTTAGGCTTAAAAGCATCTGTCAAACAGCATCTGTTGAACAAAGTTGTCCCAGCAGGTGAAATGGTCGTGTTGTTCCAATCATCAGCTCCCTCTGTCATTTCACACACCCCTCTGATACAAAGTAGACTGTCCAATAGCTCAACCTGTTTTACTATTCTTCTAAGCTCTTTTGTCATGTCAATTTAGCATTGAAAGAATGAAACGTATTTGATGCAGAGATTGTACATACTTTGTATAAATGTATACTGGCAACATTCATTACAGTGGTAGGAGACCTGGACAAAATATACAAAATAGACAGAGCCTTAAATTAAACTGTAATGTGTGTGACCAAATAAAAATGTGATCATTTGCTCTAACGAAACCAGTAGAAGCCCAGAGCATTGCAATCCTACCAGTGCCATACTGCTATATTCAACATTGTTTTTGCATATGCATATTTTTATATTGTGCAGCCATCTAACCAATTTCTACATACATTACCATTTCCTCAGGATTCATAAAGGTTTCACACTTAAATGTCTTCTAATATTTTTAAGTTATATGAGCTATGTTTTAATGTTGTTTGCATCTCAAAAACATACCTGAAGTAGTATTTTGTTTCATTCATGCATGTTTGAGTAATTCTCTATGCTGTTACCCTCTCTTTCTTAGGAGCTTAAAATTCTCAGCGTCCCCACTCAACGTAGACATGTGAAACCAGGAAGTACTCCTGTGCGTTTCTAAAGCCCAAACACCATCACTGGACTTGTTCTTATAATTTCAGCGCTTAAATCATCATGTTACTAATACCCGTGCTAAAAAGCCATTTTACGTTCTGTCCATTCCCCACCATTGCCAGCAGAGGGCATCAGACATCTAATCCAAGCTCTGCAAATTGAAAGTAAAAACTCCCCAAAAGAAGAGGTTTATCATTATTTTAAGTTATAAAACATGAAATATTAATACAAGGGCGTCCAAAATTATATCAGAAAGCCTGAAAAAAGCATGTTCCCTTTAATTATGATTCAATTTAGTCTTTTTAGTTTTTTTAGTCTTTTATAGCTTTCTGGATATCATAACTGTATTAATATACACTGTCCCTGTCAAATAAAACCCAATAAATAAAATACCTCTGGTCTTTCAGATGGCTAGATTACAATAGTCACCTCCTGCTGGATCCCTTAGCTTTCCCTGCTCCCCTCCGACAATCAACATCCAGTTAAGAGTCTGTCACTGATCTTAGCCTCTCTCCTCTCTCTCTGGACACAGTATGCAAACACGGACAACTCCTGCCAAGTCACACTGTGGCGTCATTACAAGAAAAGCAGAAGGGAGCAAGGATTTGTAGACAGACACATAATAAATCTAACCCGCATCCTTGCCAGTCCATTGATTTAAAGCAGCCAGATGTCTTACTTTTGTGTCATCAACTACTACAACATACTTGACAATGCACTACATAAAATAAAAGTGAACGCAAATAAGAAAAGCTCTCTCTCACCCTTAACAGGCAGAGTGTAAAAGCCTCTAAAGATTAAGAGATTAACAGAGGAGACCTTAAATTTTCAGTAAGATTTCCAGCAGCTTGGGCTCTGTGTGTGGGTTACATAATTACGCTTATGACATCTCACTGCAATGAATAGCTACGAAGTTTTTTCTTGTTTACATTTGTGGATAATCATTAAAATACTTTGCGTCAAAGAGAAACTGGAGGGCATATGATGAGTAAATGCTGTTGAAACATTGATGGTGGTGTAGCTTTCGTTCCACTCCCAAGTCCACATAAATGAAGAGCGATGCATAAGGAAGAGCGACCCCTGTAAGGAAAAGCCAAAAGTAAAGAAGCCATGGGATGCAGTGTTGAGAGTGTTGTAACAATCAACAGGGCACCAATCCTCACTAGTTGTAAAGAATATGCCATAATGACAGACCGTAATTACAGTTGCAATCAGAAATATTAATTTTTAAGGATTTATCAATTAAAGATTTTTCAAGAAGGCAAGAAGGTCCTGAGACTTCCTGGAGTGGCCTTAGTAGTCGCCAGATTTAAATCCGACTGAAAATCTTAAGGAACTTAAAGAAGACCGTTGCAGCACAGCATCCATCAAACATCATTGAGCTAGAGGCTTTCACATGTGATGGATGGGCAAAGTTGAGAAATGTAAGAAGCTTTTTAGCAATTACTGAGAATGTTTGTTATACAGTATGGTATAAAAGAGTGCTGAATCCAAGGACTGAATAATATTGCCAGTGGCCATGTTTTAAAATTCACATTTTTCATCTGAACTTCAAAGTTCTTCTGTTGTCCAAATTACTTAGATATGTAATAATAAACATTTTTTGTTGTTTAATCACTTTTGTTACAGTGTGGCTCTATACTACATATACTATACATTAAACTTCAGATAAATTAAAAATTGCATAACCGGATGTAACCATGTTGATTCATGTGCACTGTTCCCGCAAAATAAATAAGTAAATGAAACAAAAGTTCACAGGTTTATTACTTGCTACCTCCTGTCCATAATGATGTCTTGGGTACCTGGTTCAATAAAGAGATTTGACCTGAGCTCAGCTGCTACGAGGCCGCAGTCTGTCTGAGCTTCAAGGACACGCTGCAGCAGTAACAAGGGGATAAAAGTCACCTTAATGACGGCTCAGGTGTCCCGTCACCAGCTGCTCGGCCTCCTCTCCACCTGCAGGTGACAAGTGGCAGGAGGATGACAAGTGAATGATGGCTCTGGCCTCACACACTGCTTATGAGACTGTCTATTTGAAAAGTTTATAAAGCCAGCATATGCAAACCCAACTTTTTAGATTTTTGTTTTGTTTTTTAGGCACAACTTCAGCATTGTTAACATCCTCAGAGGAAAAACAAATTCGGCCAGCATCACAGAGAGATCCCCACTACTGAGGTTCCCACAAGAGGACAGGTGGGTTGTTGCTTTACATGCTAAAATGTGTTGGCTCAACTTAGTGGTTGAAAGAAACTTGATACTTTTACTCAAGTAATTTGGTAATTAAAAGTCTCTAAAGGGTTACAAGTATTTCTCGACTTAGATGGCATGCTTGCAATTGGATGGTCCTGGTTTTGAGCTAGGTAGTAGTAGTCGTAGTAGTAATAATAGTACCAGTAGTAGTAGTAGTAATAGCAGTAGCAGTAGCAGAAGTAGTAGCAGTAGCTTTAGTAGTAGTAGTAGCAATAGCAGTAGCAGAAATAGTAGCAGTAGCAATAGTAGTATATACTTTTACCCAAGTAATAATTGTATTGGCTACTTATACCTCTACTTCAGTAGTACTTATTTTAAAGTTGCAATCCTTTTTTTTGAGTACAGATTTTGAATACTTCTTCCACAAGTTACACCTACAAATAATAATAATAATATTCGGTGTAAAGTCCTCTGCTTATCTGAACTGTGGATGCTATCACATTATCTAAAGGGGATTATGTTTTTGATTTTTTGCTGTTACTGAATCCAAATAACATGGAGGTGATGTGATTTAATGAAATAGCCCAAACTCATCGCACAGTCCAATTTGATTGACATGTAAGCCGCTACAGATATTGGCATAATGACTTGTTTTAGTACATTTGAATTTAGATCGTCCTTATCTGGAGCGCCTAATGCCAATTTCTCTGTCAGTGAAACTTTAGCTGCCGATCCCAGGGGATGAACACTGATTGGTTGTTGTTGTTGTTGTGGTTGTTGTGTGTCTGCAGTATCACCTACATGACCGTACATGACCCCGGGTTTGCAGGAGTGGATGAGCACTGGGACAACAGCTCCCTGGACTTTGAGAGGAGGTTTCGGCTGGGCAGCGAGGTCACCAGTCTGTCCCTGTCCCGCTCCAGCTCTTCAGACAAGAATGACTCCCTGGACCTCAACCTCAACTTCAAATTGACCCGAAACATGAAGTGCGGCCCAGATTTTTGTCTTAAGTTTATTTGTGCCTTGTGTCAAAGTTATCATAGTTATACTTTTATTTATGTCTTTTCAGATGCTGCATGAAGGTCGCCAAAACTGCCTGTATTTTCACTATTGTAGTCCTCTGCAGTGTAAGTGAATACATACTGCATATTTGTTGAGTATTATTTGGTTTCCACCTAAAATAAAAATTTAAGAAGCAGGAGAGACTTGATAGATTTGATTAGCTGGCTCCATTCAAAAGTGGCAATAATGTGTCAATAATATGCAAGTCAATAGGAAATATTGTACCATCCATACTATATTATGGGAATACAATTGTATTTCTATTAAAAACAGTACTCTGACACCTATATTTTTTCAAAGGTAGTTTAAGTTTGAGGTTCTGGTCATATGACAAGACAAGCTTGAGGCAAAATACCATTGCAAAACTGTTTGTAGTTTTACTTAGTTGTCTTCCAAACTCAAAAGTTGTCAGAGTTCATGCTCTCAGTCACTCCTGTTTAACACACATACAGCACATCACTTTACTCTTTTTGTCTTTTGTCTTCCTTTTTTATGTTAATGTTTGTAGCTAATCTGTGCACTATTCACAACTAAGACATAATGGATCCAAATATCCTTTGTCTAAATTATGTGAGAGTAATACAATATTAAATATATATGAACCATGTCTGTCATATTTTAATGTGTTGCCTGTGCTTTCAGCTTTTCTTCAGCATGTACCCGGACAGAGACAACCCCTGGAGGATGCTGGCTGTGTCATCAACAGACAGTTTTTGTATCCTATTGTACTGAAACATTGTACATTTATTATTAAGAAATAATATACAATAAGTAAACTACTAATGGCAAAAAGAATGGGTGCAGTGTTCATTACATAACAAGGACTATCCAAAGATATTGTTGTATATGATTACTAGTGACAGCGGCCCTTGCAACAGCAAACTTACATTGCACTTTGTCATGCCGTGTATATCCTCAACTATGAAATACCAAAAGTCACACCTGTTTTCTCTTGACGATGCTGCACAGCCATGAACATGACAGATTTTCGTGACAACGCTTTGCTGAAGCTGCAAGTGGCCGGGCCTTTCACAAGAGGAGGGATGGTAGACCTGACCAATCAGGAGTACATTCTGATCCAGGTGGAGCAGACAGACGAGCCAGGTCAGAGGAGGAGAAGAGCTCAGCAGGTGAAGCCCGCTGCATCTCTCTTGTTTACACCAGCACCTGTGTGTTACAGAGCTGACCTGTTTTTATGTCTTTGAGCAGGTGATTCATAATTGGACCATTCCTCTTCATGGTGAACGCAACGACCAGATCGTGGTAACAAGGACATTTGAGATGCTCAGCAAGTAGGTTAAGCACAGTGCATGTAACTATAAAAAAATACAATTATGTTTGAAATTATCTAACCAGAGTAGTCTGTGAATGGTTTATTATTCTGTAAGTATGCAATCAAAAATCTTACAAAACCTCTTGTTACATTATAAAGCACAAGTAGGTAAAGGTACTCAAGTTGTAGCCTTCAGACAGTTTTCTTTGCATAAAAAGTAGATTCAACAGGATTCCAAATAGGTAATAGTAACAGTAGTTGTCTCATTGAGAAAACATGAATGAAACTTCCTTAGTCCTTAAGGCAACAATATCATTCATGATGATCCTGTTAGAGGTCATGGGGAGCTGGAGCCTATCCTGAGGCGGGTAAACTGTCTCTTTAACCACTTTTAATTAGATCCAAAACATCATGTATACAAACAATATAATATACAAAATAGAAATCCTTTTATTTATCAGAAACATGATACAAGTGTGTAACTTAACTAAAGAGACTTAACCCCATTCATAAAAGTACTCATTCTCTGAACACACTCTGTAGTCTCTCTAGTTTGTAGATCACAGCTCCACCTTGAGGTCAGCTGATTTCAACTTGGCCTGAGTAGTAGTAGTAGTAGTAGTAGTAGTAGTAGTAGTAGTAGTAGTAGTAGTAGTAGTAGTAGTAGTAGTAGTAGTAGTAGTAGTAGTAATTTTCTGACACTGTTAACAATGAACATATAATCCTGAGGCCCATGGTCACATGCAGTACATGCGAATTGATTATAAAAGTGCTAAATACTCCTGTAGTATATCCGTTACATGTGTTTTAATAAGTATTCAGTTCCTACTGACCTGTTGTGTGTTTTGCCCCCCAGTGACCCGATCAGCATCACTGTCCAGGCCTTCATGCAGGACAGTGAGGTGGTGCCTCTGTCCATGACCCACCAGTCTCTCTATGTCAGTGTGGAGACTCAGGTGGCCATCGCTGGCATCATCCTCACTGGAGTCTACATCCTCATTATCTTTGAGGTAAATGGGAAATACAGTATGTTCCTGTTATACACCTGTCTGTAGACAGGCTTTAAGTGGTTTTGGATAAGAACTGACAGCTCCACCATCACTGCGGTGTTTGTGAGCCTCTCATGAAACATCAAAGTACACTGTGCCATATGTAACACAAAATAGAATATGAAACAAAGACTATCAGGCTATAATTATGTTTGAAAAATCAGAAAGCTATTGCCCGAAATAATGTAAGTACTTTTCAATTAATGTGCTTGCATTTTAAAATTGAGATTTTGCTGTAAAGAGAGTAATGTTAATAATGTGTGTCAGGTAATTGTATTGTTTGGGCAGATATGACGTAAAGAGACTACTCTCAATTCTGTTTGGGTGATGTTTTATGAAGGCAGCACCTGAGCATTTAAAAGGGGCTGTCCTCACGCTTGATGAAGGTCAGACAGCCCGAAACGTTGGTCAATAAATAATTTAATGAAGAGCGTGACAGTATGCGGTAGCTTCCTGATTTTTCAGTTAAGGTTCCTACACGCCTGTCGTTTTCTCAGGTGTGTTACCCTAAATCATTTCTTGTTTCTCTTTTAAAATTGCAACAAAATCGAACCTTTCAAGTGCCGTATGTAGTACAAATGTAGATAGCCAATAAATGATATAGCACACTTTACTAGTATTTATGCTCAAATCAGCTTTAAGTTATTGTGCTTTTACTAATGTTGTGCTCATAATTAAGATTTAACTTAATTAATGCCCATGCCACAACATTGTGCTTGTACATCCTTTTATTTATATGTGGTTAAAAAAGAAAACATATATTGGATATATGCATTTTCCTTATTATTGTTAATTTTTGTGGATTTTGTGTAAATAGGTCATTCATTCATCTTTTCCCAAGATAATAACCAGTTTGTCTATTAAAAAATGTCTGCTAGTTGTAGATATACTGAGCATACATCTGTAACATGTTGCATAAAATACTGTGTTAAGTACCCAAAGTCCCTTAAAGGTCAGGTAAATTTGCTAAATCACTGGTGCATTCATTAAAGTTAAAAAGACTATGACAGTAATGCAAGTCACCCCAGAAGAGACATTATTAAACAAGCACTTAGAAAATGACAGACAAATTATTAAAAGTGTTTTAAATATCTTTGCTGATACTCCAATAATTAACTTGATTGATAGTCATATTATCAAGTCATTATCATTATTAACGTATAGAGTGATTAATTTAGTCGACAAATAATGACTCACCGTGTGTTATAGCGATTTATATTCTACACACAGTATCTATTATTACAGTCATTATTATGGCGTGTTGTAGGTCACACCAGTACCTCTACACTACCATCTTCAGGCGCTATATTCATTAGTTTGAGTCAGATTTAATTAGCCTGGCTTATCTTTCGAGCTCGACAAGGTGTGAACAAACTGAGCCAGACAATACCAGTCAACAGCAGTGAGGTGACACAGACAGTATTGTCCCTAATGAACAGAGGTATCCAGTAGACTGCATGGCTATTCACACTGGCTGATTATATTTATTTATTCATTTACTTGATAAGGAGTTAATAGCTAATTTGCAATGTTGTACCTAGTTGGGCTTTACTAACAATACATTAACATATATACTGTTACAATCTTAATCTGATGAATCTTAACCCCGATTTTAAAAACTACAAGCCATAATTTATACAATGCAACATGAGAGTTGGTAAAATTCTCTTGTCATTTTAAGAAATGTTACTACTGAGGTGTAAAGCAGTGTTTTGGTGTTTGTGGGAAGTAGACACTTTGGTTCAGAGGTGCACTCAAAATCTGCACTCAAATAGAAATACTGTTACTTAAAATATTATCACTCAAGTAGAAGTAAAGGAAATCAATGTGTGTATGTGATATGCACTGTAAGAACTACAACTACTACTACTTGAACTTCTGCTACTACTGCTGTACATGCCTTAGGATCTCCCTAATTGCAAAACTGGCTACTTTTCCACTGGGGCAAAAATGCTAGAAAGGTTTAAAAATTACTAAAGTAAAAGTATGTTGTGGAAAATGTAAATCGATCAAAAAAGTGCCTGATATTGCAAAGTGTGTTATCCTTCGTGTTGGATGTCAGGACCCAGTTTTCTGAGCTAAGCAGTTGTGTCAGTTCAATATGCATCAGTCAGAAACTGTTATCCTCGTGACGGACAAGTTAACCTGATTTCACCTGGCCTACTTTCACGGGTTTGTGGCAGCCAGATGCCTCTGTTCACTTTCATATATAATCTTTAGAAGAGATACTGACAGATAATGCATCATATCTGTCACCTTTGCAAGAGTCTTTTTGTTAAAATTTTATATTTCTGTATGAAGGAGTATAAGGAATTGACTTGGATGCATTTTTGACCAAACGCGAATAACAGGACCGTAATTTTAGATTTTATATGATGTCAAATGAAATCTATATACCTTAGTACAGTACTTAAATTTTCATGACGTATTGTAACAAAGTTTTTGTGTTTCTCAGATTGTCCACCGGACTCTGGCTGCCCTGTTAGGCTCTTTGGCAGCGTTAGCAGCACTGGCTGTAATCGGTGATGTAAGTATTTTGAAGTGCACTGTAAAGCTGTGTTTACATGTGGAGTCTGCTTATTTAAATTTACCTAAACAAGCGTCTGTCTCTCTGTTCAGTGAGCTCTGGTTGGCCAGTGCAGTAGTATTTTTAGCACTGGAACAAATAAGTCCAAGCCCTTCTTAACAGACCTACTAGTTGGTGCTGATGCAACCAAAACAGTAACAATGTGTAACAGTGACTGTGTTTTATTTTTTGTGTATAAATAAAACATTAATGTAGCCTGCATTGAACATTGGAAATACTGTAATTTGTAGTTTCTCCTTATTTGGCAGACTCTGCTTTTTTAATCTTCAGAAACTATTCAGTCAAATAATTCTAGTACTTTCAAACTATTGTACCTTGACATTCTCATACTGCACAGCATACTTTTGTTTTGATTAGATGTCTTTGGTCCATGTGCCACAATCGAACCATAGCAGTGTTAATTCGAAATGTGACCGAGGCCAACCTTTTCAGTTCAGTTCAGTACACACTGAGAATCGAACCACTTGTACAAACCCCTAAACAATTCTTGTCAGGACTTTGCCTATGTGCTGTTGTTTTTCCTTAAACAGACAAACGCATGGTAAAGAAAAGCAGTTGTATCTGTAACTATTATGTTGTGTGTTTTGTTTTCCACAGCGGCCCAGTCTGGTTACTGTGGTGGAGTGGATCGACTATGAGACTCTTGCTCTCCTTTTTGGCATGGTAACTTCAAACTTCTTTATAACACAGCATACATATTGTACATAACTGTATTTGATTTGGTGCTGAACTAAATATGAAAACTCTAAAATTCATTGTGTGTGTTCAGTGTTTCTGAAATTTTCAAAACCTCAAATCTCCTCAAAGCAATAAGAAATATGAGTTTATGCCCTTCAGAAAAATGGCCTTTATATTGGTCATATTGTATTTTACCGTTTAATACATTATTCAGGCCTTTGACCCCAAGCCTGTTTGTTATAGGAATGACAATAATCTTAGCATAACTCTCATTTTGAATGCCATTTCTTGGTTAATTTTACCCCTCTGGCTGCACTGCTGTCTCTTTTCCATTTAATATACAGTCAAATTCACAGCTATTTTCTTCCTTTCAGATGGTTCTTGTCGCCATTTTCTCCGAGACTGGGTTCTTTGACTATTGTGCTGTGAAGGTGAGTTCAGTCTCTTTCAAGAGCAGGTTTATCTTGCAAAAACAAAAATCACAAAAGATTGAAGATTTGTCTGGCAATGTGTAATTCTATTGAGGATGTTTTTATAAAACCCCTTTTGCCTGTTCACCTTGTTCAGAGATGACAGTCTTTGAGCTATTTGTGCACTCACCTTTTCAGATGAATTGCTTATATAACATTAGTCCTTTTTTCTGATGTCCTCAACATGATAAGATTTTTGATCTTTGTGCTGGAAAAGTGACCTGAAATCTTTGATGCCTATGTTTGCATTGTGCCCAAAATATACTGTATTAATCTGACAACATGTCGTTATTATTGGCGGAGAACAGGTTAGGATAAATAGATCGGTGCTGTTTCATTCTATTGAGATGTGAAATAATGATGTTTGACCTCTGTGTTTACGTTTATAGACATAACTTTTCTTAAAACTTCCTGTTTCATGATTCTTTATTTAAGGACTCAGCTGAACCCAGAGGTGGAAAGTAACTACTGTACATGCTTTTACCCAGTTAATTTAATTACGTGCATTTTGTCTGAGTGCATTTTCTAAAACACTAATAGAATATTACATTTTGGATGAAAAAGGCTACTTTTACTCAAGTAAAATGGCAAAGATTGTAGTCATAATAGCATTAGTGGTAGTAGAAGGAGTTGTTGTAGTTGCTATTAGGAATGTAACCATACAGTTTTGCAACAATATGATACATATCTATTAGAATTGTTTTGATCTGATTCAAGATATTGGCTGATATGGAACGATGCAATTTGATATGATTCAACACGATTCTTTATAACGATACAATCGATACAGCAACTTCTTGCCAAAAATTATAAAAGTATACTCTCACATCCAGCCTCATGGCCAGGGCTGATTATGTCCAGCAGACAGAGAGCGAAGCAAAGTTGAATATAACATTTTATTTATTTAAAAACACAAAAATTACATTCAAAAAGACGTATTTGGTTTTACTTCAAAATGAAAATTTCTAATATTGATATTTCTGATACTATCAATTTTTTCCCATGTATATTGATCAACACAATTCGATAAGATGTGATAAAAGGAATAGAAACTCATACATAACCATAACTGTATCATTACACCCCTAGTGGACATAGTAGTAGTAGTAGTAGTAGTAGTAGTAGTAGTAGTAGTAGTAGTAGTAGTAGTAGTAGTAGTAGTAGTAGTAGTAGTAGTAGTAGTAGTAGTAATAGCATTAATATTAGTAGTGGTAACAGTAATCCAGTCACAAAGGTACACAAGCCTTTGTACTCTTTGTGCGGCATCAGGCATAAAACCTTTGCCAGTAGTAGTAGTAGTAGTAGTAGTGATAGTGTTTGTAATGATATTTTCAACTTAAGTAAACCTTACTCTTTTATACTTTTACTCAAGTAATACATTTTTTTACATCTCCTTGAGTAGTATAATATTGAAGTAATGGTGCTTTTACATGAGTTCAGACTTTGAGTACTTCTTCCACCTCTGGCTAAACCACATTAATGCTTTTATATTTCTAAAACAAATGACTTGGAAAGTAAATGAACAAGGTTACTCTAGATTAAAACATAGGACTTTTATCTTTGCGGTTCATCTTTTCCATTGAAGGAGCAGCTCTGGTCTTTGCTTGTGAATATGAGGACGACGTGTTTGTCCTTGAGCTAAAGCAGCACTCAGACCCGGCCCGGGGCACACAGGGATCCTCTGGGCTCATGAATTTTAAGTGAATTTTAAATACTCAGCCACTATGGTGCAAGCACTTAAAGGTACCAATAACTTTTTACCAGCCCTTCAGCAAACACCCAACTCTTCTGCAACAACAACATAGCTTCTTTTGCTGCTATGATTTTATTTACACAACCATCTCAATTTATCTAGGCTTTTTGTTGTGTAAACAGACATAGCCCATAGACATAGACACTTCTCTCTATAATCAGCACCCTTGAAAACAAAACCAACATCCAACCAACTGGACATAATTAACAATGCATCTTTCACAAACTGCGGTCTTGTTTATCACTAATGAGCCATATGATTCACTCAAATTGCTATTATGTGATTAATTAAACAGTTTTTCTCAAATTCAAGAAAAATCTGTCATACCATCCTTGTTAAGTTTATTTTATTCAGACATGCTCTACATTTGAAAGCAGACACCATCAGCATTTCTAAGCCCTTCACATCTCATTGTCCTTGAATTTTGTTTTTTAACTTGGGATTATCATTTTCTTTTTTTCTGTGCAGGCCTACCAACTATCCAGAGGAAGAGTGTGGCCCATGATCATCATCTTATGTCTCATCGCTGCCATACTCTCTGCGTTTCTTGACAACGTAACAACCATGATGCTTTTCACCCCGGTCACAATCAGGTATCAGTCTATTTTTATCTCTTCGTCTTTTTCTAATTAAAATTTTAAAAACAATTGAATTCACAATGGTTACAATATTAGAAAAACATATGATAGTATGCTGAGTATTGCATTCATTAATTGGCTTTTATTATTTTATATGGTAATGTTTTAATTGGTTTAAAATAATATAAAAAATGCATGGCTTTAGATAAACTTTCTCTAGATAAAACTGTGGTTCAGGCTTAAAAGTACACTCAATTTAGTTTCTATTTTGGTGCCATTCTGTCTGTTACGTTTTTCTTTTTGGGCTGTTTTTCTGTAAACAGTCATATACAGACACTTTCTCTTTTATTTTTGGCAGCTATTTTTGGATGTTGACAGGTAAAGTGCACCAACAAATGAGAGCTTGATATTAAAATTAACATACTGTATTAAGGTCTTGTTTTCCTATTCACAATATGAAATTCACAAATAAATGTAAATGACATGTTTTTATTTTCATCAGAGTTGGACCAGGACTAATGTTGGACTAAATGAAAGCTAAACCAGATCAAAACCAGGGCTTAACAAACAGGCCTGGTTTAGGAGAAGATTTTGCAACTGGTTCTTTTGCAATAATGTTAAAAATGCTGAATACTTTGAAACCATTTACAAAATTACTAATACAATACTTTAAAGCCCAAACTGCACTAAACACTGTCCCAAAAAACAGCTCCCATTTTAGTACCAGTTTGGGTTATTTCAAATGTGCTCAGTATCAAGTACTGTGTGTCCTTGCCCAAACCTTACACAGTGCATCCCAAACTGTGTCTTTAGAGAAGCTACAATTAACTTGGTATTGTGTTTTACAAATGAAGTGTGTGCTCTGCCTCTTTACTCTCTGCCCTTTTGAATTAATTGCACGCCGTGAGCCATTATTAACATCTCAAACTACTTTATCACTGCCAATGGTCACAACAAACGTGACATTTGCCTTTCTAAAATTAACACACTTGACCTGGAGTGTAATGTTTTTATAGCAGAATGTAAAACTAAAGGTACTGTTGCTTCAAAAACAATACTACTCAAGGAGAAGTAAAAGTACTCAACAAAATAATAGCTGCAGTAAAGTAAAAATGTACTGAATGTAAACTTTACTTAACTTGACTTTACATGACTTAAGTACTTATGACTACTACCACCACTACTACTACTCTTCTAGAACTACATCTATTATTACCACTAATACAACTCCTACTACTATTACTTATTATTAGGTGGGTACCTTTGCCAAAATATTTTTACAGATTTTTTTAGAGATTTGTTTGACCAAAAGTAAAATACTTTCTCAGATGTACCCATAAAGTACTTATAAGTAAAGTACTTGAGTAAAAGTATTTCTGCTCCCTATCTCCATGTTTCTTTTTTTGAATGTATTTTTTTCGACCACCTGTTGCCTCTAATCTGAGCTAAAAGAGCTAAAATGCTGGTTTGTGCGTGGATCTGATGTTGCAGGTTGTGTGAGGTGCTTAATCTGGACCCCAGGCATGTCCTGATTGCAGAGGTAATCTTTACAAACATCGGCGGGGCGGCCACAGCTGTCGGAGATCCACCGAATGTCATCATCGTATCAAACCAGGACCTGCGCAGACAGGTACGCACTTCTCACCTCTGTCTCAAGTCAGTCACATACACCGGCTCTAGTAGTTGGATTACCAAGATCTATAGGACCAATTTGAAGGTAATTTCTCTAGTGGAAGTAAAAGTACTCAAAGTTACTACTCACTGCTACCATTGCTACCTATTTCTACTAATAATGTTTGGATACTGTTGATGAGGAGCCGAAGTAAAAACTTGTGTATTTTAAAAAGTAGTGGTTTTAAATGTGAGTCATGTGGAATATCTGTTATCATTACTGAGAAACTCAGAGGTCGTCAGGACAAAGATGCAGTAATTCTGTTTGTATGGAGTTGCTTTGCTCTTCACAGAAACATTCAAAACAATTATAATCTGTATCCCAAAGTAACCACTCTCTAAAAGCATGTTGTGTTTATTGAATTATTTATTATTGTTAATATTTATTGAATTTCTCACCAGACCTTGTTACTCAGGTCAGGAGTTATTTAGTTACAGTAATTTGTTTTCTTCAAAATCCTTTCCAAAACCCAATGCATTATTTTTGTTTGGGCTGCAAATTCATTTTAGTGTGTTATGTTTTACCACACAATACATAGCTTTAAAGTATTTTTTTTTACTTGCTCTAACATAAGAAAAGAGCAACAAGAAGCACTCAGACAGCACAGCCCTCTGACAACACATTGGCCATTTCTCTCAATGGTAAAAATATCCTGTAGTGTCCAGACTTGGTCTCAAAATAGTGGATCTACGCTTTGAGATGCAAGTCCTTTATGAGTAAAATACCTTGCCTAATTCGATTTCTAGCGCGGAGCAAACCCCAGTAAACGGACAGCGGAGTTAGCCAATCAGAAAATGGTGGACGTGACGTTAACAAAGCGACAAGAAAGTAAGCAACGCGAAAACTTTTTTTTTTTTAATAAAGGCTTCGAGTGCTGCAAGCTGCTGTGGTTTTAATGACTCGATATGTTTTTGGTCATTTAAAACGGAATTTACCACTGAATGAAACAAACTCGGCTCCTCAGTGCGCCACCTTGATTGTTGTTGTTGCTGACGCTGCTCGCGAAGAACACGTGACTTAAATAAGCGAATCAAAAGCCAGGGTACTGTTGGGATTTGAATCCAACCACAGCGGACGGCGTGGTGACCAGACTGACATTTCTCTGTATAATAATTCAGAGACATATCAGTCTGGATTTTCCAGGCAATAAAATACCTGGATTCAGATTGCATTAAGGGTTCACACCAACTTCCAACCTTCTTTCTTTGCCCATTACTGGTCTTTCCTGAAAATGTATTCAAATATCAGCCATTACTTTTTGAGTTATCATGCTTATCACAGGATATATCTTTACTGCAAATAGTTATTTGTTTGTATGATCATCTGTGTTTGCTCAGTTGCATGTTTAGCACCATACCTTCACAACACAAGTCATGATCTTATTGATGTTTGTACAAAAGTGACAAATGACTGAGGATGTTGTTGCAAA
This sequence comes from Bostrychus sinensis, assembly GCA_020698575.1. Classification (NCBI taxonomy): domain Eukaryota; kingdom Metazoa; phylum Chordata; class Actinopteri; order Gobiiformes; family Eleotridae; genus Bostrychus; species Bostrychus sinensis. The sequence goes on from CM036246.1 coordinate 25,810,463, forward strand.
GAAACCCATTTAGATTTATGTTCCTGCTGTGAATAATCATAAATGAATAATAAATAATAAATAAATAAATAAAAATAAATAAATAAATAAATAATAATAAACATGACAAACAAAAGAGTGTGTGGAAGAGCAGAATTATTATTCATTCACATTATTTGAATATGTCCTGCCTCATTTTTATATTTCAGCATAAATACCACTGAGGTCAGGGCTGTTTATTAGAGCCACCAGCAGCTCAAGCAGCCGCCAGTTAATTTGTCACCTCTTTTCCATTTTTATGTCTATGTGGAGTGGTGCCCTCCCAAAACTCACTCTCATGTCCTCTTCAAACACACCTGCGTCTGAGCGAGTGCCAGGTGTGACCATGGTGTTTTGGGCCAGTTTATTTATTTATTTTATTTATTTATTTATTTATTTATTATACTTTATTGATCCCTGTGGGGGAAATTTGTTCTCTGCATTTGACCCATCCCTCAATGCCGCTGGGGCAACCTGTCAGGAGCAGTGGGCTGCTGCTGTGCAGCGCCCGGGGACCCTTCTCCAGATCTTGAGCCAGGATCCTGGTCAGGAGTATCTGACTGGAGGTTTTAGCCTATTGTGCACGTTTTGAGGTTGATTGGGGAAACCGGAGCACCCGGAGCAAACCCACCCACACACGGGGAGAACATGCAGACTCCACACAGAAAGGCCCCACAACTTCTATGACATGACACTATTTAGCTTTGTAATAACTTTGGAGCGTATTTCCTTTTAATAATACCCATATTTAAAAAGCTTCAACCATTTGCTTTTTGCTTGTGGTAGCTTTGGAATGCTATTTTATCCCGGCGCAAGGTTAATTCACTGCCATTCAACATGAGCCATTCGAAAGTTTTACACAGCATCAGCTACATGTACTGGGGGATTTTTCTGTCTGGGAAGAAACAGCTTTTTAGCCTCATTGTTCTGCTTTTTAGACTGGTTAACCATCTGCCTGTGTGGAATGTTTGTGTGCTGTTCAAGATGGGTTCCTTTATGAAAATTTCCAAGCAATGTCGCCAGGGACGAGAGGCTTTATTTACAATTTTTGAGTTCTGTCAAGGGCTTCAAACAACTCTATCATCTTATTTTGACATGTTATTATCCTTTATACTTTGATCTGATCTCCAATCCCTCTGCTTTAAATCTACTCTCAGGCAGCTCTCCTCTGAATCCTCCCTGTTTTTCACATCAGACGGCCATACCACTGTTGCCCTGACATTTCCCCGGTCGTCCAACGTGTGGTATCTTTTCAGTGACATTTTAGTTCTTTGCGAGTGCAGGCAGGCAGTATGTCTCCTGTAGTACAGTCTACAGTAGATCCAGTCACGTCTGGCCTCTGATAAGGACAGCCTGTGTGAGCCTGTTTGTATCGAAAGTACAGCACAAGTTCAGAACTAATTTAAGGATCTATACAGTAACTCAAACTTTCCACACCAGGAAATAGCCTTAGGAAATAATGCATAATAATGTACTTGTGTCAAATGTAATGTGAGTATAATGTCTCATAGTTTAGAAGCTGTTGTGAAGTGGGGTAAGGTGACACTGCCCTGCGTCACTGTGCCCTTCTTCTAACCAAGTATTTGATTTGTAGGGGAGACTGTGCTGCATACAAAATCTCTACCATTTGGTGTGATTTCATTTCTGGTAACCGTCCCTGGCAAATGAATGTAGTACAATGAGCCAAAAGATCTATTAACATTGGATCTCTTTAAACAAGGCCAAACTAGCCTTGCAAGTAATTACTATAAACAACATTCTTGAATTACAATAATAATTAATAGCAGTTTTCTAAATTTTGTGGCTTGTTGCCACTAAACCTGACTTTAAAGCATTTTGGATTAATGCGGCTGACAGCTGACTGTAAAGGATTTAATAATTTTGGCTCATTAAAAACTTTTTTACATTTTAGTCGTAAGCAGTTTGCTGTATTAGAGGCAGCTCACAACTTCTTTCAACGCTTTGATTTGTTTAGAGGTAGATTCTTTTTATCAGTCTTTTTGTATTGTAATGTTCCTGTAGGGGTCAGTATTACTCAGCCACTTCAAAAGAGAAGCTGACTGTCCATGTCACTAACATTGTGCTTTGTAGTTTCAAAAATGTTTGAGGTCTCCCTTCATAATTAATGTATTAAAATCTTGAATTAAAATACTAAGAAGACACCATTTATGATCCACCAGTCCTCACTTTTGACATATCTTGTTATAACTAGTTTTTCCTGTGTGTTTTGTAGGGGATCGATTTTGCCAGTTTTACTGGCTACATGTTCCTGGGAATATGCCTGGTGCTTTTCACCTCATTCCCATTTCTGAGGATGCTCTACTGGAACAAGAAGCTCTACAACAAGGAGTCCATTGAAATAGTTGGTGAGTATGTCAAGAAGAGCCAGCAGATACAGGTCAATAGTAATGAATCTACACCACAGAAAGTAAGCCACATCTGGAGGTGTGGTTCACTTCAAAAACACAACACAGAAATCATTTAATCAATCATATACTATTGTTTTTTAGATTAAGTAACAACCTTAGAAAACATAAAAGAAGTAATATGTTTGTCTGCGGTGAGGCATGGTAGTAGAGAAGGTTAGTGCTCTTGTCTCCCAGCAAGGTGGTCGTGGGATCAATGCTCAGGCTTACCATCACACGTCACTGTCCTGGGTGTACCCCGCCTAAGGCCCACAGCTGTTGGGATAGGTTCCAGTCCCCGCCACCCCTGACAGGAATAAGTGAAAGGAGACGGAAGATGATTGAATAAATTAATGTTTGTCTGTATATACAAAACAAGGGGGTTATATGTCAGTATACTGTTCGTACAGTCATGGAAAACCTGGAAGAGTCATGGAATGTTAAAATGCAATTTCCTGGCCCTGGAAAAGTTTGGGATTTTTATATTTTGTTTTGGAGAAGTTTTTGAAATATAAACAGCACAAGTAATGTTCGTCCAGTACTAGTTAACCTGCGGCAGCTAAAAAAAATTATAATTATTTATATTGTCGTCTGGTGTTCTGAACCAACTTACCAAACATAATTATCTTTTATTCAGTGGTGTGTGGGCTATAAGTCAGTAAACTTAGTGGAATAATATATTTATGGGGGTAAAGCCCCAATTGTTTTCTTTTTTTTTAGGTGACTAATTTCCAATTTTAACAAATGAAATTGCATGGAAAAGTCATGGAAAATTCTTGGTAAGAAAGTTTATGAACCCTGTGTTTGTGCCAGTCCCAAGCTCTGCTAAATAGAGTGGGTTGTGTCAGGAAGGGCATCTGGTAACTTATGTTTATTACAGCACACTTGGACAGGCAGATGATTTGCTGTGGAAACCCAAAATGGGAAAGTATGAAAGGAAAGAAGTAAATTGTAATCATAATTATTGTAATCATATTTATTGTAATATTGTGTGGTATAGAGTAGGAGAGTATAGTCCAGTGTACCATTAGTGGTAACATGTCCCACCATTTGAGAACCACTGCTCTAGCTGTAATGTCAGTAAACATCACTTTAAATATTCACTTGAACATAATAAACACAATTGATGACATGTTGGTTTTCTCCAACAACACTTAAGTAAAAATAGTGCCCAAGTGAAGATGGCATCAAACAAGTTCTCAGTGTGTTATATCACACTATACAATATGTCCCTGCATGTCTGATAGACGTCTAAACAGATTCGGTGAGTGGAGATTTACAGCCAAAAATCCTAACTGGGGACTCACACACCTGCTGCTCTCCTCTAGGTTTGATCCGCTGACCTTATAGAAATCTAATTAACCCAGTGCTATGACATTTGTGCCCTCTAATTCCCACACATGAGGTATAGGTCTGTCTGAATGAAGGGGTAGTGCAGCCTTTGTCTCAAGTAATTTCCAGAGTTTTTCTTTAGCCGATCACATGGCGCTGTCTTCTTCAGTGCGACTTTAGTGGTCTGAGTTCATTGTCGTTTAGTGGGTTGGACACCTGCACCTTTTTTTTTGGGGGGGGGGGAACTGTTCCCTTGAGAGTCTGGTGAGTCACACAGTGTCTCAACGCACATTGCCCAGATAAAAACCTTCAATGATGTTCATCTCTTGTGAGCAGTGTAAAAAACACATTGAGAGAGACACTGTTCGCTAAAAGAGTTCTAGTTTCATGGTAATTTATGTTTGTATTTTATACTGTCAATCTATTTGGACACATTTTTTAATGTTGTTTTAGAAAAGCACTGGGTTGTACAGTGGTTTTCACTGGTCTAAGCATGGCACAAAGTTTTCATTCATTCATTCATTCATTCATCTTCTTCCCTTTATTCCTGCACACTGAATACTGGATACTGGACTGATGTTTGATACTGGATACTGGAGCCTATCTTAGTAACTATGGGCCGGAAGTGGGGCACACCCAGGACAGTGGCCAGTCAGTCACATGGCTGACACAATTTTAAATTTCTGATAATTTATTAATTAATTAACTAATTATTTCATTTTTCATCATTATTGTGATCAATCCAGCTACAAGCCAGTGTACCTTTTGTAACCAAGCCTGGTTAAATGGATAGGGTTGCATCAGTAAGGGCACCCTGTATAAAATCTATGCCAAATCAAAATGTGGCAACACCAGGAAGAAAAAGCTGAAAGAAGACAGCCATTTTAACATACCTACCTACCTATTTTTTAGTCTTTTGACCTTGATTTAACACAACTAATTTATTTTCTTAATTTTTTACTATAACCTTTATGACACAATTTTATGTAACTAAGACAATATTTCAAATTTAAATAAGCGCAACATTCAAACTGCAGCATACTGAACCTTCTTGTGACCCACTTTTGTAACATGCCAAAAACGATTAGTGTAAAAATATGTGCAGTCACTTTAAGCCTCATGTTTACTCACAATACTGGAGTGTAAAACTGAGACTTCCCTCTTCTCGTGTCTAAAAAGTGAGGAGGGTCGTGACAGAGATGAGAAGTCTTTGGCAGCAAGTCCAAGTCAAGTCTCAAGTCTTTGGCCAAAAACCCAAGCCAAGTCTCAAGTCTTTTGGCCGCAAGTCCAAGTCAAGTCACAAGTCTCTGTTTCTGCTCACAGTTAAATACTAATTTAAAATACAATATGATATGACAACTCTAATATTAGCAAATAGGCCTATAAACTGAAAAGAGCAAAGTCAGACAAACAGCTTTGCAAATCAGAAGGTTCTGTGTTTTAAAAGAAGGTCCTGTAATAGGACAACCAAGCTCTGGACTCTCAGACACAACCAGTGGGACCAGAGAAAAATATCAAATTCCCCCCTTAACAAAAACTGTGAGAAAATATTGACATCTCTTGCTTTGTTTCTATTAATAATCTTAGTCCAAAATCTCATTCAAATAATCTTAATGCAGTGAGAGGTTACCAACCCACCAATAGAAACAGCACTATAGTGATATCAGCAGTTTATCTGATAAATGAAAATGCCTGTCTTACCTTTAAGAGCCAGGTTTACAGACTCACACTGTCACTGTGTAAGCCTCCTTTACCATCTCCAGGCTGCGGTTAACAGGTAATAACTCTTTACTTGTGGCTTGTGCCTGCCACTGACAGACTTCTGTCTTTCCTCCTCTGTTACCTGACAAAATATTCACTTTTATGAATGAGATGATGTTTAACGTTTTGTCAATGAGTGGATCAGTAGCTCAACTTAATTGAGTCACTAATTTGAGTACTTACGCAGCTTTACTAACTTCTCTTTGACTTTTTTCATTCCTGTTGATATTGATAATAACGTCCGCATCTCGCAGTCCATATGAACAATACACACACACACACACACACTCACACAGAGACAGCCACACAGAGCGTGGGGGAGGTGGGACATGCAATCAGAAGGCGAATCAGAGCAGCGCTTCAGAGCCGCTCACACATTGCGCTGCTGTTTGTGTCTGAGGAGCGGAGGAGAGACAGGGCAGCGGAACCGGCGGAGAAAGAAGCCAAAATAAGTGCCAGCACTGTATTGTCACTTTAGTAATAAATGCATGAAGGACTCCTATTGTTCGCAAGTCCCAAACCACGAGTCAGAGTCAAGTCTCGAGTCTTTAGGGTTCGAGTCTGAATCAAGTCGCAAGCCTCTAAGAGTAGGGACTTAAGTGTGACTCGAGTCCAAGTCTGAGTCACAAGTCCCAATCTCTGGTCTGTGATGTTTGATCTGCATGTCCACAGCGAGTGGTCACACAGGCCTGATATCCCATCTGTAAGTTCCTCCCTGTGGAGTTTCCTCTGCTCCTGCAGCCTGCCCCACTGTCTGAGCTCCCTCCATCAGCTCGATCGGCTCCAGGCCCGCAGCCATGATGGGTAATTGTGGACATTCGCTTACAGGATGTTTTTTTTTTCACGGTTACATTCTATTAAGGTCACCTAGCAACCTTCCTAGGAAATAGGAAAGGACCTCCTGATGTCCACACAGGCGTCCAGCCCCCTCAGGGTCTGTCTGCACCTCTACATACCTGGTCAATGCTCCTTTGAGCCGGCTGCATTAGTCCCTGTGTGGGGCTCACAATGTATTGACTGCAAACGTCTTAGTGCCCTCTGAGAGAGCCAGAGCTCTCAGACCTATTGCCAAAAGCATAGAGTGTGTAAATCCTGGTGTAACCATAAACAGATCAGGCATAACATTATCACCAGCCACCTATTATTGGTGGTCATAATGTTGTAATGTGTTTACCATTTGGCCCTTGTCCTTACAACAACCTTACACTTGTCCATTTTTCCTGCTTCTAACACATCAACTTTAAAGGACAATATGTTCACGTCTAATAAATCCCACTCACTAACAGGTGCCATGATGAAGGGATAATCTGTGGTCATAATGTTATGCCTGGTTGTCTCCTTTTCCTCCAGAACTGAAGCATGAGATCCTGGTTTGGAGACAGACGGCCCAGCGCATTAACCCTGCGAGCAGAGAGGAGACAGCGGTCAAATGCCTTTTGATGCAGAAAGTCCTAAACCTGGAAAGTCTACTTCGCAAAATGATGAAAACCTTTCAAAGGTTAGAGAAAGTACTAAACACAGGAAATTGCTGGTTAATTAATGCCAAGAGTGCTTTACCACTTCACACAAAAACACTCCTTTTACAGCTGGTACAAAATCACTTTTGACAGCAAACTAATATTTTAAAGGACTGAAGTCTGGCGTAGGTGTAGCTAGACCATTTTACAACAGCAAAGCAGTGGCTGTGATTCCCAGTATACAGGAATATACAGTATATACCAGTAATGACAATACTTGCATAAGCACGAGGATGGATAGGATGGTAAGAAATGTTTAATTACCTTTGCCATAGCATTTAGTTTCTGCTTTTGGTCTCTTACTGTCCCAACCTTTACCTTTAAATACTGTATGTGATTATGGGCCAGAAACACAAATAGTACCCATAATTCCTCTCCCACAACAGCCAGCTACATTTACAGCATGATATTATAAAAGTTACACTTTCACCACCACAGAAAATATTGGGCTTTCCAAGTACCATCTTTGACTAAAATGGGGCTAAATCGAGATTAACCCAGGTCAAAACACAAGTTCAAAATTGTGATTTAATCTTAAGCTTGACTCGACCAAGGACTAAACTGGGCCTAGACCTGAACAAATGCAGGACTAAACCAGGATAAACAGATGCACGCAGGATTCAATCTAGGACTGAACTTGAACTAAACCAGTCTGTTATATTCTGTTTTTTATTAAAAATTACAGATACACCTAAGCAGTACTAGAAAGAGCCTGCATACCACCAGTGTTACCCTTACCACCCTTACCCTTGAGAACCACTCTCATAGGAAATTTAATCTTTTTTTTTATTTTTTATTTTTTATCCCATTTTAAAAGATACTTCTGGTCACTTTTCTTGACTCATAGGCACCCGAGCAACTTAAAAATCACTGCTAAAATAAGGTCTTTGTTTTATAATCTGGTAGTTTACCCAAAAATGTTGCTCTCTGTAACAGACAAATTTCTCAGGAAGACAAAAACTGGGAACAGAACATCCAGGAGCTGCAAAAGAAAGTAAGTCTCTCTCCTTCACCTCAGACACAGCACTGCCACTGGAGCAGATCTTATCAAAATAATGAAATTCTTTGAAAGTTCACTTAAGACAAATACAGTGATAAAATCGTTCTTCCCGCTCCCATTCATAAAAAAAATATCTCTTCAACAGCACAAAATCTCAGACAAGGTGCTGCTGGTGAAGTGCATTTCCGTCCTGAGTGTGGTCATCTTCATGTTCTTCCTCAACTCCTTTGTTCCCAGCATTCATCTCGATCTGGGTGAGTCTCTCATTACACAGTTTTTTTCCGGTGCTTATAGCTTCTGTCATGTAATTATGAGACCCAGCTTCCTCTGTCCTTGTGTCTAAATGAGGCCAAATAATGGGCTCAGTAGCAAAGGCCAGCAACAGATTACATGGATACGGCATTTAGACACGTCACGTCCATTCATGTGCTGTGATTTCAATTGTTAATGATGCCCATTTTATCAACACGATTAAACCATGTATTGAGGTATTCTTTCTGTGAATTTCAGTTAAATTACAAGGGTGAAATGTTTCAGTTTCCACCAGCTTTTACATGTTGAATATAGACTTATACATTCTCATTTGAAAATAAAACTATATGTATGAACTGGATATCAGATTCATTTCATCACCATTGCACAATTTTGGCAGTCTCAGACGAAAGATTTCTAATTGTTGGAAAAATTGTCCGTCGCAGCTCAAAAACGATGGTCGTATGTATCATTTATTATGTGAGACAGGGACTAAGATCACATACAGAGACCTGCAACAGACAGTGTCAAGAGGCACTGTCAAATATTTTGGAAGATTTGTTGCAAAGTGGGTCTGCATCTTGCTGCCCCTGCAATCTCTGTCAGATGTTTGACCAATAGGGAAACCAGGGCAACCTCGTAGTAACAACAGTGCCCAGCCACAAACATAAACACATTTGTCGCTATTTTGAAAGCGCCACTGACTTCCAGATCACCAGTGCTGCGGTGACATAAAAACGCTCCTTCCAGAGCCTGAAATTTACTCAGGCTGACGTTAGTCGTAGCTACAATTCAACCTCAGTTTGAACTCTCCCACAGTGTGAACAAGCAGTAGTTTTATGATTTAGGCTTTCCAAGTCGTGCAGTGTGACTTCTATAAATCTTTTAGGCCTAACAAAATCGTGCAGTGTATACCCGGCTTAAGACCTCGGCCCCAAACACCCTACGGCCCATCAAAGTACATTGTTGCTTTTGAGACAAAGTGATCACTGGCTTTTTCAAGATGTGATCTAATTAAAGGCCAAAATACAGCAAGTGTTGAGCCACATTGTAAAGGGATACAAAGATTTCCCATATAAAAATAGAAAATGAACATGAACTGAAGCATGAGTACTGGTTTGCAGACAGACGGTCCAGCGCATTAAGCCTGCAAGCAGAGAAGAGACTGCTGTTTAAAGCATTCCGATGCAGAAAGTCCTGACTTTTGCTTCTACAATTGAACCTGACGATATGATTTGAGTATACTGTTAGATTATTTTCGAGCTAAAATCGTTTTATTTATTATATATTCATTAACCAAGCATGGTTGAAGACCAAAGGTTAGTCTCTTTGCCTCTCTGTTGTCATGTCATGTGTATCAGGTGGGTGACCCGAACACTATCTCATTAACTCTAACACTAAGTCCCTAAATCAAGATGGCCGTCTTCACCCTGGCCCTGTCGCATCTGCTGCTGCTGCCACAGAGGCCTCTCAGTGCTAAACATGTTCAGTTAATTACACTCGGGTTACCTCTCTCTGACACTTATTAAATGGGAATGACCCCTCTGCAGTGTGTTTTTGTCCCAGTGGAGAGATAGGTGCCTGTTCAAACTGTGCTCTCAATAATGTATGCGGGGATGACTACCACTCTTCATTCACACCTGTTTAAAATGGACTCTCATTAAAATGTCATTAACTTCACACAGATAGATTTAATTTGAGCCTGATTATTGCCTGGTCATTTCTTCTAATGTAGCAGAGGTTATGTGAGTCACAGCTGGGATTAGGAGGAAGCAACAACCAGTCCATGAGCAGAGTAGGAGAAAATGCACTTTGTAAATGAGCAGTATGTGCAATATTTATGTACAAGCAAGAAATGTGCAGTAGTGCTGCACAATATATTGGAGACTACACAGTAGAAACACTACCAAATGCCATATCCATTGTAAAAACTACTTGTATTGTTGTCAGGATCTTCTGTGTGATGAACATTTACCACCTACGACCTGATTTATTCTTGGGCTGCACAAGCTTAACACAATGAAATATGTGAATATGTTGACTATTGCAATAAAGACATGACTAACAATATTTTGATATACAACAGTGAGTTAATTTCAAATTGCATTTTTATTTGGTGACAAGCCAGTTTAGTTTAGGCGTTTGATAGTCAGTGTAACTTTATGTTGGGCATCCGGTGTAAAATCTTGCCAAATCACTGTGAAATGGATCTGCTGTGGCATCTCCATAAGGGGGTAGCCAGACGTAAAGGAAACACTTGTCAAATGTCAAATGTCACTATGTCAAATAGAAGACCATAACATTACTAAACCTTAACTAAATATAGAGTTACAATACAGATATTGCTGATATTGCAATAACAATACATTTGAAATATTCTGCACTAGTCATATTTATAACATATTTATAATTTACAACAGCATTGCTTATGGAGGTCATGTTGTTGATGATCTAAGTTGATAGTTGATCTTGCACGATATTTTAAAGGGGACATAATATGCTTTTCATTCAGGCTTTTTGAAATAGTTGGACACCTTTACATTACTCTTCTTTTGGGGAGTTGTTACTTTGACACCTAATCCAAGCAGAGAACGCTTAGATTAGGTGTCTGTCACCTCCTCCTGGCCATGGTTGGGACTGGACAGAGCATAAAATGGCTAATTAGCAGGGCTATTACCAACATGAAGCTAACAGCTAAATAAATAAGCTGACTGCTTCATAGTGATGCTAAAATGAAGCGTTGAAATGATCTGTTTGTGAAGGTATATGGGCTTTAGAAATTCACTGGAGCACTTCCTGGTTTCACGTGTCTACGTAGAGCCGTGAGACAGAGCGTTTTCAGCTCTTGAGAAGGGCAGCGCCTCAGCATACAGCATTAATCAAACATTCTTGTATGAAACAAAATACTGCTCCAGGTTATGTTTTTGGGGTGACAATAACATTATAACATGGTTAGAAGGTAGCATGTTGGCTTAGTGGCTGAGTCTTGCCTCACATCAAGAGGGTCCCAGGTTCAATTCCCGGATCGTGTGGGGCCTTTCTATGTGGAGTTTGCATGTTCTTGTGTGTCTGGGTGGGTTTTCTGTGTGCTCTGGTTTCCCCAATCAACCTAAAACATGCTCAATAGGCTAATCCTCCAGCTAGGTACTCCTGACCAGGATCCTGTCTCAAAATCTGGAGAAGGAGCTCCGGGTACTGCATCACAACAGATGGGTCAAATGCAGAGAACGAATTTCCCTACAGGGATCAATAAAGTATACCTTACCTTAAAAACTCAAAAAAAGTTGATTTAGCAGAATGGAGGACCTTTAAAATCACTCCAGAAGTCTTCCACCTGCTCCTAATTTCAAGTTCTTTCTAAACTGTAAAAAACACAGCAAACCTACTAGGCTTTCTTAGTCTGTGTTGCTTGTTCAACAGATGATTTCCTCAAAGCTCAAGGCCCAGACTATTACTGACACCTCACATGTTTAATCAAATCTACTCCTTGTGGATGCTCACTGCTCCCTGTTCACAACCACTCTCTAATTGCAAGTATCAGGAAGACAGTGCCATGCCTTGTGCCACAGGCTAATATTTCATTTCTGTACTGATAATTGCTATACCACACAGTGTTTCCTCCTTATACAATCTTATAGTAAATAATATGGTGTAAACATTATTCTCAGAAGTCAACATGTGGCTATTTATTATTGCAGTGCGGCTCTGAAGTCAAGCTTCATGGTCCAGCTAACAAAACAGTGTTTGTCCTCTCTCTATATCAACAATAAATAGACTGTATAGATTTTCTGTTTTCTCATTTCCTCTTGAAATTGAACGCAAGTAAATTAATTTTCAACAGGATATGGGAATAATAGGTTTTTATCATTAATAGATATGTGTTTTGTTGTTCCCTTCAGGTTGGATTGCTGTTCTGGGTGCTCTGTGGCTCTTAGTACTCGCTGACATCCAGGATTTTGAGATCATCCTGCATCGAGTGGAGTGGGCCACGCTACTGTTCTTCGCTGGCCTGTTTGTTTTAATGGAGGTATTTAAAATGCATATTTGGTAAAAATGTCATAAACATATTCTGGAGACATTTACAGCACTTTGTATATAAAGCTATTTATATCACACCAAGGCTAAGGCAGATTTGCAACTTTAGCACAGCTTAAGTGGTGGACTAGCAATTTCCTATTATATATGAAAGAACATTCATTAGGCAGCTTTGGCAGCTACACATTTGCCAGATTGGACAGTTGTGTGATAACCTATAAAGTAGAAACAAATGGAGCATTTGTAACTGCCAGTTGCTTTATTGTGGGAAATACTTCAACAGAACTAAAAGATCAAGAAAATATGTAAATAAAAGTGTTTCCTTTGCTGCATGTGAAATCATTACACCTCTAAATGAATAAAACATACAGTAAATAGAACATGGTTAATGCCGATACATTTGCTGTCTAGTCTCTTTCTTTATACCTGAGGCTGAGCAAGAGTAAGGCTGAGCTAATTTCAATTACAAACCTAAATGGATGTACTTTATTCTGTGTTTTGGCAGCTTCTAGTGGCGACGATGATCCAAAGTCCATACTTCTTTTGTTGATTGTAACCACCAACAGTAGCCCAGAAGGGGCTTTCTGTATGCACACATCTCATAGAAATAAAAGATTTAACATTAGCTTTATATAAATAAAATAAAAACACATTTTACATCATAAATGTTCTAAGCTGTCCCGTCTTATAAGACTATGTCATTCCTTTCTTCAGTCATACCCAGTTTGTCTGGATTGTAGAATGGTTTAAAGTGTATTATCGCAATTTATTTTCATCTCACTTGTCACTTGGACCTGAAGTAATTTTTCTGGGGCTGCTGCTTTGCCACTGTCTGAAAGCTCTTAAAGCTACACATGCAAAAACAAATGCAAAAGTCAAACTCTAATGGTAATTTGAGTTTTTTTGGTAAGAGCACAGTTGTGGTAATGTCAAATAAACATAGGGTACATCACTACAAATTAGGCCTCCTGTCTCTGCTCTGTCTTTTTTGCGAATGGGACTAAGACACTAAGACTCCAGTGAAAGAAATACGGTTACTGATTTATTTTGTTTAGCTTTGCCCTTCAACATTTTAGACAGTGCCATAATAGTTGATCAGTATACTGTAGGTGATAAGGTATATTTCCAGTGTTTGTATAGTTTCTAAATAAATTGCGTTCTTTTTGTGGTTTAACCTCAGCGTTAATCTCCCTGTTTTCATTTTGCAGGCTTTGGCGCAGCTGCAGCTAATCGACTATATCGGAGAACAAACAGCGCTGCTCATAAAAGTAAGTCTTGTCTTGGATTCTGCAGCTCAGGCACCTTCTCCCTCGGCTCTGTGCCACTGCCATAGATGATAATTGGGCACAGGTGACATGATCTTACATTTCATGCATATCAAGCCTTTATTCTGCACAGCCTGGAATTCAATTATTTTGTTTACATCTGATTCTTGTCACTGCTTGAAGAGCCTGGGGTAATCTTCTCCCATATTCTTGGCTGTGTGCATCATGCAAGCGAGGCATTTCTTAGCAGAGAATTGCAGCAGTAATAGGTACGTCAGTTTTTGTCTAGACCCCAGGCTTTTATAATCCTTATAATGGGAGCTGACAGGTGGTGGGCTATTTGTGGTTTTGACCCTCTCAGTGTCCCCCAAACATCGGACACCACGCTGGGTCCAACCTTCTCCCTCCGTCCAAAATGAAGACACATGAAAGTGGCTTTGTTGTCCCTTTTAACCTGGCCATACAAACCCCGTGATAACAGCGGGGCTCAGACTTCATCATGCTTGACACTTGAAGAATTGGCCACACTTTGTGCACAGCAGAGATCCAGCCACCTGTGGTCACACATTCACACTGCTCCAGGCCTCTGAGGTGACTCTGAACTGCCTGTGCTCCTGGTGAGAGCTGGGCTGCTGACCAGTGAACATAATTGTTGAGTTTGATACAAATCAGAGGTGCGCTGAAGGGGGCGTGTGTGTGTGAGTAGCCATAAAAAAGAACTTATCTGATGCTCCTATTATCTCTCCTCTCAGGCCGTGCCAGAGGACCAGCGTCTGGCTATTGCCATTATTCTGGTGATGTGGGTCTCGGCTCTGGCCTCCTCGCTCATTGACAACATCCCGTTCACTGCCACCATGGTGAGACCCTTCAGTTTGATGTCTTTACTTCACACTGACTTTATCTTTTTAATTTCAGACAGCAGCATATAACTCAAATAGCAGGACAGTGTCAAGTTTTTATGAAAAAGGCTGGTTATAAATAGTTTGCCATTTACCAAGTCGACCAGTGAGAACCAGAAGGGCCAAAGCGACCAGTGATTTCTGGTGAAATTGAGTTAGACACATCAATTGAAAGCTCTTTCTGAGCTGTTGTACTGCTGTTTTTATAGTGGTATTGTTAATCAATGAAGAGTTATTGATCACAAACCAAAAGCCTGAATGTATTGTGTATTATTCAGTCAGTCAGTGCCAAAAGGGTGGATGTAATTGATGTACTATTCTTATCGATAAGGAGACTGGAGCTACAAAAAGCACATTTGCAAAATTTAAATGTACAAAAGATTTATATTTTTAATAATTTATGCATTTTTTCAAGTACTGTCACATCTGACTCTGACAGAACTGTTATTTAAAGTATTGTGTTGATGTTTCTGCTTTGCAACACCTTCACTGGGAAATTGTCAGTGAAGTTTTTTTAACACAATTATTATTATTTTCAGTTTAGTAACATATACAATTAAAGATCATGTTTGTATACAGATCCCTGTTCTGATCAACCTCAGTCAGGATTCAGATGTGAATCTCCCCGTGAAGCCACTCATCTTCGCCTTAGCCATGGGAGCCTGTCTTGGAGGTAGGTTGCATCACTTAAGTGTGTGGTGAAGGGTGAATTAGTCTTGTATTTCTCTGCAGAAGTCCTGTAGAGTTCTTTACAGACACCAGGGACTTCACAGTTGATCCGTGTTTGAAAGATGTGGATCTTTTCAGACGGTCCGTGCCAGAAGCAGACATCACGCGGTCCCAGTGACAGGCGCATACTGCACAGCTGTGTCACTTCCCCGGGAGGTCACGCTGTGCTTTTAAAGTTTAGCTCTCCCCCAAAGCACTTATAATGTGTCTCAGTAGCTGGGTTTTCATTCAAATGTGAAGCAAAGAAAACAAAATAAATGTGAATGAGGCGTGTTTCCATAAAAGTGTTGGAGTGGATAAGAGTAACATTGGTAACCTCACAATCAACAAGAGGAGCATAAATTGAGAAGGACTGCAATTAGTTATGGTTGGGCAAGTTATAAAATTTGTCTTCTAGCAGCACAACCTGACATTGCCAAATTAGATGCTATAAACAGAAGAAGAAATGGAGAAATTCTGATGCAGGCACCAGCAGTCAGGGTGTGGGTATGATGTTGAGCCTCGCAGATATGAGAAAGACAACGCTATAAGGATTTTGGGAGGTCATAGTGGCCAGACATTTAGCTTTTATATTAATATTTTGGTTTCCTTGTCTGTCCACACATAAGTATGACACTAACAATCACATGGGTTTTATGTTCGCTATGTCAGACTTTATCTGGCAAAGGAGTTTCCATCTTTCATTATTCACATTTTTTTGTGAATAAAGGTTTTCATTTTGAGATTTGACATTTCCATTACTTGTTTCTGATGCTGTACACCAAAATGTGCATAAAAAAGGTGACAAAAACCCAGCTCATGTGGCTTCAGCACACCCAGCAGCCTGTCGTTCAGTCCCATAGCTCTGTTTGTGTGGTCAGGGCATGGAGAGGAAGCAGACAGAGAGCTGTCATCGTCCTTTAGCTTAATCAACTGCACTGTGACAGGTCCCTATCGATCCGCTGTATGATGTTGCCACAGTCCGGCTCCATCCCCAAAGTGACACCTTTTGAAATGTGAGGGCTATTGACTTGCAGGATGGATACACACCATAACTGTCAACCACCTGCCCGCCGTAGATTACAAATACTAAAAGTTCATCTTAGATGTTAGTTTACAATCATGACAAATGCGACTTGTATTGTGGTTTGTGGCACTTTTGTTAATAATGACGCTATTCTTTATGTTTTATGTGATGTGAAACTCAATCCTGAAGCGAGGTCAGTACAGGGTGAATCATCAACTTGAAGTTTGTTTATTTCAGGGGTCCACAATAACTGATATTCAATATATAGCATTTCAAAAAATATTGTATTGGCCAGCAACACTTTTAGGTTACCATAATACTTACTAAATAAAATATAATGGAACAATATTATTTGAACCAACCATAACTATTATGACATAATGTTGTATTTTTAGGTAGCTGGTGTATATTTGAGTTATTCTGGTTGTGAATATTAGATATTTCTTTTATATACCACTACAAGGGGTCCACAGTACATTACAAAATTATTGTTATTGCAATATCAGCAAATGCAATATCTGTATCACAAGAATCTCAGTATATTACAATACTACGGTCACTGTCAGAATCATTTTCCTACCAGAGCCTTAAAATAAAATGTGTTGTAACTAAATAAAAATGTTTAAACAGTCCAGTTTTGGTGATAATTTCCTTAATTTAGTCACAACTTAGCCTTGTTTTAATCCTGGTTTAGTCTGTGTTAGGTTTTGATATTGATGCTGTTTTGACTTGCAGGGACTTACATTTTTGTTTTAAGTGAATTTGACATACTGTGTCAGAATAGTAGGCCCTATTTTAAAATGTTACAAAAATATTGTTATTGCAATATTAAACATAGTTATCAAATATTTCATGTTTTTCTCATATTGTGCAGCCCTAACCATTACATACTGAACATTTTTGGATGGCCCCCATCCAGTATAACCCTAATCCACGATGAAGCCTTCTTCCCCCTCCCTCTCAGCTTAAAAAGTGCCAGTGGAATTGACATCTCGCAGTCATCAAAATCAAAATCTAGGCCTGGTAAAATGTTCACCTCCACAACAGCTCCTGCTTCTTTGAGCAAAACATTGGTTTCTGATTGGTTTGTCTGTTGCACTTGCATGTGAGTGTCTGTAGTTTTCTGTAAGTAACTGTTTTTGTGAAACACTGACAAATACAGAAAACAAAACATTATTTTGCAGAACTTTTGCAGGGCTAATATTTGGCTATGTATTCCCTGCATATTTGAAGAAGTCATAACAGAGTTCTGTACATATCAGCAGAAATGAGCAAATAAAGTGTCATGTCCTAGGGTTTGCACATCAACATCCTGTGTAAAGATTTTCCTTTTTAGGTCAGAAATAAAATATACCGTATGTAGACTGCAAACACTAAACACAGCAGGAATAAGCCATGCATGCCCCTGATTATGTTGTTTTGTCTTTTTTAGGAAATGGTACACTGATAGGAGCTTCAGCCAATGTAGTGTGTGCGGGAATCGCTGAGCAACACGGCTATGGCTTCTCGTTTATGGAGTTTTTCAAGTAAGTACAGTATACTAAACAACATTAAAGTCAACACTAAAACACGTCAAAGGGCCAATTACACAGTTTTTGAGGCACCGTGGAGACTCTGGGACAGTTACATTTCTGTGAACCACACTGTACCATAAGTTATATACAGCCTGAAGGGGCACTTACATGTTAATGACCCTCATATGTTTTCATTGGAGGCCAACACTGCCCCAGAAACTCACTTTGAGGTTTAACTGTGAGGGTTTTATAGCTCACAGTGTCTATGTGAGACCTCAGTGTCTTCTCCTATTTAGTAAACAAGTAGGAGTCAATGTAGTTACATGTGTATAGTGCATTTTTAAATATTGCCTTTGTCTGTACTCTAATATATATTAATATGCATGAAAACATCTTAGTTCGATTGGTTTATCAGTAATTCTGTAATATCATTTGTCATTTTATCATTTGGGGTTCGATTCCTTGACTGTGGCAATCTCTGAAAAAAGGGAGCAGCCAAAATGTTTTTTCGTGCTTTAAATATGCACCAGAGCCAGGCAGTGACACAGTGCAGGGTTTTAGTTCGGTTATGTTTTCTGTTACTGTCCAACAAAATGACAGAACTAGCTCCAGACTGTGTGCAGAGGGACCAGACTGCTCGATTTACAAGAGATAAACATTTTCTCTTTATGGATTGATGAGACGAACTGGAGACAACACACGGTGTGAGCAGGTCTGTCCTATAGCTCACCCCTCCCACTGGAGTTTGTCCCTCTGTCCCCAGAGTAGATAGAGAACTGCTTCAGATTCACCGAAGAATTGGGAGGCAACATGTTTTGAGGCTCGATACAAAGCCCTTCAGTTTTAATGGGTGCAGCTTCTCCTGCGTTAAACTAGACAGCGAATCTTCACTTGTGACGCTATCAGCCAATCAGATCTGTGGATTTGGAAACACGGAGCAGTGACTGTGAGTGAGACAGACATCAGAGAAATGAGACAGACAGATGTAGAAAGGAACAGAGATTAGCTCTAAACCCTGTGTCTCCTGTGTTCTGGGTCAGGGACAATTATTAAAGCATTTTTATTTTACTGTAGCTAACTGTAGTTATTTATTTGATATAAAAAAATATGTGTACCTTTTTTTTTAAGGTTAGGTATTAGAGGTTTATTATTATATCATACCCCAAAGTTTGTTTTAAAACTAATGTTAGGAAAAAGTTGTTGCCATAATATACATTTCTACTGTTTTTACTACTGCAGACATTTATTTGATTAACTATAATGCTTTTTCAAGGCACAAAATAACATTGTGATGTTCCGAACCTTCACTTGAGAAAATTTTCACAAATTGGACCTCAGTGAGTTTTAATTGACGACCCCTGTGTTAGAGGCATAGACGCCAAGGAAAGTGTTGTTCCACAGTTTTTGTTTAACATGCTTTTACAGCTGTCCTTGCTATATCAAAGATTACACAGAAAGGTCTTTTGTTAGCATCTGACATTGCCACATTCCTCTTCCTTTGCTCATTTTCTCTCTTTTTTTTTTTTTTTTTTACAAAAGCTGGATGTTACTACATAGCAAGGTCACATGAATGCACCATTAGCTTGAGCAAAGTGTGTTTATATATATGTAGGTAACTACTTACTGTCTAACCCCAAAACTGTGGTCTTTGTCTTTTGTTGCATTGTCAATGCAAATTAACTTATTTTTAATTAACATAATGGTCTCTATGTTCGATGGTGAGATGCTACATTAGCACTAATACAGCAAACTTTTATTTTAAAAGTGAAACTCAAGTTTATTTTATTACTTGGTGTTTTTTTCACGGCGGGAGAACGCTGGTTTGTTGCTGCACCGCTTCTAAACAGAACCAAGGCGAGCTGCATCTGCGCTGTGTCTGAAAGTACCGTTTGTCAATTTTTGGACTGAACAAAACAGAAACTAATTCACACACAGCTAAGGTACGTAGACAAGTTGGTGTAAATTGAAGGTATGTTTATTCTCCATTAGTATTATTATATTAGTTTTCATAACATATTTCTTGCTGTGATGAATGGTGTGTCTTCATCATTTACCAGAAAAGACAACATACAAGCAGCTGATAGACTTGGTGCATTCACGCTAAGTACACAGCTCGTACAAGAAACTTCAAAACTCTAGTGGGTTAAAAATAAATGAATAAAAGTCATCACATCTGAAGCAGTTTTGTGAGCAGGTGGTCTCCCAAGTTACCTTTACACCAGTATTTTTCAGTCTACATGCAATTTATTTGAAGAATATGTCACTGATATTAAATCGGAGTTACATATTGTATTTTGGGCTTCATATGCAATACCTCAGTGGCTCAGTTGTAGCGTATGTATGATGAAAGGTCCCATATGTTGGAAATTGTTATGCCTGTTGAAAGCTGTGCTCATCATATCCATAACCACAATGTACTCAAACATTAAAGCTACACAGGCCTAGATTTTCTTCTTTCTCGTGTCCTGCTTTAAAAAAAACACCATCCATTTCCTATCAACAGCATAGCCCCTGCTCTGAAATTGTGGAAAAAGTATATGAAAAAAGTAATTGAAAAAGAAACTGTGATATAGATTTAACAATAAAAAGTTTTGAAATGTGTAGCTTCATGTTCAGGATTGGACCAATGCCTTTTCCCAGTTATGTCCACCTGACTTTTCGCTCCTTTCCTATTTTTAGTTTACCTTTTTTTGCATTTTGCACTTTTGAACTCAAACCAGGTTAGTTCAAGGGTAGATGCTCTCTCCATTGAGCCACAAACCCGATGTAGCTCACAATTTCTCCTTTGTGATTTGTGTCACTATTTAAAAAAAAAAAAAAATCCCCAACCTTTCCTGGAAATTTAATCAAAATCCGACCATTACTTATGGTTAAAAACAAAACCTCAAGTGGTTCAAGTGAAATGAAAGTCTACAGACACCAAACATCTTAGACTCGTTTGGACGGGATGAGGCGTTTGAACCCCGCTGACCCCTCCTCCCTCTCGCTGTAGATGTGTTTAGAGTTACTCCATTGAAGCTGAGCTCTGGGTTGCTACTCTGAGTCTAATTGGCTGTATGTGTGTCAGAGGTGTCACAGGTGTTCAGAGAGACAGGTGAATAGAACAGACATGTTTGAGGAAGTGTAGGCAGCTTTGACCGACTGACACATCGAAACTGAGATACAGTATTTAAGGCACACATGAGGCAGGACAAGACTGGGTTTCTGAATGAGTGGTCCTTAATGTAAAGTCAGAAAGTGGTTTGGTCTGGTCTGTGTTTATCTTTGGCTTTGTGGGCATTAGCATTACAAGAGGGAGGGCTGTTTTTTTTTTTATTGTGCTTAGGCTGCAAAAGCTGCAATATTAACAACATTGGAAAAAAACTGTAATGTTATGGTGTTCCATGTGATAGACATTTGACACTCAACGTGACAACTGAGAACATTAAATCAGTTTGTAAATAGTAGTGATGGGCAGTCCAGCTCTTTTCAAAGATTCGGTTCTTTTGGCTCAGCTCCCTTAAAAGAGCCGGTGCTCTGTCGAGATTTGCTGCCTTGTCGAAATAAGCTACCTCCATACAATTTCTATGGCGCGATAACCCCCGGCCCCACCCTAACCTTAACCACAGTAGGGAGTGGATAGTAGTTTTCGACAGGTAGCACATCTCGACAGGACACTGGCCTCTGCCTCACAGTTACCACAGGCCGGTGTTAGCGGTGTTAGCGCTCCATAGAAATTGAATGGAGGCAGCTAATTTCGACTTGCACAGGCACATACTGTTTATATATCTAACTGGCTACAGCTGAAATACGCTCACGTTTGGTGTTTTCATTACTGTGTGCCACAAACTAGGTCACTGAGAAAAGTTCCTGTTTAACACGTTCATTTTTCTGTAATTAATTAATCGTGTTTAACTCGTTAAAGGCCCAGCCCTAGTTGATACACCCAAATGTTTTACTACTAATAATAATGTTTTAGTCTTATATTACTTTTTTTTAGACACTCAAAGTCGCTTTACAATTTAGTGCATTATTCATTCACTTCTCAGTCACACTCAGTGGTGGTGAACTACTTTGTAGCCACAGCTGCCCTGGGACAGACTGACAGAAGTGTGGCTGCCAATCTGTGCTTAAGGCCCCTCTGGCCACCACCAAACACAATCACACTAACACATTCATACAGGCAAGGTGGGTGAAGTGTCTTGCCCAAGGATACAACATATAAGTGTGCAATCCCAGTATCTGGGATTGAACTGCCAACTTTTGGGTAAGTGGGCGAACAACTTGACTGAGCCACTGCTGCCCCAGGCTCATACCAGGCTCTGACGTGAAATACAAGTAGTGGATTGTCTGTCAGTCGCCAAAACCATCTTGAATATTTGAGATTTGGTGGCTTCCTTATACATTGTGTTGTGAATGTGTTTTGCTCATGGCACCATTATTTCAAATGCACATATTGTTAGACAGCACCACTGAATTCTTGATTTTTTTTTCAAATGGTGGAGACTAGAAGTGAACACAAAACCAGTGCTTCAGTACATAATATTCACACGGCCCTAAAATGAACCCACACAGCTCTGAGCGGTTGCTGGTGTGACTCCTTTCAGGCACATTTCCTGTTAGTCTGCTTCACTTTGTCGAATAAAGCTGAAACTAAATTGCTCAGAGTTATAAATCCAGCTCTCCATGTTCCTGTCAAAAGTCCGACCCCCTGAACATTGACATTTTTACAGGCTATAATAACGGCCCCTGCTCTGACTCCGGCCCCTGCGGTCCTAAAAACACATCCGCTGAAACCATTGTTAGCACCGGTCATTTTCTCCACACGTCTCCCAGTGCCTTTGGAAAAAAAAAAACTGTGCTGCTATAATGAGGCGAATGATTACAGAGCCACAGATTAGCCGCTCTAAACTGCTTTTACCTTTTGATTTTGGGATAAATGGTCCGGCTTGTGCTCCTTTATTGATTGTTCATCGACCGCTGACAGTAAACAAGCTGCAAATCACTTTGTTTGAAACAACAAGAGCTAATTGAAGCAAAGGCATATTATTCTTTCACACCTCGCTCTGCCTTTTCCATGTCCGCTGGGCTTCTCACCTGATGTGGCATAATTAATGTTGAGCTTTAAAAAACTCTGTGTCTGCAAAGAGGACCACTGCTCAGGACAGTGTTTTTTGCTCCAGAGACTGCAGCTGTGCACTGTCGGAAGTCCTGGTAATGCATAAGGCTAGTAAAAGGTGGAGATACTGTAGAATAGGCTAAGGAGCTCAATTTAAGGAGATGGTTTCATTTTTAACAAAATTTGATGTGTTTTGGTGGAGTGCAATATATTTTGAATGTACAAAAGGCAAATCAAATGCGGTTCCTCAGTGGCCATTTGATTTTTTTGTTTAAGTTTTTTACAAAGTTATGGAATGAAATAGCCACTGCAGCCCCTTTAAAAATATTACTTTAAACTTTAAGCAATGTTTAGCCAATGGTTTTTGTAATGTTTTATATAAAAATCTATGGGGAAAACCACAACATAGTCTCATGTTGTGGGTGTGCATGGGACTTTGTGATTTTTTAAGGAGGGTGAGATTCTCTTGACTTTGGGAATGGCTGTACTAGATAAAGACACATACATGTGGTAATGAGATATATTTTTTTAATTCACAAGATCCTAATTCCACGAGCCAACCAGGCTTCCACCAACCAGAAAAGGGCGGTTTGCCCTCTCCAGGTTGGGGGGGAGTTTCTGCCTCAAGTGGAGGAGTTCAAGTATCTTGGGGTCTTGTTCACGAGTGAGGGAAGGATGGAGCGTGAGATTGACAGGCGGATCGGTGCAGCGGCTGCAGTAATGCGGTCGTTGTATCAGTCTGTTGTGGTGAAGAAGGAGCTGAGTCGAAAGGCGAAGCTCTCGATTTACCGGTCGATCTACGTTCCTACTCTCACCTATGGTCATGAGCTTTGGGTCATGACCGAAAGGACAAGATCCCGGATACAAGTGGCCGAAATGAGTTTCCTCCGCAGGGTGGCTGGGCGCACCCTTAGAGATAGGGTGAGGAGCTCTGTCACCCGGGAGGAGCTCGGAGTAGAGCCGCTGCTCCTCCACATCGAGAGGAGTCAGTTGAGGTGGCTCGGGCATCTGTTCCGGATGCCTCCTGGACGTCTCCCTGGGGAGGTGTTCCGGGCATGTCCCACTGGGAGGAGGCCCCGGGGAAGACCTAGGACACGCTGGAGGGACTACGTCTCTCGGCCTGGGAACGCTTTGGGGTCCCCCCGGTAGAGCTGGAGGAAGTGTCTGTGGAGAGGGAAGTCTGGGCATCTTTGCTTAGACTGCTGCCTCCGCGACCCGGTCCCAGATAAGCGGAAGAAGATGGATGGATGGAAGATCCTAATTTAGTTTTGCAAACATTTGGATTCATATCATTTGTAAATTGTAAATGTAATTGTAAATTGTTTGGAAATTCTGCATAAAAAACATGACTTTGGCAAACTACTACTGAATAACTTTATGTGTGAGAGGGTAGAGAACATTAGCAAGTGGCTTGATGTTCAGTTGCTCTATAAATAGGCTATATAGATAGTTATTTGCTAATACTTCTATTGCAAAGGTGGAGTGCATCTTTTCTTTGACGTTGAATGTCATTGGACTGAGCAGGTCAGGCTTTGTCATTTTTGCATTGAGTTTATCTGAAGAGAGTCACTGCGATTACATCAGGACTTTTCAAAGAGCCTCCATCATTTGCAATTAGGCGTGAGATCACAGCGCATGATGGGAACTTTTGGACAAGGTGAAGCCTGTTTCTCTTTGCACTGAATCGAGGCAGTGTTTGCATCTGGTCTCTGTCCCGTTGAGCCGTGCATGTCTCTGGGTAAATTGTCATTGCTCAGCAGAAAAAGGGATTTACCTGTGTAGAGGTGACCCGGGCTGTAGATAACAGTTTAGTCATGGCCCGCTTCATTCATATTCAATACGTATTCAGTCTGGGGGTAGATATAGTCACAGAGGGCTTCTGTAAAAAGGCTATTTGTAATTTAGACGTTCAGAAATTAGCTCCAGGAGTCACCAGCAGGGGGAGTGTGAAGGGATTTGCAAAAAGGTTAACCCAAAGAAGAGCCTGAATAATTATTTACTCTTCAAAATGGTGTCAAAAACAAAACTTAACAAACATAGGACAGGACATAAAACGATAAAGTTAGCACTGAACACTCTTATAATAGTCTTTTGATAATAAAACTCACATGACTTCTTAACGTCTTGTTTTTTTGTAACATGTATTTACAGTAGTTTTATAGATAGAGTGCAGAGTGACAGGAACATAGTCAGTGCAGTATGGATCTGTTTTCTGTGACTCACTCAATAAACTCACACTGAGTCATTCTGAGCCTCTGTAAGTGCTGCTGCTGTCCAGCTCTATTTAAGCATTGATTCTTTGAGTCTGAAGTTTGTGTTCTGTTCTGTACCAGAGATGGAAGCTCATCATCATTACTACTGTATTAAGTTTTCTAATTTACATAAGTACGTCTAAGGAAATATCTGTTAAACATACTTTTTCTGAAAGGGGATATATTATGGTTTTATGCTTTTATTTTTATTTTTTTACCAATCTTTGTCACCTCTAGAAGCACTGCACATTTTACAACATTTAAAAGCATTATGTGACTAAAAGAAAGAATTTCTAATAATTACTGTACTACTGCCACAAAGAAACAGGTGAAGAGACCTGCAGAGGGCAGCTCTGTTACATTTTTTGAACAGAAACATAGAAAAAGAGCTGTTTATTTACTTAAACTTTTTGTATGGTGCCATTTTACAATAAAATGAAAAATGTCTGTGAGAAATCAGTGGAAACAGAACTGTACCCCCTTTTTGGATAAATGAATAAAAGCAGACTGGATGTAGAGGGTTTGTTGATTGTTCAGTGCTTCCTGGAGTGGGTGGGAGTTCGTGGGAGAAACTCAGTCCCAGAGACTACAGGATTACTCAAACAGGCGTGAATGAAACTAAACACAACTCCAGGTATGTTTTTGAAGAGGGAACAACATTATAACATGGTAGAAAGCTAAAAAAAAAAAAAAAAAAAAATAGAATTTTGCATAATATAGCAACCTTTATGTTAATTTTGAAGGAAAAATGTGGATATGATTGATGTGATTTTTTAAAAAGGTTTTTTTGACCTGATGACAAATAGGGTAGCATGCTTACCTTGCATTAGAAAGTCCTGGGTTTGATCCAGGCTTGGGGACAGTTGTAGTAGTAGTTGTAGTAGTAATAGTAGTAGTAGGACTAGTAGCATGAGTAGTAGTACTACAAGTAAAGCTTAAATACCTTTTAACTTTTACTCAGTAATTTTTTAGTTACTTTTACTCCTACTTGAGTACAGATTATATAACAGTATTTTCTGGCAACCTGCATTTAATGCTTCTTCCCTATTATTTATCATTGTACCTTTGAAATGTAAATAGATGATAATTGGTCTGACCTTTATAATTCAGTTCAGCTCGCCGCTCGAAAAGCTTGACAGTCCACATGCACCGCCACACTGCATTAAATCAGTATTAATGAGTCTAAGTGCTGGACCAGCCTCGTTAAGTCCTAATCTGACATTTCCACATGCATTTTAAATAGAAACTGAATCATTTGTCTTGTTTAAATGAGGAAATGGTTGTGGCTATAGTGTGCAACACTATGACATATAATTACAGGCATGGAGTTTAATGATGAACATATGATACAGGACACACAGACACATGTTTGGGCTTTGATTTAGAGACCTACTTGGTGCAGGAGGGGGGTCAAAGGTCATCAGCAAATGTACTTAAAGAAAATGTTTGATGTAGAGACAAAGTAAATATGTAGGAGGGTAAAACAAAATTGTAAGGCAATTTAGCATTGGTTGTTGCTCATTATACTAGTTTAAGGAGCTATATTATGCTTTTATTCATATTTTTAAACCAATTTTGGTCACCTTTAGAACAGCATTTCACATTTTACCACCTTTAAAAACATTATCTGACTAAAAAGAAACTTTTTCAATAAGTTCTCCACTGGTGCCATAAAGAAAAAAGTGAAAAAAAAACAAAACAACAACAACAGTGTTGCAGCATTTTTAAAGTAATTTAAAGAGTAAAAGGAACTTCACTTCCTTAAACTTTTTGTATGATGCCATTTTACTACAAAATGAAAAATAGCTGTTAGGAGGAAAGTGGAAATTGAAAACAGAGCTGTGCACCTTTTATTTTTTTGATAAATGAATGAGCGCAAACTGGATGTAGAGAGCTTGTTGATTGGTCATTGCTTCCTGGAGTGGGCGGGGGTTTGTGAAACAGAAAGTTTTGAGGTCTCAGAACTGCCATGCCAGAGAATATAGGATTGCTCAAACATTAGTGAGTGAAAGACAAAACAACTCCAGATATGTTTTTGATGGGAGAGCTGATTTTGCATAATATATTCTCATAAAACTGTTTTACACAACTGTACACCTTATGCCTGAACTGGAAATGACAAACTCACAAAAGTCTCCCGTGTCTGGCTCTCGCTGATCTGTTTGGGTGCTTGCATTTTCAGTGGCAGACATCCCAAATTGATCTGTGTAGAACTGCTACTACACACGTATCAGTCTGACAGATAAAATGTCTGTAACTCTGGTTATAATTAAATGACAAAATTGCTTCTTTTAATGTTAGTTCACTCACAATGCCTTTATGAAGGACACAGACACACTACAAGAGGGTTTTATTATTCAAGAAAATGTCAAGTCTGGCGGCGAACGCTGTCTGGCCTCAGAGCGCCCATGTGTCCATATAGGACATGGTCCACGTCCAAATGAGGAGCCATCTGCACGTCTTGAGTCATCCCAGGACAAAAGCTCCTAATAACACACACACACCACGGTCTAATTAATTCTGTTTTACATGGATCTTTGGCTTTTCCTTGGCGCAGATCAGTGTGAAGCCAATTCAGTCTCAGTCATTAGCATCTGGTCTGTGCCAACTTCTCCAAAAATTCTGTTCATGCAAAATAGATTCCTTTACTTTTGTTCCCAGACATTTCTAATAAGTGAAATATCTACTAATTCAGAGTACTGACTAATTTTCTGATCATTTAGGGCACTGACGTCAAAGAAAGCTGGCCTCTGATAAAGACAATGATACAAAAAACAATTCTTGTAAATGTCAGGTCGGCTTCGTCCACACTCATAATGGATTCAGTTTTTAATGTTATCCCTAAGTGAGGTTAACAGGTGTCCGGTCCACATACAGCCACTAAATGTCTCACTGTTTGCTTTCATTATAAGCCAAAATTACCTTCTTCAGCGTCAGGCTAGCCAGGCTATTTTTATATATGTATTAAAGAGTATAACCTGGTTCTCAAACTGTGGTACAGGTCTCACTGGTGGTGCATGGGCCTCTCCTGGTGGTACTCAGGAGTCTTTTGCAGTTCCAAGTCCTGATTTATTTTAAGGTAAAGCTTGATCCAGTAGTGAAGTGTAGACCACTGCTGGATTCTGGTTTAGTCCTGGTTTGGATCTGGTTTAATCCTGTTTTAGGCTTTGTTTAGAGCTGGTTTTGTTTTTTGTTTAGTCTTGGTGTAGACCTGGTTTAGTCCTGGTTTAATTCTTGTTTTATTTTCTATGTTTAATCCTGGTTTATTTACAGTTTAGTCTTGGGTTGTCCCTGGTTTAGTCCTGGTTTAATTCTTGTTTTATTTTCTCTGTTTAATCCTGGTTTATTTACGGTTTAGTCTTGGGTTGTCCCTGGTTTAGTCCTGGTTTAGTCCTTTGTTTAGGATTGGTTTGGATCTGGTTTAGACTTGGGTTAGAAAAGAGGCAATACAGGAAAGCAGAGAGAAAGTGGAAAATGGATCATCTTGTAGTGTCTTTAGAATACCTAAAAGATCTTATGGTTGCTTATTAAAAGGCTGTAAAAGATGCATTTATCAAATTTGATCTGTAGCAATGGTCACAACTCACAGATTATTTTTAAAACAATAAATTCAATCATTGGCCCCTCTCCTAGTCAGCCTATTGATGCCTCCACTGCCAAATGTGAGCAGTTTCAGACACCACATTATCCCACCTCCAGGCAATTTTGTTTTCTTTCACGAACCAGCCTCTGTAATGGTCAGTTTGAATTTAAATCCAATGTCTGATTTAAAAGAATTTATCAACCACACAAACCCCTCCACCTGTCAGCTAGATATTCTTCCCACAAGGTTTTTAAAAGAAATACTTCAAACAGATCCTTTCTATAATAAATTGCTCGCTGTCTACTGGTCCTTCAAAGTGCAATAGTCCGACCACTCCTAAAGAGGCCAAGACACTCCTGACTGTAATCCATTCACCTGTGCAATATTGTTTTAATATTGTTTTAACTGTCAGCACCTTCTGGAAACCTGTGCAATATTTATACTATTATGTGCCATAATTATTTTATTTTACTTGAAGCACCTATTTTCTTGTTGTTTAGTTTTTTAGTTTTAAGTAAATTATCTTTGGCCAGACTGGTCTCTGATACACTGTGTGCTCTTGTGTGATACCACTGTTTGCTGTACTTATGCTGTTGCAACAATGCAATTTCCCCACTGAGGGACTAATAAAGGTTTTCTTATTCTTATTCTTATTCTTAAGACTTGACACCTTGGATCGAAACAATTTTAGACTCATTTCTAATTTACCAATTTTATCTAAAATCTTCTAAAATGTCATTGATTACTTTTAAAGCTCTGAGAGGTCTTGCCCCCTCCTGTTTCTGTGACTTCTCCCCTGTGTGTTTTTCAGTCAGAGCCGCTCAGCTGTGGAACTCTCTGCCTGAGGAGGTCAGGTCGGCCAATTCTGTGGTCACTTTTAAATCTAAATTAAAAACATATTTTTTTTTAGAAAGGCCTTATCCCTTGGTTTAGTCCTGATTTAGGACTCATTTTATTTTGTTAAAGGTGGTACTTGGAGAACCAAAACTTGCCTGAGGTGGTACTTGGTATAAAACATTTGGTGTATAGGAAATAATAAGTCGACTCTATAGAAGCCGCGAGTTGCAAACTGTGAAAATGATCATGTCACTGGTCTATATTTGGCCAGTGTCTAATTTTCAGGTTGGTCACATGACTCACAGCTGTACATTGACTGCAGATGGGTGCTAAGTTTCAGGGATGTATCAAAGCTGTTTGTATCATGTAAAAATAGACACGAGTGTCTTATGTGGCTGTTGTCTGTACAGTAGGCTCAAGTACTGTATGAAAAGTAATTCAGTCTTTTCTGTAATGGCTCACAAAAGCATGCAGAAAGAAAGAGAAAGAGAAAAGGCTGCACATTTCCACCTCTTGAATGGATAAAGTCAAGTGCAGTAAGCTGGAAAATTGCAAAGCAGAGGAACTTGAAAACTTCTGTTTTTGATCT
Organism: Bostrychus sinensis; assembly: GCA_020698575.1. Taxonomy (NCBI): domain Eukaryota; kingdom Metazoa; phylum Chordata; class Actinopteri; order Gobiiformes; family Eleotridae; genus Bostrychus; species Bostrychus sinensis. Next base: position 25,840,555 of record CM036246.1, read on the forward strand.
CATAACAGATGTCTGTCTGGAAAGAGCTATTAGACATATTTTATGAAAAACTTGTCAAGAAAGGGAATGTTTTCAAAAACTAAGACTCATATTCTGACCTTGACACATTAGCTTAGCTGAAGGACACGACTGTTTTGTGGAACAACAATAGTTAAAATGAAAGCTTGGTACCTTTTTTTTTTTTTTTGGCTTTTTTTTAATTTATCATGCAAGTTTTTCTTATTTTCCTTTTTGGCTGTTCCCCCTGCTTCCATCTGACCCTATCCTCTGCCTCCTCTCAGACTAACTTCACTCTTTCACTACGTCCATAACTCTCTTCTGTGGTCTTCCTCTAGGCCTCCTGTCTGTCTTTTACCAATACATTCTCTATCCCTCCTCTGTATGTGTCCAAACCATCTCAGTCTGTTCTTTCTGACTTTATCTCACATCTCACATGAGCTGTCCCTCTGATGGACTCATTCCTGATCCATCCTTGTTATTCCTTAAGACAACCTCAACATCTTCAGCTCTGGTACCTCCAGCTCTGCCTCCTGCCTTTTCTCAGTGTCACTGTCTCTGAACCATACATCATTGCTGGTCTCACCGTTGTCTTGTACACCTTTCCTTCCTTTTATCACACAACACACCTGACTTGTTTCTCCACCCATTTCCACCTGCTGCCTCTTCACCTCACATACATAAAGGAATTTTGTAATTTATAATGAACATTACTAATATAACTACATTTTAACAACTCTAATCTTTTGCAGAAATAAAAAAGGATATCCCCAAGGTCTTAAAAGTATTTAATTTTATGGACAGCTACTAAATTTTGTCTTTCTATATTATGGTCACTACCATCATAATGACCATTGTGTGCTTGTCTTTCCACAGACTGGGCTTCCCCATGATGGTAATGACGTGTATGATCGCCATGTGCTACCTGCTGGCCACTCACATCGGACTGGGCTGGAACATGTAGAGCGCCCCCTGTCTGCAGCCAAAGAAACCCTCGTCGCTCTCCACCAAGCAATCTGACCAACTACACAAGACACAGCCAGATTTTAAACCAGGAAGTTTAAAATCTGGAAAGACACGTGTGATATCGGCATATAGTGCCTCGTTTATTGGACTCAGTTGAGATGTTGTTTTTTTTGTTACCTTTTTTAAAACTTGAAATTTGTCATCAGCTGACCCAAGGGAAAAACAACCTCCTCCATGGTGCTACTGTCTGATAAATTAAAACAAAAAAATCACATCCAAAAATCAGATTGTCCACAAAAAGCAGCTACACTGATTTGCAATCGAAGAAGTGGTTTACCTGCCTTGAGTTTCTCTGTTTAGAGGAGCCACAAAACCCAGTGAAAGGGATTTTATAATGTTTCGATGTTATAAGTCAGAAAAAAATACTTAACATTGGAAAAAATACTATTTAGAGATGTCATCCAATACCAATGCCAGTTACTGTCTCGAATTGTGATTAGTTATTACAATCATGGCCCCTATATTAAATTCAATTTAAGTTATTTCAAACTATTTTTTTCTTTTAATTGGCTCATATAATTATAATTAAACATACTCACTTGTAATATGAGGATCCCCTGTCTGTTCAGAGTCCACTGGCTTTGAAAATAAATGTGCGTAATCCACTCTGTAGCCCACTCCTGTTGTATGGAGTCATGTACAATGTAAACTAATGTAGTTTATCTAACCACACCGACAGTAGATACGTGATCACTGAAAATACTGGAACGGCCCTGTTTATCTTGAATCTGTATTTATTTTACAGCCCAACCTGAACCTGAATCAATCTGAGTTCAAATGACCCCCCTTTTTTCCAGAAACAAGACTTACTGAACAATAAAGTTGTGTTTCTGGATATAATATGAGTGTCTTTTTATTTACTTTACTTTGTTTATGTGTTTGTAGGTTTATGGTGACGTCATCGTACCTCCTCACCAGTAGGGGGAGTAGGGGAGGACTATACAAACCACAGTAGATCAAGGGCCTTTTTTAGTGTCATTTAATAAATTTAGACTTACCCTCTCCCTCCTAAGTGCCCTTCTGCTGAGCATTTTTATTATAAAGTTAAGTTAAAATTTACCCTACGAAGACAGCTACCACCCCTGATCACATAAGACTCAAAAAAGTTGATTGAGCGCGGGCTGTGAGCGTTGAGCCCCCCACCTCACTCTTCAGCGCTGGCCTGATCTGGGGCAGCAGCCACCGCCTGTGTTGTCCCCTGTCTGAGAAAGTGGTTTAGTCTCTTCGCAGGGCAGGAGATTAGAAGCTAAACTTATATTGACTCATTTTCTCCTTGAAATGGTGCAACTGGCGCTCGTTGAAACAAGCGTCCGACGGCAGCCAAAGAGAGCAGTGAGAGAATTCATCTGATCAGCAATCATATTTTTACTGCAGGCTTTGTGAACGGTCCATAGCTTCACAAAGACCCAGACACTGATCTGTAGAGAGCCCAGTGTAGAGAGGCTCATGGACAGACAGGACAGAGGACAGAGGGGACGCTGTAGTGCTGTAGGAGAGGCAGCAGCTCGCGTTAGCAGGTCCCAGGTTGATCTGTGTTAGTACTGTATAGCCTACTGTTCTTATTTACTGTATTTACAGCAAAAACGTCTCAAGGTATCTGACACATGTCCCACAGTAAAATGGAGATTGGGACACAACTCAGCTCATTAACTCCTCACTATAAACCATTTTAGAGGAGTTTTATACATTGTCAATAATGTTACTGTGTAAATATTACTAATGGGCTATTAACAAAGTAATTCAATTTAGCTTTTTATTTATTATTATATTATTATTTATTATTCTTGTACTAGACAGGGTTTCCTTGGCCTTGGTGAGATTGTCATTTATAAAATATCAACATGCTACAAAAGATATATTGTGAAAACACACTAAACACATTGACACCAGTTTGTTGGTGTTAGTCAGGAAGTTGAGTGTTGACCTGCTTTATAAGCTTATGTCATCTGTGGCCTGTAACTACAAATATATTCATAATTTAAAACTCTAACCAGATAAGACTATCATGACACTTTTTAAATGGAGTGGAACTGCACACTTTTTTTTGCCATAGCTTTAGTTCTGGCTATGCCTCTACATTAAAGTCTGCAAAAATCTATTCAGGTATTCTATACCATACAGTGTAGCTCATTGGCTACATTATGCGATTAAGTAAAGTTTTAAATATTAGTTTCTGTTACTGTATGTAAGTGGCCCTTTTTTGGGTTGAGCACATGCCCCCAAAAATGTCTGTGCAGGTCACTGACCCAGAGGATCCCCGTCCTAATCTGTGTTGTCAACGTCACCATTACACTTGGTTTACAGCATTAATTAGCTGCTAATTAATTAAAGATGGCTTCCCCCTCCACTCTACATTGTTATACATCATTAATTCACTTAATGCTGTCCAGGAACAAAGTAATTTATGAGTAGAAGCTGGAAGGCTCTTTTTGTCTTGTTCAGCAATAAATGGTTTAATTGAAATGCTAAAAACTTGTGCAGGTTCCTCACACTTACACAGACTCGAGCCTAAAAATCAAACCAAGATGGTTCCCAGTGACCAGATTTGTTTGTTAGACATTAATCACTCATTAGTTTGGGCTGTGGAGTGATTATCATTTTTAATCTCCAAAGATGGAAATATGTGAAAACTCAGCAGCAGCTGAAGCTTTTCTTTCGGATTTGCTCATTATCTGCTAAATCTTCCTCTTCAACCGTTAACCAACTTAGAAAATGGTTCTTTAAAGGTCTTATATTGTGCTCTTTTCAGGTTTTTTGAACATTTGGACACCTTGTTTTATCACTTACAATAATGTACATGTATAGAAAACGTCTTCTTTTGGGGAGCTGTTACTTTAACTTTGCTTTGATTCGGTGTCTGTCGCCCCCTGCTGGCAATGGTGGGGACTGGACAGAGCCTAAATTGGTTAATTACCACAGTTATTAGCAACATGACACTAACAGATAGATAAATGAGCTTAATGATTTGTATAAATTGCAATTTAAGCGCTGAAATGATCAGAATGAGCCCGGTGATGGTGTATGGGCTTTAGAAACGCTCAGGAACACTTCCAGGTCTACGTAGAGCTGTGAGACCGAGAATTTTTACATCGTTAGAAGGGCATAGGCTTAGGATTACTTAAACATGTGTGAATGAAACAAAATACTACTCCAGGTATGTTTTTAGGTGCAAACAACATTATAACACGCATAAAAACTCAAAAAAGTCGACTTAGCAGAATCAGGGACCTTTAAATGGTGCGTTTAGTTATTTTGGCTGTAGTTTTACATGTGCTCTGCTCTCAACAAGATTTAAATGGTTTGCATTTTGTGCAATCACTTTATTGTGTGCTTTCAAACACTGATACTTGCATGACAGCCATTTCACCTGCCTGCTTGTTTTAAGGTTTTGATTACAATTAGCCATATACTATAGAAAAACTACCACATCAATATAATATAATTACTGTTTTAATCCTTTATAAACTTCTTTTCTGTGCCACTTCTATGACAGTGTTATTTATGGAGCTAACATTGTGAATTTGTTTACAGCCTAGGCTAACAGATGCATAACAGAGGCTGACGTTAAGGCTCATACAGTTACTGACAGCATATTAAACAAATCAATAGAAAGAAATCTATCTAAAATGTCACCTTTAGCATTACATTTATCCAAGACAAACAGAAAACCTCCTGTAGACATGTTTAGAGGTCACTGAGGAGTTTTGGCGAACTGTGCACCACAACACAAGATGTGATTATTATCCTCTCTACAGCTGAGGTTTAGAGGACAGAGCTGTGGAGGCAGGAGGCCGTGTGTCCACTTTGGCACAAGTCGGACACAACAAAAACCAGGCCAAGAGACAACAAAGTGGAGCTTCCCAACGACAAACAGAGAGGACATCTACTGCTAATCTGCCACATGGTGCAGAAGTCACTGACCACTGGACCTCAGAATAACTCTGTTTAAACTCATTTGTACTTGTGCCACTTCTACAGCCATTACGGTATTTCTGATTACAAACTGATAACACTGGCTAAAATAAATAAAGAGCGTCAAGGGTGGTTTTTATTCTGCACTGTTATTTCAAAATAATAGAATAATAAAGTAAAACTTTACTTTAGATCAGTGGTTCTCAAACTAAAACAGGACTAAACCAGGACTAAACCAGGACTAAAACTGACTAAACCTGGACTAAACCTGGACTAAACCAGGTCTAAATGAAGTACTTAGTTACTTTACTTAAGTACAATTTTCATGTATCTGTACTTTACTTGAGTAAATTTTACAAGCAGTACTTTTACTTTTACTTCACTACATTTTAGAGCAAGTATCTGTACTTTTTACTCCACTACATTTCTTTAGTTGTTTTGAAGTACAAAGTATTTTGAGTTTGGTTTAAAATCATTAGTTTTTGCTGTGTGGTCATGGTAGACCCAGTACATGAGTATAACAGATGCAGTAAAGTAGTACTCTTCAGAGAAACCTCACCGACAACGTTTATTGCACTGGAACCTTTGATTTTCAGCAGTTTTTTCAGCAAAATCCCTCACATTTAACAAAATCATTAGTTCTTCAATCTGTGCGAAATACTTTTACTTTTTTACTTTCAAGTACATTTGAAAGTAAATACTTTTATACCTTTACTTGAGTACATGTTTGCTCCTTTATCTGTACTTTTACTGACGTGAAAAAAATTGAACACTTCTTCCACCACTGCCCAGGACTAAACCCAACTAATCCAAGACTAGCCCTAACTAAAGCAGGACTACAATAGAAACTGGCTCTAACTAAACTAAATTAAATAAGCTAAACTAAACAAAGCTAAACAGCAACTGAACTGCAAAATATTCCACCAAAATAATGTACTACCCGTAAAACCCACTCCACAATCTGAGACCCAATGGTTTAGAAAGTATTTTTAAAGAAAAATAAAAAAAAAATTAAGAAAAAATACTTCTAATACACTAGCTGTACTAGTACAATACTATTCTTCTTGAACCAAGGACACTCTGATTGCAAAATGATCACACAACCCTCTTTGACACCTCAAGGTTGAAAAACTGATTTAGAGAAGAAGAGAAAATTTTAAAATTTATTTAAAAATATGAAAATATCACTTGTTTTTCATTAGCACCTGAATATGGTGCTAGAGGTTGCACCTCAAGGCCACCGTACCTGAAGGACGGCTGAGTAACCACAATATTTATCATAACTTTTTCTTACTAGGTTTAGCTGGCTTGTAAAGTTGCCTTTTCACTCTGTAGGTTTTTAGTCTTGTAGCATGTGCTGTCTGTGGAAAAAGCACATTGCTTCGTACAAAAAGCCCCTGTGGCCAGCTCATCCCAAGAAAATAAGGTTAGGAAACTATCATGATATTAAACATTAAAGGTCCCCTCCCTTGTCTGCTTGTTTGAGTAATCCTGTTGGCTGAGCCCGGTCATTTCTCAAGATCTGAAAACACTCAATCTCCCCACTCTACGTAGACTCGTGAAACCAGGAAGTGCTCCTGAGTGTTTCTAAAGCCCATACACTGTCACCAAACTCATTCTGATCATTCCAACACTTAAATGTCCGTCACTATGAAGCAGTCAGCTCATTTATCGATCTGTTAGCATCACGCTGCCAATAGCTGTGTTAAAAAGTAATTTTATGCTCCGTCCAGTCTCCACCGTTGCCAACAGACACCTAATCCACCTATACATATACATTATTTTTTAAGTTATAAAACATGAAATACTAATGCGAAGGTGTACAAAATTATTTCAAAAAAACCTTTAACATTACATTTATTAGTTCACAATGTTATCCTTCTCTTTATACACGTTTTTCAGCTCAGTGTATCAGTGTGGAGTGGTGCTTACAGTTGTATTGACATTGTTATTGTGTCTACTGCTAATATATTGAATTACCCTTTTAACAAATGCTATTGTTGCTGTGACAATATAACCTAATTACTTTATCACTTCAATAAAAACACATTTGATTCTGGAGTCTGGCTTATCCACAACTAATGCTCTTATTCATTATGAAGGGATTAAACGTGTTGCTGCCATTGTGATTAGGAAGTGAAGAAAGCTTAGCGAGATTTATTTTAACAACTGCTACTATCCAGGCACACAGAGGTGTGTGTGTGGCCTATACGCTTTCATTTGGAAAGACTAAGGTAGAAAAGACATGATTAAATGCTATAGAAGAGAACTTTCACATGCAACCTACAGTGAGATTACTTATCCAGGATTGAAGTTACTGTAAGCAGTGTGAGAAACATTTTACGGTGTTAGAATAGAAGTGTTTTAATGGTCATGTCCTTGGGTTAATGCATGGATAATAAGTACGTCTAAGTTCTGTTAAGAGTAGAGCTGCACAATATATCGCAAAATTATCGTTATCGCAATATCAGCAAACGCAATATTTGTATTGCAAGAATCTAAATATATCGCAATAACGCTGTGGTCTTCCATCTGACAGAGATTTACACTGAAGAATCATTTTCCACCAGAGCCTTAAAAGAACATGTGTTGTGACTAAATAAAAATGTTTAAAAAGTCCAGTTTTAGTGGTAATTTAATTAATTGAGTCACAGCTTAGCCTTGTTTTATTCCTGGTTTAGTCTGTGTTAAGTTTTGATTTTGTCACTGTTTTGACGTGTAAATACAGGAACTTACATTTTTGTGAAATGTAGTGAATTTAACTTACTATGTTCAAAAAGTAGGCTCTATTTTCAAATATCGAAATAATATAATTTTCGCAATTTTCAACATAGTTATCGAATATCGCATGTTTTCTCCATATCGTGCAGCCCCAGTTAAAAGGCAGTCATGTGTTCAGAGTGGTTCATGTGAGAAATATATTTACTTCATATAACGCTGAACAAACTGTATAGAGCCGTACAACTGTGGCTTATTAAAGAACATGTTCTGCTCTCATGGCTCAGGCTCATGTTCACACAGTTTTATACTGTACACTACATTTTCACTTGAGATACTGTGTAAATCTGTCACTTTTAAGATTTCTGTAAAAAGGAACAGCAGCACTTTTGCCCAACAGCAGTAACAAGTGTATATACAGAAAATACATTGCTGGCTGTTGCACATAAAGCTGATGTTGCACACAATCTTGCAACATACTTTTGTAATTTAGAGACTTCAAAAGTTGAGCCACAAAGTACTTAAGTAAAAGTATGTTTTATGAAATGTACTTAGACAATACATTTTCAAAAAAAAAAAAAAAAAAAAAAAAAAAAAAAAAAAAATACAGCATCTAGTTATTTTCCACTTCTGGTACCTAGTGGCATATTGTAAGAAAAATCATGAATGTGAAGTGTTTAGGGCAGCATCAAGGTTTTATTATGAAGTATTTTAAAAAGACAAACGCTCGGTGCATACAGGGAGCTTTGACCAATCATAAATAATAATAATGAATTAGATTTTTATTGTGCTGTCCTCGGGGTTTCCAAAGCTCTTTACATTAGCACATTATTCCTTTACTCCTCAGTCACAGGTGGTGGTGAGCTGCTTAGCCAGAGTTGCCCTGGGCAGACTGACTGAGACGTGGCTGCCATTCTGCGCCTACGGCCTCTCCAGCCACCACCAGACACACAATTACTCTAACACATTCACAAACGGCAAGGTGGGTGAAGTGTCTTGCCCCAGGACGCACTGGCAGTATGAAGTGGGGGAGTGAGATTTGAACTGCCAACCTTCCAGATACAGGAGGACCACTCCACCTCCTGAGCCACTGTCGTCCTTTTACAAACTTTCTTACTCGAATGAACAAAACTCCCATTGGCTGTCAGCGTCCACTATACTGCTGTGGATAATCCAGAGGAGGTGTAAATTAAACTCTGGCTACAGCTGTTGCAAACAAAGAGAAAAGAGGTCAGAGTTAATTGCAAATACTGCCAATGTGTTTATGTTGATGGATTTTCACAATGGTTTAACAATAATCTCAGATCTTGAAGTTAAAGGTGAGGCTCTAACCTTCCGCTTGTGCCATGCATTTGAATTTTTGGGTTGTGCGCCTCTGATGGTTCCATCTTGCACCAGTTTTGTGTGTTATGGTAAAGACTGTTTGGAGACTGGTGTGAGCTGTGATTGGGCCCGACATGCAGGTCACCACCCCACAGGTCTCCACAGGTCTCTGCCGGTCTCTGCAGGTCTCCACAGGTCTCCACAGGTCTCTGCAGGTCCAAAGCTGCTGGATTAGCATAGCACACACACACATCGCTGATCAGACGCTTGGTTTTGTAAGCACGAGGAAGGAAAGTCCAAACCTCTGCTCTGTTTGTGCCTCTAGTGTTAATTATCTGAGCAAACTTCCTGCTTGAACTCAGATCAGAACTCTCTCCACCTTTTAATAATGGTCCATTTGCATACGCAGACAAAGCGGTGTCAGTGGTGTATTGTTTGTGGACATGCAGGAGATAAATGAGGGAAGAGGAAACTTGGACCTAATTGGATTTCTTATCGAAGTGTTGTCAAAGCGATGAGGAAGATTTTAGCTCGTGACTCAAACTTTGCTGTAGTGAGATGTTGAGATAAAGACATTACTACAGACACTAATGGAACCAGGGCGGGGAGTGGGGTGGAACAATATGTCATCCGTTAAAGCTGGGGCTGCACTGCACAACTTTCAGAGGCACTGCAGATTTTGAAAAGACTCTCAGTTCACACAAAACGACTGATTTCTGCTGATTTTTTAAATGATGAATACAAGACTGGGAATCACACACACGACAGGATTTCTCAAAATAACTCAAACTCTCTCGCCAACTCCTGGGAGGTCGGTCAGTAATCAGTACACTCTACATGACCGCATCTAGAGTTGGCTTTAAAATTCAAACATGTTTGATTGACTGTGACTGAGGTCTGTTTGTGTCTGTTCCCCTCACACACAAACACATTTTTGTGCCGACTGTCCCCAGTTTGTGCAGACTCTGCCCAACTGTGAACTCTTGTTTAGTGTCCCCAGCTTAAGGGGCATTTTCATTTCCAAATACATTGTTTAAAAGTGTACTGTTCCATCTTGGGCACCATTGGTTGCCACTGACTCTATGATCCTGTCCCAATACCCGCACTACGCTCTACACACTTTGTCAAAGTGCGCATTTTCTGAAAGACCATAAAATGCATGAGTGCTCAAGGGTCCAGGGGAGTTAAAAAGACACACGGCAAAAGCACTTAACAGAGTAAACAGCGCTGTCTTTTAGAAGTGTTCGCTAAACTGCTGCTGGATTTATCTGAAAGTTAACAACAGCTGATGAGTGGATCTGCCACAGAAAGATCAGACGTTGTTGTTGTTGTTAGCTGGGCTGTAGGCACCTGCATGTAAAATGTTCTATCAGTCTAGCAGTTGCTGCATTTTCATCTGCCAGTTATCGCTCGCTGCTAAGTTGTTTAGAAACAAACAGCGTTGTTTGAAAATGTCACAATCTGTGCTTCAACAGTGTCCGCTCTGATCCACACTTACTGGAAGTGCGCAGTGAAGGGCAGTTGGGACACACTACACACCTCAGTGTCACCGTGGATTTGAAGAGCTCAAGTGTGCAGGTGTGAGTATTGGGACAGGGCCTAAAGTCAAATTCAAATGGCCCTTTGTTAAAATTGATAAAATGTTACACTGTAAAAAGTTTTGAATGGACATTTCTGGTTTTCTTTATAGTTGTAGAGACAGTGACTGTCCACTGTCCTGGGTGTACCATGCAGCCCCGCCTAAGACCCATAGTTGCCTCCTGCCCAGCGTCCTGCCAGCTCGAATGGGATCAAGTAAAAGAGGATGAATGAATGACTAACATTTGTACCTGTCTAAAGAGGACACAGGTTGTACAATAATTATTATGAAAGCATTAATGGATTTTGTCTTCAGTCAGAACCAGCAGAAAAATCCTTCTCGCATCGGTTTATAGTAAATTATTCTGTCGACACACTGGCAATTCATAGCATCTTAATATTTGTTGACTGTGTGATGTATTTGACGTCAATGTAAGTGTGCTAAGCTGTCGTTTTCAGGCTGTAGATGAGATGAGTGTAAAGACAAAGGTCTCTGTATGTGCCAGCTCAGCAGAACGGGCACACACTGACAAGACAATCTCTGTTATATTAAAATAAAAGGACCAGATTATCATTAACCCAGGAGCAAACACTGCAGTATTGATTTTTCCACACGCCTTTCAGGAGTAACGCATTATGAATTGCACTGAGAACACACAGATGACTTTTTAGTCAATTTTGTGCATTCAACAAGACAACGACACCATGAAAACTTAGCTAATTTCGTTACTGTTTTGGTCACATGTTTCACCCCAAAACACTATTGTCTGTATGACCCCTGTGTGACCCCTTGCTTGGCTTCAAGGCTGTTTTTTTTCACCAAGATGCGCCAGGAAAAGCACAGGAAGCTTTAATCACTCTGCAACAACTCATGTAGCCACATTGACTCTGAAGCGGTTTCATTAATGTAAAAAGTTGCATCATTCCTCTTTAAATTTACATATTTTAGGACCAAAAGACAAGAGTAAGTGCATGAATGTGGTTTGACCTGTGCTGAAAGATGAATAATGAGGAGAATGTCCAGACTTATAAATATTGTTGTTGCTGTTTATTGTGGATGTGTTGTTGGAATACAGATTCCACAAACATATAATCCATACGTTGGTAATCCACAGTGAGAAAAACCAACACAGTCAAAAACCTCAGGTCCTGGCTTCCACAGCTTCCACTGAACAAACCTCACCTGCAGGCTCCACCCAACACTCCCTGCAGGGCTGGAATGTAACAAAGTAAAAGTACTTACTTACTTTACTTAAGTACAATTTTCATGTATGTGTACTTTGCTTGAGTAAATTTTACAAGGTTTACTTTGACTTTACTACATCTTAAAGTATTTGTACTTTTTACTCCACTACTTTTTAAAATTGGTTTGAAGTACAAAGTGTTTTGAGTTTGATTCAAAATCATTACTTGTTGCCGTGTAGATACAGTACATGAGTGTAACAGATGCAGTAAAACAGCACTCTTCAGAAAAACCTCACTGACAGAGTCAGTCTCTTCTGTTGTACCACTAACCTTTAGTTTTCAGTAAAATCTTTCACATTTAACACGTTAGTTCTTGAATCTGTGCAAAATACTATAATAGTTTTTTACTCACAAGTACATTTGAAAGTAAGTTCTTTTATACTTGAGCATATTTTTTCATGTCATACTTTTACCTTTACTTGAGTACATTTGTTTTACTCCTTCGTAAGTAAAAAAAAACTGAGTACTTCTTCCACCACTGCACCCTACATTATTTTTATGCAATAATAATAGAAACAATAAGCAATTAGATACAATTTCTTACTTTAATTGGCCTATACATGGTCCATTACTTGCTTTCCTACACAGGTTTTTCCTCTTTTGAAGATACCAGCTACTCATCACCTCCATATTGTCTATAGGACGTCAATCATCTTGTATCTGTTTGTAGAGACTGATCTAACTCAACACCAGTCCATCATCTCCTGGTGTTTCTCTGCCATCAATAAACTCATTATATTTCTGTTTTCATACACGTCTTCAGTCTGAGCTGTAGGTCACCTGTGGGAACCAGGGCTTCCAGATTCAAGGAACTGGACAAACATCTTTCGGTGCTTTATAGTGATTTTCCAGGAACTAAATGTAGGGTCACTTAAGATTATGAGAAATGATACAATACAGACAGAGTGCAGAGAGTGGAGAGCAGATGGCATGGGTTCTTCCTACAGCTGTTTCCAAGAAGAGCCAAGCATCAGTTTATTTCAGAGGCTGCCTTCATGTGTTCAGGTCATCCATGTGAACACTGAAGGATATGGAGAGATAGAGTTTTTATAAATTACTATTCTTCTTTCTCTAAATTTGACAAAATAAATGTGTGTATGGGACATCCTGCACCCCTAACTTTTTAGTCACACCTTTCATCCTGAGGCACAAAAAATACACCAATAAAGACTGCCATAGAAAAATTATCTAACAGTCAATAATTAATTTATGGTAATAATTCATTCTGTTCCTCTTATATTCCAGTTTTTGTGACTACATATTGATTTCAAATTATGGCAAAAATCCCAAAAAATTATTTTTTTCTTTCTGTAAATGCAAGTTAGAATTTTTTCTTTTTGTGCTGGATTATCTTGGTTGCTTGAGAGTGTCAAAAATTGGCATCAGGATGGATTTTATTAGATTTAAATTTTTTGTGTAGTGGCAGGTGAAACATTGTTAGTAACACCTTTCGTCCTAAGGCGCAAAGAAATGCACTAACATAGAAAAATAATTTAATAATGGATAATTACATTTTTTTCATGGTTACAATAATTAACATCAGTCCTCACCATACAAAGCAAAAAATAATTCTGTTTATGAAATTTTACCCCTTAAATTACAGTTTTTGTGGTGAATACACACATCCAGCACAAACAGAGGCGACTACTCAGTCTGGGTACGTTTTTTCACAGTGCACCGATGCAGATCTCTGTAAGGGCTACATTTTTACCTTAAACGTATTTCTCTTTCACACCAATTTAGAACAACCCTAAAAAAACATTCAAAAATCAAACAAACAGAAATCAAACAAAATCATTTTAGTCCATTTTTTTTTTTTTTTTTTTTTTTTTTTTTTTTGCCTTGCAGGCTCCATAATGGGGCTATTTCCCAATTTATACTTCTATCATATATGGGGAAATGGCACCACCTCGTAAAAAAGTATAAAAACTAAAATTCCAATCCCTCACTATCATGAATCATGAAATACTTGATGCAAATTTAAAATTATATTGCAGTGGCAGTGTATTATAAAAATGTTGTTTGAATGGGAGTCAGTGTCACAAAAAAATGTCTTAGCGGTGACAATTTTCTGCAATATATATTTTGGTCAACATTTAATAGGGTTCAAGTGATTCGGTAACCTGCTCTGAGGACTTTTCCTCCTGGGAGCTGGCTCATTATTTCTCTGCTGATTCTCCTCAGGAAGGTATATCAGAGTTTAGATATATATATTTTTCATTTCCTCTGCTAAACCCTGACCAGCGCTGGACTCTGTAGTGCTGTCAGGAGGAGTGTTGTTATGCAGAAATACCTGGTTTGAGCCGAAGTGACACTCGGTTTTGTCTAAAAGGAGCCTGTTGCCATAGCAGCAGCAGCAGCAGCAGAAGTGAAGGCGGGTCCAAAACACCTCTGTTATGTAGCCTCCTGTATGAAAGAGACAGGTTTGTATTGGCTTTTACTGTCTTTAAAAATCCTATGCTCCCATTGCCCTGTGGTCTTACATTTCTAAGATTTAGGATTTAGGAGTTAGGGTTAAACATGCAACATTTACTGGAAAATAATCTTAGAAGAACAAAGACACACTTACACTTTAACACGCACACACATCTAAGGTGTGGTATGGTATACTTTATTGTTCTGTATCATAGGCTATGTTAAAAAGGTAGGTCTTTAATTCAGACTTAAAAATGTTGAGCAATGTTTCAAGACAAAGATTTTCAGGTGAGGAGGTCCACAGTTGGGAAGCAAAGGCACTAAATGAAGCCTCGCCATGTTTCTTGCCACCAATAAACCCGTGCCAGCTCTTGATCTCAGAGGCCTACAGGGTTCATTCAGGGTTAAAGGGTTTGGTAAATATTTTGGACCTTGACCATTTAAAGACTTATGAACCATCAGAAGGATTTTAAAATCAGTTCTTCGAGGAACTGGAAGCCATTGCAATATGTAATTACAATATTGTCACCAGGCCGGCTAAGGATGACGAGCAAATTGTCTGGTCAATCAGAGCGCGAGTAGCTCTGACCAATCACAGAGCTCGTTACATTGCTTTTCTTTTTATTTTATTTAACTTTAGCCAGGAGGACCAGGAAAGCCATGGAAAAACTAAAAGGAGAAGCTAATCAGAGAAGCTAATATGTTTTGCAAATGCTTTTCCGAAAAGGTTTTGTAAATACATCTAGAAATCGGTTTCCTAAATGGATTAATGAATAATGCTTTTAATCCTTCTTTTATTAAAACCATTTAGTAATCCATTTATTAAATCCTCTTTTAAAAACTAATTTAATAAAACCATTTAGTAATCCGTTTATTAAAGGCTCTTTTAAAAACTCTTTTAATAAAAGGGTTTAGTAATTCATTTATTAAATGTTCTTTTAAAAACTTTTTTAATAAAAATATTTAGTAATATCTTTATTAAATAAACTTTTAAAAACTCTTTTAATAAAAGCATTTAGTAATCCATTTATTAAAGGCTCTTTTAAAAACTTTTTAATAAAAGCATTATTCCTTTGGCGCTCACGGTCCTCCATAGCAAACTGTACCCCTGGTTAAAACAGTGCAGCAGGACTTTGCTCCACGTAATTGTTCAAGTGAGATTTACGCTACATTTGTGAACTTGGCCAGAGGGGAAAGGTGAGAGGAAAAAGCTGTGCAGGAAAGCTCGGGTTGAAGCGCAGCTGCTGCTAAAATAAATGCATACTGGAGACTCTTTTACGCACAGAAAAGACCAGCCACTGGTGAGTTTCATATTGTATCCTCTTGTTGCCCAGAGGCAGGTGCCATATTAACTCCTTTCAGCTGTTTTATATTGAAAACGAACATGTTCATGAGGCGATGCACAGCAAGTTGTATCTTCAATTTGTGTTGATTGTAAACAGGTATTTTTCAAACATGGTGTGCATTTTACTGTCACATGGACTGCTCTGTCCATGTGAATATACTCAGAATATTAATGAATAAAGGCTGGGTATATATATATATATATATATATATATATATATATATATATATATATATATATATATATATATATATATATATATATATATATATATATATATATATATAGCCAGCTACTGGAGTTTAACATAACCTTTCTGTTTTAGCATTAGCTATCTTAAAGAAGCTGCTTGTTGTAATTTTTCTTCTAAAATTGCCAATTTATCAAACATAGTGATATAATAATGTTTTAGTGTAATGTTATTTTATTAGTACAGTATTAGTGAAATAGGAAAAGTCTTTAAATCCAAATTAACTTGCACTTTTGCTATTGCTGCTCATTTTGACTGTTAGCTATAGTCTACTGACGACAGATGTCTCATAAGACACAAAACCAAATCACACATTATTTCTGAAAAACTTTATTCTTCTTCTACATTTCATAGATATAAAATCAGGTGTGACAGTAGCATGGACATCAGAAAATGCAAAAGAAAGATGTTTTAGTCAAACAGCTTTGCCGATACAACCCCAGCCACAGGACGTCACGCTGTCGCCAACACTTTACCACCGACTGTATGCCACATTTAGGCCACAAAAAGCAGAAAAGAAAGCGTACAGCTAGTAGAAAATGTTGCTGTAGGATATAATCAATGTAAACAAAAACATGACACTGTGCAGTTAGCAAATATGGCTACGAAAAAGGCTAATTGCTACAACAAACAACATTATGTAGAGTGAATGGACGACCCTGCGACAATCATAAAGCACTTTTAGTCATTTCCAATAACTATCACCTCACAGCACTTCACAAAATACACAAAACTCTTCCTGTCCAATAATTACAAGAACAGGCGCATGTTAATACATTAAAATATTATGGAAAAGTGGGTCAGTTCAAAAAGTGAAACTCGTATAGGCCTATTTCTGTTGATCTTATGCCATTATTAGTGAAATATTCATTGTACTTTGTGCAATGAGAAAAAAGGTGAACTGTATTTCAAACATTTATTTATTTTAATTGAGATGATTATGTAACATTATTTAGGCTAATATTTTAACTTTATGATCATCACAATTAAATGTTTGAAATATTTCCCTCTGTGTGCACTGAAACTAGACACCAGCCCAGTGATTCTCAAACCTTTCACACTAAGTTTAAAGCGGCTATATCACGCTTTTATTCATATTTTTAAACCAATCTTGGTCACATCTAGAGCAGAAGAGCATGTGTTACAACCTTTAAAGACATTTTGTGTATGAGTGCAGCTTTGTCATCCTTTTAACTTCCTGAAATCTTTTGTATGATGCCATTTTACAACAAAAAGAAAAATGTCAGTGAGGAATCAGTGGAAACAGAGCTGTACACAGTTTTTGGGATAAATGAATGAGAGCAGACTGGATGTGGAGGGCTTGTTGATTGGTCAGTGCTTCCTGGAGTGGGCGTGACTTTGTGGGAGAGGCTTGTTCGTGAAGCCAAGGGTTCTGATGCCTCAGAAACTCAGTGCCAGGGAATACAGGATTATTAAACAGGCATGAATGAAACAAAGCCCAACTCCAGGTCTGTTGTGATGAGGGAAAAACATTATAACAAGGTAGAAAGCACAGAAAAGTTGATTATGCATAATATTGAAGTGGTCTAAACTCTACTGGATCAAGCCCAAACCAAACTAAATCAGGTTATGACCTGTGGACTCCTGAGTACAGTGGAGAGGCCCATGTACCACCAGCAGAACCCATACCACAGTTTGAGAACCACTGTCCTGTAGCCTATACGTGTTTCACTTTGAGTCAGACTACTGAAATAAAATGACTTTTCCACAATATTCTTATTTACTGACATGTGCCTGTTAGGGATGTAACGATTCTTCGTAAATCAACAAAAAATCCATGCATAAGAAAGAAATTTTGAATTGGTGCGGAAAAAAATTAATCACGATGTCACTTTAAAAAAAGAGTGCGGGCCACTAAAGTTTAATGATATGTAATCTGGCTCGCATGTTTGGCGCTAGACATCATTACCTGACCATTTTACAGAAGAGAAACATTAATTTATATAAAGTTTTTGTTTTCAGGACTCGAAAAATCATTAGCTCGACGTGCTGGAAATTTGAAAAGACTGCAAAAGAGCTTCATTACTAGGAGCGGCTCGGAAGAGCGCTCCCTCACCTCTCGCACAGACAGAGGAGTGTGCACACAGCGCACAGGGAAAAACAACAACAAGCTCTGGGCGAACAGCGAGAGAGACACATCTGAAGGTATTATTTAGGCTGCACCTGTTCGCTCCGTTTGCCATCGTTCATAAAGTAGCTTGTTGTTAGCAGCGAGCTAAAGGAAAGCTAAGTGGCTAACAACAGCTAAAGTGTATCTGAAGTTTCAGTGGCCCCTCCCCCGAAGCGTTTCTATGGAGATCAGAGTCTTTACTGAGGATGTGTCTTTCCTCACTAATATTTTTATAAGACTTGACTTTTATTAGGCCCATTATATATTACTGAGGCACGAATTCATGATAAGCTGCTTCTCTGTGCATCGCTTGCTACTAAAGTGTATTTGTTTTCGGAGGAGAGTAGAAAGGTGTTAATAAAAGTGGCTAACAAATTATTTTGTATATATTTTTAATTTTTTTACATGTCACTGTTTTAATATCTACTTTTTAAATTCAGTTTCCGTGAATAAGAAATGTACAACATTTTAAGTTTGATAAGGAGACACAAACAGGCTATGTAAAAAAATCCCTTTGGCAACAATTATACTGCAACTAAATCTGCAAATAAAAATCGTAATCGTGAACATAAAATCGTAAATCGAATCGACTTCAGTGCATCGTTACATCCCTAGTGCCTGTATTTCCAGTATAAATGGATGATAATAAACTCAATGTTTTTGGCTCATCCTTCATGAAGGACCAACGCCTTGTTTGCTTTGTATTTATTGTACTTTGTCACTAAACATCACTAATACTTCTTCGATCCAACAGTTTAAGTGGCTAAATCTTCCAAAATGGCCATCACGCACTCTATAGCAGAGGCTTATGTAGGACTTCAGACACCTTTCCCTCCTAACTGTCCCGTTATGGCTTGGTCTGTGCTCTGGCCAATCTTCATAAGTCTGTCTGATCCAGGCACAGATGACGGCTGCGGATCTGGATCTGGTTGACTGCAGTCCGGTCTGGAGCACCCCACATGCCCACGTGGACTCGTGTCAAGTCCCAGTCCTGTCCCCCTGTTTACCCCCATACCCCCTCCCCTTCCCCTGGGTGGTGTACCATTGTCTGGGAACATAATGTGGAAAATGTGTGCTGCCCAGTTTGGAAGCAGCAAAGTCAACATTAAGCATGGAAAGAGGTCAGTGTGAGGGTTTGAAACTTTGAACAAAACAGAAAAGGAAGGGGCAAAAATAAACGTATTGAGTAATATTAAAAAATAATTAGTTTTGTCCTTATCTGTCATAGTTCTCTTAGTTTTAAATCCAGTAATATTACAAGAATAGAATCTCTTCAAGCTTCATGCACGTCTGTCTTACTCATGCATTTTACCTTTGTCTCTAAGTGCACCAAAGCTTGCAATGACGTACTTTAAACCTCAGGCCCTCCATTAAAAAAATCATGTTCTTCCTCTTAAAGCCCTTTTAGATCACTGGGTCACATTTAAAAATATAAAACATAAAGAAAAAAACTTTTTTTGTTTTACCCCCTGTCCACATCATACATAACTAATTTATTTTTTTATATTTTTAACCCTCTAAATGCCAGTTTGTTCACATAATTCCCACATATTTGTAAATAAAACATGTACTATTTACTATTTAAAGATGCAAAGTATTTTTTTGTGTGTGTGTGTACAGGAATTATCAGTCCCGGATAGGTCACCTAACACAGATTTTGATACATTTTTACTTTTTGTGCCATTACAAAAAAGAAAATCACACACAAAAAAAGGCTGAAATTCCTCTTCTTCCTCTTAAAGTCCTAAGAGGCTGAGCTACAGTCACTGTTATCTAATGGCAATTATAAAGGAAATATTTCCCACAATGCAATGAGAAGATGGTGGACCTTATGATGATTTTTCTTTTGTTTGTGTATTTTTTAGCCTCTGACTGACAGGGTTATAGAGGAATTAACATGATTTAATATTTCTGTATTGCATTGGCAGCAGAGTGAAAATAAGTTATTTAAATGTAAGTCATTGGCACCAAAAAGGGCTTTAAGAAGAGTTTTTTGTCCAGACAGCAGAAATGTCTTTTTTTTTTTTTTTCAGTTGAGATGCTGAAATTCTAAAATTTATTTATTACTGAACATCTATGTCAAATATTATCACCCTAGCACTAGAAATGCCAAAAGGAGAAGAAAAACACATATTTGAAGGACTCTTAAAAGGGCCAACTGAGCCTGAGGGTTAAAATAACATACTTTCTGTGTATAATAAAACTTCAAACAAACTCTTTGATAACCTCACATCTTATTGTTGATGGCGTTTGTGAGCCTGAGGCGGGGGCAACCATGGACAGTGACAGGGATTCACTCTCACATTTATTCACTACCAATGATTTGCACACACACCGCTGGACGGTGGGAGGAGGCAAGGAGGAGAATAAAACCCACAACCTTGCCGAGAGGTAGGAGTGCTAACCACTCTGCCACCATGCATCCGTTAATTACATTATTTTTTTAATGCTTAATACTGTGGTTATCTAATATTGTAATGCATAATAATTACAAACTTGTAACATGGAAACAAAACCAAAGAGACAAATGAACATGTCAACAATCAGATGAGAGATAAATGAACATGAAGCAGACCTCCGCCAAGGCATTACAGGCCAGTCTGGATCCAGACAATGATCCAAAAACAAAGCTTTTCTTCCTTAGCCCATTACTAACCGTTACTGAAAATATCATCATATTTCAACCATTACTTTTAGAGTTACTAACAGACAAACCAGCACTGGCATAAACAAAGATAATATAAAGCGTTAATGGCTTAAAAATGTTATGTTAAATTAATTGCATTGACCATCATGAGCCCATTCACTGTTGACCTTTATCATATTTAAATAAAAATAAAGAAATGTAAAAAATCAAAATACTTATTTTGTGATTAAACAGAGATTAATAGTCAGGGCCCAATAGGCTGGATGCAAACTTAAAAATGGTGCCCCCAAAAGGAAACAAAGAGATTTGTAACATTAATGAACTTTTTATCCCAACATGCAGTTATTGTCGTATAGCACCACTCAGGGACCTTATTGCACCTCCTTTGTCCATCAGCAGGAGGCAGTTTCATTCACTTTGAGGACAAATAAATAAAGTTGTGTGTGTTTTGTCAAGTAGGATTTATAATTTATAGTCTAGCACTGGTGTAGACTCAAACATCATAACATACCTCCCATCATAATAAACCTTTACTTAACGGAAAACTGGGCACATTTGGGATTATTTGGCTCATATCTAACAAAACAAACAGAAAATACTTAAGGGAATCCAGTTCAGGTGACCGCCCCACGGCCACATAACCATCACTGAAGTGAGGTCTTCACCAAGCTGAGGTTATTTAAGAGGTTAATAAACTATTTAGCTCAGGGCGCCCACACTAAGGCAATTACACAGTTGCTAAGGTCAAATCTGAACAGAAATGAAGTATAAAAAGAGTTGGTATTAAAATAATCAACACATCAGAGCAGTGGTTCCCAACCTGAGGTCTGGGACAAAAGCAGGGGGGCTTCAAGGAAAAAAGGTTGTGAGCCATTGCATTAAAGCCGTGATTCTCGACTGGTCTCAGTTTTATCTCAGATTTTCTAATTTTATTGTGACCCATGTTTTACGGAAGCAGGTGTAACCCATGTGTAAAACTAACTTTAATTACAAGCTGAATATTATTCATATTGAATTGATTTTGGAACTGAGAGCAGTCAGACATTGGCTGCTTGGACTCAAGACTATTATTGGATGGACTCAATTAAAAAGGGGTCACAAAGCACTAGTGCTCAACAATTACTTTTAAAGGGTTTAAAGGTGCCATTTTGTTTATTTGTTATTTTTATGTCAATTGTTTAATATGTGGTTATTACATTTCTGAAGTGACAAAACAATTTCACTAAAGCCAAGTAAATCATTGCAAATTGCTGGTGTGTGTCTTTCATTGTGGCTGTTTCAGTGTATTAGAATTGAGCTCTATTCGGACCTAATTACAGTATTATCCAAGAGTGGGTTACATGGAAATTATCTTTGTTTGTTATCTTTGTTTAATAAATCTGTTATGGGATATGTGCCACCTTTCTATGAGGGATCTAGAAGGTTAGTGCAGGAAGTTCTTAACTCGAAGCATGTCGAGCCGAGGAGTTACACAGGTTATGTGACCTCCGGCGAGATGTTCCGAGATCCGGACTACTGCATGTCCTACTCGCTCAAAGAGAGAAAAGTCAAGACCAAATGCTGCATCTTCGGGAAGCTGACGCTAAAGGCTCGAGGTGCTCAAGTACTTGCTGAGTCCTTACTTGCAAACAGCGTAGCAAAATACTTCCTGGAGAACGGCATGGTTAAAGGAGAAGTTGATCTTGTTAAATCGCTTCATACACTCTTGCTCCACAATGGCCAACCCTAGGTAGAGTCTTCCAGCCCCCAGGCCACAGCTCAGGGGAAACCTGCACAGACCACCATATCAGGTGCTTGTGCAACTCACATCCAGAATTACTGCTCTGAACTGGAGAGAGGTGAGTGTAGCACCTTTTGCCGCAGCCCTTGACAAGATCTATGGATTGTTAAACTTCTTCAACTGGCACTGTAGGCGACAGAAGATTAGTAAAGTCTACATTGCAGACTCTTTTTGTCCACCTTTGCAGTGAGAGCGTACCTGAAGAGCCGCCATCAGACGACGCTTTGGTCATAAACTTTCCTGAGGGGTGAGTTGAAGGGTTCTGCCAGAAGATGTGAACCCTCATCTCCATAGCGGCTATTAAATGTTCAGCTGCACAGATGAACATTCAGGTCCTCTCACTGGTTCAAGGTGACAATCAAGTGATTGTGGCAAGGCGTCACCTCATGAGTCATGAGTTAGGATCACAAGAAGATGGCTGGCTACCAATTGGCCCAGGAGTACAGAGAGACTCTGCGACTTACTTTACTAGGAATGGGGTTACGTCTTAAACAGGAAGAAACTGTGGTCTCAACTGAACTATTTATCTATAGCAAGAGGTTGTATTACCTAGTACGAGTGCTACCACAATCGCTCAAGGCCCTCAAACCCTAACCCTTGCTAAGTGAGAACCTAATGAATGATGCCCGCAGCGCCTGCTCCACGGTATTTACCACCTGCCATAAGGCTCTCTCTTAGGGTCTCCCACCCCACATATATTGGAACTTTCTCTATCTGTACACCGCCACACAATTTCTAACATCATTAAATGGCTGTATTGATGATTTTGTCCCGCGGGCTCTGCAGGTCAAGTTTGTGAACAATCAGTCAGAAACACTCCAGATCTCTTAGTCTGTGCGATCGCCGATATGCTTAGGCTGGTCGTTTATGGTTTACTGCTGGAAATTGATGCTGCTTGAACCATCTTCCAGGAGCTGAGCAATTGCCAGTGGTACGAGCTGATGGAGGACCCATATGCTCTTAACATTCCTGCCATTAAAAGTTTATCATCTAAGCTCAAAACAATAACAAGGAATGTGATCCTTGTTAAGGCCATCAACAAAATCATAAGAGAGCTCTTTCACGAGAACTTTGAGGCCAAAGATAGAACATATGCGGAGTATCTGTTGAACCAAGAGCAAATCTTCCCTCATATGGCATGGGAATTGTCAGACCATCTGCTTAGCAGTGAGCGTCGTCAACTATCTGGCATGATAGAGACAACTAAGACCATTGTGCTTGAGAGTCTGACACACCATGAAGCTGAACAACTGAAGCAATTCATCAGAATCTTTGATGCAGATAAGATCAAATTCTTGCATATCTGCCTCGTTGGCGGCTGCTCAGTTAGATTGGCTGAATTAGCGAGAAATATCAGTTGGATTCACCTGACCAAGGGCCGTAAACTTGAAGGATTAGAAACACCAGATCTGCTGGAGTTCCACTTAGTTGACCCTGCCTCCAGCAACGAGATATGCCGGAGATGCTCTGACACGATTGATGGTTCCCACTACTATTTAGGCTCTGAGACTGACGAACGGTCACATCTGAGCCTTCTCAGAATTAGGGGTCTAAGCCATGCCGGCCGGGTGGCTATAAGAGTGGCGATGCTATTTACCTGGGTCTTCGGGACCTCCAAAACTTCCTGGTACATTGTTCATTATTTTTTTAAGACACGTGCAAACGTCACTTCAACTTAAAGCTTTGGTGCCATGACCAACAGTGATAAACAACGCCCATCGGCTGCATGACCAAGTCACTCAAGTCTCATTTGCTCCCACAAGGCCTGCCTGCACAGGACACGATTGTTTCACATCGGATGACAGGCCAAGTGATTTTTCTACCTTGGGTCCCGGCAGCATCCACAACACCATTATTATCTACCAGAATGTCTTACTGCACCTTGCAGCTGTCATGGAGGATGTAACAGCGGAATTGACTGAGCCAACTACCAGGAACTACATCTTCCATCTGCACGTTAAGCAACTTTGGGTGATGCTACCTATTCAGTGTGAGCCTATCCAGTTTGTGCCTCATGTAAGGAAGACAACTCTCAACAACCCCCTTCTCTATGATCCCAAACCACTCTCTCCTGAGCACATCCAACCCATCTCTGACAGCAGGATGTACATGCTCCATCAAGATCTTGAGAACTGGGCAGACTGGGATCTGATTCGCACTGGATCGGAATCACTTGGCATGATTCTTGGCCAGAAAATTGCTCAGGCTAGCAGGCAGAAGCAACTTAGCGATCAAGGTAGACTCTCTCAGTACTCACAGCGGCTTCCTAACTGAGTTGAAGATCTTCGACATCCACGAGGTAATTTCTTGCATGGCTTCGAGAGATACTACTAGGATCACTTTCCCTCTTCTTAAGATGGAGACCTTCCGACCACCATGATGTCCTCTCAGTGTTCAAGCATTGCCAGTGTTGTACTCCATCCCCAGGTCCTCCCTCGGCTACTCATGATCACCCGCATCGGATGCCTTTCTGTCAGACCCGACCTGTCAGGAGCTCGCGGGGTCCCCTTGCTCATAGCCATTGTCAAGGTTGTGGTTAAAATGCGGGTTCAGTGCTGCGCCCATACTCTGTCCGGGAGCGCCGTTGTCTTTGTGAATGCTCTACAGGATGTTGACAAGGCCATTGCAGTTCGCCTCCGATCTGAAGCATGCCTGAGGGGAATCATACTTGAGGGGGTAAGGAAAGGAGATCCTGCCGAGTTTGGAGAACTAGTTGACACCACAGCAGCTTGAGTCCAGAGCTCAGAATCCAGAGTGTATGTCAAGGTCTACCTAGGCACACTACTTCTGCTGTTACGCTCTAGAGTTTATCAATTGAGAATGAGAGAGATCTCTCTTGGGCAGACATTTGCGCCTGTTCACCAAGAGCAGCTATGGCCTCCAAAGCTCACCTGCAGAAGGTTTCTCGGTATTCTGACCAGCCAATCCACCCCTTAGTGCAGGAGAGGTCCAACTCCAGGCGACTGACTGGCCCACTTTGAAGCTGCTCCCAGCAACCGAGTATGATCTGGTTAAATACCTCTATCGCGGCAGTGGTGTCTGCTCTTGGTCCAGGCTTAATCTGCTTCGCTTATGTGAGTTTTTGGCTGCTGGAGTCACACAAGGGCAAACCATTGTTTGTACCGGTGAAGGGAGCGGCAACTTTGCCACTGTGATGGCTGCCCATACCAGGCCCTCAGCAATCTTTTTCAACTCACAAGATCTGCTAGATGATCGTGGAAGCCTTTACATTCCTAACAATCTCTGCACTTGGTTGACTGGCCTCCCGCCTGAAATGAGACCGGCGTTCAGATGGATCGGGTCGTGCACACCTTTTGGTCTCAGCCACAATAACTGGGTTACACTAAGTTATTTTATTATTACATTCAACCTGGTGGCACGGTGGCATAGTGGCTAGCACTCCCGCCTCACAGCAAGAAGGTCCCGGGTTCAATTCCTCGACCGGGTGGGGAGTTTGCATGTTCTCCCCGTGTCAGCGTAGGTTTCCCCTATCACTAAAAACAATGTACAATAGGTCCCTCATGGGGCCAGGACTCCCTTGCAAAAAAGAGAAGAATCTCAGTGGGACTTTCCTGGTTAAATAAAGGTCAAAAAAAAAAAAAAAAAAAAACTCGCTGCAACCCACCAGTTGAGAATCACTGCATTAAGAGCTTTTGTGTGGTCATGCTGAACCATCTGTTGCATGTAGAACAAAGTCAGCCAACATTGTCCCATCATCATATCTCTGTAATACAACTTATAGTGGATTTGTGACCAGGCAACGTGATGCTGTAAAAAATAAAAAAATAACAGAAACCTTTCACTTATTACAGAGTGTGAGATGAGTTCTGACTGCTGTGCATCACCAATACATGGTGCAAATATATGTAACCATGTGCTGCAATAGAGCAAAAGTCAAATTCTCTTCAATGTGATTTGGGACTCTGTGTCTTTTTAGGCACATTTCTAATGGAGCATAATCTTGCATGGCCTGCTTTTAAGGGTGTTTTTAGGAAAGGCAAGTTTATTTGAATAGCACAATTCAATTATTGGCCAAAGGGTTATAAAGTGGTCTACTCTGCTTTGGTAACCCCAACACCATTCTACAGTTCATTTCTAATATGTTTCAGGATTTTTCACCCACATTTTCCAGGAAATCTGAGACCTAATTCTGCAGGGAATTGCTTGAACGGTAGTGACATAAAAGAAAAAACAGCATCATTATTGGGGCAGCAGTAGCTCAGATGGTAGAGATGTTCACCCACCAACCTGAAGGTTGGCGGTTCAATCTCCGCTACCTTAGGCAGCCACACTTCTGTCAGTCTACCCCAGGGCAGCTACAGAAGTAGCTCACCACCACCGAGTGTGACTGAAAAGTAAAGGAATAATGCACTAAATTATAAAGCGACTTTGAGGGTCTAGAGCACTGTATGAGATTGATGATGATGATATTATCATTACATGACAGGAGAGTACATCGGACTATTCTTTATCTTTAAGTTTATAGATATAGTCAAAGTACATGCCATCAACCTCACCATTATTTAGCATTGCTGTGTCAAATGGAAACAGGACTATAATGGTTGTCACTATAAGGCAGTAGCAGAGCAAACAGTAGTTCATGACTATTAGTACTGTAGATCTATTCCTGGCAATTTACTGGAAACTGTGGAAAAAGGGCTAAGCTACAAAAAAGCCAGCATTTGTCAGCAACAGCTGTTATTGTTGGTATCTTATGTCTCATCTTATAATCTGTGTAGCGCTGGCCTGTCTTCAGTATTTACTTCATCCTTCCAGACATTTATTCACACTTTTTTTCATTAGGGATTGTGGGTGGCAAAAGTTTAAGCAGCTATGGGCCTCAGGTGGGGTACATCCTGGACCAGTTTGTTACAGAACTATTTACTTTAATGATGCTGTTCTCCTGGACATGCTGCAGTGAAATCCTTTTCTGGAGTTACCAACAGCAGACCATGCCATACTCATCTAGTCTATAACTGACTGCTTAAAGGAAAGTTTCTTTTATGTATGAAATCTTAATAATTCACCAACTACATGGCCCACAGTAGTGGCAATCCTAAGGTATGTTAGACAGAAAATATAATTCTCTACATATGACCCGTCCTTCCAATGCCACTGGGGCAGCCTGTCAGGGACCCTTCTTCTGATCTTGAGCAGGATTTTGGTCAGTAGTACCTAACTGCAGGATTAATCTATAGTGTGCATGTTTTAGGTTGATAGGTGAAACCGGAGCACCCAGAGAAAACCCATCCAAACACAGGCAGACACACTTTGCCTCCGTGCTTTGCAGAGGTGGAATGTAACAAAGTAAAAGTACTAAAAGTTACTTTGGTCAAATTTTCATGTATCTCGACTTGAGTAAATTTTACAAGGGGTACTTTTACTTTGCTACATTTCAGAGCAAACATCTGTACTTTTTACTTCACTACATTTATGAGTTGGTAGGAAGAAAAAAGTATTTTGAGTTTTGGTTTAAAATCATGTGTTTTTGTCATACCCTCCTTGTAGACACACGGTACTTAAATATATCAGATGCAGCAAAGTAGTAGTCCTTTAGAAATCAAAATAATAAAGACAGAAGACTGTCAGCAACAGAGTCAGACTCTTGTTTTTCTCAGTAAATTGACTCATGTAGAAATTTTAAGGTGATACTTTTACTTTTACTTGAGTAAAGAAATTGAGTGCTTCCTCCACCACTGGTGCTTTGTCAACTTTGTTTGTAAATAAACCTAGGCTGCTCGTTGTTTATATGGCAAATGATGAACACTTGTTGACCGATGGCCACTGAAGTTTAAGGCTTGTCAAAAAGGAACATGGACTTATACACAGCCCATAATGTTATGTGAAGTCTATGCTAGTCTCACTGACAAAGAAATGCAAACATTCAGAGTGCTCAAACAAATGTCCATGTATGCGTATATATGTATATCTTTATAAAATACTGAATATCACATCGTATAAGCTTGTTATTGTTATTAGGAGTAAGTCTTGTGTGAGAACAGCCATAGTCAGCCACACTTGTCTCTGTAGAAATGGTTATTCCCTGATTATTGTTGCAGATTGTATCTACCCCTCCAGTGGAAGGCACTATGAATGCTTGGAACATCCTTGGGTTTTTTCATCAACGGACTGATGGCTGGATAATATAGGTGTCTTTACAATGCAACTCTGAGTGCATTGTGCCACTACGGTGCACAGCCCTGCGTGCCCTCGCTCTTTTCCTGTGCACGGCATAGTAGTAAATATGTTGTTCCTGAAGTAGAGATTGTCCAAAGAATATATGAAAGTTGTCTGTGTGCTAAAGGTAGAGATATCCAACCCAGTAGACAATATTAAATAATAGGAACGATGTTGGGAAAAAGACGCGGGAGTAAGCGTCCAGCTCGAGCAGATCTATGTGCACGCGTCCTCGTCTCCAGCCGCCGTCTTTGCACTCCTCGAAGCAGCAGAAGAAGCTCTGGCAGTCCTTACCGTCCAGACAGTCGTAGACACAGGCAGTCCTCGAAGTCCTGCCAGTACAGGGAGTTGTTCAGGGCGATGACTGAGGGTGGAGGCCGGACGTCCAGGATCGAGTAGTTCTGAAAGACAGATAACACAGTAAACAGAGGAATCTGATAGAGCCATGTTTTATTCCTGCTTTTGGTCTTGAATTTAAAGTGTAGACCACTGCCTGTCCTGTTCAGGAACAGTTTGGGCTTGTTTTAGACCAGTTTAGACCTGGTTTTACTTTATAACTGGTTTAGACCTGAATTGGACATTGTTTAGACCTAGATTAGACGTGGTTTAGTCCTGGATTAGACCTTGCTTAGCTGAACACAACCGTACATTCATCTTCCTCTTCTTATTCCCTTTAGGGGTCGCAGATGGTTGAACCTATCCCAGCAACTATGAGCCTTAGTCAGGTACACCCTGGACAGTGGCCAGTTAGCCGCAGGTTTGACAGAGACATTCACAGACAGACAACCATTCACTCTCACATTCATTCCCTACAAGGGCAGTTTCACGATTCACCACTTCTCCTAACACATGCCTGTCTTTGGACAGAGGGAGAGACTCCACTGTAACACCAGAAAAACTTGAAGACTCCACTCTTGATCGTGCTTGGCCACACGAGGAGTGAACCCACTGGCTTAGGTTTTTCCCTAGCCATAGTTAGATGTTAAAATGCTGATTCCTCGGTAGTATATAAGACAATAATCTGTTGTTTTTACAATTCTTTTGAAAATTACCACTAAAAGGTACATTTTAAAACAGCTATATATCATCATCAAAAAGAAATTTTTTTTAGACTTTTGCTGTATTTTTGTTAGTTTTTTCTTTCTTAGCTTTTTTTGTTTTCAATTAAGACCCTCTTAAGAGCTTTATTTTGTCTCTCCACTCATGATTTACTATAGGTTTTAAATTATAAATTATGGGGATTCATAAGCATAGGAGCAGAAAGTCAGGTCTAAAATAGATCAAATAAATAAAAAATAATAATCCAGCCAGACAAAATGGTTAATAACACTTTATGTTACTGGCCAAAAATGGAAATCTATCCGCATTTAGTCCGGTTGGCTAGAGTTAATGTAAAGCCCTGGTGGTAGTAGTAGTAATAGTAATAGTAGTAATAGTAGTAGCAGTAAATATGAAGTGTTGAGCAGCTCTGTTAGCAGACCACTGCTGCCCGCTCAGTCCTCCTCCTTGCCACACAAGCGTCTTTTGAGGCTGCTCCTCTGTAATCTTTGAGCTCGACTGTTCAGAATGATGTTGGCGCACTCTGTCACTTTGTATTAGGGCTGAAGTACTACGGGGTATTTTTCCTTTCTGTGTCTTGTCCTGGGTAAACAGGAATTATACCACAACTTATCCAGTGTATTTACTGTGGTCAGATTTTACATTTACAAGAAAAACTCAGTATAATACGATCGCGAAATAGGGCCAAGCCTACTAACTCCAGCCACAATAGGTCAGTAAAGAAACAAATTTTAGTGAATTATTTTTAGTATTGTCAGATATAAGAGCTTTGTGGCTCAATGGATAGAGCATTTATTTCTGAGCTAGCAGATCCATGGTTCAAGTCCAGGTCTGCTTTCTTCAAGTGCTTCTAGTTTATTTCCTATACAAATGAAAAGGCCACTAGCTGATTTGTATAGGCTTCTAATTACCCAAGACGACATTGCTGCTCAAATTTACCACACACAGGGGCAGAAATACTGTACTGTTGTGACATTTATCAACACATTAAATTGGCAGCTGCACATTTTCACACTTTAGAGTCCTGGTTGTGTCAGAAGCTTTGATAAATGTAGACACCTCCACTGATTTATGAGGTTATTTTTAGATGTATACTGTTTGAGAGGTTGTACATTTTCTGTCTCCTGTTTTCCAGTCGGGACAAGCACTTACAATACTTTTCCTTTAAAACAGTGACAAGCTGCAAAAACGTGCATCAGACCTGATGGACTTGTTCAGACTTTAAATAGTATTAGAGGCTAGAAAGGGCACTGACTCATTTCCTCAACAAAAACTTCTTTACTTACATTGGGATTATGAATAACATTGTCAGTGATGCTTTGTATAAACTGCCTAAGGTCAATTTTCTATAATAATGACTGAGAATATATTTATATGTAGCAAAATGGTTTCTGCCTTTCCACAAGAAGACTTGGGGTTCTTGTGGAGTTTGTGAGTACACTTGAGGCTGCACTGCTGGTGGTTCACCCCACGCCTAGGCTAGCTGCTAGAGCAGATTGTTGTCTCCTTTTAGATGGACTTCTCAAAAGAGTCATTGGTATGATTGGTTAAAACTGATCATGGTTGGCAGTCATGATGCTGGTAGCCTGTCCAGCCAGTCCAAAAGGCTTATACAGAGTGAATTTAATAACTTCTCTCACCTATGATTAACAACATTTAGTGCTTTTCTTTATCACCTGTTAATATTATCGAAGTCCGTGTTGTTGTTCAGTCTTATTCGGGATTTTTTTCCCTTGTCTTGCCATTTTAACAACAATAAAGTCCCCCTGACGTCCGACATAACGCCCACATTCAAACAAACCAAGTCTTTGTGCAACAGGCTTATGTGACTCTCTGTAAAACAGCGTGTTTTTTTCTGCCTCTGGTTGTTCTGCCCATAGAAACAAAATTAAAGCAACTAACTTCTTTCTATCCCCCCTTATCAAAATACATGTGCAGTTTCCTTAATTGCACATACTGTTTCTATAATTGCTATAGAACCACCACCCATTAATGTTGCCTCAGACCAGACTCACCGTTCTCTTGGTGTGGATGCAGCCGGGCCTCCGGGTGCTGTAGGAGTAGTAGTTCAGGGTGGCGTACTCCATGACGGCGGCGAACACAAAGAGGAAGCAGACGGTGACGAACAGGTCCATGGCAGTGACATAGGAGACCCGGGGCAGAGAGGTCCGGGCCACAGTGCTCAGGGTGGTCATCGTCAGGACCGTGGTGATGCCTACAGGACACAAGTGAGTCAGGATTATACAGAGAAAATTGACACAGATTTAACAGAACTCTTTCTGAATGGAAAGGTCACAATTGCACTGCACATAATGCTGAGTGTTAGCTCTGTAAAGGTCACTGGGAACATCCACGAAAGTGCATTTTCAGGAGAAGACAGTGAATAAGAAGTAATTTTAAAGCAACACTAAATTAGACTTTAGTAGTTGAGTCACACTCGATTCCAAGTTGTGTCATCTTCAGTTAAAGTTACACTGTGTAACTTTTCTCCTAAATATGTGGGGCATACTGACTTGTTTTTGTGATTTTTTTGAGCGATTATAAGGCCTGAGGCGCGATCTGTTGCTCCGAGCGGGGCTTCCGTACTGAGAAACCACCCTCGCAACTTGGCCGGGAGCGCTCCGCTGTTGAGGAAGAGTCACGTGACAGGGAACGACTTGCTTTACGGCATTCCTCCTTCAGCTCTTATACCTGAGGCGCAGGTATAACCAGGAAGCTACTTTGTTATTTTCGCCAGTTCGTCAGGGCCGAAGGACACAAGAAGATGAAGACAATGTCGGACGAGGCAAGAAAAAGAAAATGTGAAAGGGACCGCACCAGATCAGCAGACAAGAGTCAACATCGGACAGACTTTTGCTCGCTGGCGTCAGATGAGAGACAGAGAAGGCTGCAAATCGGATCACGTTTTTGCATCTTTTTTGTTGGGCAGGTAAATTAGCCTCTTTATTTTTTCTTTAAAACGTGCTTTTTCATACAGTTACTAGTTGTTTTTACTGCGACCATTGCACGATATTTGTTGATAAGCTAACGCTAGCGCTAACTCTATAGAAGATCCAGTCCAAACTTCCAAAGGTAGCAGCAGGTCAACTAAAGTTGAAACAATGATGGAAAAAGACGCACGCTCGCACAGTTTCAGAAGGAGGAGGGGCCCTAGTGTTTACGTTTTGCGACGGTGCAGTGGCACCTGTGGCCTCTAGAGGCGCAAGACCGGGAATCTTACACAGTGTAACTTTAAGTTTCAAGAGCCAGAGTCAAAATTGTCCAAGTTGAGTCTGAGGGTGCAACACGAACACGTTGATTAGGGATATTAGTTTAGAATAAGAGTAAATTATGTTATGTTTTTGCCCAGACTTAAATATAGTCTAGTCACGAGTACGAGTGGGAATGAGAGTCATCAAAAATAATAGATGGCCTAAATTGCACCATGATGTGTTGTTCAGCTAAAAACTCTCTGACAAACAAAGCTCTATGTCTTGGCGCGTTGTTGTGAGGAAGGATCCATGTTGAGCTGGATGCACATAAAACTGTCTTTGTTGCAAGTGACCAAGAATTTCCCACTACGATTTCGAAAGATGAATAATAATATGAAAGGACACCATTTTGGTTAAGTGGTTACTACAGATTATGAATGAAATCCAGTGCAGTGAACAGTTATTGGTGACTCATCATGGTTCCTCTGTGAGGGTCAGAGTCACTCCCACACTTCATAGTCCTACAATACTGCACGTACCCCATTCATTAGCCTTATTCTTTCATTGTCTCTCAGTCAAAGGCAATACAATGCTTTTTGAATCCTACAGCAGCTTTGAAATTACATTTTGTCTGAGAAAAAAACAATGCAAATAAAGTATAATTAATTGTTGTGATTACAAATAGGTTCTCAAAAGCCAGCCTAAGCATGAAGAACTGAATTAATACATTATAATAAACTGAATATCCTATTTACTATGAACAATGTAAAGCAAACGCAAAATCCTGGAAATATGCATTTTTCTTGCACTAAAAACTGCATAATCACTTAAAAATATATTGTGATAGAAATTATCTATGAAAAACAGATGCTTTAAGATGACATATAGGTCATGTGGTCATTTTGATAGTGAAGATAACGTCTAGTAATATGCATATTTGAGACTTCCAGGCATGTTTTAAAGAATAGAAAAATGAGTCAAGTTTGAATTCAGTTCAGGCAAGTCCAAGTTGTGTCTTAATGAACTGAAGACCAGTTCAAGTCGAATTGAGTCACCAAAATCAGTATACTTAAAGGGTCCTATAGTATGCTTTTTTGTGAGTCTTTTAAATTAATTTAAGACACTTCTAGATTTGCATCTTACATTTTGTTGGTCAGAAAACACAATAATTATTGCACAAATCTTATTTGAAGAAACTCATCATTTGACTCTGTGAGAAATGCTCAGATTAGGTCCCTGTCACTTTAAGACCCCTCCCTCCCTGCTGTCCTGCTGCTGTGCTTTCTGAACGGGACAGGGCCGTGACAGGAAGGGGCGCGGTCAGGTGGAAAAGGCAGACACCGGCGAAACGAGCCGTTTTGTTCTCTCACAAACTCAATGCAAAAGAGATGAGGAAACATTTTCACATAAACACACAAAGCTCAGAAAAGTCGAGTTTGCATTATATGGCCCCTTTAAAATTTGTACACTATTATTTACAAACAAGTTTTGTTACTTTTGTGTGATGCCACTTTAGAGTGTCCAAGTCCTTAAAAACCTGCACAGTGTTGTCCATCTCACCCTCGGCTCTACCTAACAAGTGTTAATGTGCTTTAGAAGCAGATGATGTTTATGAAGTGTGATTACTCATGTATTACTCAAGCACTTGTGATGATTTCATCCTCTTTCTTCTTCCTCAACATTATGAAAACCATTATAAAAGCCATAATAAAGATGCCTATGAGGAAAAAAACCCTCAAATGTTTCTCTGCAGTTGCTGAGGTAACACTAGCCCCATGTTATTTTCGGTTTGATTCTTTAGCCCCAGTTCTCCACAGTGATTACCCTCTGCAGCCTCGGAGCTGGTGCGTGGCACATTTTCTGCTGTTTTTTTTTTTTTTTTTTTTAAACAATGAAACAAACAACAAGCAAAAGACCAGGAAGCATTTATCTTTACTGACAGCTCCATCTGAACACACTCTCTGATGTATATCGTGTGTCAAAGTATGGAAAAAAGTTGGGACACTGTGTAAAATGTAAATTAAAACAAAATCCAATGGTTTGCAAATCTCATAAACCCATATTTTATTGACAACAGAACATAAACAACAAACAGAATGAGTTGTTGAAGCTGAGATATTTTACCATTTCGTTGAAAATAATTTTTTATTTGATGGCAGCAACACATAAAGAAGATGGGGAAAATGAGATATTATTTGTCATAAAATGGTACAATAATTCACTTTCAACACCGGCCATATTGTTTAAGTTCTTTGTAAATAAAATGTGGGTTTATGGGAGTTATGCCATATTTTCCGGACATTAAGTCGCTCCGGAGTATAAGTCGCATCGGTCAAAAAATGGGTCATGAAGAGGAAAAAACATACAAGTCACACTGAACTATAAGTTGCATTTATTTAAAGAACAGACATTTAATCTGAAAGGGCAAACTATTAAACTACACAATAGCACACAGAACAACAGGCTGAACAGGTGTCGGTGTGTTAACGTAACACATTAACAGTTATTCAGCTACACAATAGCTTAAAGAACAAACCTGGGAGGCTGAATAGGCGAAATTAACATAACAAGCCAAGTAAGTTACCAATAAGCAAGTTCACACAGGTCACCTCCAGAGAAAGGCCAAGACACATTAAGTACTCGTTACTGAGTGAGCAGAGGGAGAATCTCACTCTGATCAATGTGAAAGTGTTATTTCCTTCAGCGCTGATTGGACAGCAATGGACACGTCTTTAAAATACACGAGTGGGGAATCTGTGACACTGAAATGATGTTGGTTAAGTGATGTCTATTTGTACTGCTGCTGCTGCTAACTCAAGAACTGCGAGTGTGTAAACATAAAAATCCATTACCTGCTCTCAAATGTTCCACAACACTGCGAACATAAAGAGAAAGAAGCAAAACACAAAATGAGATGAACGGAAAGCAAATAAAAAATCAAGGCAAATGGAAATAACGGAATGGTCCACAAAAATAAGGATGTCTTGATAGCACTATTTATTACAAGAATATGTGAAATTGTTGCCCAATATCACACACTTAATGGACTTTACGCACATTTCAGATGTTTTCCCCCTGAGCTCAGTATTTTCTGAAGACACTTTCTCAGTTAAGGTCATAGCCAAATCATTTTACCTCCAAACTGTTTAACTACAAAATGTCATTTATAGACCAAAATGCAGCCTTATTACGTTCACCTAATAAACATTTCACCCCACAAGCACCAAAAAGGTTAATTTGGTAAAAAATAAATAGACTTTTATGAAGCCTTTTAGTGTTTGTAAACAGAACGACTTGTGCCATAAACTAAACAGACCACAATACATTTTCTATGGAGGATTTAGCCACAAATAAAGCTAATTATGAATGATCAAGATGATTTTGGAAACTGATAACCGATCGACCACATGGAAGTAATGTCAGAGCCTGGTTAGAAAACATTAGCAAGTTTATTTGTTTTATTTAACATAGCAATTAGCGTTTATAATTCGCTAAATGCTACAGAATATATTCCCCTAAATTATACTTAGCAAAGAGAAAAATGTAAGGTAAGTAGTAATAGTAGTAGTAGTAGTAGTAGTCAGTATAAATTATATTGAAGGGACCTTTATAAAAAAAAAAAAACTACAAAAAACAAACAAAAAAAAACAAAACACATATCTAAAATAGGTCAGGGTCTGACTAATTGGTTGTTGTGGATCCTGATGTGTCCAGAAAATTTTGATTCTGTGTCCATCTGTATATTCACTCAAAATCTTCACACATAGACATAGAATGGACTTTTTACAAACAAATGAACAAAAGTCATGCCTATAAAGCTTATGTTTACATAATTTGAGGCATGGCAGTGTGTACTTTGTATTTGAAACCTAAACAAGAGCAAACAGATGACCTGAGCAGGCCAGACAGTAATCTCTTTATTAACTAGTGTATATGAACAAATAATCTCACCTAAAGCCAACCCTTTGACAGTCAGGCCCCAAACATTTTTACAGTCAGTGGCCATTTAAATAACGCTAGCCATTTAGATTTTGTTGAAATTCTGATTCAGTGTTGCATATAAGACTATAATCTATTGTTATTATAATTCTTTTTAAAATAAACACTGAAAAGCTAAACAGTAATTTATGACCATCAAAAAGATTTTTTTTTAGACTCAGAAAATCTGTATATTTTTGCTTTTGCTGTATTCTTATTTTTTAATTCAATTTTTTTTTTCATGTTTCAGTTAAGACCCTCTCAAGAGCTTAATTTTGTCTCTTCACTCATGATTTACTATTGGTTTTAAATTATGAATGATGGGGATTTATAAGCATAGGAGCAGAAAGTCAGGCCTAAAATAGTTAAAATAAATAAAATAAAATAATCCAACCAAAGTGGCTAGAGATACTGAACGTGTTAATGTCTGGTGGTTAATGTCAAGCCCTGATTAATCTTCTTTATGGAGAAGGAGGAGCTAATGTTTGATTGTGTGTTATGTTTGATGAACTGTTTGTGAAGCCCTTTTTAGAGGTGGCTGCTGTTGTGATACTGGGCTGTATAAATAAAACTGAACTTAACTGAATTACAGTGTTTCTGGTAATAATAATAATAATAATAATAAGCATTAAACAATGTACCGTTCCTTACCCAGAGCGGTCCGAGCTGGAGTGGCGTCCTTCTTGATCCAGAATGAGACCCAGGACAGGACCACAGTGAGGATACAGGGGATGTAGGTCTGGATGGTGAAGTAGCCCATACGCCTGCTCAGGTCGAAGTACACCGTCATCACCATGTACTCACCTGCCACACACAAAAATACTTCTAATAACATTTACTACATTGGTTCACAAAACTTTTGTGTATAGAGGCACCACACAAAAAAACTGTAGCTGGCTCTTTAGGCATCATATTTACTCAGCTAACATCAACCTCAGCCTTGATTACTTAAGGACTAAACCAGGACTAAACCAGGACAAAACTGTACCTAAACCAGGACTAAAGTGTACCTAAACCAGGCCTAAACCAGGACTAAAGTGTACATAAACCAGGACTAAACAGTGCACAAGCCAGGACAAAACTAGAAATAACCCAGGACGCAACTGGGACTAAACCAAGATTAAACCAGGACTATTTCATTCCCAAACCAGGACTAAATCAGGACTAAACCAGGACTAACCCATGATTAAACCCAGGACTAAACCAGGACTGAACCAGGACCAACCCAGGACTAAACCAGGACTAAACAGTACCCAAACCAGAACAAAACCAGGATTATACCAGTATCTTGATCCTAGCAGCATGTTGAATTAAAGGATTAAACATGTTTAGTAAAGTAATAAAAGTGTGTCTTAGTTAAACTAAAGAAGGACTTAAACTGCTGAAGACTCCGGAGGACCACCACAAGAGCCCTGCACCACAGTTTGAGAACCACTGATGTGTTATACACAAGACTGCAAGTTTTAGTTCTTATAAAACAGCACAGAGCTTCCTAGAAAAGCGGTGTCCTTTACTGACTGGAAATGTAAGTGTTTTTTTAGGTTTTCCGGTGCAAACAAAAGCAATATGGGGCCAGAGCTGTGCCCCTGAGGAGATTTTAATGACTTATAATATCAGGGCTGAATATGCAGGAAGGCCAAAGTGAGATGTCACGTGGACAGAAAATTAGTTTTTCAAAGTTTTTTAAGGAGAAAAAGTTAATTGACAAAAAAAGAAGACAGATACAGGCCTGATTCAGGTTTCAAGGAAAACTGCGTTATGCTCAATGTCAATATTTCTGTTTACACAGAACAAGAACTTTTTACTTACTGTGTACCAATACACAGGAATTGAACCAGGCAAACATAACAACTACAGCTGCCCAATAAGGTCAACATTTATAAAGCAGTTTATTCTTACAGCACAGAGTATTTTTATCAGATTATTTTATTGCACAACTAAACATATTCTGGCTTTTATAATCAAACATAATACTGTACAGTTGGCAATGAAAGTTCAGCAGAATGAATCATATGTTTATTGGACAAAACAGATTCAACAAATGGAAACTGACTGACTACTCATGTGTGCTGTTGGTGAGTGGGTAGAGAACACTAACAAACACATCAGCAAAGCATCCGCCTCCTAATGTGCATGTTTTCATTTACAGGCTTGGGACCCCTTGTGGCTGGATTACTGTCAGCATACAGTACGAGACAAATATATAAAGCTTTGCTCTGGGCATTAAGTAGTTAGAAAAATCATTATGAGCCTGGAAATCATATTAGACTATTTTACTTTTTGAGATTTTGAGTTTGGGTAACTTGCCTCGCTCTCATGTAACGGTTACTGTGACTGTCCGTGCTGGGACAGTTAAAGTAACCGCTCTTCGCTGGCTGTCCATGGAGCTTTCTTTACATTTCAAAAAGCGTAAAAACTCATTGCTACTTTTGTTTTCTTGGCTGCTCTACCATAACAAAAATCAAGAAATAAATCCATCGCTAGCTTGTTGTCGATTTCTTGTGAGACCGGAGACATCAGAGACTCCAGGTCGGCAGCACTCATTCTTACAAAGCTGCTATTTTAGCTTTTTTCACCTTGTAACAACTCGTTTGTCCATCACACTGACTCCAAAAAAAGTTAAAAAGTTAAACTGTTCTGCTCTAATTAATGTTAACAAGCTGTGTAGACCAAATTTGAAAGCCAACATTGGTCATTGTTGTGATTAAAAAGCTTTACTTGGTTTTAAAAAAGTCACACGTAGGTAATGTCTCTCACCTGCCGTTGTACTGATAATATCCGAGGTATTTCTCAGTCCCATGAAGTCAAACTGATACAGACGCCAGGACTTCTGGTCCGCCGCCTCCACCGAGTTCTTCCTCCACTTGTAAACCATTTCATCTCGAGGGTATCCATCTGCAATCACACCCAGCGTCAGTATGTATGAGCGTATACGAGAGAGAGAAAGACCTGTGGCACGTCCCGATGATAAATCCTTCACTCAGACCTGACCCGGAGCAGCATTTGTCTTGTACTGGAGGCTGCTAATGAAAAGACAGTCTGGGATGAAGACAGAGGCAGGAACAAACTGGATTAAATGAGCGCTTTGGGTCAATAATGTACTGAATCCATCTTGATGTTGTGGCTGACCTTCACGTGACGCCTGCCAGTGATTTTTACAATCGATCATGTTCGATTAATGACGGCTAATGTCTCCATTTCCACTGACACAAGCCGGGCCCCTCGTATTCAGCCTCATGATTATTTCGAGTGGGAAAGCTAACAAATTTATGAAGCTGCCTGATAGCAATTTGATGTAATAAGCGTTCAATTAACAAAAGCATTAAGTGTGAGAGAAGATGTAACCCCAGTGTTAATTGTCTCAAACATGCTTGACAAATGTATCCCATTAGCATTTGCCACACGTCTCATTTACTGATAATATCATTAAAGATGGAGTATTACTAATTCACAGTGTTTACCAAATAAAAGGCCTTGAAACTCGGGTAACGTGTCAGAGCTGAATAAAAACAGGGAGGTAAAAATTGTAGTCTTTAAGTAAGCCACGGCCACAGCCTCAATACTGTACTAAAATACACACACTTTACTTTTTTACAATATAGAAGTAAATATGGCAGTGCTTGTATGACTTTAAATTGGAGATATAGGGCTAATATGCAGATTTTCTTTATTAAAATATAATTAGCAGCTATGCCGAAGCTAACTAATTAGCAAGTATAGCAGTTGTTGAAGGAATATTTTGGCTTCAGATGGGCTTAGGGTGACCAGATTTCTAAACCCAAAAACTGGTACACATTTTTTTTTTCACTTATCAAGGTGCATCTGAACTCACCAAGTAACAAAAAACTTCTGAAATCCATACAATTTTCTGTCATGTTACTCAAAGTACATGGTGCTAGGGCTTTGACTATGTCCGCAATTTATTGATAAAAAATAATGACATTGTATTTAAATGTAGTGACAAAAGTCTTGTTTTGTCACTACATTTACTACTACTACACTACTTGTTTTTAGGTTTCTTACGATTGTTGATTGGTTGAAATGGGGACAACTTGGACATGGTTTGTTAAAAACTGGGACACAACTGGGGCAATCTTAGTAAAATAGGGACATCTGGTCACCCATGATAGGCTGAACTTTAAAACTATATTAACCTTCCAGTGACCGTGTTCTAACGCATCATTTGTTTTTAGATTTTAAACATTTTGTCATGTTTTGAATATGTAATGTTGGTTGAAAAAGGCTGAGTGCTCATAAGTACCACCACTGTACCCCTTATTTACAATACTGCAGGATGTTAATAAATCACTAATATTATACACCATATTTTTATAAATCTGGGTATTTTTGCTGTGTTTTTTTGCAAGCATTGCTAAATGCTACACTAATAATATGAGGGTAAGCCCTATGTTCTAGCCTAGAAATCTAGACGCACCCTAGCGGCAGAAAATATTTTTTGCGTAGCAGGTTGGTCTAGTAACACACCATAGGGGCCAATCTTGGCTCCGT
The DNA here is from genome assembly GCA_020698575.1 of Bostrychus sinensis. NCBI lineage: Eukaryota > Metazoa > Chordata > Actinopteri > Gobiiformes > Eleotridae > Bostrychus > Bostrychus sinensis. The sequence goes on from CM036246.1 coordinate 25,881,836, forward strand.
CCAGGGCTTCGTCGAACCAATCACAGCGCTCTATCTATGTAACGGGTGTGTAGCGAGTGGAGTGGGCGGGGCTTAGCACGATGACGACAGGGCTGGGCGACGGTGCAGAGCAGAACAACTACAATGGCTGTGGCTAACGAACAGCGGTCGTTTGAATCAGCCTTGACATCAATTTTGGAAGAGTTAGATTTGGGTTTTTCTTTGAAAGAGGAGCAGAAAGAAGCACTCAAATCATTCGACCTAAACAAGGATGTATTTGCTGTTTTGCTGACCGGCTATGGGAAAAGTGTAATATACCAGCTGGCTCCGCTGTTAGCTAACAAAGCTCATCTTGTCCATTGCTGTGATTGGTCAGAGTGCTGGTCTGTTACGTGTGGAAGCAGTTTGACTGACATCCGTTGATTCCACTGCTAGGCTTGAGCTCTGTCTATGGACCGTCCCCAGACTTTACATTTAATCTTATAGTCTGGCTTGTCAGGCTACCTATGTTCCTCAGTACCTATGTTCCCCGCTACCTACATTATATTGCCAAAAGTATTCGCTCACCCAGCCAAAATAACTCAATTCAGGTGTTCCAATCACTTCCATGGCCACAGGGGAATAAAATCAAGCTCCTAGGCTGCAGCTTTGTGGAAAACTTTGTGGGAACAGTTTGGGGATGGCCACTTCCTGTTTCATGACTGCACCAGTGCACAAAGCACAGCCCAAAAGGCAATGGATGAGTGAGTTTGGTGATGAAGAACTTGACTGGGCTGCACAGAGTCCTGACCTCAACACAAAAGAACACCTTTTGGGATGAATAGAGTGAAGACTGTGAGCCAGGCCTTCTCATCCAACATCAGTGTCTGATCTCACAAATGCACCTCTGGAAGAATGGTCAAAAATTCTCAAACAGTTCTAGACCTTCCCAGAAGAGTTGAAGCTGTTATAGATGCAAAGGGTGGGCCGATGTCATATTAAACCCTATGGGTTAAGAATTAAGTTCATATGTGTGTAAAGGCAGGTGAGCAAATACTTCTGGAAATATAGTGTATATTTCCCATAGGTACTGGGGAACAGTACAATAATATGGGGCTGTAGTTAGCTACAGGAATGATTTTATTTTGCAGTGAGGTTAGCTATGTATGACTATTCTCAGTAATTTCACCGTAGACCAGAGGAAAAAGGCCATTACTGTCTTCAACAACTGTAAAGACACTTGGGAACAAGCTTTAATAAGCCACTAAGTGTTTTTGTTACCAATGACCACTGAAGACCTGTAGTGGAAGCACAGATTTCACAAAGTACACAAGACCCAAATGTTACACACAGGAAACAGTGCCATAGAGTTCACAACAGGTAAAAAAAAAAAAGAAAAAAAAAAAAAAAAGAAAAGATTAATGCAAGTTTTGTAACACTGTGTGCCAGAGCTTCGGGCCTGTTCTCTGTACATTTATTATAGTCTCACTATGGTCTGAGCGAGCACTTGTACATGAAAATTGTGGAGCTGCCACTTGTCTTCTGAGAGCTGTGTGCATGTAAGGAGTAAAAGTACAGGTCTTCACGGTAAATGGCCATTGCAGCTATCAGGCTTCTATTTTTATAGCTGGAAGAAAAGACCTGTCATACTGAGGAGCTTGAAATCAGAGACAAAGTGAAGTCGAGTGAGTTTAGTTTACTTTCATTCATTTTTGTGGAAATAAATGGCTCTTTTAAAAGGTGATTCCCAGACTAAGACAGTTTCCTCTCTGACCACCACCAATCACACATTCATACAGGCAAGGTGGCTGAACTATGAACTGCGGGATTCAAACCACCAACCTTTCAGTTATAGGACGACCGCTCTACCTCCTGAGCCACTGTCGCTTAGGCCTAAACCAGGACTAAACCAAGTTTAAACTAGGACTTTGTAAACCAGGACTGAACTAGGACTAAGCAGTGGTCTTTACATTAAATTTAAGCTCCATCTAAGGCAGGACTAAAACAAGGATAAAACTGGCTTAAACTCAAACTAAATCAGGACTTAGGATCAAAAAAGACACCTGGGTACCACAGCTTGAGAACCACTGGCCTATACCATTGGTTCTCAGCTGGTTTGATTGTGGGACCAGATTTTATTCCTAATCATAATCCAAAACTGTCTTTGCTCACCTATTTCACTACTACAACCTTTATGGCACTTTTATTTGGAAATCTTTTTTACCTTTTTATGTAATTAAACAATATCTAGGCGAGACAATTTACTTTATGTACAGTATAAAGTACAGTATAAAAATATGTAACAAAATACAATATTCAAACAATATTCTTTAGCAGGTTTAGCAGTCAATAAGACACATGAGCTTGAAATACTGTATTTATAGTTATAAAACAATTTCAAGTACCCCCTCCAAAATGCTTGCGTACCCCTGGGGGTCCGCGTGCCGCTGGTTGGGAAACACTGCCATAGACAATACACAACAGAGCTAACTTTCTTAAACAAGTAAACAATTAAAACTAAAGCTAATGACATTTAGCAATGAGTTAATGGAGTGATATAACTGTCATAAATTAATGCTGTGTCTAATATTTCTATTCCTAAGTGGACATACAAATTAGCATGTGCATACTTTTAACACCACATATACATTTAACTACATGTATTAGTTCATAATATGAGATCCATGGAGCAGAATAAATTATGATAAATAGTCTTACACCAGTGCGCTGCTGCTAACAGACAATTAAAGCTCATTATAAATATGATTACAAATAATAAAGTGTCCAGCGCTGCCTCCTGATTGGCTCCTCTCATTCCTCTGTGGTCCCGAGGAAACGCAAATCAAACAAACCCCGACAGATCGTCATGGAAACCAATCCGAGTCACATGATCTGGCCTGGAAATGGGGTTTAATGGATCGCAGCGGGTTGCGTGCACGTGTACAGTCTGACTCTAATGGACCACATAAGGCACGCATTAAACCTGCAGTGATTTTCACAAAACCTCTCCTGCAGAAGTGACCCTTGTTCATTCAAAGCACTGCTGGTATAAACCTCATCATATCCTACAGACGCAGAGGTATAGGGTAAACACTTCATCTCATACTTATTACAAAGCCTTCCAGTCCTAGTTACTGTCCAGTCTCTAGCCAGTAGTCAAGTGTGCTCACAGACTTTGGTTGTGTTTGTATAAACCAGTGAATGGGCTCTCAGAAATAAAACACTGTTATTATTACATCTATTAAATTAATTTATTTTTTACATCAGAGTTTGTTTGTCTCCTGAACACTCAAGACAAATGAAGTATTATTCCACAGTGCTGTCTGAGTGATGTACTGTGTATGTATGGTTCATACTGAGTGAGCTGACCTTTAGCAGGCTCTCATGGCTTTTGCAGGTTTGTGGGTAAGAACATTTGTATTGTTATGGTTGTCAGGGCAGGCAGAGGTGATATTAAAGGCAATGCCACAACAGACAGGTGACACGTGTGTTATAAAAGTGATTCATAACGATCTGGACCAGCTATTCTATTGTATATGTGAACTATAATAGTTATTAAATAAGGGTTAGTTTTACATACATGTCACTTATATGGTTACTCTATGTATGTATAACCTGGCTTATCAGATGGTCTGTTACATCTGCAAGTATGTGACTGGTCAAAGCTTTACAGAAATTCTTCATAATAAGACCTACATAATGTCATATAAAACATACATATTTCTAATCATCACAAAGAAAACAAACACACAAACAACAGCTTTACACCATTATCTGATTCTGAATGGCCGACTCATCCAAGTGTTTCTGCAGTTTACAGAAATATGACTGAGTGCTGCAACCCCTCACTAAAAGTTTATATTTTTCAGACATTTATATGAAGATTAAAACTTAGACTAAGACAGTGATTCAGATATGTATCTGTGTGTGTACTGATGTGTATAGAAAGGTGAGGTACTCACAGCTGGAGAAGATGAGAGGACACGAGTGCTCGTCCATGGGGAAGTTGTGCAGCTGCAGTTGGCACTCGGCGTTTATGGTGAGTCTGCAGAGAAAACAAACGCTACATTCAGCATATGTCTCTGTTCACGATTTTGAAAAAATAGCTTATTGCGATTTTTCTGACACATATTGCACTTGAGACAAGATTTGCGATATATTTTTAAATATCAATGTTTAGTTTACAGATTACAGTTTACGCATGTGATGGAGCATTGACACTTGAGAGAACAATAAATATTAACTTCTCAACTAATAAAAGAAATCACACGCCTTTCAGATTATGTCTGCAGAGGTCTAAACTACAGCTGCAGCACAGTTTATACACACAAAGACTCTGCAGGGACTGGATATTTTGTTCTCTGTAGAGGACATTCTTTCACATAAATAATTGTAGCCTTTGCAATTTGCTAATTGCTGACAATTCAAATTGCAATTTCAATTTGATTTTGATTAATTATTCAGCCCGAGTTGTGACCTTAAAGTGGGTTATGAAACATTGGATTTAGTTTCAATGTTCAGCTTATTTGAACCCTAAATATTACATTTTGGTTCCCCACAGTAAATCATCCGCCTGTACCTTGGCTGCTCTCCCTGGGCCAATCTTCATTTCACTTCAGTCTTCTTCATTTATCCAGGCTTCGGACTGGCACAAAGAGTACACCTGTGACCCCTTGTGGCTTATTTGAATAATTTAAAGCCTAAATATTGTTTTATTCTATGCAAGGAGAAAACAGATTTTAAAATATCTGTGCTAAAAGGATTGTAGTAAAATAAGTTAGAAAAACAGCAGTACAAATAAAATGATGACCGACTGAGAGATATTTTTTGGACCCAAACGTTGTTTTGAAGCTGTGCAGACAAAGAGACAGCACCACAACACTGTGTCTCAGGCCAAAGGGCTGCACTACTTCTGTTCCCTTCACATTAATTGCTTGTGGATTCCTCTTCAAGGCTGTTTGGAGTGAACTGAAGTTACTCTCACTCAGGTAAAACAAAAGACAAATCAACAAAGTGTTTCAGTCAGTTTTGTTAAGATTAAAGACAAGACAAGGCTCAGATCCAGCACAAGATAATCCTTCAGATGTGAAAAACAAAACGACTCATCAAAAGGAGTCCACCATCATTAGAGGAGTTATAAAAGGTTGTGCTGTTGTTGATGTACATTTTAAAAACACAATCTTTTACATGTTTATATACAAGATCAACATTGTAGAAGTAAACTCTACAATGAATCAAATGCAATGCAAGGGAAAACCTAAACTTCTAAAGAAAACTTGATCTGATGACAGCTGGTTTTACAAAGTGTCAGAGAGGCCATTAATGTCTGAGTAGAGGCTTGTCTTTATCTTGCACTAAAAATTGTAGCGGAGTGAATTGCCGTCTTATTCTCCCTTTCAAAGAAGAGGTGGAGTAATAAGCGGCTTCAAAGCATCGGGCGCACTGACATCACAGACTATCAGTTTATATGATGAGTTAGATGCTGCTCAGACTTTTGTAGACGTACAGTGACAGAGCCATTCCTGTTGTGTAGGAGGGCATTTAAATGAATATTACAACCACGATATAAAATTAACATTGTTAGTAAAAATGGTATTAATACACTATGACAGCCCCCAACAATAAAACTTCACTTTGTCTATTCAAAATACAAGCCTTTGGTTCTAAAACTGCATCGCTGATCGTCCAATCAGAAAAGCAGAAAGACCATTGTTTTGATTTAGACTGCAGTACTGTTTTAAACCAGAAGAGTGCACGCTGCTTACAGGACCTTTAATGTTATTAATTTCTGGGTAATATAAAGCAGTGGGTCCCAACCATTTTTGTGTTGCGTACCCCCAGGGCTTTTTGTCATCCTGTGAGTACCCCCTCATTCATTTATGTGTTGTTTTTTCAAAAAAGTCATCATAGAGTGGTCGTCTGTGTTTATTACCACAAAGACATTTTATACTTACATTTTTTGCGTTGAAAATTAAATTAAGGATACAAATAAAATCCCTTTAAAATAACAATACATACAAAAATATAATATAAAAAAATAATAATAATATAAATAAATAATAAATAACAAATACAAATAATAAAAATAAACAATATAATAATAATAATAATAATAATAATAATAATAATAATAATAATAATAATAATAATAATAATAATAATAATATTAATTAATTAATATTAATAACATTTACTTATTTTACAAAATTTTTCAACAAAAAAACTCAAACTCATAATAAATTGACAAGAAAAATTTTATTACAAAACATTTAAAACAACTCTCCTTTAAAACAAGACCGGCTCAAATAATATTTCTAGTACTTTCATCTCATTTTAATCAATAATTTTTAATCAATCAATCATCAATGAGAATATTTTCTTTATTATCATGAAACAATTCCAAGTACCCCCTGTAAAGCACTCGCGTACCCCTAGGGGTCCCTGTACCCCTGGTTGGGAAACACTGCTATAGAGGACTGGACAGTTTTTCCATCCAGCAAGAAGACACATGGTTCCTTTACCCAGTCACATGTCCCAAACGGTAGGACAGGACTATGTAGTTGGCAGTGAGGTTGAAAATAGTTTATTTGAGGTCTAAATATTGTTTAAATTATACGACGTGTTAAAATAGTTTTTGACATAAATGTATAATAAAGTTAAAACTATGATTTCCATGTAAATTAGCAGAGTTAATAGCATTCAGCTTTACAAAGTTTTAGCACTGCCGATAAGTCCCCAGAACACTTGAACGCCTCACAGACAGACAGTGCTCTCAGTAATGTTGTCTCGTGTGTAAACAGTGACTGCAACAGATCCAGAAACCATTAGAGCACTTCTGAACTAATATTAATCTGTTTAAGATAATTGTAAAGTCCCATTGGGTACTACTGAAAGTTTGAGTGTAATTTCCTTTGATGAAAACGAAATATTTGGTGTTAAGTGTTTGTTAGCTCGGCGGGAGTGAGCACTGATGACATTTAGTGATAGTCAGTGCCTATTTTCCCATTTGTATTTTCTTTAATGAGGATGAAATATCATAGCAGCCCTGGCAAATGCTTCACACAGCACTTTTTTCTGAGTGTATTGTGAGCCATGTAGAAATGCATTGTGGGAAATGTCTGCTCCACACTTCCTCAGTTCAGTTTTATGGAGGTCAGGGGGAGATAAGGGGTGTTTCTTTAACTGGTTTGTAATTGAAGGTCAACAACAGATGGGCTGCATAATCACATTCACACATTTGTATAGTGTGTGTGTCAGCAGCTGGCCCTAGGCCAGATACAGCACCCATACATTTACTTTACTAAAAAATACACTTAAATACACTTAGTACCCATTTTTACTACTATCCCAAAACACCACCATAACTACCAACTTTTTTTTTGCTTTTCTTTTACTAAAAATGTAAAACTGGAACAATCTGCCACCTAAATATACTATTGTGTGACAGCATGTTATGTCACCTTGACTCCTCTTAGCATTAGCCCTATTCACACGGGATTAGTATTACCTAGGGACCTCCAGTAATTTGTAATAATTGCCGAGGTCGTCTGTGATTTTTATCCTGTGTGAATCTGCCATATCTGTAAAAATGCCTGTAAAAATTCCACAGAAAATGACCTTCCATATTTCGGCCAACACAGGGGTCCTCTGAGCATACTAGTCCCGTGTGAATCCCCCATGTCTGTGATTCAGGATCCAAAATGTCTTTTAACGCTCCATTTTACGTCTGAATCTAATCTATATTAATAATAACAAGTCTCTTTTGGTCCTACTCCAAAATGATTACTTTTTTCCTCCGATTAAAAGGTAAATATAAAAAGAGAAAACAAACTGTGGTGAAGAGGTGACCCGGAAGCACAACCTCCATCATCAGGGCAACGTTAAACTAAGTTTTTGGAGCAACATAGAGGCTCTTTTGGAAAGTTTGGACACTTTTTGTGCTAAAGTTAGATCCAGAGAGATGTTCTTGCAATGAATGGATTAAGAGAGAGGGGTGCATGCTGTTTAAAAAAAGCTAAATCTCAAAAGATAATGGATAACGTGTGTCGTAGTGTGAGGTAAAGTTTGTTTTTTGTCAGTACAGTAAAGCAACATAAAAAAGGGTAACTTAACATAAACGAAATAGAGGATTTATATTATAAATCTGTGTGATTGTCAAAAGTCATGTCTGGAATAAAGTCTGTAAAATCTAGTAAATTACAGACATGTCTTATCCCGTAAAGTGCCCAATGAAAAACAATGACAACGAGGGGTAATTCTTGAATTACAGAGGTCCAGGGGTAATGTTTATCCTGTGCAAATAGGGCTTAATCAAACGACATAAAGGAGAAATGCAACCAACACTGCTGAGAAACTCCTGTCTATATCTTTAATATTCAGTGGGTCTGTGTGGTGGTGTTATTTTACAAGGTGGATTTTTATGAAGCCATCTCCGCGAATGTCCTCTAAAGACAATTAAAAATCTGTGGAACTTGTGGACTGCAGTAAAAAGTGAATAAAGACTCAAGTGCTTATTACTGAAGAGACAGTTTGTATTAATATCAAGAGCTCCAATTACAAAGAGTGCCGCGGGCCTCGAGGACATCTGAGCCCGAGCAGCAATTTGCACACACAGGCCTAATGACAGCGGCTAATTGCCTTCTCACTGCTCTTTTTTGGAAAAATCACAAATTGTTTTCCATAAATCTCTGAGTTAGACAGTTGTCTGTTGCAACAAAGGCTGTATTGTTTTCAAAGAGAGGCAGAGGAGGCTAATATTGATACTAAAAAAACTAACTACAAACGAAGAAGTCAAGTACAGTGCTGTGCAAAAGTCTTAGACAGGTTTTTAAGAAAGTTTAGAAACAAAGACAGGTGTTTCAGTGCAGAAAAATACACAAAATTGCTGTGGTGTAGCTTGGACAGCCCCAAACCAGATCTCGGGGTTGTGAGTTTGAGTCCACACAACTTCAGTTTGCCCAATGTCTCTCCCCGTTTTCTCCCCAATTTTCTACTACTCTGTCCGAAAATAAATAAATAAATAAATAAAAAAATTACAAAATTAAATTAGAAAATTACACAAAATTGAGAAAAGGAAGAAAAATTTAAAACAAATAATACTTGGAGAGCACAGACCTCTGCTAAGGCTCTGGTCCTGTCTTGCAACGGTAATGATATAGTGCCCAGACCTGGATTCAAAGTTGAGTGGTAAATGCTCTTTCCACTGAGCCCTTATTCTCACAATGGGAAAGGATCAACTCAAACTAATCATTTGTTCTTTTAGTGAGTGAAGGAAGTATCTTTGGTCCATATCTCAAACTGGTACAGAATCCATTAAAACTCTCCTGGGTCTAAAAAGTGACCTGGATCCACAAAATTAATCATTTTGTCCATAATCCATTACTGAAATTTTCACAACAAAACTAAAACATAAAATCCTGTATTTATTAAAGCACTCTTAGTTAAACAGCCTTTCTCACACTAAAACTTTTGCTCAGTACTGTATGTGTTGAATATTTGCTTGGTTTTGCAGAACACCGGCACAGTGGGTCATCCATTACCAAAGTCGGGTCCAGAGCCCAGAGGAGGGGCACAAGGGAGTTTATCTGGGACACTAAATACATTTACATGGTAAGCATAAAAACTTCTGAGTAGCATACTCTGCAGTAAATGCCTATATCATTTAGACTGTACTTAATCCGCTGGTATATTTGCATTTATTTATTACAGTACTTGGAGAAAGGCAGTAAAGTATGGACAAAAATGATCGAAAAGCATTTTTGCTTTAGGCCTTAAATCCTTTTCCTTGTGTAATAATGACTGAGTTTAGCGGCACAATAATGACTACTATTCAACAGACTTCGACAACTCAGCTGATAGTTCCAGGAAGAAGCGGAAGAGAAAAAATACAATAATAGCAGAGATTTACCTGCTGTTTCCTTTTCCTGGAATTGGCAGCACCGACACTGTGAAGCTGTCCGTCACTAAAAGCAGGTTTTTATAGCAGGCTTCTTGTGGAAACTCTTTTAATGTCAAAGGCATTCCCAGACAGACGCACTGTGCTGTGTACAAGTCAGGCACTACAAAACATTTTCTATAGATTTCTATTTTAAATCCCTTCGACTTTTCCTTTCTCAGTGGGTCACCTCAGCAAATCATCTGCCTCCGAGTGTGCAGTGGTTCACATTTATTGATTTGACACAGATTTTACACCAAATGCCCTTCCTAACACAACCAGTCTCCATTTATCTGGGCTTAGGACTAGCACAAAAGAGTACACTGGCTTTTGACCCGCTGTGGCTGATTAGATTTACTGAAGATGAAATGCAAGGCTTCTTACCTTTACCAAACCATATCATGTCCACACAAACCATCATGATGCTGACATATTTTTATCTTATGTGGCAGGTAGGACAAGGTAAAGCTGTGGGGTTCTATAGCCTGATAATATTTTTGTTCTCTGGTCTCAGTGGTCTCCAGATTTATCTATTATTTAATGTAAATGTACATCGACCAGGTGTTATGAGCACCTGCCCCATACGCAGCAAACTACAATGCACTGTGAATTTGTGACACCTTTGTTTCAGCAGTTTAAAGCTACAGTAGCTCGTCTGTTTGAATCGGACCACACGGGCCTCAGCCTTCGCTTCCCATGCGCATCACCCATCGCTGGTTTACCACTGTTCCTTCCTTGGACCACTTTTGATAGATACTGACCACTGCCGACCAGGAACACCACACAAGAGCAGCAGTTTTGGAGATTCTCTGACCAACAAAGAGGAATCTTAGGAGGGGACCTCTCTTTCTCAGCTGCTGCCCCTAAACTGTGGGATGAGTTGTCCTTGCACCTTAGACAGGCTGAATCACTTCCTGTTTTTAAGTCCTCTCTTAGAACACACCTTTTTTTGTTGGCTTTTACCTCAGTTTGAGATGTTGACTTTTATTGTTATATTGTTTTTTTACTGGTTTTATTGAGTGTTTCAATATGTTTTTATATTGGTCTTATGTCTCTGTTCTTTTATCTGTTTTACATGTATTGTGCTATGTTGTGTTTTTATTTTCTTTATTCTGTGTACAGCACTTTGGCCGACTGTGCTGTTTTTAAAGTGCTTTATAAATAAAGTTGATTGATTGATAAAAGCAGTCTTGCTATCAAAATTTGGTCCTTGTCAAACTCGCTCAAATTCTTATGCTTGCCCATTTTTCCTGCTTTTAACACATCAACTTGCTGCCTAATATATTCCACCCACTGACAGGTGCCATGAGGAAGAAATAATCTGTTATTACATCACCTGTCAGTGGTCATAATGTTATGCCTGATCAGTGTAAGTATACTGTGTCATTTTTTGTATATTTAAAAACTAAAACTAAGCAGTAAAAGTCCATTACCTGAGCGTGTATAGGATCTTCCCGTCGTTCCAGATGCGCAGCAGCTGGTTGGGCATGGTGATCCAGTGCGAGTCTGCATTTTTGGAGTTTCTGAAGATGGTGTCCGGGAGCCAGATGAGGCCCACCATGTTACTGTTGAGGGTCAGGATCTTCATGGTGCTGTTGTATCTGAGTCTGCTGTCGGTCCACGTCTGAGCGAAGATGATGTCAATCTGATACTCCTGAAACACAGAATTGGTCTAGTGATAAGATAAGAAGAACAACATGAATACTGCTTCCTCAAGGTCATGCATAGTAACACAACACAAAGTAAACACAAAACACTTTTATCATTTAAAAGTATATTTGTGCATTTCATTTTAATAAATTGCCTGCTAAGATTATATGGAAAGTAGTTTATTCATGGAAATAGGTTCAATCTCATAGAGGATATGGTCCCGATTATTCATGATTTCACAAGCGCAGATCAAATTATTGAACACTGTACTAGAGCAAAGTGACCATATATACTGTATATACCATAACTATACTCATGGGACAGTGTCATGAGTATGTGTTCAGTAGTAGTATTACCATAAAAAAAATCTAAGTAACACACCTGCTTTTCCTATTTTGAGAAAAGAAAAATGAAGCAACTAGGGATGTCAGGATTAAACAATTTTACAATTATTCGAGATTTTAAATGTCACGGATGGATAATTGTAAGAAATTTAGAAGACAGGGTTTCTCTCAAGTCTTTAGTCCATGTTTATGAGGTTCTTCAGGATAACCAATAAAATTAAAATGGTTAAGTGCTGGTTTAGTTCTGGTTTAGTCCTGGTTCAGATCTTGTTTACAACTGGTTTAGTTCTGGGTTTAGATCTAATTTAGACAAGGTGTAGTCCTGGTTTAGACCAAATTTAAACCAGGTTTAGTCCTGGTTTAGATCTGGCCTAAAGCTGGTTTAGCCCTAGTTCAGACCAGGTTTAGTCCTGGTTTAAATCTTGCTTAGTCCTGGTTTAGACTGATTGATTGAAAAATGATTTAGTTCTAGGTTAGACCTGGTTTTAGACTAGGTACAAAAGAAAAGTAAACAACAGTTCATTAAAAAATGTGTAGTGATGTCAGAAATCGTGAAAATCGCCATATTTCATCTCACAATAATCGTGACACTAACATTTGACATTGTGACACATCCCTGAAAGCAACCATATACAATGAACATTTACTATCATTACGTCCTTTTCCTTGTACTACAAACCAGACCGCTGGTTTAGAAGAAGCTTTTCACAAATGAAAACTGAGATGCTATTGTGTTTTTGTTTTGTTTTAAGCACCATATACACATCATCTGACCTGTTCTACTGGTGCATGGCTGGACAACAGCATGTCCACCCAAGGCTACCGTACTGGTGAAATATTAAAAGTTACTACCACAAGATATTGCTAAGAAAACAACATATTATGCACACTGAACTTGTACAAACCACGAATGTAAGGCTTTGAATCTATAATATATGTCACAAGGGTGTTTTAAAAATGTGCATACAGTAATTCTAATGTAATAAAATGTGACCAACTACTGTGGGCTTAATTACCAGCAGGCAAAATAAGCTTCCAGAAAATTAATCAATATTAACTCAGTGCTATTTTAATGACTCAAAATAACATCTTTCACAAATCTACTTAGCATATAGGAGACTCTAGAAACCATGGCATATAGTCCCAGCAGCTCTTACAGTTTATGCCACTTTCTTTTGCACCTTCACTCGTAACAGTACCAGAAATCCAAGGCCAATCCATCCAAATGACTGCCTGCCTTTTGTTGCTCTAACAGAAATTATCTGTTCAAGTGCTGAGCCAAGAAAAACAGGAGAGGTGAAGAAGATACAAACCGGAGCCCTTAAAAACCATTAGGCTTTTATAAACCAGCTTCTCTCTTTGTGGTGTTAGAGTCCAGACAGGGCCAAGTACAAACGCATCACAGTTACACAATAGAAGAAGCAGGAGAGGAATAAAAGAGATGAATTCATGCTATTTCTTACATAACCCAGTACATTTGAATTGACTGTTCTTGTGTTAACTTAAAATGACCTTTAGAGAATTTGCAAACATGGCTTTGCATACATTGGGTTGAAAAAAGTCTGCAGCAAATTCTGTTGGCAAATTAGAATTAGCCACCAAATATTCATTCATTCATTCATCTTCCTCTGCTTATTTCTGTAAAGGGTTCGCTGCTGACTGGAGCTTATCCCAACTGTGGGCAACTATAGCCTTAGGCAATGTCATGTCTGGCAGGTAATGTCTCTGTCCTCTGGTTCCAGTCATTAATATAACCTAAAATTCTATATCTCTAAACAGTTTTTTGCTATTTAAAAGTTGTCCCTCTGTCCCGCTTCCCTCTGGGGGAGTGGGGACTGTTTCAGATGCCTGGCTGCTGGTAGATGTCCTAGTGATGAATGGACCTTAGCCAGGGGTGAAAGTAAGCCGGTACGCCCGGTACTACATACCGGCATAAGATTTAGAGGCAGTACGCAGTACCGGGTAGAAAGATATCAGCTGTGGCCGGTCTTTGCAGCTTTTACACACATTAGAAAGCAGCCGTGGACCGCGGACGCTTTTATGAGAAAAAAAATAAAAATCTGACGCTAAAGCATGTGAACCAGGCAGTGCTTTATCTCATCATATATGCGTCTGTGTGTTTTTTAGTGGCTTATGATCTCTCCGTGATGTGATTTAATGCACAGAATGTCCCTCTCCCCTCTCATCATTCACTGATTGTCTCGCTTCCTTAAACAAACGCATTGAGCATGCGCGTCTTAAGCCCAAACCACACCTGGAGTGCCGCCTCAAATTACACCAAATGCTTGCGAAGGCTTTAATCAGTGGTCCTCAACCCGGCGATCGTGATCTACCGTGCGTGAGGAAAGCTGACTTTGTCGAAGTCTCAGAAGCTCCTCCCCTGAGCGTTACCATGGAGCTCCTGTCACTCAGCAATGTTACTAAAATAATGCTGAGCTTTGATGCTAAGCTGCATTGATACTGCAGTTTAATTCAGGCATAATTATAAATATAGTAGGCCTATTATAATCCATAATAATCAGCAGTTTTAGGAAATGATGGAATGTTGTAAATATCACTGACAAAAATGCTACATTTATTAGATTCAGTTATTCCTGTCCTGAGTTGATAATGAATGTTTATCATTTTAGTTTAATAAAATGTGACTTTATTAAAGTGGTTATTTCTATTTTTATTTTCATGTTTAACCACTGCAATAATAATGATATTTGTCTGGAGCCCTGTCTATAGCAGGTTATTAGCGAGTTAGCTGACAGAAAGGAGTTTCCCATGCTCTGACTGCAGCAGGAGTTGGGAGCCGCTGCCTGTGACCCCCCGAGCAGCAGCTGCTGTCCCTCAGTGTTTACAGCTGTGTGTCTGTGTCACACAGGAGCAGAGAAGCATCTTTGTTACTGCAGAAGTACGGGGGACCATGTGTTTTCAGCCACCGCCGTGCACCTCATAGAAAACAATAGGGGCGTATTTTTTGACGTGCGTCTGGTGTGTGTTGGCCTTTATAGGGTGTATTTGATTTGTTTTCCAACCCTGTTAAACCCTGTATAAGCCATGTCTGTATTTTTCATTTATAGTCAAGATTCATTCTTAACCTCGTATATCTGCTTTCTCTGCTATTAAAAATATATATGTAGGCATAATTTGTTATAGTACCGGCATAAGCAAAAATCTACTTTCACCCCTGACCTTAGCTGACCCCATCTGTGCTCCTGTCCCAACCTGTGGGCCTATGGACTTCCTGGACCCCTACCTCACCCCCGCTCCCCTGTCTGAATGAGGCCCACCTGCTGCATCCTTACAGAGCTGAACTATGATCCTATAGATGAGCTAATGATGGACTGTATTTAACAGTGCTAGAAACATTGTTTGCCTGTTCATCCTGGGAGAGGATCTCTCCTTCAATATGGTCTCCATAAGGTTTCTTCTTTTTATTCCCACAGCTGGATTTTTAAGAGTCTTTACTTACCAAGAGGGAGGGTCTAAGGACAGGGAATGTCCTGAGACTGTTTAGTTTAGTTATTGTTTATGTTAATTGTGTGTTTATGTTTGATTGTGTGACTAATTGTTTGTAAAGGCCTTTGAGACAACTGCTGAGGTGATATTGGGCTTTAAAAATAAAAATGAATTGAATGAATGTCAGAGCCTGATTAAAGAATATTAGTCAGTGAGTTAGTATACAAACTAATCCTAAATGCTAAAAATAACAGAAGTGCTATGTCACGCTGTGGCCAACCACAATAGTTTGTCAATGTACACTTTGTATCCAAATGCCACTTTTATGAGGTAACTTTGACCAATGGACAAGACTACTGGACCCATGAGTTGTTTGAAGTTTTATATGCTCTTCTATAGCCACATCAAGTGTATTCCAGCAGCTTTGGGTCTGAGTCCGAGGGACTATTCACTCTCTAGTTCATTCACTATTGTCAGTTTAAAATAAACACTCTAAACATGCAAGTAATTTTTGCCATTTCGGAACAATCTTTTTTATTGTTTTTAGCGTGTTTTTCTTTGTAAAAATAAATATGGAAAGGTTATTTTAGTGCACTGCGACAAGCTGGCCCCTGTCCAGGGTGTACCCCGCCTACGGCCCAAAGTTACTGGGATAGGCTCCAGTCACCCGCGACCCCTAACGGGAATAAGCGGTAGAAAATGAATGAATGAATATTTTAGTGCACACATGTAAGTTTTATGGTTAGCCTGTCAGTTATGCAGAGACATACATCATGCTCTCACCTCAGTGTGTGGCAGTGACTTTGGTCAAAAGTCAGTCCCATACAGTCACATATTTTCTCTGAGTGTTTTCACACAAAGAGCAGGACGACTCAGAAACAGCCAATCAGATCGCAGCGTTACAGAGAGAGGTGAGTAACAGCTAAGAGCGGGTCAAGGCCTTTGCTCTACTTTGCACTTTAGATGACACCTGCAGTACAATCTCTAACACCTCTGCGGAGGATAAAGGCAAATAAAACATGAACGTCTGTATGTAATATTTTGACAGAGAAGTAAAAGCACACGCATCTTTTTTTTTTTTTTTTTTTTTTACCTAATAGCACAGTGTGATTGGAATGAATGGAGGAGAGATACAATGTTTGGCTTATATAGCTGACAGCCAAAAAACAAACCAAAGCCAGCAAAAACACAAGCGTCTTTGCAGAGGTAAAAATGCAGTACTTATTTGTCTCAGGTATACATCAAAAACACAGACGACTGACATCAATCACACTTGTTACAGCCGAACCACATTTCAAGTTAAGTTTGATGAAGTGAAAACATCCCACACTTGACATGTATCTGAACCTTTACCCACCGTTTCAACAGCTCCACAATTTGAAACAAGTCTATAATCAACGCAGATTTAATTATGCTCCATTTTGGGTCTAAAAGAAAAAAATAATTCAGAAGAAAAAGTCCAGTCCTAAAGTAAGTAGAAGGAATACATAAGCTTAGACGTGTCCTGATCCTGCCTGTGTCTTGTCCTGTGTCCATGTCTTGTTTCCTTTGTGTTTTATTTTGATGTCTAGACAGTCCTTGTGTTTTTCTGTTTTACTTCCTGCCTCCTGTGTTTCCCGCTTAGTGTTATTGTTATATCACAGGATGTTTCTATTTCTATTTTGGTCATTCAGTGATTAATGAATTGTCAAAGGCATTTTTCCAGAGCTTTAGCACCGAAAACTTCATTCATTATATAAAGATGAGTATGTTTTTGCACAGAAGGGTGAAATCTCTTCCCTGTTAGTAACCACACTGTTGACCTGTCACAAAGGGAGTCCCCAGGATTGTGACATCAACTCGAGAGCTCAGAGTCCAACACCTCTGCACAAGTTTCTGAGCAAAAACCCTGACCTGAGAGAGTGTTCAAGGGTATTTTCCCAAGTCGGATTTTCAGAGATTCCGATGTATCATGAATGCGTCATTAGTCTCTGTGTTTTCCCCAGTTCTTTGTTGAGTCATTGTCATGTTTTGTCAAGTCCATGTCTGTCTGCACTAGCCTTCATCAGTCCTGTCCATGTTTAAGTCTTTTTTTGCATTTTGCCCTGCCTTTTGTTTTTTGCGTGATTTTTGTGTTGGAGAACTTTGAATTTTGGACTGTTTCAGTTTTGTTCATCCATAACAAGATAACCATATATCAAGGAAGGTATTTTCTTACGTTTTGATATCAGAGAGTCATTTGAAGTGAGCATTGATCAACCTCCTCCCACTGATGTAGCTGCTTTTAGCCACAGCTTTTTACCTCATGTGGCTTCAGACTCTATACTTTACCACTATATCTGGGGGTGCTCGGGTCACCTCTGACCACTGTTCAGACCTTTCTGATCATGCGGCCCCCCTAATGGTTGTGGCCCTAAGCAACCGCATAGAGCGCATAGAGTATTTATGCCAAGAGCCGGCCCTGCAACAATGGAAAGCCTCGCATTGGGTAACACTTTACAAAATAAATAAAACATCTTCTGAGGACAAACTGAGCACAATTGGAGGAGAAGCATGAACAGATATCTAAATTGTTTTTGTTTCCCTTAGCATCTGACCTGCTGTTTCTTCATCGACAACAATAACTGCTCATCCACATGACCTAAAACTGTGGCTACTGTGCATGGCATCACACAACTGAGCAGAGCATGTATGAGGAGAGCCTTCTCAAGATGACCCTGTGTTCTGGAGCCAAACTGACCTCTCCACTGACCTCTGGGGACACTTATGCAAATCACACATTATCATCAACTTTTAAAAATGCTAATGATCGTTTGAATAATCTGATGAGCATATTCTGAAAGACCAAATACAACTAAAGCTAAAGCAACAGGCAACAGCATCTCTGAAATACACATGAGCTGCTTAAAACCTTTTTCTTTGTTGAAATACCTTCCCAGCACCTGAGCAGGATTGATGTATTTAGGTCATAATATGCTAACCCTAGCCTGTATACGCTAACATTACTGGACATTTAAATTTTTGTTATGTCAAAGAAATATAGCCACCTCAAAATGCTGTTACTGCACATAAACAGAGACATTGCTTCATGTTCATTTTAAGATTCAAGAGACTCATTCCTTGTTATGTTTTGAGGAAAAATAAAAAAATGTGTGTGTGGTCTATGAAGAAATTTGTCCAGATACCACATGAGTTTATTAATGTTATCCATAAAAGGTGAAAGAAAAGGAAGCATATTACTGTCAGTGTTGATCTCAAACTTTTGTTTTTCATGTAAATTTGTCATTTAATTGACTTTATCCAACCTTTATTATAGGTTGTAAAAATAATAACCTCTATAGCCTACCTTTAATTGATGTATACAGCAGTTGGATCATGTTATTATTCCACTGTCTACAGTTTGTGTTTTTCTATGATAAAATGTGATAAAATCACAGTTGTATCTGGTGTTAAATTCAGGGTTGAAATCAGGGTTGTATTTGGCATTAAAATCAGTATTGTTTCCCATTTTTTTCTACTATACTCTGTCCAATTAATAAAAACTGAAATCAGGGTTCAAATGAGGTCAGTTTTGGAAATACGGTTGAAATCAGGGATCAATTTTAAATTCAGACATCATACTCTACGGCTCTGTACATGTGATTTTCCTACTGATTACCCATCATGCCTCACCATCTCCTGCTCTGCTTCCAAATGATCTTATTTTACTCTGTGTTCTCTGTCAGATTATTAATGTCATTGCTTAGACAAAGCGAATAATGACCTTGAGTGAAACTGTGATAAGTAACTCCCATCTTAATGAACTCACAATGGATCAGGCTTTTACATTCTGTAGATTTGTGGGTTTTGTATGGGACGTAGATCTGACTCAGCCTGTCTCTGTCCTTGTCTTCCCTGTCTCTGCTCACTTTTTAATCAAAACCTCCCACTGTAATTCTCCAGGAAAAACATCACATTTTAATTCACGCCTGAAATACATTCAAACTTGTCTTAAAAAGTTGGGCGCTCCAGCTGGTCACTGTAAACTGGGCCACAGCCTCTGCAGCTCTGTGATTATGCAGCACAAGGACATACAGTGGGTACATGTCCCCCCTGTTACCCACAATCCCTTGCTGTGCCCTCATTAGAAGCAGTGCAGGTAACTCCGACAACAACTTTCTCCTCAGGTGCTCAGATACAGTGGAGCCTCGAGCTACAGCACTGCCACCGCCGCTGTTGTTTTAAATTTGCATGAGGAAAAGTGCAGCTTCAGCTTTTTCACTCTTTTTGGTAATAAAAATGGGGCTAACTTTTCTTGGATTCACTAAAATGCCACAAGAGGTAAAAATGTAGATGCTGCCTACAGTAAGCCATGTCTAAGAAAAAGATGCTCCACCCTACTGTAAATTATTTAGGAAATGCTATTAATATGCTAACATAATGCTATGATAACAATACATTTAAACTTTTAGCCTTTAAAACTAGCATTACTTAATGTCTACGGCTACTTGTTTTTGCCATTGTTGAACTAATGCAGTTCTCATTTGTCTCTTGATCTAAGTGTTTAAAAGGGGTGCAAATAGAGCCCAATATTAGTACTCAAAATCTGTACTCAAGTAATGTTAGATAAAAAAATCCTCAAATAGAAGTAAAAGTAATCAACAAAATTATAAAAAAAAACAAAATTTACTTAAATTACTTTTTTTTTTTTTAGTAGTATTACTACTACTACACCTTTGAGCTTACCCACTTTATAAAATACTTTTATGTATGGCAGAGTCCTGCTCTTGTCTCTCCAGAGGATCGTGCTCCTTGATCCTTAGGTGGGATGTCACACCGTCTCTCTGATTGGAGTCTGTATGTCCCTCCCTGTCTTACTCTGGGTTCTCCCTCTTTACTCCGGCTTCCTACCACTGTCCAAGGTGAATGGATGATCCTAAATCGCCCCAAGTGAATGAATGTGAGAGTGAATGTCTGTCAGTGTCTCTGTGTCCGCCCTGCGACTACTTGGCCACTGTCCAGAGTGTACCCCGCCTAAGGCCCTTAGTTGCTGGGAAAGACTCCAGTCACCCATGACCTCTAACAGGTATAAACAGAAGAATATGAATGAATGAATCTCCTGCTGCCCTGAGGATTGTATAGAGTATGTACTATAATAAAACTGGAGTGATATTTTTAACAGTGACTGGAGAACAGCAGCACATTAACATGGCCCTGTGTTTGTGGCGTCACCAGGAGACTCATTACACCAACCATGTGTGGATGACTTCATTACACAAATCTGCCCACCTGAAAATGAAAAAATAAGATGCACCACTCAAGATGTAACATTAAGTCAACAAGCTAACAAATCTGTGGTACCAGGCCTCAGCTCTCAGCAGGTGTGGAGAAAACTATTATCATATCTGATTTCACTACCTTCATGTACTGAGAGACCAGAGAGCTGTGAGATTGGATACAATGTAAGAGTCTACCTGACCCGTTAAAAAAAGACACCATTAATACTGTACATAATACAGTACACAATTTTGAGCATCTCAATAAGCAATCATAAGCATTTAAAGCAATTATTTTATATGTTGCAAAAAATGTGTTGTTGTACCAAGTGAATAAAATTTGTTGAGAGACTTTGTGGTGTTGTGCAATCAACAAATAATATCTTTAATGTCATCCAGAAATATACAGATTATATTTTAAATTAAAATGGATCATGTCTTTAATCATATAGTAGTATACTGTAATAGCCCTCAACAGTGCACGCCTCCCTCTGGTGCCAGAAGTAAATTTTCCAATTAATTTTTCCCATAGACTTTTCAAAAAATGGTATATTAAGAGTTCAAAAGATTGCCGGGGGCTAATCAGCTCTGTGGTAACTCATGATGATAACACGATTCATTTCTATCAAAAAGATTATGGAGAACTTGAAATTTCAGCAAAACGTGTTTGTTTAAAAAATAGGATTATTCAAACAGGCGTCAATGAAGCAAAACACAACTCCAGGTATGTTTTTGATGAGGGATCATTTCAACACAAACGAAAGCTTAAAAAAAGGTTGATTTTGCATAATATAGCCCCTTTAAGACATTATATAGTCTTAATACACACTCCTATAAGGGCAGCTCCCATTATCTGTTGAGTTAAAGCACAAAAAAAGAGAAACATTCATAGAAAAAAGTGAAGAATTGCATAAATATTGTCAATGAAGATGTGTTGATGAAGATGAAGATGCTGAAAAAATACAGCTGCTGATTCTCATTGGTTTAAAGCTAAACTAAGAGCTAGAGCAATTATGTTTTGTCAAATTGTTGCAGTTATAAAATATAAGGAGGAGGAGTAGCTGTGCTGGCGTGGGAGGCTGATGACGTTGTAAAATCAAATACTGAGGTCCAAGTTTCATTTATAGCCAACAAACATGGTTACTATTAAACAACTGAGAACTCTTCCCTTAGAAACGTTTGAGTTATCCTTGAACAAAAAGGATTTCCACCATCTCTAGACTTGTCCCTCTGCTGTGCTCTGACTGTCGCAGCTTCCTGAGCCACAGGAGAAGTACGGACATGAATATTGTATCTCTGCTGTACACAGTGTAGAGTGGTGTCTGAGTTGGCAGCAGTCTCCAAAAGGTGAGAACTGAGCCAGGACGTCTCTGGCGCGGCTTTACCAGGATTCACGAGTTTATATGAACTGGGACACTGCGTAACCCATGATTTAAAGCAGCAATGTATTTTAATTAAAAAGAGGTATAGTCTGCTTAACATACTCATTAAAACAGCGTACTGTTTGGCTGGGACCCAGCGTTTATTAGCACTAGACTTAATGAAGAATACCCTCAACAGTATGTAAATATTGTTCTTAATTGTACTTCTCTTTACAAAGTCCACTTGTGTATTGTGCTCATTAAAGACTTTAATTTAATCACTTAAGTTGTATTGTTTTACACAATAACATACTGAAAACAAATGCAAATGTCTGGGGCTATATTATTGGAGTGCAGCATCCAGGAGGTGATTAAAATGCAGCGAATAAAAACAGTGATATATTTTGTTTATAGGCCGCTGTGTTGCACTTGAGGGTAAGCAGATCACAGAACATTTTCAGTATAGACAAAAGAGCAGTAGCCAAAAACACTGCATTAATGAGATTATTCTTACTTCACCAGATTATAAAAAACATAGCATAGCACTTCAACGTACTTGAAGTGACCATCACTAATCACACAATCACACAATCAAGGAAAGGTGATGAAGTGTCCTCCCCAAGGACACAACAGCAGTGTGCAATGCTGGTGACGGGGATCGATCCACCAACCCTCCAGTTTGTTAGGGTTAGGGTTGTTTTTTAGCTAATTAGTCTAACCCTTCTTTTTCTTGACAAAACAAGTCTGATCTGACTCAAATGCTATGAGTCGAAAAAATTGACTTCTTTGAACAGTGTAGACATAGAACAAAGATACAGAACGCTTCATACGAGCCAAGTCTAGACATGATTCTCCTGACGTAGTATGAGAATAAGTTGTATGACATTGATCATTCTCACAGAAACATACACTTAAAGATCAGAACACATTGATTTCTTTTTTCTTTGACTCCACTTGGACTTGTTGTTGTCCAACAATCCAAGTTAACACAGCTCTGCACAACTTCGAGTGCACAATCACTCCATTCCCACTCTATTCTTAAGTATAGCTTTAAATACAGTTTCAATTGTAAGCTGCTACAAGGCTGCAGTTATTTGACCTCTGAAGGGTGTGCTGAGCACACCCTTGCATCCTCCGCTGGTTCATTTCTACAGACAAATCTGGAGCTAAAATACTGCTGACTATGGGCTTTCCACTCCGGCTGGCGAGGGATGACCTGCCAAAAGAGATCAGGGAGGCAAACGCATTGACTTAGAGTTGCTATGATTCACTGTTTAAAGCTGAACTACTCGATTTTACTACTGCTGTCCTGAGCGCTGTTAGAAAGAAATCTGTTACTTGTGGCATTTCTGACCCCCCACTCACCAACCACAACAGTATAGCTACTTTTCTGCTACTTTGCCTCCTTAAGATACAAATATATGACATCAAACTGAAGTGTAGAACTCACCTTAAACTTCTAACTCTGAGTTCATCTTTAAACCAATGAAAAACAGTGTTTATCTTTGTATTTTTATTTGTTTTTGCTTGTTCAGCCATGTTGTGAACCTCTCTAGACGTATCATGTGTGCAGACAGGAGTGGTACCATGTCCAGTGTGTGTAATATCGCTGTGTGGGACGACCTCTGGAGCTCATATTGAGGATCTGATTCACTTGTCACTTGTCAAAAGCTGCTGAGCCAGAGCAGAGCAGATGATTGGACGTTAGTTCTTGCTGACCTGGTTTCATCAAAGGCAGCTGAGCACGTTATGTGGACATCATCAGCTCCTGACATAAGAGGACTTTGGGCCAAGTACTTTTAAACAGAGCTGGACAGTAACTAAATACTTTTACTACAGTTACTTTAGAAATTCAATAGGAAGAAAATAAAGCACTTATTTTACTCATGAACTTACAGATAAATATATTGTTTTTAAGATGTGTTTCCTTGAATACATTTTTTTTGTAGGAAAATAAATATTTTTAAGTATTTTTGTAGGTACAAGGGTGTGGTAGTTCTAGTAGTCAAAGTAGTAGGAGTATTAGTAGTAGATTTTGTTGTGTAGCTACCAATACAAATTATTTTGTACTTGAATATACTGATTATACTGATATACTGAATTTTTCCCTAAAAAATATTTTGTAGATTATTTTCACTTCTACCTGAGTAGCAGACCACTTTTTGTATATTACAGGACATGCCAAATAAAAAAAGACAATTTATCTCTTCCCTTTTCAGGGAAGTCACGATGCCCAGAAAAGTAGAGTTAAAAATATCTCAAAACTCAGTTCTCTCTTCTGTATGTTAAATGCTTTATAAAAATCTTAATTTTTAAACAGAGGGAGCATTGACACCAGCTGTCTATGGTCCTTTTTAAAGTGCACATATCCATTTTTCAAACTGTCTGAAATATATTTGGACACCGTAGCATCAGTATTTCACATTACATGCATAAAACATAAATTAGCACCACTATTAGCAAAATGACGCTGACAGATAGATAAATGATCTGCTTCATAGTAAGCACTTAAATCATCAGAACAAGTCTGGTGACGATGCTTTAGAAAAACGCTGGAGCACTTCCTGGTTGCACGTGTCGTAGAGCGGTGAAACTGAGCATTTTTAGCTCTTAAGAAGGGCAGCGCCCCACAAACAGGATTACTCAAACATGCGTGGATGAAACAAAATACTACTCCAGGTCTGTTTCTGAGGTGCGCACAACATTAACATGGTTAACAGCTCAGAATAGGTTCTCTTTAACTGAATATGGTCTATTTTTTCCTAGTTACTTTGTTAGGTGTAAAAAAACTTACTGTAACCCTGCAAACTGTGAAATATGATGTCAAACAATGTCTTGGTATTTTGTGATTTATTTCAACAGTGGACAGTATTATTTAGCATCTTGGAGCCAGTCCTATTGTACATTAGTCGTGTACTGTATATGTATCCCACACAGAACAAAGACATTTTAAACAAACTCTTCAGTTTTATCATTTACATGGATTCAACAGTAGTCACCTTCACCTCAGGGTGATGACCTCCACAGTCCTCTCTGCACCGTCCCATGTCGACTATTTTTTATTACTATGCTCTATGGGTCTTTGAGCTGAGAAATACTTCCCATCTTTGGTACTGTATAAAACCATTCATCTACATTTAGACAGAGTTACACACCTGTACCGCTCCCTGGTGGTTCACTCCTCTACTGTATTGAATGAGTGCTGTGGGTTCGGGACGTCCCACTGGTGCTGTTCATATCAGTCATACAGCTTCACTACAGTATAATTTAGGGCCATCTGTCTCCAGTGACTTATCTGTACATTACTATACATTACAGGGTTTAACACAGGTTTTGATCGATGGCCGGTGACTGTTCAGCTCAATTATGCTTCATTCAGCCTCACTCCGGCCAGCAGCCAGAACTGTGCCATCTTTGTCATATTTCTTCAAACCACTGCTACATGGTGATATCAGCTGAACTGTAAAAATACATTATTCTACGTCACCTTTAGGGGTGTTACACCTGCATTTGTAATAAAATAATTTTGAGAAATAACTTCTATTCATGATTCAATAAAAATAAAAAAAAGTCGCCATTAATACAAATGGGTCATTTAATTAAACCAGTTGAGAGCCACTTCTATAAAACATTACTGAATATTATATTCAGGCAAAAACAGTCCCTCTGAAACACCATAAAAGCTTGTCTGGTTCAGTGCAGTCCCAATGCACCTGTACACTCATATTTCACCTCTATCACTGTGAGCTAAAGCCCAGCAAATCACCAGGAACACAATTTACTGCTGTCATAGACTTTCTATTACAGGTCACAACAAACAACAAAAGACTGGTCCAGCCATTAGAGACACCCAGTCAACAACAGTGCAGTGTGTGTGTGTGTGTGTGTGTGTGTGTGTGTGCGTGCGTGCGCGTGCGTGCGTGTGTGTGTGTGTGTTCAGAAACTCACCATGTTTATGGAGGAGACTGGTCCGATGCTGTTCACATAGATGTCCACATCGATGACGGTCGGTTTAACTGAGGAAAAACAAATCATGGATGTATCAGAAGTAAAGCTGAGTTGTTTTCTTTAGGGTGTAGATAAAAATTTGTGGAGATACAGAAATGAAGGAATCCATTTTGCAATTGGCATTTACGTATTTAATATTAATGATAGGTTAGATTTATATTGTGCTTTCCAAGCCTAATCTTCTCAAAGTGCTTTATATTAGTCCATTATTCATTCACTCCACAGTCACACATTTGTGGTGGGGAGCGCCCTCTTTAGCCACAGCTGTCCTGGGGCAGATTGAGGGTGACATGCCAACAGCTGCTCTGACCTCCAAAATCCTACTAACACATTCATACACTGCTGCCACAAACACTGGAGGCACGGTGGATGAAGTGTCTTACCCAAAGATACAACATCAGTATGATCTACCTACTGAGCTACTGCCGCCCCCGAAGCTCAAAGTTGTTACTTACTTGGTAAGTGTAGTATAGAAAGTGATAATACTTCTGTTACTAAAAGTTCTGGGAGAGTTTTGATCGCTCTTTATTTTCTTTTTACTCAGTAACAAAGATCTGTAGATGCACCTTTACAAAGTGTTAGCAGCATTACAGAATACATACATATATGTAAAGAGATCCAAGAAATGCTTTTAGTGCAATGAATAGATAGCCCACATTTCTTAAGAAGTCACACTTTAGTCAGTGAATGTTATTCTGCTCTTCTACTTTCTATGAAAGGATAAACACATTTCAGTGGTTAAAGAAAGCAATGAATCAAAATTATTATCAGGAACCGTTTTTACACAGATAGTCATTAGTTAGACACAATGGCATCACCTGCCGTCCTTAAGTCCGGTCTGTGGGAGAAAAATACTAACGGCAGAATAAATGACTGAGAGCTTACAGTGTGCCGCTCCACACTAATGGCTTCGACAACTACAGTGACCTGTGTGTGACTCAAAGTACCCACCAACTCAACTGCACTCAGTGACCGAAGTCTGCAGAGAAAATCTACTCAAACAATCATTGGTAGTGAAGTGTTGTATAAAGAGGCAGCATGAATCAGAATGTCATAACAAATACAGGAGATGTGGGCCTGGTTTAGGTAAATTATTAGATTATACTTAAATGTTTAAAAATATTATGCTTTTGTTTATAATATTTAAACCAATCTTGAACTTCTCTAGAACAGCACTGCATTTTTTACAACGTTTAAAAACATTATCTAACTAAAAGAAAACGTCTTCAATAAGTACCCTACTGGTGCTATAAAGAAACAGGTTTGAGACCAGCAGAGGGCAGCAGAGTGCATGGCTGTGACATCTTTTGAATAATCAAAGATCAAGAACTTTTTATTAGATGTATGAAGGACTGAATAATCTAGTGAAGTGTCATGACAAACACATTAAGTAACACTTTTAAAAGCTTTTAGTCATATTTTCAGAGACCAGCAGAGGGCAGCAGAGTGCACACTGTCGCCATCTTTTGATCATAGTTTAAAGAATAAAAAAAACTTCCTTAAACTTTTTGTATGATGCCATTTTACTACAAAATGAAAAATAGCTGTGAGGAATCAGTGGAAACAGAGCTGTACACAATTTTTAGGATAAATGAATGAGAGCAGACTGGATGTAGGGGCTTGTTGATTGGTCAGTGCTTACTGGAGTGGGCGGAGCTTTGTGGAATCGAGCGTTTTGAGGCCTCAGAATGGCTCAAGAACAGAGGATTACAGGCGTGAATGAAGCAAAACACAGGTATGTTTCTGTTGAGGGGAATAGCATTATAAGTAACAGAGCAGAAAGCTCAGAAAAGTTGATTTTGCATAATAGAACCCCATAAAAGATGAATTTCACTCTGCAGACACAAAAGAAACTCACTGTGCATGCTCTGAATTGCTCTGATTTTTTTGGAGAATGGTGTAATCTGCTGTACCCACATGACATTGAACAGGGATATTTTGCCAAATGCTTTGATCTGAGTATATATATATATATATATATATATATATATATATATATATATATATATATATATATATATATATATATATATATATATATATATATATATATATATATAAACTCTTCACAAGAATATTTGTGTAAGTGTAGCTGAGCCCATATAGTTTAGCTGATGGTTTGTTATTCACTGTTAAAAACAAAATAAAGGATTGTGTTTTCTAACAGTATTGCACCTTAACTTATATTCACATACATTTGTACAAATAAAACAGGACCGGGTTTGACAAGTGCTTTGTTTGGCAGCAGTGTGATGCTATTCCCATCTAACTCCTCATCTCACAGCCTGATTTCACACTGGTGTATAGTATCATTCAGAGCAGGGACATGTAAAGCTCTAAGTGACAGGTGTGACAGACGCTGCTGGGAGCAAGCACATTAACACAGACAGACCTTCTCCATCACTCCACATTAGACCTGTCTGTGATTGTGTGTGTCTCAGACAATCAGGTCCACACACAGCAGTTTTACACCTGTCACTCTGCTCTGCAAACATGTGGCTCACCAGAGTCTACTCCACTGCACAGGCAGCAACACAATATGGCTCTCATTCACCATTCAACTGAACATTAAGGCTAAATCAATTTAAATAGTAAAGCCTTATGATGGCTATGGCTGCAATTTTGTCAAATACAAAACACTGGTGACTGTCAAATGCAGGGCCACTTGAGCCACTTGAAAATGGTGTGGTTACATGGCACTGAGGACATTTTAATGTCTTGGTTTGACCACAGTCAAACTTTTACAACACATGTACATTTTTTTGCCAGAGCAGTATCTCCAGTTTCTTTTAGCATGCCTAGATAAGGCAAGAGGATAGCATCATATTAGCTACTACTGCTGGTATACAGCAAACCTAAGTGCACTGAATAAATCACTGGCACAGTAGAGTACATGAGGCATTAACAGCAAAGATTCACTATTAATGCCTCTGTAAAAATGTAAAAAAAAAAAAACAACATTTGGAAAAACACCAGTTAAATGGCTTAATAAAGCTAGCCCTGTCTGTAATTTGCATGTAAGGATGTTCATCTCAAAAACTAATTACTAAAAATGGGTTGTGCAATTTGGTGGAAGAAGGTGGGATGTACTCGAGAAATAGAAGCTTACCAACTTACTGAGCCTAAACCTCATTTAGATAAATACACCAATTGCTACAGTTTAAAGCCAATAAAACACTGTTGTGTTTTTATCCCCAAAACATATTTTGCATAGTAATATCTTTTCTGAGGATTTATAGATTGGAATAAAAAGATAAAAAAATCTAATTATAACAATTTATTTCCCCAGTCTGCATTTTCTCAATCTGTTCAGCAGCACCAACACCAACTCACAGCTCCACGGACAGCTAAAACAACCCAGCTCTCTACAGCACGGCCAGAGCTAACCTAAAAAGAGGCATTAGAGAGGCCAAGCTGGACTACAGGTAGAGGATCGAAGACTTGGACTACAACACCTTTCCTAAAACACAGAGACAACACACCAACCATATACTCCAACCAAGCAAGACAGGACACAGACAAATATTAATAATTCTACATTTTACACCAGTAATACTGACCTTACCTTGTTGTCGTTAACTTGAATCTCACTTTTTTGGGAAGAGGGACAAATGCCTAAATGTGCAGTACAACCAAAAGTGGAAGGTGGTCACTCTTAGTAAACATGTGGCAGTGTTGTTAGACCTTAACTACATCATCAAGTCAAAACAGAAAGAATCCAGAGTTTCAATCTATTGGACTTATTGCCTTTGTCTCATTTATTCTCAAATATCACAGTAACATTTTGCACCAAAAAGGGCCCAGTGGAGTTAACATCATTATTAAATCATATTACCCACACCTGAAGACAAAGGCCTAAGAGAAAAGCTCATTATTGTGGCAAACCAATTGGACTGATCAGTATCTCTATTTCAGATTATTACATTGCCTCTAAAAAAGGATCTCGCTAAACAAAGAAATGATTTTATAAAGTTTCTATTAGCGATGTGACCGACAGTAAACTCTCTCTGTAATATTAGCTAAGAATATATCCCTAGTGTTTCTCTGGTGTTGATGACATTATTAAGGCGACCCTTTTAGCCAAAGCCATGTAAAATATAAGGCTCTGAATGTTAGTGATTGGACATAAAGGGCATGTTCTACCTTCACGAACAAGTTACTGTACAATTGCTTTTCCATTATCACATTTTTCTTGCTTCTATTCTGAGATAAGTACCTACTTTACAGTGCATTAAAACATGCTTTGTACAATGATGGCTTCTTTCCAAACTCAAAGGCCACCATCTTGAATACAGAGCAAATGGAAAGGTACCAGAGATGAAGAAAAATGCTGCTTGTTATAATGCCATTATCAGCAGAGAGCTAAAAACAGAAGTAGCAATCTGCAATAAAATTCATGTAAAAGAAAGAAATGTTGAATTTATTATCAGACATATTGGGCAGGCAACAGTCTATCCCCACAGAGCTGCTATGAGTCTAGTTTCTACTGCAGCCCAAGAACACTGATCAGAATAGTACAGGCAAGTTCACTAACTCTCCTCCCAAAAAATGTATCATTCAACTTTGGGAACAAATTGTTTGGGAACACTTTGGCCTCTGGTCCCAAATGCAGTCTGTTTTATCCCCATCTGTCTCTTTCACACACAAATATCTGTTCTTTTATCTACATATGTGGCTAAGATCTGAAAGTTAGCTTTAAATACAATATATATCTTAAAGGTACTGCAGTCTAAATCAAAACAATGGTCTGTGGGTTGCCAGTCTTTTCACTTTTCTGATTGGACGATCGGCAATGCGTGGGTTTAGAGCCAAAACAAAAAATTTAAACATAAACAACTTGGGCATTATGTAAAATGTTTGTTTTATTGTTAATAAATGAGCAGTATCATTGTTATCAGTAAAACTAATATTTGATTTAAACATGTTTACCTCATATCTTGGAACACGTGGGTAATTGTTATGAAATATAAAATAAATATACAATATACTCCTCATAAGGGATGTAACGATTCTTTGTAAATCGGCAAAAAATCGATGCATAAGAGAGAAATTTTTAACCGGTGCAGAAAAAAATTAATCGCGATGTCCCTTTAAACACCATGCAGGCCATCAAAGTTTAATGATATGTAATCTGGCTCGCATGTTTGGCGCTACACATCATTACCTGACCATTTTACAGAAGAGAAACATGAATTTATATAAAGTTTTAGTTTGCAGGACTCGTAAAATCATTAGCCCGACATGTTGGAAATTTGAAAAGACTGCACAAGAGCTTCATTACTCGGAGCGGCTCAGAAGAGCGCTCCCTCACCTCTTGCACAGACGGAGGAGCGCGCACACAGCGCACAGGGAAAAAAACAACAACAACAAGCCCAGGGCAAATGGCTAGAAAGACACATCTGAAGGTATTATTTAGGCAGCACCTGTTCGCACTGTTTACCATCGTTCATAAAGTAGCTTGTTGTTAGCAGCGAGCTAAAGGAAAACTAAGTGGCTAACAGCAGCTAAAGTTTATCTTAAGTTTCAGTGGCCCCTCACCCGAAGACTTGACTTTTATTAGGCCCATTATATATTACTGAGGCACGAATTCATGACAAGCTGCTTCTCTGTGCATTGCTTGCTACTAAAGTGTATTTGTTTTCAGAGGAGAGTAGAAAGGTGTTAATAAAAGAAATTATTTTACTTTTTTTTATTTTTACATGTCACTGTTTTAATATCTACTTTTTAAATTCAATTTCAGTTAATAAGAAGAGACACAAATCGTGACTTCAGTGCATCGTTACATCGCTACTCCTCATAGTACCATTAAGGTTAAAAACGTAGGGAGAGGAGGGACTTTCAGTAAAATATTTTCGGGTGATTAAATAAAGGCACCAGCTACAACGGTAAAGCAATAGAAATGTTGTTGGAGGATTTTTGCTGTTTTGTGTTGTTATGTTATGTTATGTTACTTTTTCTCATTGCTATAACAACTATTGCTAAGGCAGATTTGATGTTTGAGTACGCATTCACAAGCACATGATATCACAGTGCATGCATATTTGGCCAATCTGTGCCGTGCCCTCTTGAGGAGGGGAGGAGTAAAAGCAACCTATGTGCCGGTACACGGGCAGGTATGGCTTAACAGTAAGTTAAGTAACAATAAGTCAGCAAACCTAAAACCCGCCGACCTGTGACAGTACAGTCAACCTCCTGGGTCAGGGGTCAAATCACAACTGGTTCTGACAGCGAATGTGTAGGCTAGAGCTTAACAAGATGGGTTTTAGTCAGTTTGTGAACTCACAAATCTTGCTGCACAGTAACTGTAATGCTCCAGTAAAAACTAAACACTCACTACAGCAGCTGTAATTTGAGGCGCAGGCTGTGACTTGTCCACTTGACCTCTTACAGAAGAATAAAAGACACCTGAATCAAAGAGGAAACTATCGTCACAGTGAATAAAAGATGCAGATGACATTTTTATCTCCATGTACAAAGAGTGCTCATGTTGCACAGGTCTTGGCTAAATTGGAGATGAGCCGACCACTTATTATTTTTCAATCTGCCGCCAATCACAGTAATGTCACGGACCAAGCCCATAACACAGGCTCATATTTCTCACTGAGGATCTATGTGTTTGAGCTCTATTCTTTGAGACAGAAATAAATGGTGAGGTGTGGGCTGTAAAAGAATAAAGACAATAGGTAGTTGAGCTAATTATGTCTCTTTGAAAACCTTTGGAGATGAATTGCATTACTTTCTTCATTATGCACACACTAATTGTGTGGCAGGCTGCAATTCTGCACCTACAGAGTCACTTAGCAGAAGGTAGACCTGGACTAGTCATTCAGAAAATAGGGACATCTCATTAACTTTAGACAAATAGATACCACTGTATTAATTAGTACTTGCCCGGCTTATGTTTCAGAGAATCTGTCGAGGAATATGAGGAATGTTGGTCAGTGACTAAAGACTTAAACCTCAGCTAACCCACCATAGTAACATATTTAAGACAATATGTGAGCCATACTTTTATTTATTTTTGTAAATATGGGTTAAAGCTAGTAACAATTAATCCTTCAGAATGTGAGAGAGAATGGCTTTTTTATATGAATGTCTTGATTGACTGGACAGGGTGCACTCCAGTTAAGGCCCATAGTTACCCATAGATACTATTGGAAATAAGCAAAAGATGAATTAATGAAATACAATGTGTCACAGAGGAGTTTAATGTTATTTTTTTAGCAAATACTTTTTAAGGTAGAGCTCATAATTAGCACTGTATGTAGCAACATTTGTTCACTTCTAAAGTCCACTGTAATGTGAAGACAATGGGTGGACAATGACAGTAAGCAGTTACTTAAAGCCTGAAAATCCTGCAGTTTGAGGACAGCAGAGCTAACCTCTGTCAGATTTATGTGTCATTATAGTGAGCAGACAGTGATGAACAGACCCATAGAGACATTAGCTAATCTCTCTCGCTGTACAATGGAGACCAGCCTTGATAAATGGATTCAGATCAGCAAATAGAGCAGGGCTTTCTAGTCTTTCTGATACAGCCTACTACGACATGTCTTAGCTGCTCCAGCACAATTAGATACAGTATGTCCTTGTCAGGTCACATTAAAGTGCTATGTGGAGTTAAAAATGCAGTTTGAGGAAAAGATTGGAGATAAGAAAGCAAGTAGTAATTAAATGCTTTGTAAGTGATACCTCGACTTATCTCTTATGAAGCTGTCTTATGAATCAAAATGCCAAAATGTCCTTTGACCGTCTGCGTCCTTACCAAGGGGACCTCTTCCTGTTTACAACTGTTTACTGATAAATCCCTGAGACCTCTTGCAGCGAGTATATGATCCTGAGTGGGTTTGGATCACATGGAAAACATAATCCATCTTTGATTTCCCATCATGCACCAGCACCAAACACTAAACACTGTGTGGTTGAAAGAAAGTAGATAAGTAGACAATTACAACTCTGCCAAGGCATTAGAAGATTCATGTAAAAAATATTGTTTGTTCTTTTTCCCATTTGTGACTTTTCCTGAAAGGTTTCTGAAAACTGTGTGGTGTGGACGTCTGTGTGTGAGTGTATGTGTGGGTTGTGAGAGGGTCTGTGGGTGGGTGTAGGTGGATGGGTGTGAATGTATGTATACATAGATACTTTATCTGTTTACTTGGTTGTTTTTTTTTTTTTTTTTTTTTTTTTTTTTGACATTTCATTGGTTTCACTTTTAATCTTTAT
This sequence comes from Bostrychus sinensis, assembly GCA_020698575.1. Classification (NCBI taxonomy): domain Eukaryota; kingdom Metazoa; phylum Chordata; class Actinopteri; order Gobiiformes; family Eleotridae; genus Bostrychus; species Bostrychus sinensis. Next base: position 25,915,995 of record CM036246.1, read on the forward strand.
TATTCATTAAGTGTAATATTTCTGTATCTGTCAAAAGCCCTTCTAGGGACAGGTGTTTTGCGAATTTGCCTTGGCTATAAACACTGTGATACTGACATTGGATTACTTTGAGAAGATAATCTATATTTATTGTATCTGTCCCTATCAAATAAACTATAAATAAAATAAAAAATCTGCATGTAACATTTTAAATGATGTTGCTAACAACGGGGGTCCATGGTTAACCAATTGATTGTCATTAAAGGGGCTATATTGTGCAAAATCAACTTTTCTAAGCTTTCTACTATGTTATTGTTCCTTCATCAAAAACATACCTGGAGTAGTGTTTTGCTTCATTCTCAAGTAAGTCCTATATTCTTTGGCACAAAACTCTCCCATGAGCCCCTGCCCACTCCAGGAAGCACTGACCAATCAATAAGCCGTCTACATCCAGTCTGCTCTCATTCATTTATCCAAAAAACAGTGCACAGCTCTGTTTCCACTGATTTCTCACAGCTGTGTTTGATTTTGTAGTAAAATGGCATCAGACAGAAGTTTAAGGAAGTAGAGTGTTTTTTTTTTCTTTGATTATGTTCAAATGCAATACTGCACTCTGCTGCCCTCTGCTGGTATCATCACCTGTTTTTTTTTTTATGGCACCAGTAGTCTCTTTCAGTGAGATACTTTTAAAGGTTGTAAAACGTGCAGTGCTATTCTAAAAGTGACCAAGATTGTTTTAAAAATATGAAATAAAGCATAATACTGTATCCCCTTTAAGGTCGTGCTTGATCACAAATTTTATTAACAATCAATAATTATGTTGTAAAATACAGTACAGGATGTCTTTAAATTAAAACGATGCCACTTCTTTTATTTTGTAGTTCATGATTGTCATCTAATAAACTGCTGCTGTACAATAATTTATATATAAATGTAGACATCAGGTGGTGTCATGCATATAGTTAATGGTAAATAGATTATTGCTTTATAAGGCCACCAAATTAGACTTAGGTTAAAGAAAATGTACAAAATGTCAGTCCCTTTTACCAACAGATCAAATTGGTAATTTCTTGCAATGATAAAGAATCATACAGTAAAGACGTCCTGGGCCCCACAATAACACCAAATACTAATAAAATAGGTTTTTATATGCATTTGAGCAGAAATTTTATATTTTCACTCTTTGCACGGAGATACTATAAATATCTATATGTTGTTGATTGGTTTTGTTTATTTTGATCGCTATTAGCTAAAGACTTGACAACTGCCACTCTTTCTGAGGGATGACAATATTAACAAAGCCTCTATGCTTTCATGATATAACAACATACTTTACATTACTTTTACAAACTGGGAATGAAATTGTAATAGATATCCACAATTTAATTCCACCACTTTTGGGTAGTCACTATAATACTGTGACTCTCAAAGTCACTAACATTAAAATATTGCATTTCAGTTGTTGTGGTACTTTTTTGACCATGTGTACAACAATTTTTTGGGCATGTTAGCTAGCCTCAGTGAGTCATAATTGGTCTTATTGAGCACAAGCTCCAGTGTACTATCTGTGCTGGTCATACTCCTGGATAAATAGAGAGTTGTGGATGAAAAACCCCCAAAAGAAAACAAGCTTGCAGCGTTTTTAGGCACCACACTTTTGTAATGACCTGAACTGTAACCCTTGAATGTTTCTAAGACCAAGCCTATTCTGTGTCTCTCTCTCTGGTTCCTCCTGCGAACACTGCACTCATTAATCACTCGAGTGAACAGGAAGTCCCCATGACATAACTCCATGTGGGAAACTCACTGCCTGTTCCCCAGGCCCACAGAAAAAGCCACAATGACTGATGGTACAGAGGTTTCTCGAGCTTCTCCTCTCACTGTTCGCACTCATTACTACAGTAGAAGAAATGCCACGAGCTCTGAAATATTCAAAACGCAGAACAGATCACCTCCCCCAGGGCTAACTGTACCATGGACCATCATATGTCACCACTGAGTACCAGGACACAAGCCAGATAATGAACATGCAAAAGGTAATTGTACTCAAACACCAAGCATACTCTTTGTGCCAGTCCCCAGCCCCGAGGGTGAGTGGAACAACCAGCATCTTGCAAGAATGGGAGAAGAAGAATGCTTCCAAAACAAAAAAGAAACGAATTACATGGTAAAGTTAGGCATGTAGATGTGTTGAAGACAAACCTGCAGAAGTTCAAACTGAGCATCAGATTGGAGAAGAAACATTATTTAAAAGACTTTGAACATAGTATTTCAGAAACTGACGATCTACTGGGATTTTTACACACAACTATCTCGGGGGTTCACAGAGAATGGTCTGGAAAAGTGATATTATAATATTTATTGAGCAGCAGCTGGACAAAAACGTTTGTTGATGCCAGCGGTCAAAGGAAGATGGCCAGACTGGTTTATAACAACAGACAAAAAAAAAAAAAAGCTCTGAGGGAAGGTGTGTCAGGAAGGGCATCTGGCATAGAAACCTCACAAAGTACACATTTGAATGATTTGCTGTGGCGACCTCTAAAGAAAGGAGGCAGGACTCTCTGTTACTATTTTAACTACTGTAGTTAAAGATCATTTCGAGCTAATATGTGGGCAGGTGATTACTGAAATCTGCTGGTTGTAAAAGCTACTGAAAAGGCTTTCTTCAGTATGTCAGCCCTAATTTAATCTCATAAATGTCAAAAAGTGGGAAGGGGCTGGGGACTACGCTAATTTGTCCGAACTGTGCGAAGAATGGAAGATTGATGTAACAACAGCAGAGTACATTTGTGGCTCTGTAAAGCACTTAAAGAAAATCCCTCGTAATTATCAGCTGTGCTTGTCCCTTTGTGTATAATGTCAAGAAACATGCCGCCGACACCATAATAGGCTTTCAAAAAGAGATGGAAGAATACACAAGTCAGATGCTGGAAAAAAATGAATGTGAATAAAAGCATTTCCAACAAAATACGTCTTGTGTCTGCAGCGTCACATAAAGTAAAGTACACATTTATTATAAAGGATGGGGATGTGTCTGTGCTCAGTGTGTGACAGTGATTGATTGATATTGTAAAAAATGTGGATGCATACAAGACTGCAGGACTAATGGGTGTAAACCCATAATTACACTGAACAAAAATGTAAACGCAACACTTTTTGTTTTTGCTTCAATTTTAGCTGAACTCAAAGATCTAAGACTTTCTCTATGTACACAAAACATCACATAACATCTATGACACTTTTCAGTCAGGGTTACGGAAACACCACTCTACAGAGACTGCACTACTGAAAGTGTCAAGTGACATTATGATGTCTGCCGACTCAGGGAAATGTACAGTGTTGGTTCTGCTGGACCTCTCTTCGGCCTTTGACACGGTCGACCATCAGATTCTGATAAACCGGCTGCATGATCAGATCGGGATGTCGGGCCTAGTGCTACAGTGGTTTGCTTCATATCTGAGTGGGAGGAGTTTCAGTGTGTCTGCCAACCACATAATATCTACCTTGGTGATCTGCTGTGTGGTGTGCCCCAGGGGTCTATTCTGGGCCCCCTTCTCTTTTTGCTACATGTTCTTCCTCTTGGTCGGATAATCCAACAGTTCAGTGATGTTTCCTATCATTTATTTGCTGACGACCTCCAGATGTACTGCTCATTTAAAACCTCGGAGGTCTACAAACTGAGCTCCTTAATAAACTGCCTGACACAAGTGAAACAGTGGCTCAGTGACAACAGCCTACAACTGAACTCTGAAAAAACAGAAACCCTTATCATCGCTCCAGATAGTGCCACCCCCACTATCAAACAACTCTTAGGCGACTTGAGCCCCTACGCTAGAACGAAACTGAGGAACCTTTGATGAGGATATGTCACTTGAACATCACTCTAGACAGCTGGTGAAAAACTGCTTTTTTCAGCTGCGAAACATTGCAAAACTGAGATCCTTTCTGTCGATAGACGAGCTTGAAATGATTGTTCATGCTTTTGTGTCCTCGTGGCTGGATTACTGTAACCTTGTTACCGTGCCTAAATAAGAAGGATTTGGCTCGTCTGCAATCAGTCCAAAACTCAGCGGCAAGACTTTTAACCAGGACCAACAGGAGGGCCCACATTACACCTGTGTTGAAATCTCTGCACTGGCTCCCTGTTGTGTACCGTGTTCAATTTAAACTGCTGGTCCTAACTTTTTGAGCCCTTCATGGCCAGGCTCCCACCTACATCACTGACCTCCTGAAGCCTTACACCTCGGCCCGGAGCCTGAGGTCATCTGGACAGCATTTGCTGATGGTTCCACATACTTGCTTTAAAACTCGTAGAGACTGATCTTTCAAAGCTGTAGCGCCTCGTCTTTGGAATGAACTTCCCCTAGATCTACGCTCTATGGACTCAGTAGATGTCTTCAAAAAGCACTTAAAAACGTATTTGTTTAGGAAAGCATTCTAGTCCTACTGACTCAGCATCTGCTGATGATTTTACAATGTTTAAGATTTTGCTGTTTTTATATGTTTTTTAAGACTGTGAAGCACTTTGTGACTTTGTGTCTGTGAAAAGCGCTATACAAATAAAATTTACTTACTTACTTACATCTGTTTCTCTCAAATACTGTTCACAAATCTGTTGAAATCTGTGTTATTGAGCTCTTCTCCTTTGCCGAGATCCATCCACCTCACAGGTGTGTGGTTTATCAGATGCTGATCAGACAGCATGAATATTGCACAGGTGTGCCTTAGGCTCTCCACAATAAAAGGCCACTCTAAACTGTAAAATGTCTTAAGATCTTTGCGTTCAGCTGATGAAAAATGGAAGCAAAAACAAAAGTGTTGCATTTATTTTGTTCAGTGTACTTTCCATGTGGTAGTCACCAGTCATTCAGTCTGAGTCTAAGTCAGAGTCACTAAAAACTAGAGCTGCACCATATGGGAAAAAACATCTGATACTCGATAACTATGTTGAACATGGCAATAACAATATTTTAGCAGTATTTTAAATTAGGGCCTACTTTTCTGACACAGTAAGTTAAATTTACTTAAACCAAAAAAGTCCCCATATTCTCAAGTCAAAACTTAACACAGACTAAACCAGGAATAAAACTAAAATAAAAAGGGTAAAAATAAAAGGGTAAATTGTGACTAAATTAAGGAAATTACCAATAAAACTGGACTTTTAACAGATTTTTATTTACATTTTATTCAAGGCTCTGGTAGGAAAATTCTTCAGTGTAAATCTCACGTTATTGAAATATATTTAGATTTTTACAATACATACATGTGACAGATTAGCACTAAAAGTGGGAATCCAAGTCAATAAAAGTCGAGTCCGAAATAATTCTACAATTCTATACAGCGCTTTTCACACTCACACATTCATACCCCAGTGTACGCAGACACAATAATAATCAACAATACTGCATGTTTTCTTGTCAATGGGAAGCCCTAATACTTTATGTCACTGCAATTTTTCCTTCTGTTACAAGAACAAGCCTTTGTCTGCAATATGGTGAATGCAACTGCAGCTTTACTGACTTTATATTCATTACGCATTATGGGTATATGGTAGTGTAAATGATAGAAAAATATAAGGTCTTTTCACATCTGTCGCATTAGGTCCCATTTAAACAGAGACCAAAAACCTTGCTGGAAGACCTGGGCCATATGGTTGAATAATAAAATGTGTGAGGTAGCAAAAAAACTCAAAACGTAATAGTCAGATTTTAAAGACATTTTCATAAAAAGTCAGTAATGGGCCAAGAAAGAAATTGAGTTTTTGGTGTGACTCCAGATCACTCTGTGCGTCCTAGAATTTTTAATATTTTCAGTAAAATGTCCAGTTAGGGCCAAAATACTAACTCCAACCACAAGGAGTCAGTAAAGAAACACATGATGGGCTCTTTAGCTGTGAGATTTAAGGACTTACTGGCTCAATGGATAGAGCCTGTACCCCTTAAACTACAAGATCTAGGTCTGGGGACTGCACATTTACCATTGTGAGACAAAGCCAGATCAGAATTATTGCTTATTATTATTATATGCTCATTATAAGAGAGTAATGTCATTATGATAGAGCGTTTTAGAGAAGTGCTATTAGTTCACATTACAGATGATGAGCTTTAAAGACCACTGCAGACCACACAGCTCCAAATTAGAGCCAAATTAGCATTACATTTGCTGATTTAATGCTAACTATAATGTCAAAGAGGTGAGTGTCTGGCATGTGACTTCATGATAATGCATTACAGAGAAGTCCTATTATTTTCACATTATGCATTATATATTATTAGTTTTAATGACCACCAAGGAGCGCTCCACAGACCCCGACACTGCTGAACATATGGCCCATCATTTAACATGACAATAAATGATCCAGAGACAGTTTTTAAAGGATTCTGTAACGCTACCAGATGGGGATAGAGATACTAACCCCAGCCACAAGGGGTCAGTAAAGGAACAAACGATGTGTTTGATAATGAGATATAGTGGCTTTGTGGTTCAATACATATAACATTTACCCCTGAAGTAGAACTAGCTGTAACACTGTGAGAGACTACACTGTGGAGGAGGTCTACACTTGAAACAATTGTTTCAGATTTTGTTATATCATTCAGAAGGAGAGTGTCAGACATGAGATGACAAGGACTCTTCTTATTTTCACATTATGTGCTTCACTGACCACTACAGAGCAGGGAGCATTAACCTCTGAAATAGAAGATCACTGGCTGAAGTTCAGGTCTGGGCACTGTGTCTTTACCATGGGCTCACAAACTGCCAAATCAGTAATATGTTTGCTTTCATTAAATGGTTAACCCAAATACCCCAATTTTCAAGAGTTTGTCACAAAATAAGTGTCACAAAACATCACAAAAAATGTTTATATTTATATTTTTTCTTCTTTTTTTTTTCCATAAATCTTTTAATCAACTTGTGCTCTGATCATAAATACCAAATATTTAATATATTTAATTTTTTTCTATGGCGGTTATAACAGCCTTATAGGCCAAAGATCACCAAGTACATTTTACATACACATACATTTATTTTTAAGGATCATTTATTCTTGTGCTCTGTAGAATCTAAAAAACAACTCCCATTAAAACCCATTAAAACTGGTTGTAACTTTCTGTTACTACAACAAAATTACAAATCCATCTAAATCAATGTTGTTGGTAATCTTTGACAAACCCAAGGATATAATGACCCCCCCCCCCCCAAAAAAAAAAAAAAATAAAAAAAATAAAATAAATAAATAAATAAAAAAATCACTTTGCATTGAGAATATAGAAATTATTTCATCTATTGTGTGTTTTTTAACAAAAAAAAATATTACATCCACTGGCATAAAAATGGTTAAAAATCGCTAAATAATTTAATATTTGGTATTTATGGTCAGGGCAGAAGTTGATTAAAACATTTATGCAAAAAGAGACGGGGACACTGTTGAAAATGAAGTAATACTAGATCTGTGTTTAGAATATCAAAATTCTGATAAAATACACACCTGAGCCAAATTTCATAAAAAAGGGAAGAACCACTGCACTGTTGCAGATAAATAAACTAAATTTTGTCCTCACTGGGACGCAAGTTAAAAAGGGGACTGTCCAGCATATGACTTGATAATAAAGTGTTTTAGAGAAGTGCTGTTATGTTTACGTTCACATTACACATGATGAGCTTTAATGATGCCACAGCAGGCGTCCTGACACTGCTCAGCTGTACGTCATTTAACATCACCATAAATTACCCCGATGAGCCAGAGCGTGTGCTGAGAATGCCCCTTGTTGTCAAAGTCTGACCAGTCAGAGGCCTCAGACTGTCCCCTCCACAAACACTGACGAGGACAAGGTCAAAAGACTCCAGCACTGTGTCCCAGGCCATGAAAGGACCAAGCATGACAACAAACAGCTTTCTAATGTACTTATCTTTGGTCTGGAGCCGGGGGACTTTGGCAAAAGGGTAATTGTCTTCGGTCCGATTTATCACGCTTTGTTTGAATACAGCTGTACCAGTTCATTAAGCATTAGCTTTAGCACAAGGAGGGAGCGCAGAGGTTTGTGTGGTACAGTAATAATGAGTGTGAGGGAGAGAGATGGATGATCCGGCGGACACTGAAGCAGCTCAGAGTAAAGGTCACATGTTTATTACTTTCACAGGTAGTCACTGTATAAATTCAGAGATCTGCAGTGACTGATAGTGCAAGCAAGAAAAACTGGCTTCCTGCTCGTCTATTAATGTGCCAAAAATAGTTTAGTTTAAAGAAAAGTGACTTTTTAATAACTTTCTACTGATTGACAATTGTAGCTCACAATGTGTCTTACCATGAACCATACATTAGAGAAGAAAAATACAGAAAAGTAAAAGTACAGAGTATCAATGATCAAAAAAGTAACTCCTGCAGAAACATTATTTATGAAAAAAGGAAATGGTTGCCTTTGTGTGTACTGCCATTGACGAGGTAGAGAACATTAGCACGCGTCAGTCATCAGCTGGTTTATTTATACAAAGATTCAGCAACGACAGTAAAGGCTAGAAGCTATAAGTCAGTGGACTTAAAACTAAGTTATACATGGATCACTGTTAAGACTTTGTATCAGTTTCATATAGAGCTCAGTCTCACAGCAGTGGTTTTCTCTACTCCCCATCAGTGAGAAAGATTTTTTTTTCTAGCCATGGGAAAAAAGAAAACCACAGAACCACAGAGAGAGAGATGTACTCTAGGGGTGGATACAAATGCAGCTGATGAAATCTGACAATGCCACACGGACTCCAACAATGAAACTCTGCTGTATTCAAAAGTCTGTCATGTTTTTCACCTTAGATTTCTATGAAAAGGCATTACACAGAGAGGCTATAACTTGCTTCAAAGTGATATATTGAAATAAGTACTTCATTTCAAACTCAATTTCTTTTTATGTCCCTAATGTGGACAACACCTGGAGGCCTCCATGTTGTACCTTTGCGGCCCATCAAGTGACCCCAGACCCCACTTTGGGAACCACTGATCTTCAACAATGACACCTGAATATACTGTTGAATCAGTTTTACTTTCTTCCTGACTAACTACAGCTGTTTATTGTTTGGACTGTTTCATTTGTTGTTGTTTGAGTTTCCCATACTGCAGGAGCTCAGTGTTTTCCAGTTATGGCTGAATAGTTTTACACATTTAAATTGTGCAGTGGAGCAGTGAAAGAAGTTATGGCTTTTGACAGATAACAACCTGTTACATCTTTGGATTTTCACAGGGTTTATGGATTAGCGTAGACATTAACAGCACAGTCTGTAGACAGTTAAACCTTTACACAGGATAATATCTTTACAAACCACATGTGGATACTGTATATTGTGTGACTAATTATAAAAATGTCAGTAAAGGACCAACTCATTAGTTTTAGTAGATTCTTTACCATTGATAGATATACCGCTTAGTGCTTTGTGGATAGAGCATTTATCCCAGAACTAGAAGGTTCATGTCCAGGCCCAGGTGCTATATCATAGTGTCAAAAATGCTGCCACATCCTGGTTTTCTCTAAATACTGCAATGGAATAAAATGTCAAACTTATGTGAAATACAGCCAAAGAGGGTCACAAGCCAGTGTAGTTATTTGCGGCAGTCCCAAGCCTAGATAAATGGAGAGAGGCAGATGATTTGCTGTGGCCAACCCCAGAAGGGAACAGCCAAAAGGAAAGAGGCAGAATGTATTTTTTTTGACTTTATTATTGCATAACAAAGTCAAATATGTAATTTAACCTCTGCTTTAAAACTCTGAATGAAGAGAGCAGGGGTCAGACCAAAGGCAAATAAAACTGAGCCTAAAGTGGCACAGAGCGACATCAAACACCAAGCTGCAAAGTAAGTGGCGTCTCAGAGTGAGAGCGAGAAACGTAGGTCACACTGTGGTCAGACATGGGACTCCTGAGGGCCACCCCAGTGATTATAACACAGGACACCTTTTAGACACACAAATATTCAGTAGTCTATTGCCAAAATACTACATACTACAAACAGAGGAGAACGGAGACCTCCACCAGGGCATTGAGTGGCCCAGACATAAGCTCTATTTGCACAGGATAAGCATTACCCCTGGACCTCTGTAATTTGGGAAATACCCCCCATTGTCAGTGTTTTAGTTGGGCATTCACACGGGATAAGATATGATTTAGTCGATTTTACAGACTTTATTCCAGATATGACGTATTGACAGTCACACTGATTTAAAATAAAAATCTTGTTTCGTTTATGTTGATAGGCCTACTTAATTTTAAGCTACTATTTTTTATGTTGTTGTTACCACCTGCTACGACGCACGTCATCCATTATCTGTCGAGATTTTGCTTTTCTTAAACAGCAGGCGCCCCTCTCTCTTAATCCATTCGCTGAAATACGTCTCTCTTGATCTAACTTTAGCACAAAAAGTCTCCAAACTTTCCAAAAGAGGCTTCATGTTGCTCCAAAAACTTAGCTTAACGTTGCCATGATGATGGAGGTTGTGCTTCCGGGTCGCCTCTTCACCACAGTTTCTTTTCTCTTTTTATATTTGCTTTTTAATCGGAAAAAAAAAAGGAATAATTTCAGAGTAGGACCAAAAGAGACATGTTATTATTAATAAAGTTTAGATACAGACGTAAAATAGACTGTTAAAAGACATTTTGGATCACTTATACAATCTTTAGGAAACAATCTGCCGACAAAAAACAGCCTGATTCACAGACATGGGGGATTCGCACGGGACTAGTATTATCAGAGGACCCCTGTGTTGGCCGAAATATGGAAGGTCAATTTCGGGGGAATTTTTACTGACATTTTTACAGATATGGCAGATTCACACAGGATAAAAATCACAGAAGGGCAGAAGGGTCATTGTTTATCAATTGTACAGTGCAATGCTACAGTCCATCATAATATTGTCCACTTTGCATTACCCTTTCTCCAAAACTGTTCAATACTCATCACTTAAATATGGATTATCATTTAATCTGCATCGACATTTATTGCTTTAGGCTACTACAAGCATAACAGGAATGGGTTTTCCTTTGTTTGATCCAACCACACACCTGTTCTGTAGTGTGTAAAAGCAAACTGACTGCAGAAAGAGAAAATTACATGTCACTGAGGTGTTAGAGCATGTCCACTCTCTATAAGGCCCTAAAGGATATGAAATTTCATAGTCTGTTTTATGATGTGGGGATCTCTGCATGGCAACACACGAGTAAAAACTGCTGCATACTAAAGGTGGGTTAGCACAAACTGGAGTAGGCAAATGTAAGTGATTGTGTGAAAAAAAAGTAACACAAAAACAATTAAAGGGGTTTTATTCATATTTTTAAATAGGGATGCACCAATACCACTTTTTTTTCAAACCGATACGAGTAAAAGTACTTCCATTTGAGTACTTGCCGATATCGAATACAGATACAAGTACTTATATAGGGGTTGCTTTATAGTTTATACAGTTACACTACTGTATCTCATTCATCCCATACCGTGTCGTCTTTTTGCCGTCCATTCCCGCTCTGTCTTGCTAAGTTATTTTTACAATAATACAGTGGTTTGAACACAACTAACCACGACTAAACTTTGCTCAGTATGGACATGTTACACTTCTCCACTATTCAGTCGTCATTTTAAAGACAGATTGAGCATCTAAGCATAACCAGCAGAGATTGGTCAGGACCCACAGCAGCTAACACAATAGAGATTGGTAACATACGTCATAAAACCGTTGAGTGATGAATCTGCCAGAAAAATGCCATAGAGCTGCATTAGAAACAGCTCAGTAAAAAAGTAAAGAACGAGCCTTGAAACAACTCTTTTAACTGCTTTGTCACTCTTGGTGAAAATTTAGCACACACTAAAGTATCGGAATACTTTTGTGTGAATGCTAACTTGAGTAATTTACATCCTAAACTGCTCCATTGTTTTGCTGTTGAAAATATCTTGTGTGACCACCGCTGTGACATCACGATCCCGTTCTCTATTAGCAACACTACTCCTTATGTTTCATCAGATGACAGCTGCTTCAGACTCCACTCTGGTATCATTTTTGGGACAATTAAGACAACAAAAGAACAACTGCTTAGGTTTTAAGACTCACGTATGATTTGGATGTCTGGTTGAGCAGAATATAGAGTCAGCTTTGCTTTTATTCACTTTGAAATCCTTCTACAGTCTCTCACTGCTCAGCTGAGAGGTGAAGATCACGTGACAGAGCTATAAAGTGGTATCGGTTGTTGGTATCGGCCCACTTTTATGAATACAGTGAATGAAGTACAAGTACTTGGACATGGTATCAGTACCAATACCCGATACTGGTATCAGTATCGCTGCATCCCTATTTTTAAACCAGTCTTGGTCACCTCTAGAACAGCATTTCATGTTTTACAACATCTAGAAACATTAGGTGACTAAAAAAAGTCTTTTTAATAATTACTACTGCTGTAAAGAAACAGGAGAAGAGACAGCAGAAAACAGCAGAGTGCAGAACTGTTACGCTATTTTGCACAGAACCATAACAAAAGAGCTTTTTATTTTGTTAAGCTTTTTGTATAATGCCATTTTACTACAAAATTAAAAAGGTCTGTGAGGGTTCACTGAAAACAGAGCTGTACACTGTCTTTTGGGTAAATGAATGAGAGCAGAGTGGATGTAGAAGGCTCGCTGACTGGTCAGTGCTTCCTGGAGTGGGCGAGGGTTTGTGGGAGATGCAGATGGTTTGTGGAACTGAGAGTTTTGAGGCCTAAGAAAGGTCGTGCCAGAGAATTCATGATTACTAAAACAGATGTGAATGAAACAAAACACAACTCCAGGTGTGTTTTTGATGAGGGAATAAAATTATAACATGGTAGAAAGCTCAGAAAAGTCGATTTTGCAGTCTGTCTTCTTTAGAAAAAGGCTGATAGAACTGTTTTTTTGTTTTTTTGTTTTTTTGTTTTTTTGCAACTTGCTAAATTTAAACAGGAAACAATGTAACCCCTATATTTATTGTAGCACTGCACAACATTACTTCCAGTCTATCTTACCATTTGGATCTCTTCTTTATTGTATATACTGGCAATACCGCACAATGATTAAATGTTTGCTTTAAGATATTTTTCTAAACAGAAACACAACTTGTACAGCACTTGTTTACCATAAATATTTATGTTACTGGCAGCCCACTCCTGGATACAGCTCACTGGAAACACAAATCTCCAATGTCGTGGTACCTATGAATAATGTACCAATCCAACTCCCACTACAACACTCAGTAAAGATGTGGCTAAAAATCCTAATCAGTTTAATAAAAGTTAACTCTAACTTATTACCTGGCATATTTAGTGATTCTATTAATAAATGTGACAACAATAAATCTACCTAATTCACTTTTAATCACAAAAGGATTTACCAATTTGGCATGACCTAATGATCAGGTATTGTTTATGCTTCTATGAGTAACTTAAAATTACAAACATTGCTGTTATTTTGCGTAAAGAGGACAAATCGAGCCTTACCTCCGATGTCTGGCCGCAGTTTCTTGTCGTACTCCTTCAGTAAATTATTGAGTATTTCCGTGGCGTCTGATTGTTGTGATTTGGGAGCCAGCATTTGATTCACGGTTACATCCTCGTAGTCCTCCTCATACTCCATAGTTACACAGCTACAATGGAAAAAGAAAGTTAAAATTAAAGACAAAAAATGTATGGAAATAGAAGTGAACATCCTCCACGACGCGCCAAGTTTACGCATGAAAAACAAAGCGAGGAAAGTTGATCTTATGAGTCCATTAACAACTTATTTTGAGGTGTTTACCGTAACTTACCGTGAGTAGAGAAGCCACAGGAGTAAAACATAAGGCAGTATTGTGGATGGCATGTTGTTGATAATAAAAGCCGTGTGAGTGGACGCTGATGGTCTGGACACTGTGGTCACAGCTGCTTGCAGAGAAACACCAGATCACAGGGCTCCATAGTTCGTAATCCAGCATAAATCTGAGTCATTGTAGAAAATGCGGCGTTTGTTAAAAATAATAATAATAATAATAAAAATCCCACAGGAACCGAAACGATGTGAATGGACAAATCCAGGAAAGAGTTGTGGTCCTCGAGAGCGGACAGTGCTGCTCTTACACAGGTGCGCACTGTGCGAGTGTCCCCCCGAAGCCCCTCAATTCATCTCGAGGCGTCCACGACGCGACGTCACACACTCCCCTGTCTCCGCCAGGACTTACAGTGGACCGAGGACACACTCTGGTTCAGTTAACTGAGATGTTTTAATTAAATACCACCCGCACAAAAACGTGCTTGAAATAACTTTTCACTAAATCTGTAAAAATCAATGTTGTGTCAATAGAAAGATGATTAATCACAATTAATAATATCTGGCTCAAGTAACCTAATCCTGAATACATAAAGGCATAGGTAGGGGGATCGAAATAAAATATTATTTTTATTTTTTATGGAAAATAATACATTGTTTGGATGGCTTCAAAGTAGGGATAAAAGACTGGAAAAGTAAGTAAGTTAGTAAGTAGTAAGTTAGTAAAATGACAAAAGGAGTCTCTATTGTTTGTTAATACTGGATGCTCAAAATGTTCTGGCATGAATTACATTACTCTGTACCGGAAATCACTGCACAGGCTCAGGAACACCTCCAAAAGTTATTGTCTGTGGACAAAGTTAAACAAAGTCATACAGTAGCCCATGTCAGCATGATTCAGAAACACAGCTGTCATCTCTGGACCAAAGGTTTTTTTTAAATGGACTGAGGCAAAGTGGAAAACTGTGGTCAGAATCAAAATGTGAGGAATACAAAGCCACTGGGCCCAGAGAAGACAGCAATGTTTTGAGGGCACATGTTGATAGTTTGTTTGTTTTTGTTTTTTTGCATGAAACAGCTTAGACTTAGATTTGTGTGCATGTGATGGGAGTCCAGCTCATCGTCTGGACACAAGTGGTTGTAGTTTGAAATCAGTTTCTTCTGTGGGACCAGATCTTTACCATAGACGCAAAACTGCACCTGAATATTTCATTTAATTGTTATTTTAGTTTGCCTTCTACGCCTTTCATTTCCTGCAGGTCTTTGCTGCAGATACTGTTTGCCATTACAGACTCTGAGTCACGTTTTGATGCCTCAAGGATGTGGCACAATCAAAGGTAAGCCACACATCGGTCATCAAATATTAGCGGGTCATCTAATATTAGCGGGTCAGCTCTGTGTTTAGCTCAAAATTCCCATAATGCACGAGGATAGACAGCCTGTTACAGTACAGAGTAACTCCCCAGCCGGAGCCATAACCATCACCAGGGGTCATTCACAGGTGAGCGGTCGCTGTAAAGATCAGAGTTGTGTTTAAGAAGGCACCTTTTTGGGAGAGGTGTGAAAATAAAATGTAGTAAATCCAGCAGACATAAATTGGAGTGGGTCCAACAGAGGGTCACAGAGAGGTGGAAACTAATGCAACCTCCCCTTGGCCCGGGTTGGCTTTATCTCACTGCGACTCTGGGGGAAAAAACTCACACAAAAAAGACTTGTGCAGTTTGTTGCACTGTTCATATTGCGCTGATTTATAAAGACTAGAGCAGTGTCTCAAATAGAGGTTACTGCCAAACTGTGGGTCACTGGAGATGGTACTTAGGTCCTAATAAAATTTCACTTGCATTGTTTTCACACAAAGCTGATGAATATCTACTGGATTTGCATTTAACAAAGTGGAGTTTGTGGTTAAAGTGCAAAAAAGTTTTAGCAAAGACAACTCAAAGGTCCCCTAGTCTGCTAAATCGACTTTTTGAGCTTTTAACTATGTTATAATGTTGTTTCTACCTCAAACACAAGCCTGGAGTAGTATTTACATGTTTGAATAACCCTGTATGCTGAGGTGCTGCCCTTCTGAAGAGCTGGAAACACTCGGTCTCACAGCTTTACTGAGACACTGTGAAGGAAGTGCTTCAAAAAGTCTGAAAAAGGTATGATTATATGACCTTTAAATAGCCACAAAAACACTATACTTTAAAATGCATGATAATATACCATTGGCCAAAATGGTAACAGACATTGGACAAAAATTATTTTCCTACATCCATTTGATTTCTTTTTAACATTTACATTGATTAGCACATGGATAACTGAGAATCTTCACAGCCTTCATTCATCTTTAAATAAGCGGGTACAAATGGTCAAGCCTAGAAGAAAAGCTGGGAAGGAACAATAAAGGAAGATATTTTGAAGATGGATGAATAGATAAAGCTAACGAAAACCAATCAGCATTAACTTACATATATTGCACATGCAGATTGGTGTACGGAATACGTGTTTGCGCATGTTTGATCCTGGTTAAATAAAGATCAGATTAAAAACAAAAAATAAAACAAAAAAAACGAGCAGACCAAAAATGGGGCGAGAAGAATGAAGAGGAGTAAGGGCGCCATATTTGCAACATATAGGCTCTAAAAAGCTAAAACAGATGTAAAAAAAATAAAATAGCAACCTAAAGCAGACTTAATGACATTATATAGGACCATCACGTTATTTTGTGCTTAAGATGGCATTTTTAAATATAGGTCAACTTCCTGGATAGCGTTTTAGGAAACTCATATATATATATATATATATATATATATATATATATATATATATATATATATATATATATATATATGCCCAACTGTAAAACCACACATTACTCAACTGGAAATCAAAATGGGGTGACATTTGTGCATTTGTGCTCAAACTCACAATAAACCTGTTTTTTTTTTACCTTTAATTAGTAGTCTCCAGGGACCCGCTGAGCCACAGGTTGCGCTCTCTCTCTCTCTGTGTGTGTTTGTGTGTGGACTGTGGCTGACCGCTGACGCCCTCTGCTGGTCACAAACAGGGACAACAAATAAGCTTTATCTTTTACTTTCAGACCATAACCACAGAATTTACAGCTTGTAGACTCTCTGTACTTTTTTAATATCCATAAAACTAGACTCACTTAACAATGACTAATTATTCCACATATTTGCAAATACAGCACACATAGCCACCTTGGTTTTTCAGTACAACCAGGGCTAGATTCAGACATGGTTTAGTGCTGGTTTAGACCTAGTTTATTTATTATTTAGTCCTGGTTTAATCTTAGTTTAGGCATGGTTTAGACCTGGTTTAGACCATGCTTAGCCAAATGCAGGTTATAGATTTTTCTTTTGGCTGTAACACAAATATTCACCACTTTGCCAGGTTGAATTTTGTGCAAACCTTCAGCTGAACTTTAGAGAGTAAGCTTTAATTTATGTTGCTCTGTTTGAGCGGACACCATTTAGTTTATAGTAATGTATCATGATTAGAGGAAAAAAAAAGGTAAATTTAACCAAATAACATGTTTTAAAAGATGTGACACCATATGTGCAAAGTGAAAAGATACAATTCATTTTGCTTGGGTAAACCTGTTTTTAATCAGTTGTTACTGTATTTCCCTGTCGACACATAAAACCAAATTGTAAATTCATCAAATCATATACTATAAAACTTACACAAAAGCTTTAAAAGTGAATAAATTGTGGCTAGTAAAAATAATAATTGGCTAGTAACATTTGAAAATGACTTGCCACAGCAGCTCGTGAGCAAAAAAGTAAATGTCAAGCCATGAATACGACGCTTACACACACTGGACATGGACTGGGAAGAATTGTTGGTCCCATGCTAAACGTTTTATGTCACCATTAAAAAAATGCAGTAAAGATGGGCTGGTGTTGTTGTGAGAGATGGATACAGAGGATAGGGTTAACTGGAGACAGATACTCGCTGTAGTGGTGACGTCTGAAGGGTACAGCCAAAAGGAGAAGAAGATTAAAAAATAACTGCTATTTATATTTCTTTTATGCTCTGTAGATTTAAAACATGATTTGTTGAAGTTAGAACATGGCTTGTAGTAACGTTTTGTGTTGTGTCATTTTTGTCTGAGCTCTTTTCCTTGATTAACCTTTCTTCAAGTACTTTTGATTGATGACTATGTAGCCAACTGTGCAAAATGATCAGTACGTTGTAATAGTGGGTTTATGTGCTTGTTACATTTTAGTAAAACATTTAGCTCTGCAGCAAACAGTCAAGGGCACAGTTGTATGTTTCCTGCATATGCATTCACATACAACGCATACAAAAATGAACTGTGGTTGGATATGTATTTTGATAAAGGGCAGTCATTTGTAAGCAGACGTCCCATATAAATCGATATGTGTGTAATAACATTGAGTGTGCTGACTCAGAAGACTGTGGGACATGTGGACTCCTGATGAAGCACCACAGAGATACATCTGAACATGAGTCCAGTCTGGGTCTAGCTACAACACTCAACAACAACACTCAGCACTTTTACAGCTCTTTTACACTCTACACAGGGAATAGGAGCCAGAATAAATTGGATGGGAATGATGGGAAATTCATTTTGTATGGGACTGTAATAAAATAACTAGCTTACATGTTTTCCATTATATACAAATACTGTAAACTTGTTTTTCTATTTACTTATGTTTCTAAATAAGAAGATAAGTTGTTGTTACATCCTAATCATCATCATCTTGGTGCTAAACCTTTACTGGAAAAAGTACATTACAAACAGTAAACTATAGTAACAGTAAAGTAAACCCTATAATATTAAAGACAGGGTAAGCAATTTCAAAGCATTAAAGACAGGATAGGCAATTTTCAGGCCATCACATTTAGTTTATTAAGTATTATTTGACCATGGGGACACTAAGCTTGTTTTTCATATGTTTCAATAGTTTAATATGAAGATCACAAATATTTTCTTATGATCTTTCACATAAATGATCAAATTCCAAGTACCCCCTGCATGTGGTAACGCCCATCACTAATTAACAGATGCTCAACTTTACATAAAAGATTCTGAGGGGCTATGAAAACAAGGATTTCCTTTAAGACCTTTTTAGAGGGTGAATGTTTTCAAAAGAAGAAATAATCCAGAGTGGATCTGGTCCGTCTGTATGCACTGGGAGATAGGGCCATTCAATGTGCTTTCTAAGTGCTTCCAATTTTTCTTTATTTCCCCCTGAATATTTAATTCAATAGGATTTAATTGACATATAAAGCATATGAAGCAAGAGACAGTTGTTTAAAACATGATAAAAATTCAATGTCAGAAATTGAGTGCATCCGCCAGCCCTGAACCGTCCCGTGCTTGTGGGTGTCATGTGACTCTTGTTGAATGACTTAAGCGCTTCCCTGGCTGCCAGAGGGCACTCCTCCTCTGGGGTATCCCGTCCATACCACTGTCTCTATACCACTGCGCCTCAGCTTCAGCCTGTCTCTGCCTCTTGGGACGTACTCGGTGATTGATGTCATTTGGAGGCATCAGTGACAGCTTAATTTGGTGTAGAGTATATGGACCCGCTGAATGGAAAAAGCAACTTAAATGGAGCTAAATCCTCACAAACAGATGTGAGCCAGATGTCAGGGCTGCAGAGGATCCTCAGATGGACTGTGGAGCGCTGCAGGATCGGGGTGGGCTTGTGTGTAATCAAACAGACACACACAACAGCACGTGAACAGCCACTGTCCCATCAACCAAGATTAAGGCTTCTGTGTTTTATCACGTCCACAAATATGTCCACAACATCCGTCCTGTTCACAGCGTTCACAGTGAATAAAAACATGATCTTTGTTTGTGCTCATGTAAAAATTACTTCAAAATATTTGTCAAGTAGAACTAAAAGTCCTTGAGTAAAAATAAACTAGTATTTAGTGAAGAAATTTCACATCAGTATTACAGTCTACAACTACTGCTACTACCACTACATAAGAAAAAAAATACTACCACTACAGCCATGACAGTATAACTACTACTACTATTACTCCTACTTTTAGTGCTACTACCACTACTATTACCAATACTTCTACTGGAATTGCTTTTACTACTATTGCTGCCACTAATACTTCTGCCTGACTCGATTGCTAATACTACTATTACTACTACTGTTACCACTAATACTATGACCTCTGCTACTATAACTACTACTATTGCTACCTACTTTGTCACCAAGGTCTAGCAATACTGTTACTCATTTACAGAATTTTGAAATTTACTTGAGTAACTACTACTACAAATACTATGACTTCCATTGCTACTATAACTCCTACTACTGTTAGGACTCACTCTGCTGCTGAGGTCCAGTATTTTTAGTATTTTTACTTGTTTAAAAGATTTTAGAAATTTACTACTACTCCTATTTCTACTAATACAACTACTATTACTACTACTGCTACCACTGATACTAAGAAAACCATGGCTACTATAACTACAACTACTATTACTGCCTACTTTTCCACTGTGGTCCAGAAATACCTTTACTCATTTAGAGATTTTAGAAATGTACTACTAACATTTGTGTTCCTCATTAGGCAAAAGTATCCTCAAGACTCGGTAACCCTTTAAAAGCAACTTCCAAATATCAAGCTGTAATAAAGCATTAATAAACATGTAGTTAACAATTTCATAAATAAGCAGGTTATAGATCCTGAATTACCTCTGATGTTTATAATTTTGCACTGATTTACATGAGGTTATTACTAAAGAATTAAACATTAATAACAGTGCTTATAACTCAATGGTGTTCATAAATGTTGAAGTAATGCTTTGTAATTAATCAATTAAGTGGTTACTAATCCTTAACTTATGCTACTTAGTGTGAGTTAAGTGTTAACTATATACTGTCCCCCCAAAAATCCATACATTTAACAGTAGACAGATGAAGTTGGTGAAGCTTTATTTGAAGTCAGGTATGCAGAAAACAGTAAAGAGAAAGAGGATTTCAATACTGGCTGAACCCAAACACGGGTCTTAGAAAGAAATAGTAAGAAAGCAGTGTCCAGTTATCAGTAGAGAGGGTTATACTGTATATAGAAAAGACAATCACCACTTTTAATCTCTTTAGGAAATAACAATAATATTATGATTTCCAATAACAGAAGTTGTCATTCAAATGCGCATCATTTATTGCTTTAGATATTTGCATTTTAAGACAGCTCGTACTTAAAATCCAACTAAATGTACTAATGTGATAATACCAGGATGTGATCTATAAATAGTGACAGGCCACATAGAGAGTAGCTCATGGTTAACTATTGGTGTCATAACAAAAACATGCAGGTTTGGAGTATGTTCAAAGAAGTTAGACTATACCCAACAAAAGCTAGCACGTTACATTAGCTTAGCATAATTAAATGGTATTACTTAATGATAAAAGTAGCCCTCTTTCCCATAAATTTTTATAAAGGAGCAATCTACAGACAGTAAATAAGACGTTTAGACAACAGATGTTACTGACTGTTGTGTGTACGGATGTAAAAATCGACTTGGACAAATTTCAAATAACGCAACAGGGATCTCGGACACATTACAATGAAGAAAAGTTTACTTATTTTAATAGGATTTGTGGTCTTAAGGTGATAAACTATGATTGAGTACATTGGTCTGCTATGGTTTTATAACTACAGACAACTACAGGTTTAGTCAAACGTAAGAATTAATTACTATTAGCATGTAGCATTTAGCTTGTGAAGTATTAATTGCTCCTATACATGTAAATGAATAAAACAGCTAAATGCCAAGCCTATCGCTAAAGTTCTCTAACGAGACACTGACAGTACGCACATGTAGTTGGTTGGTTGCCATTTGCCAAAAAGAATGTTCTATGTACACATTTAGCAGTTTTGGCTGCTAACGCTAATATTGGTGCATTCATGTGGTCCTTGGAAACTTGGGAAAATGATTATTTGTAGTTCCTCACGTGAAGTCATCTGCTTCATGGACTGAGCAGAAAAGTAGCTGATTAATTAATTTGTGTTTTTTAGGCCTACATCAGCTTTTTAACTAGCCTAAACAGTGCCAGTAATATGAGTTTTCTATGAGCTGTCACTTAAGAGGAACAGATTTGGTTAGAATAAGTTCATTTAATTTACCCTAACTTCCAGGCTCTTGGGCTAAAGCTATATTTCCAAAATGTATTAAGGTTTTCAGTAGAGAGAAGGCTAACCTTAAACTTGTCTAGTTAGCTGAGTTAAGCGCTAATTAATAACATTACTAACCAATAACTTTGTCCACATACGGTGATGTCAATGTCTCAACTTTCCGAGATAAAAGCACATGAACATAAATAAGTTGGGAAAATTGCTTCTTATTTCAGAAAGACAAGCACCTGAAGACCACACAAATGCAGCTTATGTCTCTCAGAAATGGGTCCATACCTATGTTCCCCAGTTCCTATGGGCCGCGGAACATAGGGACTGGGTTAGGGTTAGATTCTTCCATAAATCCAAGATACCTATATCTCCCCCAGTAGCTTTGTTCCCCGGTCTATAGAAACCAGGCAAGATAAATACTCGAGAACGTCCTGATCTGCCCTAACCTTAACCCTAAGCCTGCTCAATTCTTCGGGGAACATAGGGCTGACCCATTAAAAATGTATTGCAAACTGCTTATGACTTATACAAAATTGCGTCAAGCTAACACTATTTACACTAAAAAGGTCTATAACATTTTAAGAATATTCATGCTATGTTTTCTCTTTATGCTAAGCTAAAGTAAGCTACAAGGCTGCTAGCTATACCAAACCAAAAATAAGATACAAGGCATCATTTTTCAAAAATACACATGAATGCAATATTGTTACCAAAGTGAGTTTCTGAGGTTAAGTTCATAAGCAAGTCTCAGTAGTAAAATCAAAACAGTAAAGTGGGCCTAGTCAAATAAATAAATTTAACATCAATAAATAAATAATTTTATTTAAAAAATCAATGAAGCAACTACTGTAGTAAAAAAGCGTCATATTTTCCAACAATGTTGCGAAAGCTCAAGCGATAAAACTCATGTCTCAACATCCATCGATGAAGCGCTACACTAAAGTTACACTGTGCTGCTGCGTTTGCAAGACATTGAAGCGAAACTTACTGGCTTTATGGTTCTTGTCTAAGAGCTGGGTCTATTTACACTAAACTATACACATACACTGTTCTCAACATGGCGGCCTGTACACTGAAACCACCAGACATTTTTTATCCATCTTAATTTTTTTGTACAGCAATATGAATTAATAACATGAGACTTGGCTGTCATACGATAAAAAAAGGGGACTATAGTTCATGAAAGCTGCAAAATTGGCTTCTGAAAAAGTAATTGCTGGAGATTTCAGTGCATTCATAATGAGTTCTCACACTCTGAAGGCAACACATTAAGCATGGCTATTTCGTTAATTCATCTGCTTTTGACATGCTGCGACCCCTGGCCTTGCACAGCCTGACCTCCAGCCCGTTTGTACAAAAACACTTAGATATACCATAAAAAGAGCAAAGCCGGGTTTTTGAATTTTAGCAGAAAGCGTTTTGCATAGCATTTGGCCTTGTTGTACATTACTTACGTTATCTACCGAAGAAAATAAAAATGCCAAATGCTTAGGTGGTACAACCCCAATTCAAACAAGTTGGGACGCTGTGTAAACTCTCATGTATTCATGTACTCATATTAACACTGAGCAGCAACACATTTCAAAGAATTTGGGACGGAGCAACAAAAGGCTGGAAAAAGTGTTACTTTAAGAAAGAGCTGGAGAAACATTTTATAACTAATTAAGTTCACTGGCAACATTTCAGTGAGATGTTTGTTTATAAAAGGAGCATTTTAGGAAGGCAGAGTCTGGAGTTTTTAATAGTAAAGCTTATGTTGTCCCTTTTTTTTTTTTTAGCTTTGTTGCTGCCATCCATTGTTATCTATGTTCAATTGAGAATAACATCTAGGTATCTGGAAATCACTGCATTGTGTTATTTTTTGCATTTTACAGTGTCCCAACTTGCACTGAGATTGTAAATTATTAGAAATTGGCTGAACTTATCTTGCAATGAATGAAGCTGAATTTTTAATATATACAAACTCAAGGCAAACATGGCGACATTTCTCAGAGCGTTACACATGCAATGAAACAAACTGTACCTAAAAAAACTCTATGATACAAGGACTACGGTAAGTGCTTGGCACCAATTTGAACTTGGATTGCGTTCTTGTTACAGCTGCAGTTTGTCTTACACAGCTCCCTTTATGACGGGCTCCCTGTTCAGATACGTGGCCCAGTAGACCAGGTTAAACGTCCCAAACAAGACCGGGAACACAATCCGGGACATCTTGTCGATCTTGCTCACACTGTTGTAAGTCTTTTTGGGGTCGGCCACCTTGGGTTCGGAGGGCTTGAGCTGGACGGCTGTGCTGTTGGAGATGGTGGAGATCGAGGCGTCCTTCGTGAGGTTGGCTGTGTAGTTCACTCCGGTCGAACAGGTGTTGTTGGGTTTTTTAGACAAAGCCAAAGGATCCTTTTTCTGTTGATGGAAGAAAATTTGAGACTAAAAACACATTTGTATTTTCTTTCCTTCTTTTTGTAACTACAAGCAACTACAGGTCCAGTAAAACTTAAGAATTCAGTGACTATTAGCATGTAGCATTTAGCTTGTGTAGGGTTATTAGCTTTTATACATGTAAATGAATAAAACAGCTAAATGCCAAGCCTATCGCTAATGTTCTCTAACCAAACACTGACAGTACACATGTAGTCGGTTGGTTGCCATTTGCCAAAAACATCTTGTATGTACACAATTTGCAGTTTTGGTGGCTAACATTAATATGTCTATTAAAATTGGTGCATACCTATGTTCCCGTGTAGCTATTTTCCCCCAGTTTCTATGGACAGGGAACATGGGTACTGGGGAACATGGGCACCTCGCAAACTAAAAGCACATTCACATTTTCTTTACTTTTTGTTCTCTTCCTCAGCTCTGTCAGCTACTTGTCAACTTGTTTAATACCAAATAAATGTCACTGATGACAAAGATTTAACAAAATGGGTTAAACATTTAACTTGCCCTGCAATCAGTGCCCTGATCCTACCAGAGCCATAGAGAGAACTGGTTTATCCTGGTCTGTAAGATTGTACTTTATTCAGCACCTCTAAATAAAAGTTTAATTCATCATGTTGGCAATTCAAAAAGCAATTTACATTGTAGCAGGGAAGCCATTCTTGGCCTCGGCGTTGCACTGTCTGGAAGTATTTCCAGCTGTTCCCCGTGCTATGTATTTTTCTTTAATGTTTAACATGTAACAGTATTTTTTCTATATCCTAAAATGTAGCCTACCTACCCAACCAGAAGTTTTTCCCATGTTTATTGTATCAAGTGCGCACCATGTTTAGGATGTGGAGGGTGGAGACAGTAGTAGGATTTCAGAGGTGTGTTTTGTCATAGCTGCTCTCAAAAGACACTAGGGCACAAGCATTATTTTAGGAATGCACTGTGCTATAAACCAGAGGCCAAGAGATGTAAAGTCAGCTTGTTCTGTTTTTATTGTGTCATCTTACAGAGGTGTGTGTAAAGTGTAGATGTTAGTGGATTACACCTTTGTGGAACATATCTGCAGGACCGTACCTTGGGCTGCTGGGCCTCCATGGCCTTCTTCCCGTCCCAGGCCCAGCTCCTCTTGGTGAAGTAGTTGACTGTGGCAAACTCGATGAGCGCAGAGAACACAAAGGCGTAACAGACTGCGATAAACCAGTCCATGGCAGTAGCGTAAGCCACTTTGGGGAGTGAGTTTCGGGCGCTGATGCTCAGGGTGGTCATGGTCAGGACCTGTGGTCACACCTACAGGAAAAAGTGGGTCAGACTTACAACCGAATCTACTCACACAGATTAAGGCCTGCAGCGAGGACACATTACTGAGCATTATAGCATCAGGATATACATGCATGCATTAGCGGCATCATCTACTCTCAGCTCTCATTACTGTTTCTAGGAACACTCAGCCACATTCATAAAAAAATCATGTTTAAAGATATCTGCTGTAAGTGACTGACCGAACACAGTACGAGCCGGAACAGACTCTCTATTAAGCCAGAAGGAGACCTGGGACAGGATCACAGTCATGAAGCAGGGCATGTAGGTCTGGATCACGAAGTATCCAATCTTCCTCTTCAGGTAGAAGTGAGCCATCATCACTGTGTACTGCCCTGGAGAGAGACACAGTTATATAACTCAAATGTCCATCTATTAAGATAATATTTTCAACAGCTGCATTTATTATTCATGTATATTCATAGTAGTTTCTAAGGCAAAATAAGGGGTGGTTACAGGTTAAGGTTTGTGTAGCGGGAATTCAAATTAACGTGAAAGAATGAGGTGATGTTGTTGGTGTTCAGCTTTATAAAATACTTCACTATCACTCTTTAAATAGAGGATGCAATAAAGACAACTAATACAAAAAAACAAAACAAAACATTATTGTTAATATAGTTTGAACAGTGGTTCTCGCTTAAGCACGACCTCAGAGGTTTTGCTCTCTACCATTAATTGACTGGCCTTATGAAACAAACATGTAGACTATATATAATTACTGTATATGCTTTATACAGTAATTATATATATTTTTATCAATGTTAATGAGTTTTCAAAAAATATTTTGCAAATTTCCATTACCAAAAAAGTACTTACTGAATTTCAGTTATTACTGTAGTGTTTTAATCTTGTAAATTGAAACATGAACAGTAAACAATAATATGTGTGTACCATGTGAGGGAGCTGGTGTACCACCAGTAGCACATGTGCCACAGGTTGAGAAACACTGCATAAAAGAATATAGGTATTACTGTAACTAACCTACATTTTGGCATTTACTGTTGTTTTAGTCTTTAGTCAAATAACCTCCACATACAGTGAAACCAACAGCCTCATTGACACATCACAGTCAAAATGTGAAAGCCTCGAGCTAAAATATCTAAAAACAGGTTGATGTGAAAATATCCTGTTAACCAAGTGAAGATTGCATTTGAAGGATTTTTACTCAAAAATCCTGTCGAGCCGGGGAGTCTGATAAACTATAGAAAATCCACAGATGACTGCTGCTTTCTCCTGGCAAAATCCGATTTTTCTGTCTCACTAATCCCTTGTCACAATCTGCATCCTGTATCTCTCTCTCGCTCTCGTTCTCTCTCCCTGCCTCTTTCCTCGTCCCATTATGTCAGGCCAGGCTACGCTTGATTGGGGACATACATCTTTTGCTTGAAACACCAAAACAGGACCTGGACAAGCGCTGATTACACGCAGGTGCACAGATGACCGGAACGGAGGGGGGCTGACCGGCACCAGGGAGGAAAACTTTTTTTTTTTTGGGGGGGGGGGGTTGTCTGTTTGGGACTAAAGCAACATGTCCTTAATGCGAGGGCCATCAGTGCTCTCGGGACGAATGGTTAGCTGCCTTGATCTGTGGTGCCAATTCTGACTGACTGCCCCAGACCTGGATGGGACTCTTGGGACTGTCCAAGGCCTGAAAAGATGCGGTTGTGGTGGATTTTACTGCTGGGGTTTTGGAGCGTGTGTGGGGAGCTTCCCTTTATAGCAGAGAACAACGCTGCTATGCTAGTCAACTGGTAAGTCCACAGTTACACCATTTGTTGATTGTTTAACACTGCGTAATGTACTGACAAATCTTCCTTAGCATTTATATTCACTTCCTATGTCTACATTGCCATTCTCTTCAGCTTAACCTGTAGGGGTCAGAGGTCAGGTATAGCCGGTGTGAGCACTAGCCTGATCTATTCCTGGCTTGTTAAAGAGGGTTTGTACCTCAGATTAGCAATGCTAATTAAGGCCATGTCAGCTCTGTGTGTCCTCCCACCTGGACTGCACTGAGACACTTAGACTGCTGCAAGTTACAGACTCTATTATGAGATTATGCTGTAAAATACTTAATATTTGACTGTTTTCTATAAAACACTTGAATCAAAACAACTGGGCTAAGCTTGCACAAGGGTAAATGTTTCTGCTTGCGGCTCAGTTATTATCATGGGCTGAACATAATAGTAAATTAGTAAATGTCAATTGTACAGTACCTTTAAAAATTTCACTTCAAGATATTTTACGAGTTGAAATATGTGTTTAGAATGTGTGCAGACTTTTAGAGCAACATGTTGTCTGTATAAGCACAGAAAACAACGAGAGGAGTAACATAAGGAGATGGGAGTAACATAAATGAATTGTTCAAACTGAAGATGATAATGTCCATGCAAAAGTCCTCAAAATTAAAACTGATATAACTGTAAATTTAAAAAGACCTGCCGTAGAGTTAAACTGATATTTTAAAATGATATAAAGACCTTTGTGCTTGCAGCTGAATTATGGCGATCCCCAAACAAAACAAGAATAAAAGGAAGTCATCTGGATGTTGTTTGTAGAGTTGAAGATGTTTAATCTCTAATCTTAGAAACTTTGTCAATTCTGAAACCTTCTACAAACTGCATCCAGAACTTTTGACCCTGGATGGCTGGGAGTGAAAGAGAGCATTTTAAAACAAAAATCTTAATAATAAAAAAAAGATGTGCTATTTGGCTACATGTATACAATAATTTAAAATTAAAATTAAAGGTAATACTATATGAATAATATTGATTAATTCAACTGAAACACCCATGGGCAAGCTAGGGCCACTAAAGCTAGTGAAGCTAAAGCATCTTAAACTATGTACTGAAGTATAAGACGTACCATTATATCCTAGACCAAACCTTTCATCTCGCGTACCACCACAGAAAAAATTTGGCTTTCCAATTAGTGTAATCTTTTACAGACTAAAATCAGGACTAACCAAAGATTACAAAACTGGGCCTAAACCAGAGCAAGAGCAGGACCTATCCAGGACTAAACCAGGAATAAACCAGCGATGACCAAACTTCTGTTTAAAAAGGCCTAAACCCTTGACTAAACTGAGCCTAAAAACTAAGATGAAACTAGGGCTAAACCAGGACTAAACTGCTCCTAAACCAAGACTACACTGTGCATAAACCTCGATTAATCCCTTAACAACTCGAGCAGGACTAAACCACGATTTAAGTCTCTAATTATTTATTTATTCAAAACATCCAGACACTTTAGAGTACCACTACCAAGGGCCTGAGTACCACCAGAGGTACCTGTACCACAGTTTGAGAACCACTGTACTAGAGCAGAGCAGCACGAGTGGATTTACTGTTGTCGGCTGAGATTTAAAAGCAGCGTGCTATAATGTTTAGTTCTTGTGCATTATCCAGTCTATTCCTGGCTGATATGGGATAAAGCCATATTCCAGTATACATTACAGATATAGAGGGGCCTCCCCAGTCATAAACTCAGTCCCAGTGCAAATGTATTATCATAGTTCTTTACATAACAGAATTAAGCAGATGCCGCCCAGGCCCCACGTGTCACTGGAAACCGACCAATCACGGCGCAGTGACGTCACTCGGTAAAAGCACAACTCGGATGGGCTGCGTACGGATTAACCCTACCAGCACAGTGGCTCAGACCGAGGATAAGTGATTTTTTTTTTTTTCCCCTCTCTTCCATCTCGACTCTAGACAGCTGGCTATGTGTGGGAGGCTTCCTCAAATCCTTGTTCATTGTCTCTATCCAGCTTGATTTGAAAACATTTCCTTCGCACAGCATCTTTGGACGGGACACTGTGTGATGACATAGAGAGGAATAACAGGGCTTAGCTGCTGCAGAGTGGGACAACTGCATGACTGGACAGGGCTGGAGCAAGGGGGAAAAACTACAGCAAAGTTCACTACCCACACACAAAAAAAAACCTACAGTGGTTCCCAAATGTTGGGTTGGGATCAAAAAGCGGGTTGCAAGGAGGTTAAATATAGTGTGAACTTTTTAGACAAGCTAACACATGCAAAGCTGAGGAGCAGCATGTATAATGCTAGTCCCAATCCCTTCACTTTTTGGGAATGCCTCATCGTCATTACCAAATATGACTGCTGATCTAATGCATCTCAAATCAAAATCATAGTTCGCAGCTTTTCCTTGAATGCACTGAGCATTTCTTAACAAAATGTTTGCAGTCTCCATCTTGTTTTCCTTACTTAAACAATCAACCCTAAATCAGAGAATACCATCAATGATACCAAAGGATAATGCAATAATGATGACTATAGGCTTAGCTAGACCATTTTTAGGGGAGCTACAGCACCCCTAAGTTGAGTTTTAGCACCCCTAAATCTAACCCAGTGGCTATGTGAGTCCCCAGTAGACAGAATATACAGTATGAATATTAACAATACTGACATAACTGATAACTGTACAAAATATTTAATAAACTTTAAGAATACATATGTGCGAAACTGTATTCCGGTTGAGAGTTACATTGCATTTTTATCACTTTAGTCATATCCAGTTGCCAATTATTTTTGAATTAAAAAGTATTTCAAGAAAGTTTTAACATATGCGGTTATTTTCTCCACCTAACGGTAACCAGGACCAGTTTACCATCTAAGTAGCAGAGACGCTGTAGCCCTATTGTTTTGCCTTCCTTGTACCTCTGCTGGTGTAAATGTCCTCCGTCCCGGCCGTCTGTCCGATCAGGTGGTACTGGTTGAGTCGGGACCCCTCCTCTGCCACCACCACAGACTTGGCTGCTCCCTCAGTCCAAGTGTAGACCACCTCCGAGACTGGATATGCATCTGTGAGGAGAATAAACGTGTCTTTGTTAGGAAAATGAAGAAAAATTGCAGCACTCAGCAAATTTAGGATCATTTTTAAACTTTATTTTTACAGTAAAAATGAGTCACAGGCAGGTGGGCCAATGCAGAATCATTTATCTCATGTTGAGCTACGAGTAGGGGCCATGAAGTAAACCAAACATCTTTAACAGCACGTCTTAATAGAGAGCCTTGAATGGAGAAAGAGGTTTATACTAGAAGCATCTATCAAAATAATTCTGTCCAATGTCAATATTTTTCTTGTACAACTAAATGAATATGATGAATTATTAGAACACTGCTTAAAGGCACAGTGAGGCAACACTTTACACAATGCACTGTTAAGGGCCTTGTCTTTTTTTAATAACATAAAGAATATATATTTATTTCACTAGCTGCATTCACACTGCTGACAAAAGTGTCCAAATGTCAATACCAATACAAGTTTTTATGATAAAGAAAATACTCATAGCAATGTCTGCTCTAGGTGTTTTCATGTCTGTCTTGGAAAATAGATATTTAAGACTCTATTTAAGACACTTAAGGAGCACAGGCCAGACAAACTGAGCACTGCTGGAGAAAAAACACACTCATGTTTTTTATTTGAAAACCCGTTATTGCATGAAGGTTTAATTAAGACTTTTTATCAGTTAAATGACACATATTACCACCTCTGTGGTTAAAATCCAGTGTAAAAAAATGCTGTGGCAGCCTCTGAATCGAGCATGTCCCTGCAGGGCTACCATAGATGTCCACACGCTAAAAGAAGAAAAGGTGAGAGCTGTGAAATTGCACTTTTGCCTCCAGATAATGCCAAAAAGGCAACACCCCTTCATTAATATCAGTGATCTGGAATTCAAAAGATATACACGCTAATGAGTGGTTTTCATGGATAATGAATGCTCCCTGCTGCCCTGGCCTTTTATGTGGGAGGTCAGAGGTTTGATTCTCCAACATGGAGCAGGCCCAGATAAATGGAGAGGAATGTGTTAGGAAGGGAATCCAACATAAAAAAAAAAACTGCCACAGCTAAAGCAATGGCAAGTTTCACTGTTACTTGGGTGGCGCCTGTGTTCGGCCGGGCTTCTGAAACTTCTCTGTTCTCTGGCATTTCTGTGTTTCATTTTGTTTTCGCTACAACACAATCCTGGAGTTTTAACGTTATTTGTTTATAAAATCACAATGCATTAGTGAGGACGCCACACTTCAGTTTGTGCTGTCACACTGCACTGAATGTAATGCATTAGCTGTGGTTTTTGGTTCAGGTGATTTTGATAAATTACATGTTATGTCAATGCACTTATGTAAGAGTTATGTTTTTAGCCCTAACAGATTTTGAGTGCAATGCTGTGAAATGGAATCAGTGCTCAACGACTACAGACTGAGACACACCTAAAATGTAAACAATAACACGTTTTAACAATATAAAGAAATCAATAAGTAAGATACTGATCTTTAACTAAATCCTAGAAGCATCTATCAAACTAATTATTCCAAAAAGCACATTTTACACAGTATTTTTTATTTTATTTTTTTTATCTTTTGGCTGATCCCTTTATTTATTCACAGTTATTTGATGCCACATACTGTGACTGGCATAGGCAGTGTAGGTAAAGTGTCTTGCCCAGGGACACAACAGCAGTATGCACTTGGAGCAAGGTTCAAACCATCACCCTTCTGGTTGGTGGGTGAACATTTAACGCTCTACGCCACTGTGCCACACCTTTTATAAAGTATATTACTACAAAAATCACATTTAAATCTGCCTTGTTTACATGCAGAGGTGGAAGAAGTGCTTAACATCTGTACTCAGGCAAAAGAAGTAGTTACTTAGTATGTAAAATATTACTCAAGTAGAAGTACTCATCAAAGCCCTGCGACTAGCTGGCCCCTGTCCAGGGTATACCCCGCCTAGTGCCCAAAGTTACTGGGATAGGCTCCAATACCTGTGACCTGCCCTGACCTGCCCCCATGAATGAATGAATGAAGTAAAATTATTACTTGAGTAAAAGCGAAAAAGTAGAACTACTACTTATACTATCTATCTACTGCAAGTACTACTAATATTACTGCCACTACTGCTACTACTTTTACCACTACAACAACTACTACTACTTTTACCACTACAACAACAACAACTTCTACTCCTATTACTACACATTTTGCTACTAAGGTCCAAAAATACTTTTACTAGGAGATTTCACAAACTTAGATACAGTATCAATCAATCAATATTTAGTATATAACATTTATTTATGTAGCCCTTTACAACACTCAAGGTGAACAAAAAACCCAAAACCTTGGGGGCAGCTTGTTCCAGAGTTGATGTTACGAATAGCGGAAGACAGGAGGGATGGACCCAAAGGTGCGGACAAAGTAATTTAATAAAACTTACAGAGGTACACGAGAAAACACGACCAGATTCGACACTACTAAACGTACCAAACAAACTAAATGAAACCACCAAAAACCTGGGGAGGACACAGGACATAAATACACAAGGGAATGAGACACAGGTGAAAAACATCAGGGCGGGGCAGGCAATCAAACACGCGGGAAACACAAGAGGCAGGAAGAAAACTGGGAAAACAAGGAAACAGACAGGGAATACAAAATAAAACAAGGGAAACAAATACAGAAAACAAGACAAAGACACGAGACATGACAGTTGAGGCCTGGCAACAGAGAGGGTAACAGGATGAGACTCAGTAAAAGACTTGAGTTACTTCCCTGCTGTGTTTACATGGTGTCCTCGTCGCTGCAGGGGTCCATGTTGCTGCTGCTGTAGCTAAATAACGTTGTGGTGTTGCGGTGACACAACACTTGACCTTTCACCCACTTTGCTTCATTACATGGAGATTAAGTTGGTGTCAGTGTTAAGAGCTGCTGTTTGGGCCTGATGTAATCACAATACACAGATGTCGCTAACGGCGCTGTACCATACTGTGTGAACGTTAACACCGTCACAGAAGTGGCTTTGGCAGAGATTATGTGTTGCTTATGGAGGACGGATTTAGGTTGAACGTCGCAGTCACAAGTGTCAATGTGAATATAATACTTTAATGCGTTTCTTTGAGTGCTTGTGCCGGTAAAACAGCAGGAAATAAGTGACTGGTTTTCGTATATCGTAGATGCGCTGTATGAATGTGTGGCTGGATTGTACTGCAGAGGAGCACTATCCAATCAAACGGCATGGCATTAATCCAGTGTTAGAGGCTCCACTGCAATTTAGAGTGACCCCAGTCAACTAGTCTGGATTATCATCTCAAAGACACTGCATTGTCTCACATCGCTTTGTACAACTGACAAACAGCTGCACGCTTTTCTGCTGCTTGCATAATTTTTCTGTCATTTGACTAAAGAGAAAGGATAGAGAAAATAACAGGTAATGTCATGGACCTATAGTACCTTGGATAGAGCTGCATAGGACGCTCACACAATTCTGTTTGAAAAGTGTGCTTGAAGGC
This sequence comes from Bostrychus sinensis, assembly GCA_020698575.1. Classification (NCBI taxonomy): domain Eukaryota; kingdom Metazoa; phylum Chordata; class Actinopteri; order Gobiiformes; family Eleotridae; genus Bostrychus; species Bostrychus sinensis. Next base: position 25,949,942 of record CM036246.1, read on the forward strand.
AGTAATTTTGCCAGATGAACAATAATAACCATCATCTGTACAATAGTGCTGGCCTCTGTATGACCAATAATTTAAAAATCTCCAAATGTGCAGTAATTATATGACACTGGTGTTGTTACATACTTGCAGTTGAGTTTCACTGTTGAATAAATTTGAAGTCAGATTCAGCCTCAGCATTAATTGACAGCCTGTCTAACCATGACTCATATGCTTTGCCATAAAATTATGCTTTGTTTCTGCTCATCTTTACAGTTTGTTAACATATGCTTTAATGCAGTGGGGCCCAAAGTGGGGCCCGTGGGCCAAACTTGGCCCTTGAAGGGATTTGATTTGGCCGACAAGGGAATGCTGTGATTTGTAAAGGTCATCTACTTTGATTCTGTTGTGCACTGAACAGACTGTCAGTGGTTGGTAGGAGTCTAACAAGTCTGTCTACCTTAATAATGTAATAATTATAATATAATTAATAAAGGAAGTTTAATCATAGATATATTTGTATATGATCTCATTACATAAAAAATATTACTGCATTTGGCCTTTAAGCTGCATTAATACATTTCCGTTTTGGCCCTCGGAGGGACAAAGTTTGGGCACCCCTGCTTTAATGTGTATTATTTTAAGTTTACAGTAATAATAACAGAGCTTTTGTGATTCTCCTAAATAGTTTGTTTTGTTGTTGTTATTTTTATGCATTAAATCATGACATGAGACTCCTGTTACAGCCATTCAGGAATAATTATTGATGTTATTAAAACTATCAAGGACTCCAATACTGTTTATAGTTTTACTTTTTTGTGATAAAATATTTATTCAGATTGTGCAGTTTGTCATACAGTTGTTTCGACAAATGCATTAACATGTGATGAACAAGCATGTTTTTTTTTTTTTTACCTTTATCTTACCCCCTGCAATGAGCCAAAAACATAATAACAGCAAATTAAAGTCACAGAAAATAATACTATAAAAAACAACACACACAAATAAAGTTTTACTTTTTTTAAAGAGTAACTCACCCCTGGCCCAGGCCTGACTCCGCCCACTGCCAGAGATTGAAAACTGCTCAAAAAGTGGGCAGAGACCTGGCAGAGACAGAGGAGGAGAACTGAGGGAGGAGCGAGGCCTGATCCTGTGACTGACAGCTGTCAGAGACCTCATGGACCTCCTCCACAGCAGGGTTGCCAAGTCCCAGAAATGGGGAAAAAAAATGCAGGACGTCTGGACTGATGTTTTATGTTGCTTTTATAATAACACAGTTGAAATATTGTGAGAAAGGCGTTGTGCGCCGCCGCAGTAACGTGTGCGTCAGATCGCATCTTTATTACTGAAGGTATAATTTCATGAGCTGTTTTTGATCGTATCTCCGCGAGTAAGAAATCGATTGTCATCAAACAAAAAGTGACTTAAAGCGTGGCAAGTTTAAACACATCTGTGGAGTCAAAACTCTTCCCAGTGTCACTCATTTGCAGTGTTGGGTTAGTTACTCAAAAAAGTTACCAGTTACAGATTACTAGTTACTCTTTTGAAAAGTAATATATTACTTTACTTGGTTACTGACTCATGAAAATAACTTAGTTACTTTCCTTTTGGATTATTTCCTAACAGGAAGGCCCAAATGAACCCAATTCTAAATAGAAGAAGCCTATAGCCTCACCGTTGCCCTGACCAGCTCTGTTATTTTATACAGGCGTTCAAGTTTTTTTAGCGGCATTCATTTCATCAGCAGGGCAGCCTGATACAGTAAATACTGCCCTTTAAATTCTCCTGCCTCTGCTCCTGTGCAGCGTTCAAGTCTTGTGGACACAGTTTTATTTCACTACATTGAAGCTAAAATGCAGTTGTTGTTGGCGCCAAAGCGGTGCAAGGTCTCTTCTTTCCCCGCTGTCCCCACTGACAGCAGCAGCTGCATGCGCCCCGACGCGCGCGGACAGGACGAGGGGCCACTGCGCGCATAAAGAGGAAGCAGAGAAGGGAACGGATGAAAATAAATTGGGAAACGTATTAGCGCTATTCGTTTAATGCATTTTCATTCCGTGTCCTTGCGGTAAACTGCAGGTAAATTAAAGTGACTGTAGTGACTGTAGTGACTGTAGCGCGAGTAACTAATTGGGTATTTTGTTAGTAACTGTAATATTGTTACTGGGGGGCTCAAAAGTAACGCGTTACCCCCTGCGTTACTGACAATTGTAATCTCGTTACTTTGTAATGCGTTACTCCCAACACTGCTAATTTGTAGGTTTATACAGTCATTGATCAAGCTCATTATGCCTTATTGTGCGCTGACACACGGGACAGTAGAAGCGCAGCCGTGAGAGGGGAGGGGGGCGGAGGAGACTGAACGGTAAATGCGGGGCTGAGTGGCGTGTTTAGGAAAAAGACCCACACCTGGCAACAGCAGGACTGGGACGAGCGCGCGGGGGAGAGAGACAGCGAGGGCGTGGAGAGCACGGGCCGTGGGAGGAGATACTCGGCACAGGTGAGGTAACAAGGTCAAATACTACGTCACAGTTGCCTATCTGGAACTATTGAGCAGAAATCCCACTGTTTGACCCTAGGAGGGCAGCACTCTGACGGTTTTCACTACAAAATGTGAATTTAGACCTTTTTTTACAAAACGGTCAAACATAAGACTATAAATAGTGAGATGTATCACTAAAGCCCTGTTTGTACAGCTGATCAGCTAAAAAAAAAATGGTTTAGGGGTGAGTTACTCTTTAACTTGTCTCTGATGTGCTGATATCAAATATTCTTTTTACAATAACTAGAATAACTAGAACTAAAATACAATAAGGCTTTGAGTATCTGGCAACACAGACAAATTCATTTAAATAAATGTAGCTGAATGGGTTGGTTGGCTGGAGGATGATGCATTTGTGTTCATATAGTTCATTTAGGTCCTGACAAATTATTTAATTAGTCTATAGCTATTAAGTGTACAGCGAGTACAAGTAGTTTTGTACATGGGAGAGACAGAGTGCAATACAATCCACTGCACTGAGAGTTAATACTGGGCTGCATCAGAACAATGGCAAAATACAACCTGACAAAAGTACTGTACACATTAACGTTGTAGTCAACACCATATAACAGAGACCAAGACCAAGTCAAACCGAGACCAGCTCAGGTCTGTGAACTAACACTAAGATTAAAGAGAAAAGTTTTAAAAAGTGGTATTGATAATTTCAAAGATGTAATGCAACAGATTCCACAAACAAACAGAGAGCAGACCATTTTCCTGGTTCTTCTAATGCGGAAAACTAATTACTTTAAAATTATGACATATAGTATTTTCTTAGTTTGGTTCCGAGATTGAGACAAGACCGGGTAAAATTGGATTCGAGGCCAAGACCAAGACCGAGTAAAACTGCAGCTGAGACCAGTTCCATAAAAAGTTGTCTCAGGACCAGTCTCAGGTGCTACAACACTAGTATACATATATTATCATTAGCCAGCTTTCTGATGCAACCCAGTGTTTTGGTCAGGGCTTATGCTAGGCTATGCTTGGCTAGTTACAGGTGGCCTTATTATTAAAAGTGTAAGTTTGAACTGTAGCACTTAATGTTAATCTGCTAAACAAACTAGTTACTTCCACTAGCTGCTGTTACATGTCAGAATGAACTAAAACTTTGCCTTCATGAAATACTGTTGCATGTCTAATAGATTCATAACAGTCTATCGTGTCATTAGTATTTGCATGTTTAACATATACAACCTAATCTCACATATTAGCACCATGAGTAAGACATTGTTGCGGCTGAAAGACCACAGAGGTGATTAACGGGATGGAGAGGACTGGTCTGAGAGGCCCTTAAACCCCGAGCTCGTGCTGAGTGCGGTCCATTAGGTCACCGGATTAGCCAGGGTTAATGGAGGCGCAGCAAACAGGATGCACTGGCCCACGCTAACTTACAGCTAACAGCCCGGGGCAGTCTACTTACACTGGGACAATTTTAAACTACTGTGTGCTCAAAAGAGTGGTGTCCCTTCACATTAATACGTCTAAATACATAACTGTTGCTATTCTGCAGGAATACTTACAAATAGCTTTATTATCTCGGTTTTGTGATTTAAGTTAGGCAAAAGCCATGACCCATAAGCTACATTTTTACTGCATATACCCTGAACAATGGCTAGTTAATTGAAGGGCTGACACTTATAGACATTAATAGACATTTATTCTCATATTCTCATATTCATCCATTATGGGCCCCAAAGCTTTTTAAACATACAAGTCTTTGAACGGTGGGAGAAAGGTGGAGAACTAACAGGAAAACTAGGAGATGTGTTATAAATAATGATCTTCTGGCACAGGTTTATATATTTTTTAATCAGTCCTCACTTTGATAAACAAAAGCTCACATACAGCAGGTGGTCAGCAGCAGGTGGTCATTTAGAGAGAATAAGCTGTGACTAATTCAACAGTAATTAGATGATTAAAGGGGGTATATTATGCAAAATCAACTTTTCTGACCTTTTTACGATGTTATAATGTTCTCGCATCAAAAACCTACCTGGAGTTGTGTGTTGTTTTAGTCACACCTGTTTTAAGTAATCCTGTATTCTCCGATGCTGAGTTTCTGAGGCCTCAAAGCACTTGGTTTCACAAACTCCAGGAATTACTGACAAATCAACAAGCCCTCTACATCCAACCTGCTCTCATTAATTTATCCAAAAAAACTGTCCACTGATCCCTTAAAGCTTTTTTTTTTTTTCATTTTGTAGTAAAATGGCATAATACAAAAAGTTTTTCTTTCTGATTATGTTTAAAAGAGTGTAACACTCTGCACTCTGCTGGTCCCTTCAACTGTTTCTTTATGGCAGTAGTAAAGTAATTATTAGAAAAGGTTTCTTGGTTGTATAATGTGCAAAGCTGTTTTAGAGGTGACCAAGATTGGTTTAGAAAGATAAATAAAAGCATAATATATCCACCAATCAGTTTATGACCAATGTATCTTTGTAACAATGTCTATATATTTATACCAGTAGAAACTGCTTGTTTTATATTATGATCTTGCATGTAATAAGCTCTTTGTCAGTCAAATTAAGTGGTCTATCAGAGCCCTCAATCAACCTGTAGCGTGAGTAAATCGAAAGTTCAAAATGTCCTGTTCTAAGCCTGGGTTAGTCAGTTCAGTTCAAGTAAATTAATTTTCTTGTAACTTTGGACATTAATGAATAATGCATTTAAACTGAGCTTATGTCAATTTAAGTATTTAAATATTGCAGATATATATTGCTATATTACATACTTCACCAATATTTCTCAGTCCTATTTAAGAAACAAACATAAATTCATCCATTTTCACAATAAACACTACCCTGGAGCTACTTTGGGTCTAAGTCACCTGGGTCCTTAGCCATTTAGTCCCAGGGCACTTCTAAACAAACACAGACAGACAACCACTGACTCTCACATTATTCACTTGGGGCCATTTAGATTTACTAATTCTCCAGCACATGCATGACTCTGGACGGTGGGAAGACGAGGAGAGAACCCCCAGTAACACAGGGGGGACATGCAGACTCCACTCAGAGAGATCTTTAAACCCACAATCTCATGGCTGAGAGGCAGAAGCACTAAAAAATCCCATAAACTCTTCTGAACCTTGGTGAAAGCCTTTCCATAAGAGTTGAAGGTGTTAAAGATGCAAAGGGCGGGCCGATCTCATAATAAACCCTATGGATGGAAATATAGTGTATATGATCTCACAAGTTTACATATTAATGCCATTTTGGATTTCCCAGTGTGCCACAACGCACCGTGATGCCATCCACTTTTATACGGCCACCAATTCTCTGACGCATTTAATGACCTTTGTATTTTAAGCACAGTTTAATTGATCTGAGTAGATTTGATCTCTTATCATCTTGGCTCGAGTCCACATCCCTTATCTCAGCGCTCGCCTCGGCCGATCGGCAAGGCGCCCGGAGCAGCGCATGGTGGGAGTGGCTCCATGACACTGATCAAGCACTCGGGCTGTACTTCCTGCTGCGAGCTCAGAGATAACCCCTCGGTACGTCACACACAGGGAGGACCTTGGTGCTAATCTTAAGCTGGCATGACAGGAGCTCCCCAGATATTTTAGTCCCACAGTGACAGGAGAGCTAACTAGCTTAGAGGGCAGAGGGAAGCCTGGACACTGTATGTAGACAGGCGTAGGTGTGCATGGGAGTAAACACTTTCATAAACAAGGACACTGGGTATACATTTTAGTTACCAAAATAGCAGTCTCTTCTCTTCCTCATAAATATTAAATAGGTCTGTGCTTATAGTTGTATAAGTTGACTTCCAAAGTAGAAGCAGGCATGGGCCCTATATCTTGTCATTGTAAAGACATATTTAGTGCCTGACCTGCACTCAAACTGAGGATTTTCTTGTTCAGAGGCAAATGCTCTGTATCTGTTGAGCCACAAAACACTAACAGTATCTCACAATAGCAAAGCGTGTGCTATAAAATACCTGAATTAAGACAGTGATCCATATCCACATTAGAAACATTTGTTCCTTTACTGACCACTTGTGGCTGCAGGTAGTATGTATTGTATTGTTGTTTGTATTGTTATGTATTAGAGATATCCTTGTCTCTTAGTGTTACAGAAACCTTGAAATACTTAATGCATCCAGATGGATCTCTCTGGATTCACAATAAAACTAATAATTTCTTGCTTGGACCAATACTTGAGTGAGGTATCTTGCTAAACGTAGACAAAAACACAACCTCCTTGGGCAAAGGTTATGAATCTGATAAGTACTTACATTAAAAGGACTATATTTCACTTTTATTCATATTGTTAAACCACTCTTGGTTACCTCTAACAGCACTGCATGTTTTACAACCTTTAAAAACATTATCAGACTAAAGAAAAAGTTTTTAATACGTACTCTACTGGTGCCCTAAAGAAACAGGTTAAGGACCAGCAGAGAGCAGCAGAGTGCAGGAAAGGTCTTTTGACCATATAATCGAAGAAAAAGAGCTTAAACTTTTTATATGATGCCATTTTACTACAAAATGAAAAATGGCTGTGAGATATCAGTGTAAACCTTTCTTTTTATCTTTTTTTTTTATTAATTAAAGAGAACAGACTGGATGTAGAGAGCTAGTTGACTGGTCAGTACTTCCTGGAGTGGGCAGGGATTCATATGAGAGGCGGAGGACCTCAGAACGGCCATGCCAGAGAATACAGGATTATGTAAACACAACTCCAGGTATGTTTTTGATGAGGGAACAACATTATAACATGGTAGATTTTGCATAATATATCAGTTTTAAAGCCAAACGTAGGGGTTTCTGTATTTGATGGATAAATTCTGCTGTGCTTCTTTAACTCTCGGTCAAGTAAAAAGAATAAATGGCTATTAGCATGTAGCCTTTAGCTTATGAAGCGGTAATTGCCCCTATAAATACAAAGCAAAACACTTAGCCAGTTGCCAATGTTCTCTACCCAGGCACTGACATTACACCGCTGTAGTCAGTTGGATACCATCTTTTTTATGCCCTGTTTCAATTTATTTAATGGCTATTGCTAATTCATCCATTGAAATTACACTGGTCTCCTACACAGGCACAACCATAACGCACAAATAGCCTCTGTGGTTTGAACACTAAAGGGCTCCATATATAAGGTATGTAGAAGTTACCTTGGTTTGCTATAGGGCTGGTGTGTGTTCATGTATTTCCTGTTTAATCTGGCGCAGAGGAGGATGCAGCGAAGCAGGCCTGACATGATGATTAATAGTTTAATCAGTAGTGGTGTATCACAGGCTACATGGATATATCTCCTGCTGCGCCTCAACAATAACTGTGCACCTGAGGGACACGGGCCGCCACACTCACCGCATCCATCCTGCACACATCACCAGACAAGGTGAAGCATAACAGTGTGTGTGTGTGTGTGTGTGTGTGTGTTCGCGGGGGGGCGGGGGGGGGGGGGGGGGGGTGTTATATACTTGTAATCACTTTGACTTGACTTTCATAGTGTTTACATCAATGAACAGAGTAACAGAAAAGTACACTGACAAACATGCGAAAGAAAAGTACTGCAGCTCAACTTCCCGATCTGGTTTTTAAGCCTTTGGTCATTTATATAATACATTTGATCTTGAACTTTTCTTATTGCCATACTTTTAGCCAAATTTTATTCAGCATTGCACTCATAGTGTTGTTCCCTTTTAGTATCTGCTTGATAAAGCTCATGGATTGCAAAACAATAATCATAAACTTTAAGTTATAGGGCAGCATACAGCCTTCTTTATGTTAGCCCTGAGTGTTACTGTGTGTGCAGTAAAGCTAAACAGAGTTAGCCAGGTGCAGTTTACAAACTTTGCTGAAACTGTGACTTATTATTATTATTTCAAGTGAATAGGTTTGGTAGTAAGTATTATTGTTTATCCAAATTTGTGACAATGGCTTTGTTCCACTTGCACTTGTAACAAGTATACACATACCTGTAGATGTTTTTACTTTGAGTTTGTGTCAGAGACAAATTCAACTGTGGCTGTAGCATGATACCTACTTCCACCACTGTTTAAAAGTAATATAAAAGGAACAACACTTTTTGAATAAAATTATTTTTAAAAATTTGAAAACAACGCATGCTTTCTAGTGCCTAATGGGCCTATCTTATTGACTTTTCTGAGCTTTCTACCATGTTTTTATGTTGTTCCCTCATCAAAAACATACCTGGAGGTGCGTTCTGCTTCATTAACACATGTTTAAATAAACCTGTGGTCTTTCTGAGCCCTCAAAACGCTCAGTTGCACAAACCTCCGTCTCCCCCACAAATCCCCATCCACTCCAGGAAGCACTGACCAATCAACAAGCCCTCTACATCCAGTCTGCTCTCATTCATTTATCCAAATCAGTGCACAGCTCTGTTTCCACTGATTCCTCACATTTTAAAATGGCATTATAAAAAAAGTTTTAAGAAGTGAAGTGCTCTTTTTTACTGATTCTGTTTAAAAGAGTGTAACAGAGCTGTACTCCGCTGTCCTCTGTTGCTCTCTTCACCTGTTTCTTTATGGCACCAGTAGAGCATGAATTAAAAATGCTTCTCTTAGTCTGATAATGTTTTTAAAGGTTGTAAAATATGCAATGCTGTTTAGAGGTGAAGATTGATTTAAAAATATGAATAAAAGCATAATATAGTAAGTTTGTCAAATGTTAAATTACCTAATTAGTAGAAAGAAAATGTCAGTCAGCCATTTTGTATGTAGTTACTCTGTTAAAGTTAGAAATGCCTTTACTCACAGCTCCCAAACTTGAGTGGACAGGCATGGGCGTCCATAGGGAAGTCCTCCAGCTGCATGGGGCACTCTGCAGAAATCGTCAGCCTGAAAAAGAGGGAAATCCCAACATTAATGCACTGCACATGCTCAATGAGGCGTTATTATCATCTCCATTAGCAACATGATCACCATTTCACAAACTGGTGCATCCCCTTATCATCATTAATTTGTTTCATTTACATGTGCTCAATTTAGTGTGCAGCCACCGAGCAACCAAAATGCTAGTTTGTCTTCATTAATGTGACGACAGGCTAAAGTGCAGTTTCCCTCCAGAAGTGAGCAATAAACAAGTGAACCACACGAGGGACCTGCTATGAAATCTCTAGAGGGAAGCATAAAAAAGGAAGAGAGCAGAGAGTATTTTAGAAAGCAACCAAAAAGTTTAATGGAGAAAGACTGCCACCTACTTGCAGCACTGTGATATAGCACTGAGATTTATTTAGGAAAAAACTAAATTAATGGGTTCTTGTTGTGGGACTGACTGAACATGAGTCTCAGGCTTGACTTAGGGCGCCCTCTGTTGGCGACATTCATGAACATACTGTACTCGAGGAAGGGTTGCTGGTATTGCAATTTTTAAAAGACACAATACACAATATGAAATGAAAGCTCAATTTTTGGTAGGCAGCTGTTTAGTGGTGGTGTTTTTTCTATCTTACTATTTATTTTACTATGTACAGTAGGTCTGAGTGGCAATAAACGTTAGAATTTGAGCACAGATGTCTCATACATCAGCAAAACATGAATCTGCCCACCTCTGACATACAGTATATGAGGCAGACATTGTCATGCAACTTACAGCGATGGTTGCAATGAGTAAATCCTAAGAAAGTATACAAAATATCCTTAAAACAAAGGTAGATCTTGGGTTTGGGAGAGTAACAGAGTATGTTTTATTATTGTTATTGTTCGTAAAATGACAAGCTGTAGTTATCTGAAAGCGTTCTGAAGTTTACACATTAATTTAAGTTGAATACAAGATTTGCTACAGCTTGTTTTGTAGTAGCTGGCCAAAAGATTTTTCTGCATATGGTCAAAACTACATCCGGGTCAGCCAGTAGTACTCTACGTAGCACATAACATACTGTCTTTTAATACTGTGACAAGGGGATGTATGTGTAATCTCTTTGACTTTCACAGTTTTTACATCAATGAACACACACTAACTCTGACAAACATGCAAAAAAATACTGCAACTTAACTTTCTGGTCTGTTTTTGCATCCTTTGGTCATACATCATTACATTTATTCTTTTGTTATTGCCCTAATACTTTTGGCAGAAAAAACGTTTAGCATATAATAACATACTGTCTCTTAATATCAGCTGATTTACTTCTGGATACTATAAATTGGTGCTTGTATTATGCTACTGTTGTACATTTTAAGTAAATAGCCAAGGTACTAAATTATAAAAGTAAAACGTGACTCTCATGTACCCAGTGACCCTTTTTCTGCAACTACCACATGCAACTTGTGATTTAAAATAAGTCACATGATAATATAATTGACATCATTTGACATACTAATGGTATATTTAGATATCTCCATTGTAATATGAGATGGTGTGTGTTTTTTTATTGAGAGAAAGCCTACATAAAAGTCAAAGGCAGCTCTTCTGAAGGGATTTGGGTGTGAGGCCATCTGCTGCCTCAGCGCTGTCAGTGTCCCGCTCACATCAACACATTTGTGAGTGAGGAGGGATTACACACCGGGATATAAATAGAAGTACACAGGGCTGGAATTCACTATACTAGACTAAATGTGATAGATATATATTCAAGTGTACTGCATTATCTTATATTATCATCAGCCTTTTATTGCTGTAGCCTGTTTGGGCAGACTGCTCCCTCTTGTGGACTGTAAATGTCATAATCAAATTAGGCAGGGTTGTATATTGATGTGCTTTTTTGCTGCTTGCTCATAGACAGAGGCACAGAGGTGGATTTAACTATACTTTAATTTACTTAGGTTCATGAAAATCATCTTGATTGAAATTTACTTTATGAGTACATTTTCCAAAACATGCGTGAATAAATTTTGGAAGAAAAATTTATATATATATATATATATATATATATATATATATATATATATATATATAAAGTGTGATCTCTAAATGACTAAAAGTTTGAGGTTTTGATCTCAGTGGCAAAGTGAGTCGTGCACTTACCTTGCATCAGATGGTCAAAATCATCTTGATTGAAATTTACTTTATGAGTACATTTTCCAAAACATGCGTGAATAAATTTTGGAAGAAAAATTTATATATATATATATATATATATATATATATATATATATATAAAGTGTGATCTCTAAATGACTAAAAGTTTGAGGTTTTGATCTCAGTGGCAAAGTGAGTCGTGCACTTACCTTGCATCAGATGGTCAATACTGCTTTGGTAAGAATAGTAGTAGTAGTAGTAGTAATAGTAATAGTAGTTATAGTAGCAGCAATGGTAACCATAAGTGATATGCATCTTGTCACTCATCTCTGTATATTTGTATAATTATTTCATCCTGCATTTATCGTATTGCATGTCTCTTCTCTAGTTTAATTTTATGTACACACCAATTCTTCAAACAAACTTCTAGTAACGTGAACCCCTCTTCACTTAGGCAGTAGACACGATTCTGATTATCACTTTAATAGTAGTAGTAGTAGTAGTAGTAGTAGCAGTAACAGTAGTAGTAGTAATAGATTTAAAATGTACATTACAAATACGTTTGTTGAGTACTTTTACGTCTTCTTTCCTTTTGGCTTTTCCCTTCTGGGGTCACAGGGGCGAAACATCACTGGGGCCCAAGACATGAGCAGGGCCCATTGAGAGTCCTTAATTATAGTCAGTTTTAATGGATTATTTTCATTCTGGGCTATAAATTACACTGCAAGCATGATTCATTTAAAAACAAGTGTATGATTAAAAAATATTAACATAGTATGATGCATAAAACCTTCACAATTACAAAGTTAAGCTAACAAAAATCAAATCAAATTTTTTTGTGGCATCAACATGTCACCATGACTTTAAGAAATTACAGTGCACATTTTACAATTTAGAGTATGATATGTGGAAGTATAGACTTCCTGAATGTGCTTCATAACTTAAGGGCCCGATCTGAAAACCTGCACTGGGGCCCCTAATTACAGATTTAGCATAGGCTTAACGCATACCCTTCCTCCTGGTGCAACCCTCTCAGTTTATCTGTGCTTGGGACTGGCACAAACAGTTCACTGGCTGTGGCTGGACACGTACTTTTACTCGTGTCATATTATTTTGCAGTAGCAGTACTTTTACCACCTCAGTCCAAGGCATTGTTCATATATCAGCACAATATTTATTTAGTATCAGCAGCTGTTTACAAGGTGGATCCACTCGGGCCCTTAGAGTAAACAGGCAGTTACTCGACGGCATTAATTAGTGAAGGTGAATGCTTCTTGTGTGCCATTTAATAAATCACAAGCGCCAATAAGGACAGAGAAAGATGACGAAGATTTATCACCAGATGGAACTGAAAATCACATTGTTTTACATAGATATGAGCCGCAGTACGTTTCGCGGTGAAGAGAGTATATAAATGTATCTGGGATCGAAACTCATTCTTTCCACTCGCAGTCATTTCCATGGTACAGCAGCCAGCACTTGTACTGCGAAAAACCCCAACGTACCACAGTAATGCATGCATAAAATGTTCCTCTAATAACTCGATTCCCATTAGCCGACCGTTGCGCACCCACTTTAATGGCTTGTTGGGTTGTAGATCTGTAACAATTTAGCAATCAATAGCCATTTTTGACAAGCTCCCGTCCCAAGTGCATTTCGCTTGGCGTCTTGTGTGAATATTTGATTTAGAAAGACCCGATAAGACGATGACACAGCACAGAAATAATAGAGACGTAAATGAGTGGTTCCAATCATTTGTCTAGTTGCAAGTGAAAACAGGCAGCTGTATATTCGCATACAGAGCTGGATAAGGTGTCTAGGCTCATAAACTGTAAAAAAAATTGTATTCAGTAACCAATCTACTTCTTTTCTTCTCAAAATATAAAATCATATCCATTGTCGTACGCACCATAAAGGTCACAGAGGTCTGGACCTCAGTGTTTCTCTAATATGTTTACTGAAATCTATTGAGTTTGAAAAAAGGACTATACTAGGACTAATTCAGGCCTAAACCAAGACTAAACCAGGTCTAAACCAGGTCTAAGCCATGATTAAATAAAGACTAAACCAGGTTCACACTAAGACTAAACCAGCAGGACTAATCCAGGACAAATCTAAACCAGGAAAAAAACAGGACTAACCCAGGACTAGTATTGCCCTCAACCTAACCCAATAGGACCTTGGTATTTCTAATATTCTGTGTACGGCCCTGACCAGATCCAATAAACTAATATTGCCCATGAACTATTGCTCTTAGGGAAATCAAAAATATGCAGTGAGCTCATAAGATTAATGACCTTTGACTGATAAAAGTATGGTTTTATTTTCTTTGTTGTATTTGAGGAAATCTGTTTAATTACAAGGCAGTGTACTGTTTGTGTCAGTGTAAAGCCCAAATAAACTGAGACGGTTTACTCAAAAAGGGCATTAGGACTGTAAAAATCGCTAAAGAAAACCGCTTATCGGATATTCAGAGCACTAATCGACAGTGGACGCTACACTTTGAGCACAGGAGATGTTCGTCCCACACAGCAGCAGCAGCTGGGGCGACTGTGTGTACTCTTCCAGCGTTGGTCGTGACACATTAAATGGGAGTGTGATTGAGAGCTGAGGCAGTAATAAGCAGGAAAGGTCATGCACCCACGGAGCAAAGTAAAGGTTTCGGCGACGTGCAGACATGCCTTATGGTGAAGGATCTCGACAAGAAACGCTAAACCCTGCATTTTGTGAAACACTGAGTCAAAGCAGGTTCACCTGTACTGCACCAGTACGGACTCTGTGTTCACGTTTACAGACAACACAGCTTTATTTAGGACCTGATTTCTCACTTTGTTTTCAATTTACATGCAAAAAGGAGAATCAAACTATTGTGTCCTCAGAGCTCTACTCAGGCTATTGCTGCATTCATGTGATCTATTTTTTTTTTATTTTTTATATCATTTACAGTAACAGTTATTTGCAAAGAAGGATAAAAGGAGAGGACATTAAACCTGACTTTCTATAATTAAGTCTGTTAATTTTGTTTGTGAAAGTGCTGCAAAAAATGTGATAATGTTGACAATCACAATGAATACAGTACCTATAATAAGACTTTAGGAACTATAGACATACAGTAGTAAAGGTTTAATTCAGTGTTCAAGGTTGTGTAGACTCACTGGTCAAAATCTGGGCTTAATGAAAACAGGTCTAAATTTAGAACTGAATTTGGACCAAGTCATGATCAGGACAGTAATTTGATGATAACATTACTATCAGTTTTTGGGCTCCAGACACTTACTGTGATGCTCAGATGGAAAACCATAACACTTTTGCAATAAATGTTGTGTTTTTGCATTACAGATATTTAGCCAATATCACAGTAATTATACGTTAGGTCTGCAGTCTTTGTTGGTAATTATCCATTCATAAATCTCAACAATAACACTCCAACATTACCAAAGGCAAAAGACATGGACACAATAAAGTCTGAAAAAATGTGTTCCTTACATATTGCTTGGAGCCATTTTCTTTTGTGCCTCCTGCCTCGATGTGGGCTACATCTTGGACTGTGGCGTTACTTTTACCTACCCACTGTATATTAGACAGCAGCAGGTGCTACTTAATGAGGTGTTGAAGGGTCTGTGTGTGATTTTTGTGCTATGTGGGCTTATTAGAGGCAAATAAAGACTACACTTTGGACTGTTTATTGGTGGCATGCATCCAAAACACCAACACTTTTAAGCAGCCACAGATGACTATGTCGCTACACACAGCAACTGCTTCTTTCAAAAGGACATGAATACATCTCTAGCTTTTTTCATTTTCAACTATAACAACCAAAAAACATGTGTTGACAGCCACCGAGTGATGTGTGTTTTGCCAGTCTGAAAACATATGGACATGTTTTTCTTACTGTGCTTACTCTGTGTGGGCTCTGGAGCATCTTCAGAGTGCTTTCCTTTACTTTTAGTTGTAGACATGCTGCAGTTAGTCCAGCAATGAATGACATTATCCAGGTGTGTCACTCTGGTGTTACAGAAATCTGAATAATAATTACTAATGTGCAAACTCTTATAATCATTTCTCTGTTTGCATGTAAACATAATGAATGTAAGCTTAGAAGATGCAACACTACTTGTATGTGTGGGCTGTATTATTGCTGCAGCCTTAAAAACCATTAGAGGGCAAGAATTACAAGCTGATAGATCTTCCCTCTTCTAATGGGATTATAACCATTTTCCGAGGCGCGCACCAGAGCGCTCTCTTGTATTCATTGTTTTGATTAGAAAAGCGTCCGAAGTGGAACAGAAAGGTCAGGTTACCTCATGGTGTACAGCAGAGTGCCGTCATCCTTCAGCCGCAGCAGCTTGTTAGGTGTAGTCATGTTATGTGCAATGGATTTTTTCCCATTAAGAAAGAAGGTGTCGGGGGTCCAGATGTTACTGGCCAGCAGATTATTCAGAGGCAGCATCTCCATGGGGCCCTTAAAGCACAGACGTTCATCTTTCCAGCTCTGACGGAAGAACACGTCGATGGTATACTCCTATGGGTGCAAAATTCAGCATCATTTCAACGCGAAAGTCAATTGACCACATGTACAGGATGTACACAAGGATCTAAATGCTGCTTCTCTTTCAACTTAGCATTAGAAGCCATGAAATGAAAAGATCTAATTAACATTGTGTATTAGAATGATAAAATAGACCCTAGATCAGTGGTTCTTAACTGATCTGGCTTAGGGACCCACCATCACTCTATAATGACAAGTCGCGACCCAAATAAAGAAGATATTGAGGAAAATTAAGAGATATTTCAGGAAAAATTAAAGCTATTGAGGAAAATTTTGCAGTACTCACGTCAACATTGGGTATAACAGTGACTTTATAAAACTTGATTTTTTGTTCTGGTTGAGTTTCTTTTATATTATTCTGTTCTATATGTCCCACACTGCCACCTACTGTTAAGGATTACACTTTCGTTTTTTGCCCTGGCAAAGGCCCCTGACCCACTGAAAAGGTTCTGTGACACACTTTTGGGTCCCGACCCACCAGTTGAGAGCCACTGCTCTAGGAAAATATAAGTCAGACCTAAATAACTCTAACATTTTACTAACATGTACCCAGCATCCTCAGGAGCAGTAACTGCAGTGACTGTGGGACCCAGTTTTAACCCTTCTTTATTCTGGTCCACTTTTTACATAACCCAAATATTATTATTATTATAAATTATTTTTCAACTACTGTTATTGCACATGTATTTTCTATTTTACTAATTCATGTAACTTAAAATCATATATAGGCTAAACCAGTACAGGTCTTACCATTTCAGTGTCGGACACCGGACCAAAACTAGTGACAAAGATGTTGGTCTTGATTTCTGTCACTTTTTCTGTAAAAATATAGAGGAAAAACTACAAATTAGTCCATATTTACAACACAAAGACGTACATGCCAAAGGTGAACTGGTGAATCTAAATTGCCCTTAGTGAATGAATGCGAGAGTGAATGGTTGTCTGTCAGTGTATGTAGTTTCAGCCGCCCACAACCCCCAACAGGAATGAGTGAAAGAAGATGAATAAATGAATAAATGCATGTACAGCTCAATAGGACAGAAAGATAAAGGGGATATTTTACTATTTCTTTGACTGAATGTGATGAACAAAGCAGTGCTTTTAAGAAAATGAGAGAGATACCAGAGAGCACATGATTAATGACCCTGTGCTATACGTCGGCTGATACTATTAAAAATGTGAATAAATGAACAGAAGACTTATTGTGAAATCCTGAGCCATAGCTAAGAAAAAGCACTGTGAATGGGAGAATATGCCATTAAAGCCAGGTATTTTAATGAATTGTATAGTTACTTGGCTTATGTGAATACCTATAGCATTTTGCAAACGTATGATGAATGTGTGGAGTTATGTAGTAGAGAGTCATAATTTTCACAATTTATTTTGTCAAACCAAAATAGGCCTTTATAATTCTCCAAACTACAGTAAAACCTAGTAAGACACAGAAATCTGACTTTTGATGTCAAGTGTCTCAAACAAAGAGCCTATAGTGACTGTGACAATGACACGACTCTGTAATGAGCTTTGACTTACACTATGTATTGTAGTAGCTCATGACTCCATCTACTGGTACAAAGTGGTATAGGCCAAACTAGCGCTGTAATAATAATAATTTTGAAATATTTTAGAGAACTGTGCACTGTGTAAAATGTTAAATGTGTATGCAATCACAACAAAAGGTTTAAAAAGCAGTCATCTGGACTTTGTTGAAGATCTTAGTCTGGATGAGGGAGAGTCTTCACAGACATTTGTATGCATTGTAAAAAAAAAAAAAAAAAAGTAACATACAGTTAATCCAAAATATGATACAGTATATATTTTCATTATCCAAAAAACAATAAAAGCCTCATAGCAAATTTACAAACTTCCATTACTTCCAAGTTCCTGTAACTTCCCATAGGGACTGAGCATTGCACTGACAAACTTAGCATGTGATCAATTTCCGTAATATTAGCTACAAATGTTTTTAGATTTGAAGTGCAATGTTGCTACAATGTAGATGCTGCAACAGGTCGTCCCATTAGAAGAATATCATTTACAAATCCTATTGATCTGTTGAATTAGTCAAATCTACTCTGTGTGACTTGAATAAATACTCTTTTTTTTGAAGAAACTCCTATAAGGTCCCCTATTCTGTTAAACTGACTTTTGTTTTTAGCTTTTAACCATGTTATGTAGTTTGCGCCTCAAAAACATACCTGGAGTAGCATTTAATTTATGCTTGTTTGAGTAATCCCGTTTGCTGAGCTGCTGCCTTCTCAAGAGCTGGAAACGCTCGGTCTCACAGCTCTACGTAGACTCGTGAAACCAGGAAGAGCTCCTGTTTGCTTCTGAAGCCCATACATTATCATTCTAATAATTTCAGCACTTAACCTGCTCACTACGAAGCAGTCAGCTCTTTTATCTATCTGTTAGTGTCATGTTGCTAATAGCCGTGCTAAATAGCCAAAAAGTCACTGTAACAGCTCCCCAAAAGAAGATGTTTTCCATACATATACATTATTTTAAGTTATAAAACATGAAACACCAATGCAAAGGTGTCCAAAATGATTTCAAAAAGCCTGAAAAAAGCATAATATGGCCCCTTGAAAAACAACCACCCAGCTGAACAACTCAAAAGTAACAACCATCCTGCTGAGCACACTTTTTGTCTTCACTTTTATACCTCTACCTTTAGATGCTGTAGTGAGTTATTTACTGTTCGTCCTGAGCCAGAGGAGACCTAAGTCCATTGTAAATGTGTTTTGCATTCATAGCTCATTTCTAACGTCCTGCACCACAGAGCTGTCAGAGCCACTCCAGCCCCAAAGGACAAACATCTGCAGCACCAGCACACTGTAAACAGAAAGTGTCAAACTAAAAACTAACTTTAACATCCCGCCGTTAAAGATTCAGGGGATTACAAAGCAGTATCCGCCTTCATGTAGAGGGGCTGAGAAGTTTGTACCCTTTCAGACTGAGAACAATTGAGCCGGTGTTAAATGAAGAGGAAAAATGGCTTCTTCAAGGTCGCCGCTGCAGATGTGGTTTGTGGTAACGTTAAATCATCTTTAGGAGGTCCCGACAGGTGATCATGTCTCTGTCAAAGGCCTGGATAAATTTAGACCCTCTCCTAAATGAATGAGGGCAGAGAGCATTGTTCTACATATGGACATAGGGGCTGCTATTAAAGTACTTCCTATGCAACAGCATGTAACCTTTTCGCCTATTTCTCTTTGGAAATAGAAAAGAAACAAACCATATAGAGTAACACATAATATTGTTACGCACACTTTTGTTTTATTTACTGTCTACTGCTAAAAACCTTAATGGCCTTCAAATAAAGCCAGAAGATTGTGAAATAAATTGAAAAAAAAATAGTTGAGAAGAGAAATAAGAGTTAAAGAGTTAAAGACAAAGAGATAAAACTTCTCAAAAACATATTTAGAACCAGCAGGGGCAGGTTAGTGATGGCATCTCCAGGTCCTTCAATATAAACTCAAAATGATCCAAAGGGACAAGATCATAAATGCACATTACATTATATTACTTTTTTTCACTAACATACTACAGTTAGGGGGCTAAAACATTGATAACAGAAATAAAACAAAGTAAAAATAAAATGCATGTCTACATACTAATCAAAATGCACAATAAAAAACAAATTGTCTGCTTTTAAATGTGAATGTGTGGCTTTGATAATTCAAAGTAGTAGCTCACCACTCCATCTAGTGGTGTAACGTGAGATAACAGGCTGCTTGTAAAAACAAAATCTGTTTAAAAGATGCAATACCTTGATAACTCTGATAACTATTTTTGCTTTGTCTTTTTTTTCTTTATTGGCATTTCGTTATTTATGTACTGTATAGGTGACTGGCGGCAGAGAGCATTTTTCCACATATAGATCTGAACTTCTGTTCTATACCACACAACCTTTCCCTCAGTGTATATGACATTTTTAGCCCGGCACAATGTGTTCTCACCTCTGTGCACTAAATGGAGCAGTGCTAATTACCAAAGTGTTAAGAGGTGTGCATTCTTTGGGCTGTACCTCCGAGTCCGGGGCGGAGTCTGTTGTCGTATCCATCCAGCAGCCCGTCCAGGATCCGAGTGAATATGGTAATGTTGTTATTCAGTTCTGCCTCACTGGGACTTCCTCCTGCAACGTCCTGCGAGAGGCTGCGCGAGAAGACAGGGTTGTTGGCAACGATTCTGACTTTAGACTCAAGGACAAAGCCATAAAGTGTATATAATAAAAGATACAGCCTAATAAGGTAATGGTGTTTATGTCGACCATTAAGTGAGTATGACTGTGGTTCTCAAAATGTGGTACAAGTTCTAATTCATGTTAATTTAGAGACAGTTTTATTTGTTTCAGCCATGCTTTGGTTGGGGCTTGCATTTAAAGAGCAGACCACTACTTAGCCCTAATGTAGTCCTAATTTAATCCTGGTTTAGTCCCTGTTTTGTCCTCATGTAGCAATGCATCTTTCTGGTTTAATCCCCCCCTTGGTTTAGACCTGGGTTATTCAACATTTAGGCTCATTTTAATCAATTAAAGATGGTACTGGGAAATCAATTTTTTTGTCTGAGGTGATAGAGTTTGTCGCAGGCACATGGTAGGAGTCAGTTCCTTACCTCAGACGGCAGGTGATGCTCACAAGCAGCAAGACACTGATCCACAAACGTCTCATTGCAACAGCGCTGTGGCTCTTTCCATTGTCCATCCCTGAAAGAAGCCACAGAAAGACACTGTAAGAAAATCTACTACAAGAATAAATGAACACGACTGAATAATCGCACTGGTTATCTGGGCATGAAATTAACCACAGCTATTAAAACGCAGTTAGAGTCCAATTCATTGTCTTTGATACATTTAGATATATTTCAAACCACACATCAACTGTAGGAACAAAAATCCTACACATAATGGTTTCTATTACAAAAATACACATTCAAAAACTGCATTGTACACTATACTGACATATTATTGCAATAGGAAAGTGAATCAAATTAATTCAATGTCCAAACACTCATAACTACTTCACATTACTATCAAGAGTCAGAACAAAAATAGATAGCAACAAAATGCTTTCTGATTATGCAACTACAAATACAAGTCTAAATGATACTCTATGCTTAGGATTAATACTTTATACTTACTACTGTGACTATTACTTCATACTTAATGTGGTAAGATTGAGAATCAGAAGGATTTAATGTCATTGATAGTTAAAAAGTAGTAACATTTCAATTAAGAGCCTCCACAATGGTGAAATTAAATCAAAACTTGACACATTGCACTGCATTTAGCTGCATGTCTTCTAATCCACGCTATATATTTTAACACATTAATGTAAAGAAACAACATCAAGAGATTTCAAGGTCTAATCATTGCCAACAATCACTACAATATACCTCAAACCAACTATAGGAGCCACTGCATGAAGCACTTTAACACTAAAACACTGTGTTAAGTTATGCATAATACTCCAAAAAAGGCTATTTGAATCTATCCTTGAGCATAGACAGCTAAACAGCGCACCCTTCGCCTCAAGTTTCCCCAAGAACATGGCTCCCAGACTTGAGCTAGGACCGCGCAAACTCTACCTGCATCTGCCTACAACACCGAGCTCCTACAGTCCCGTACTTCTAATCGTCCACATGTGCACCAGCAGCAGCAGCCTCAGCAGCAGCAGTACTGTAAATCCCCCGAGTCTCGCTGTAACTGAACGCACCCTGCACCGCATCCCCCTCATTCATGACTCACAGATCTCATTTATTCCCGTCAGAAAGAGCGTGAATACCTCTCCTCTCCCTTCTCTCCCCGTCTCCTCTCAATGCAGTCTCTATCTCTGTACACTCCGCGCTGATGGACCGTTCCACTGCGCTGCCCACACGTCCCAGCGCATCTCGCTACTGTACCGCGCCACAACGCTCCGCTGCACAAGCGCCGAAAGCTTACCACACAAGAAGACGATGCGCAAACTTCTTCTTTTTCCCTCGCAGCTCTCCGTTTTCTTTTTTCTTTCCTCTCCTGCACACTGGCTAGTCCCTGGCATCAAACGTGAGGGACGGCTCCTCCATCGGTGCGCTGTAATTGCATATCGGGGAAAAAAAAGAGAGACGAGGAAGAGACTAATTTCACTGTCAGCGAGCTTTATTTTGGCCCAAAGCGATTAAAAGGTTGGCAAGAAAAAAGAGCAATTCCCAACACTTCTGCTGACTGACCATCCTTTTTAGACAAGTCTCAGAGGAAGAACCGGGACCGGGCAGGCAGCAAGCTTAGCAAGAAATCATAATAGTGAGGGTTAAAAAAAAAAAAAAAAAAAAAAAAGAAAACAAAAAAAGAAAAAAATCCGATAGAGTATCCAAAGGCTAAGTACAGTGCGATTTCAAACAAGAGCAGCGTGCGGCTTGTGGCAACGCAGCCAAGACACAAGCAGCGATGGCCAGAGGAGAGAGGCGCACAGATGGGAGGGGGCGGAGGAGGAGAGAGTGAAAAGTGGTCCACAGTAGTTATAAAGACAGCCATGAGAGGGATCTCCACATCTACACAAACATCTGAGGGCGCTTACTGCAGGGTACCAGGACCAGAGGAAAGGAAACAGGCAGGAAACGTGACAAAGTGGGTTGTTCCAGAAGAGTCTTTAGTGCTGGATCCAGGGATTTTTAAAATGATTCTGTGCTGATGTGAGATAGGGCCAAAGATACCAACTCCAACCACAAGGGGTCAGTAAAAAAAGTGTAAAGGAACAGATATAAGGGCATTTGTCCCTGAACTAGAGAATCCCCGGGTTAAGTCCAGTTTTAGGTGCTGTATCTTCACCATTGCAAGATAGGGCCAATGCTTCGGCAGAGGTCTGTGTCCTCTGTGTACTGTACTCACTGCTCATCTGGAAGTAGAAAGTATAACATAGGCTGCAACTGGCATTGGTTGTTTTTTTTTTTTTTTAGAGGTTTGTTATTAATAAAGGTCATTAGGATTAGGCCAAGGAAGAACTGATCTGTTTATGATGTGGATCCAGATGTGGAGTCTTTTTATTATTTATTGCAAGATAGGGCCAATGCCTCGAGGGAGGTTTGCACTTTTTCAAGCACATGTAGATCACTGTTTACCTGTTAATAAAATGTCACTTAAACAGGAGTCTGTAGGTGAGCATCAAATACTCTGACTTCTGATAATCATTAAGGATGTTCATGGTTAATCAGTTCATAGATTAATCAGCATTATGGCCATAGTCGATTGAAAGAAATACTAACAATTAATCGTTGTGCAATAAACGTACAGTACCATTGGAGAGTTAGGGCAATTTAAACATAAAAGCTTTTAACTTGTTTTTAGTTTAAAAAAAGACACTGTTTTATTATGGTTTGTGACTTTGAGCTGTTTTTTATGAGACGTAATGATGATTGATGTCAAGTCGGGGGTTAACAGTTAGGGTAAATGTAGAGTTGTAGGTTTAAAAAGTTAAGTTGTGCTACTGCAAAGGCCCTGAAATACATCATTATATCCAGCCCACCAAATGAGACCTATATTTTTTTGATGGAGTCATTTTTGCAGAAACTTTCCCACATGATGCAGATAGCGCAGCAGGGGAAATGGACCAGAGTTGCAGCAGTTCGCTCTTGACAAATTCTTTAGCTCACATTTCAGATGGGGGAGTGTGCCGTGACTTAAATGGGACAGTAACCTGCAAAATCGCAGTCTTGACTTTTTAGTTAATGGCCCGGCTCCCAGGCAGAGACAGTATGTCACACACGTCTGCAGCAGCACAAACACAGCATATTTCATCATTCTGCACAAAACAATTAGGGTCAGCTCGCTTCACTCGGCTCTTACAGTCATTAATCTTGTTCAAAATTCTGTCCTTTACAGCATATTTATGAATTTAGCCTTAATGCAATGTATACATTTAAATTGAGTTATACAAACTGAAGATTTGTTTCTTTATTTTCTTACAGGAATGCTGTTGACGGGAATAAAAAGCTGTACGCCATCTATGACACGAGGTAAGAGAGTGTTGTTGCACCAGCATGAAAACTGAAATAAGACTAAAAAAATCAAAACTAAGACAGCAAAGATCATATTTCAACAGTGTGTTGGTGAATCTAAATTGGTCCTAAAGTGAGTACATGTGAGAGTGAATAGTTGTCTGTTAGTTGTGTGTCTAAATGTGAGTCCTGCAACAAACTGCTTATTGTTCAGAGTGTGCCCTGCCTCACACTTAAAGTAACTGTGTCCTTGTCCTTCCTGGCCCCTAGCAGGAAAAGATGCTGTAGAAAATAAATGTAAATATATAATATATTTAAATGGTGTCATATATGCTGTATAATATGTACTAATTAGGCTACCAAACCAACAAAGACTTTCTTGCAAACTACTTAATGTCAAAAAGGCTGATGACATCACAATGACTCTGAGGGTCCTCCACAGGTTCAGGTATTGGATAAAAATTTAATTTAGTGGATGAAGAGCCCTGAATAGTGTTTATGGATAATGTAAATGAGTTTAAAAATGACTACTTTCACCTTCTACTCCCCATGTGTCATGGATGTTGGTGCCAGGCAGGATGGTCTGAGGTCTTCAGAAACTGCTGCTGTAGTGGGACTCCAACACACAACCATTTCTGGGATTTACAGAGACTGTGATTTGTTGATTAGATGTTTGTGTTTAGAAGCGTTACATCAAGTGTCTCAAATAGTGATCATTTTAGGGATTTAAGGCGGCAGAAGCTCAGGAAATAGAGTTGTCATCCTATAACCTGAAGTTTGGTGGTGCAAATCCCACTCTCACTTGTCTATAGTTGTTGTTGTGTCCTTTGGCAAGACACTTCACAGATCTTACCTGTATGAATATTGTGGTCGGCCACGTCTCTGTCAGTCTGCCCCAGGGCAGCTGTAGCAACAGAAGTGGCTCACATCACCAGAGTGTGACTGAGGAGAGAAAGAATAATGCACTAATTGTAAACCGACTTTGAGGACAGAGAAAAGTGTTATAAGACTAATGCATCATTAATAATATTATCACTGAATGTAAAACACATACAGTATGGCCTATAATTATCAAGACTATGAGTTAGTTAGATGTTCCTTAGAGTCCAAAGGATAAACCACAACTTGGCCAGCCATACCCACTGACCATACAAAGTGTATTGGTTCATAAATCCCTTCTTTTAACAGCAGTTTTTCCCTCTCAGACCAATAGTGACGCTTTGTTTCTCTGATTGGTGCCTATCAAGTGAAGCCAAAAAGCTATTTATACCTATATTATTCCCAACTGGAAATCCACTCAAACCCACACTACTCATTTTAATAGAAGAGAAAAGGATTCAGAGTGCTATAGGCCTAAGTCACTTATTATCTCAATGTCAAGTATCCCATAATATAATATACATGTCTCTTTAACCACCTCTAGCTTTGCTGATGCAGAACATTTACATTATATAATATACATAAAACAGGCAGCAATTTTCACTCGCAAACGCAAAACTGCCTCAACAAATATGTGCATTAAACGTGATGCACTCTGGAGATGCATCTATCAGAGCTGAGCCGAGCAGCTGCGAGGAGGATTTTAAGTGACACGGAAATGCCTGCGGTCTGACAGAGGGCAAACGCAACATGACTGTTTCTCCCTCAGGCAGCAAGTGAAGTGTCAGTCAATATGCTTTTATGAATGGTGACCTTAGAGCACCTTGTTTCTCGCCACTGGGGTTACTCTAATTGAACTTAAGCACTCATGTGGCTCCTTGTTTTTAATAACAGGAGATTTTGCAAACAGATATAAGGGTCATTAAATGTATGACCATTTTAGAGACCTCTGTGGCACTGTGGAAAAGACACAAGGCAAAGCTGGAGGTAGCAGAGCTAAAGATGCTGAGGTTCTCTTTAGAAGGTGCTAGGATGGATGAATACGTCAGCGGGACAGCTCATGTGAGATGTTTTGGAGATGAAGTCAGAGAGGACAGACTGAGATGGTTTAGACATGAACAGAGGAGGGGCAGAGATGCAGAGATGCAAAGGTTAGAGCTGCCAGGCAAGAGGTCAAGAGGAAGGACATCTTAAAGAGCTCAAAAAGTTAGTTCTTATTCTTTATCACCTTTAGGAGTTGTGGGTGGCTGGAGCCTACACCAACTACTACTGGGCCTTAGGTGGGGTACAACCTGGACAATAGCCAGCAGGTTGCAGGGCTGACACAGAGACACACACTGGCAGACAACCATTCACTCTCATTCATTCACGAGGAGCAATTTTAGAGTAATTAAGTAACACATGCATGTCTTTGGACAGTGGTAAGCTGTGGACAGTGTTGGGAGTAACGCGTTACAAAGTAACGAGTTACAGTAACGAGATTACAATTGTCAGTAACGCAGCGGGTAACGCGTTACTTTTGAGTCCCCAGTAATAATATTAGAGTTACTAACAAAATACCCAATTAGTTACTTCGCGCTTACAGTCACTACAGTCACTTTCATTTACCTGTCAGTTTACCGCAAGGACACGGAATGAAAATGCATTAAATGAATAGCGCTCATACGTTTCCTACTTTATTTTCATCCGTTCCCTTCTCTGCTCCTCTTTATGCGCGCAGCGGCCACTCGTCCTGTCCGCGCGATGATCCCTCTCCGCGTGCGTCGGGGCGCATGCAGCTGCTGCTGCTGTCAGCGGGGAAAGAAGAGACGTGCACCGCTTTGGCGCTAACAACAAGTGCATTTTAGCTTCACTGTAGTGAAATAAAACTGTGTCCACAGGACTTGAACGCTGCACAGGAGCAGAGGCTGGAGAACTTAAAGGGCAGTATCTGCTGTGTCAGGCTGCCCTGCTGATGAAATGAATGCAGCTAAAAAAAACGAACGCCTGTAATAAGAATGTAATAACAGTGTTGGTCAGGGCAACAGTGAGGCTATAGACTTCTTCTATTTAGAATTGGGTTCATTTAGGCCTTCCTGTTCGTAAGTAATCCAAAAGTAAAGTAACTAAGTCATTTTCATGAGTCAGTAACTAAGTAAAGTAATATATTACTTTTTAAAAGAGTTACTAATAATCTGTAACTAGTTACTTTTTTTGAGTAACTAACCCAACACTGGCCGTGGAGGACCCAAAGTACCAGGGAGAACATGCAGTCTCCATTCCAAGGGCGATTTTAGGATTAGAGGTTTAGGGGTGATGAGATTCTTCAGCCAAGAAAGGTCACCAAAAGAAGCATTTAACACTAGATACAACAGGAAAAACATGGTTTAATATATCATGCTACCTTTTATAGAGTTGTTGCTGTCTATAGTGTAGGAATATGGGTAGCCGAGGAGAAACATTAGAAATGTTATGGCAAAGTTTATAAAAATGTATCTTTGTAAGCTATGTGTTGTGTCAGTGTGAGCTGTGTGTCAATATTGGTACTGTATATTTTTATACTGTGGACTAAAATCACTGTCACTGGGTTACATCCTGGGGTGCTAAAACCTACCTTGGGGGTGCTAAATTGGTCTAGCTACGCCCATGTCCCATTCAGAGTGATTTGGTGTAGTTTTCCTGTTTAATTAGAAATGACCAGGCAGGTCGCTGTGTTGTTGCAGGTTTGCATGTGTTGGGGCATGAAGCAAGGCTAGGCTACTGCAGCTTTGTGACAACTCGACCGACAACGCGGAATAGACTCAAGTACTCCAAATCAGTAATGTTACTTCAAAATAATGACTCTAGCAGAGGCAAAAGTACTTAACAAAATGATTATTTAAGTAAAGCAAAAGTATGTTTCAGAAAATGTCCTTAGAAAGTACTGTTTTCCTTCAGAGAAGTTACTAAAGTTACTAGACGCTATTACTTTGGAACGGTTTACGCATGCGCACACACCTGCCGCCGGACCTGTGGCTCTGTCTCACAGCCAAAGTGCTTTTAGAGAGGGGCGTGTGGGAAAACTGAAATGTGGGCTATAATAGAGAAGTAGGAGCTAATAAACGCTAGAAGCTAACGGGAGGACGGAGACACGGAGCAGGCGCGCAGCTTGTCCCCGCTCCGGTCTCTCTGACGGTCCTGAGCTCGTCTCCTCCTGCCGTGCTCCGAGTGAACGCACAGACGCCTCATGAAGCATGTTCAGAGACACCGCCGCGGCTGCACCAGAGCGAGGCACAATGTGGAGGAAGACGTCTCACCTGATTTAGGGGAGCGCGGCGGGAGCGGGACCACCGCGGCTTCTTCATTTGCGCATTTGTTGAACTCCGGATAGCAGCAGCAGACGCAGCAGAGGCACGCGGACAGTCAGGGGCATGCGGGGCAGGCACAGAGGAACGGGGCTGTGGGACGTACTTTGGCTGGCGCTGGTGGTGGCGGTGATGTGTTGCGCCCAGAGGTGAGAGGTGTCCGGGGAGTTTTCCAAAGCGGGGGACAAAGTGTGAACCTTCGTCTTCAGAGATAGTTATTGTTCTTTCTTCTTCTTCTTCGTGTTTTTCAGCGTCAACGAGCCTGGGAACATGTCGTTTGTCAAAGAGACGGTGGATAAATTGTTAAAGGGCTATGATATCAGACTTCGGCCAGACTTTGGAGGTGAGCTCTTCAGTTGTGTTTCACCCTGAAGTGTCCCCGTAAAGTTTCTAATAATTTATTTTACCAATTTTATGCGCATTTTTAGGTCCACCGGTTGCTGTTGGCATGAGCATAGACGTGGCGAGTATAGACATGGTGTCAGAAGTCAATATGGTAAGTTCTTTGTACAGTATGGCTATAAAATGCCTTTAGTTACTGTATTACTTGCTAAATTGACTGTATTTTTTATTTATGAAAAGCCAGAAACATATAGAAACATTCACTTTTCTTTCTACATTGTTTTAAGGATATAAACAGAAGCTCCTTTTCTCCTAAAATATACTTTGCCCTGTCTCCTGGGCGTATTACTGCAGCTCATATGGTTTTTACAGCTGCAAAACTCAGCTCTGTGATGCCAAATGATCCTGTTAAAATAAAGGGTCACTCAGAGGCACTTCTAAATATTCTGGGGGTCCTGGGGCAGGGGGTTATGCTCCTCATAAGCCACATAAACAAATTTTATTATTGATATTTCCAGATATGCAAAAAATATAAGAATAAAAAATTATATGGTCTGACTATATATTACAATTATTATTGATTTTGTATCCAAGCAAAGACATTTTAACAGTTTGCGTGGATGTTAAATTTTCGAATAATATTTTTATAGATTAATTAATTACAAACCAAATTCTAAAACAATTTGTTACACTTTGTCAGATGTAAATAAAAACAGAAAGCAATGATTCCCAACTTTTATTAAAAATAAATTAATAAATATTTTTAAAAAATATATAAAAATGCATTTCACATAAGAAGAAAAACAACATTTCAGGAGTTGCAACTAAGCTATTTCACCATTTCATAAATAGTCAGCACCTCTTGAATATGATGGCAGCAACACATCTCAAATAAATTGGGACAGGGGCAACAAAAGGCTGGAAAAGTAGGTGGTGAACAGGATCACCTCAGTTTATGTGAATAAAATATGGTTTTATGAAATTTTCTAATTTGCATAATTGTTGTATTCTGTTGTACAATTTGCATCACTGTAAATTTTATGAATACAAGGTTTGGAAATGATGTTTGAAACTACCCATTACTTTTACATAGCCACAAATGTGTCCAGTGAGATTAAATATGTTCTAACTTTAATACCATAATACCTAAATGTTTGCATTATTACAATCAGATATAGTCGGCCATCTTTGTGAGCCCCTCTCTCTTATACACTGCAGAGTTTGCCTAACCTGTTTCTGCACCCCTGCTCCTTCCGTCTCGTAGTAGGCACATTACTGCAGCTTGTCCGACTTTACACCCCTGGTTCACCGCCTGCTGCTGCTGATTTGCGATGCCAAATGATCCTGCTAAAATATGGGGTCACCAAGTTCCCCTGCCATGTCCTATTCTGTTAAATTTGGGCAGAAAGCAATCCTCTATGGCACCCAGGGGTGAGCTGGCACACAGCGGGCTCTCTACAGTTTAATGTCTATCTGGCATCTATCATTGGGATAAAGTGCTGACCGAGCCCAATGCCCAGTTGCATGCTAGCAGGAGGAGATAGCCCCTGACACGCTGTCCTGACAAGTATATGTGATGAAATGTACCCGCAGTGAATTATAATGCTCTTCTGCACAACGGATCAGAGCTCGGCGAGAAGCGGCACACACTCACACACTGCTACTGGCATTTGGTATTCATATTTAATAATGAGCTGCATGAGTAAATTAGCCACTCTGTCAGCTCCAATAGTTTGAAGTTTGAGTTTGGATTACTTTGGTTTTTGCACAGAAAATCTCAAATTAAAGGGAAAGTATGATTTTTTTTCATGTATTGGAGGGAAACTGTTTAATCACCTAAAAGCATATTGTAACAGGAATCATCTGGGGTAAAAAATTAAAATACAAGACTTTAAGATGTCTTCGGTCTCTCTAGGCTTTATTATTAAGGATTGTCATGTGCTAGCACAATCCAATAAGGGACGCACGTGCTGGTGGTTTGCCAATTTTAAATGAATGGTTCCCTGAAAGAGAAAGCATTCAATAGAAAACAAAGGGAAGAAATATAAAAAGTGTAGGTTACATGTTTGTGGAGATTCTCAGTCATCCAGGCTAATACAATCACAACAAAATGTTTAAAAAGAAGTCATCTGGACTTGGTTTTAAAGCAGAACTCAGTAACTTTTTTACATTATACAAACTGTTTCGAAATTCGTGTAATGGTTTAATAAGTTGTTGTGGGGTAAATGAAGCGTGCAGCAGCTCCCCCTGGTGTCTCTGGGCTGAAAGTGATGCTGGCAACAGTGAGCGCCATCGACCCAGAGTCACAGAAGTCTCAGGTCTCGCAAGAAAGTGGCACATCCCAGTTAGCAAAACAACAAGCTAGTTGTGGCTTTATTTCTCGATTTTCATCATTCCAGAGTGGCCAAATGGAAGAAAAGAATTTGAACAGATACACAGAGGGGAAAACTAAAGTAAAGATGAGTGAGGGGTCACACAGAAATCAACTGGGCTTGTGAGTATTTACGATAGTGCTTTACTTAGAAATGTAGGGGGAGCTTTATAGAGGAAAATAAGGCAAAAAGAGCAAAGAAACGAGTTGCTGCGTTCCGCTTTAAAGTTGAAGAGCTTTCACTTTTATTTAAGAGGCTTTCTCATTTCGGAAATTGAACTGGTAAGAGACATGGGTAATATGCTACTATAGGAGGGAGTTTTTGACCTGAAATAAAATTTTATTGGTTCAGAAGACTTGAAAGGGCTCAGTAGTTTTCTATCATTTGAAGTGCTTTGTCCTCTACTGGAGTGAGGTGGGACAGTCGTCAACCCACCTGAGGACCATTAGCTTAGTCTGCTCTTTCTGATGTTAATGAAACCTGAGTGAAACTTTTTTGTTTTTTGGGGGGTTTGAAGAGACTGTTGTAAGGAGCAGACTAGGCTCAGGAGGGTTAATGAGTGGCCCTCCTCACTCCCCGCTGTGGACAAAGGACAAAGGACAAAGGACTTCTTACATCTTGAAACTACAGAGCCCTTTTCAAGTCTTCTAAACCAATAGAATTTAGTTTCAGGTCAAAAACTCCTCCCTCCTAGGAGCAGCTCTCTTACCAGTTCAATTTCAGAATTGACAAATCCTCTTCAATGAAGCTGAAACGTCTTCAACTTTAAAAAAACAAGTCCAGCAGACTTCTTGGGGAGCTCTAAACTTTGGTTGAATGTGACAAATTGGCTATTTAGTTTCTAATCAAATAAAATATGCAATAAAAATCAGATAGCGGTCTTATCAGTTTAGGACTGTAGTGCACAATAGATTGCAAGTTATTGTTATTGCAAAATCAGTGCTTGTAATCTCTACTGCTCGACTGCTCTCGACTGCTTGTGTTTTATGGTTGCACATGAGCACATTTACTCTTTACCATCTTCAGTCAGTCTGTGGTGTGACCTTTTAGTGTTTGTAAACAGCATTAGCCACGTTGTAGTGTCGCTTTAAGTACAGGTTGCACTACCTTTATCACGGGAGAAATGGCATTATTCTGTAAAAATGTATCAACATGATGGTTATGGCAAATGGCATCCAGCAGATTACCTGTGTATGTCAGTGATTAAGTAGAAAACGTTTGCGACTGAGATGTTTTGAACTGAACTGAAGTTGTTGGTTCGTTCAGACACAGTTTGGTCCTAGTCTTGTTTAGTTTAACTCTAGGTTTGACCAGTGGAGTTAACTTCATAGCCTTATTGTTGGTATATTTGACATAGTTTTTCAGATGTGAGATTTTTCAGCATTGTATTACTTTATTTAGACTTACTCTCCAGGTGAATTAAGGATGCCCTTGTAAGCCGTTTTTATTGGAGGTTTCTACACATGCTTTTAACCCAAGTGTCTGTCTGTGCAGCCATATATAAAAGCATTGGGACTCCTAAGTGGTGATCATATCGGACTGTGTTACCATCTCAGACATGTTGGACGGACAGAGGAAATAAAATATCTCCTGCTCCAGACTTAGTACTCAGACACAACTGTAATGTCCCAGAGGTATCCACAGCGTTCTGGTTAATGATAGAGACGATAAACTGGAAGGCTATTAGGCCTGAGATCTAAATAGAGACATCCTTTATACAGCAGGTTTTAGTACGGACAGGATGGGGCAATGCTCACTGGTTACTACCACTGCTACAATTCTTACTTCTTATTTTGGCTTTTCCCTTCTTCTTATCCAGGCTACTACCGAATCCACAAGGTCAAAAAAATACTTACTTATTTGGAAACTCTGAAATATGACTCCTTTTCTATTGCTTTAACTGGCTCTATAAATGTTACCCTGAGCAGCCCTAAAATGATACCACAGCACTTTGACTTTGTGAACTTGGAGCTCTCTGACATTTTGTAGCCTCCTCTCACATTGTGTTCATCAGAGCATTCTTCTCTAACCTTTGGGAGAAACCCGAGTGTGAAATGCATTTAAAAACTGTCGGTTTTTATATAACGTCTTTATATTTGTCTCTGGGCTGGTTATCAAAGTCTTGTTGGCTGAAATAGTGCTACTTGTGACTATTATGGATTTGATAGTTTCTATGAATAGAGCAAATTATTTTAAGACATCACATTTACAGAGCTGTTGCATTAACTTGCCTATAATATGCTGTTAGTAACTTAGTACTTAAAAACGAACTTCTGCTGACCACAGAGCTGCTACTAACTACTAACTAGCCTGGCCAGTTGTAACTTTTTGCTTTGTAAAGTGAAGTGTATCTGGGATCTCCTCCCTTCACAGCAATTTAGACTGTTGGACCAATCATCCAACATGGGCTAGGCTTGGCGTGATGCTCAATCCAAAGATCCCAAAAAATGTTGTACTGTATATAGAAGAGAACCACAAAACTTAAAGATCCTCTGCTCTGCTAAATCAACATTTTGGGCTTTCTACCACGTATAATATAATATAGTTTATAATAGTATTGTAGTATTTTAGTTAATTCAAGTTTGTTTGAGTAGGGATGTAACGATTCTTCGTAAATCGGCTAAAAATCGATGCATAAGAGAGAAATTTTGAAGAAAATAATCGTGATGTTTTTTTTTTTTTTACATGTCACTGTTACTTTTTAAATTCAGTTTCCGTTAATAAGAAATGTAAAATGTACAACAATTTAAGTTTGATAAGGAGACACAAACAGGTAAAAAAAAAATCCCTTTGGTCATACAAATCTGCAAATAGAAATTGTAAAAAATCATAATTGTGAACATAAAATTGTGAATCGAATCGTGACTTAACTGCATCGTTACATCCCTATGTTTGAGAAATCCTGTTTGCTGAGCCTGTCTGTTTCCTTAAGATCTTAAAACACTCTAGACTCGCAAAACCCTTGGCCTTTCTAAAGCCCAAACATCATCACCAAGCTCTTTTTTATATTTAAGCACTTAAATTACTGTCACTATGAAGCATTAAGCTAATTTATCTATCTGTTAGTATCATGTTGCTAATAGCCGTGCTAATTAGCCATTTTATGCTCTGTCCAGTCCCCACCGTTGCCAGCAGGGGGCGACAGACACCTAATCCAAGCATTCTCTGCAAAGACAAAGCAATAGCTCCCCAAAAGAAGATATTTTCCATACATATTCAATATTTTAAGTTATAAAACATGAAACACTAATGCAAAGGTGTCAGAAAAAAATTCAGAAAGCCTGAAAAAGCAACCTTACTTAACTACAAAGTGTTTTGATTTTAGTCTCCAAGTGGACAGATATTTTTTAACATGCATATATGATTGCTTGTAATTTTAATGTACATATGTGGCATCTTTGTTTTGCAACTCTTGACACTGCCTTATACTATTGCTTAGGCCAAACATCTACAGACAGACAGTGTAATAAATAATGATCACTTTTAGGCCTCCTGTGACCCTTCATCATTGGGAAAGATGACATTTGACACCAGCTGCCAGTTTAAGAGCCTAAAACAAACATGGCTGACAGCTGAGTGAGTGGTGTTTCCTGTGTCCAGTCACTTCTCTCAACTCTTTCTCCTGATGTCTGAGAGGAGATGAGAACTGTCACTCATCCACTGTCCCGCTCTCCACAAATGTCATCCATCTCAAAAGCCACACATCTGACTTTGCACACACACAGAGACACACACACGCAGCTGAACCCAGTGCCGCTGTAAACTACTCCAGTTTGCTCAGGTTAAATGATTAGCCTCCCCTTAATGCCCGGCTCTCTGGTTGGTCGGTCGCTCCTAATGGTGTGCGGTTATTTGCAATAGCTTTTAATCTGTTGATGGGATCAGCGAGTACATTTAGTGGAGTTGTTGGTTGCACATGCCGAGGGAGAAGGAGGAGTGTGAAGCAGACGGATTAGGCCCGCAATGCAGTGCAGGTCCATCTTCTCTCATAGCCTACACGCTGCCTCTTTCCTTATCAGATTTTGACCGGAGAGGAGGAATTTATTTAGTGTCCAATTGCACTTTTCACACAGTCGATTAGTGATCAATGTCCCCTGGCACGCAGCCCGGCGCTCTGCTCTCTTATTCTAAAATCTGTTTCTATACATCTTCATTAGTGACTTATATCAGTGTCAGGACAATAGCCTTTAAGAAGCCCGCATGGAGCACAGAGTTGTGTGGTTTAATGCTGGTATTTCTTATTCGCCAACCCAGGCAGGTTGTAAAGTGAAGTAGGGAGGAAAAGTCCTGGCTCAAGATCAAGTTGATCTCTCTGACTTTTAGAGGCGGCCGGCTGCTTTTTCACTCACACATCCTGAACGTGACTCTGCATTGCTCTGTAAATGTGACGGGTGCGCCCACTCAAAGGGCAGTACAAGACAGTTTGTTGCAAACGTAGCTGTATATATTTAAAAGGAATAAGACTAAATAAGTGTTAAATAAATAAAACTCCACGGCAATATTGTGAGACTTTTGATAATGCAATATCACGTTATTTCCGATATTGTTACATCTCTAGTGCACAATGTACGTAAAATTTACAACAGACTTCATCTGCAGTCATGCTAAAGCAGAATAAAAAATGTTGGTAAATAAGATGGGCCTTAAATCACACTTTACTGCAAATTAAACAGGCAGCATCCGCAAATGCTAACTGGTGGTGTTCATAAACCCAAAAAATGCATCAAGTTAAAATTTAGCAAGGGGCAGCGTGTAGTAACTAAACAGAGTGTAGTGGCTACAGAGAGCTAGTTGTCCTTACAGGGATTATAGTAATTTTTAAGCTTAAAGGAACACTGCAGAACTTTTGACCTCTTATAAGTGTATTTATTGTACTTAGAGAGTTATAATACTAACATGACTGCTTAACAGAATGAGATGTAAAGTCGTTGTTTAGCAAAGTCAGGTCCACACAAAAATGGAAATGAATGCAGAGTTTTTCTTTCTTCTGTAGATGTCAGTGTACAACTTCGCAAACTCAAATAGGCTTAGCATGTCATACATTTACTGCAATATGAGGTGAAGGACTTGGCTACAGCAGCACTACATCCGCACACACTGCAGATAGAAAATCTACACAAAGCGAACAAACTAAACACTGTCAAAGACAACAACAGAGACATACTTCACCATAAGCAGTTAGAGCAGCTGGGCACCTATACAGCTGAGACTAAAAAGACTTCAAAACGATATGTCGCCAACTAGTGGCAGAGGTTGCAGAGTGTTCCCTTAAGCGACCTAATTGATCAGCAAAAATGACAGTTTGCAAGTCACTACTTTTCTTTGTCCTGCTGATGTACAATGTAAGGACCGCATTAAAACAAACCGACTTTCTCCGCAAGTCTTTGTACAACTGGCTTCTGCTTCTGACCCCGTTCAGAAATAAGCACCGAGCTGCTCACAATACGGTGTATTGTGGAATCCACTGTTTGTTTTGGATACAGGACAGCGGCGCACTGCTTACGCCCTGCCCTTTGTTTGCCTGATTGGTTCCTCTGACTGTGATTGTTCCGCCTGTAGAAATGAAATGTAAGGAACTGGTACCAGACTAACTGCTTTGTATAGAATAACTAATGAGTTTTCTAGCCAGGGATTTGCCCCAGTGTCTCACTTATTAGTTAGACAAATAAAGAAATAAAGAAAGTGGCTTATAATGCTTATAATAGTGACTTTTTCTTGTACTGGTTTCTTGGAGCCAACCATCACATTAGCCCAAACCTGTTCACCTGTAGTTGATCTTTTGGTCCATTGTTCTTCTACTGTCTCTGTCTCTGAGAAGTCTCCTGTACAGACAGCCCTCCTCTGGTAGACTCACAGTGCAGTGCAGTGCAGTCTGTGGCACTGTCTGCAGGATTTAAACCATGCCAGGTTTGTGTTTACAGTAAAACGATTGAAAAGGCCTTGTTGAAGCGATGTTGGCTCCGGCTGCTCAGTCTTCACTCAGACTCAGTCCTTTTGTGAGAAGTAGAGAGCACAAAGGTGTTGGCGGCGTGCTTTCAAACTGCTACACAAGTCACACAAGGTACGGGCCCATTATAGCCTGTGTGGGCGCGCTCAGCCTGTTGTCTAGGAGATGAGATTATTAATATATTTCAGACCTGACTCGCTCCACACCTTCTTTTTTAGCTCCAAGATGAAGAGCTATGTGTGCTGTTTATGTTGTTATTTTTAATCCTTTCAGCAAACTAGATGGACATGATACAGTCACGGGGGTAATGTGTAAAAAAGCAAGAATTACAGCTTGTAAAGATGTAAGCCCTAGAGTTCCTTACAGATAATGAAAATCAGATTTAACAAACTATTTCCTGTTACTATGTACTGTTAATAATGACTACAGACATTAAAGATGACTAATAATCAGGACTTAATTTTAGGGTGAACAAGAGGGAATATGTCCCCCTATTTCCTAATTTGGGACCAGGACCTATCTGACAGGATCCCCCTCCTTTTTATGTCTTGTTTATTGATGTACCAGAACATTAAATCTATATATACTTTAAGAATATATAAATAAACGCCCAAAATACATAACTAAATAAAAGCAGAAACAAAATATAGCCAATACAGCAATAAATGTTTCCTGGCCTTTTCTTTTTGTGTTAAGGGAACAAGCCCGATAAAATCATCTATGTGTTCCCCGACCTCTGGCTTTACCAATTAAGTGCAAATAATCAATGGTGAAAGGGACTCATATTATCTCTGCATGGCAAATTGGCAGGAAAGATGAAAAACATAATTACTCTGTGATAGACTGTTTTCTTGTTGGTTTACGCTGATTAGTCAAGTGCTTTGCTTTATGCTTTTTTGCTGGATTTATTATATTAATGTTAGTATTGGTCAGAGTCTTGGTCAATCCTTTGGCCGGCTGTCCCACAAGATTTCTCTGGGTGGTGTCTCCATGTCCTACCGTGGGTTCTCTCCCAACCCACTTTAAGAAAATACCCCTAGTGAATGAATGTGTGAGTGAATGTTTGTCTGTCTCTCTGTGTCAGGTCTGCGACCCACTGGCCACTGTCCAGGAGGTACCCCGCCTAAGGCCCATAGTTGCTGGGATAGGCTCCAGTCACCTGTGATCATTAATGGGAATAAGCAAAAGATGAATGAATGATTGTTATTATTCACTGATCAAATTGTGTACTGGGTTGTAACATTCAAGCAAGTGTTTTCTGAGTTCTTTTATAGCTTGAGGTGGAGAGTTTTATACAATGTTTTGTTTCTCTATTGGCTTAAGTTTTTCTTACTGCGTTGCTCTGAAGGCAGTTGTTGTCCACATGTTGCTCCTGTCCCCTGAATTCTGATGTCTATCCTTTTGTGTTCAGAGGTAGTTTAACTTGCATCCATTTCTTCAGTCGTCCTACTTTAACAAGGACTCAGTTTTGTATAAAACAGAGAAACAATGACCAGGTTAATATCACCCAGCCCCATTTAGCAGTCCAGCAGATTTCTTGAAAAAGTCTATCTCAACATTTATTCACTTCACACAGTTGGATTCACCTGAAAGTATCCATCTTGTGCTAAAAGAGCCATTCATTTTGACATTTTAACACTATCCACCTCCAGCCCTGAGCCACTGAAGCCTTTAAAAACCTCTTACTACAGATGTTCTCCAGGGTTTACACTGAGGAGCATTTCAAACGTCAGCCATTTTACACACACCCCCCAATCACCTTAGGCCCCTGCTTTGTACGATGTAAGGAGAACTTAAACCAAGATATTACTGCAGTTTTCTGTACACAGCAATATCCGAGCTTCACACTGGGCTGGAAAAATGGTACGTTTATCAGCGCAGTGGCCACTTCGCTGCAGGATCTGTGTGTAGGGCAATAACACAGCTAAAGTCATAACAGGCTGCGTAAAATAAATACTACCTCTGAAAATGTTTGGCTTTCAAAGTACCACCTTTAATGGAATAAAATTGGTCTAAAACTTGACTCTAGGGCTAAACCAGGACTAAACCAGGATTAAACCAGGATTAAACTAGGACTAATCCAGGACTAAAACTGGACTAAACTAAAACTAAACCAAGACTTAACATGCCTAAACAAAAGAGGACAAACCCAGGACTAACAGTTGTATAAACTAAGACTAAACTAAATCCAGTACTAAACAAGATTACACCAGGTCTGAACCAGGACTAAACCGAGCCTTAACCAGGTTTAAACCAGGATTAATCCAAGCCTAAATCAAGACTGATCCTGGATTAAACCAGATCTAAACCAGGACAAAGCCAGGATTAATCCAGGACTAAACCAGGTCTAAACCAGGAATAAACCAAGTCTAAACCAGTTTTAAACCAGGACTAATTCAGGTCTAAACCTGGATTGATCCAGGACTAAACCAGGAGTAATCCAGGCCTAAACCAGGACAAAACCTGGACTAAACAAGGACTAATCTAGGACTAAATGAGGACTAAACCAGGACTAGCCCCTACTAAAGACTACAGACAGGACTTAGACTAGACTAGACTAGACTAGACTAGACTAGACTAGATTAGACTAGACTAGACTAGAGAATAGACTAAATGAGAAGTGGACCTGCAAAAGTCTCCTGAGTCCCACCAGAAGAAGCCTGTGTACCACCAGTGGCACCTGTCCCACAGCTGGAGAACCACTGACATGTAACTTTGAGGTCTTAACCTCAGCGCAGGTGAAGCTAATTGAGAAGTTAGCTGTAGCTGTGATGGCTATTCACAGACACAGGATGAGAGGCTGAGGACAAGGATGGAGGAGACACTGGGGACACGTTACAGGGGTTCCTATGAGCTCTGTAGCTGGTTGACCATTAAAGGCTGTGTCTCACATTGTTCCCCTCCGCCCTTGTGTCAAACGGGCCAACAGCTCCCATTTGGGGATGTGTTTGTGTCAGCAGGACAAGAAGCAGATCCATAAGAGGTACCTTTGTTGTAGTATTTCATGTTTTTAACTAAAATAATGTCTATGTATAGAAAACCTTTGGGGACCTGTTACTTTGACTTGCTTGAATGAGGCGTCTGTCGCCCCCTGCTGGCATGGTGGGGACTAGACAGTGCATAAAATGGCTATTTAGCACAACTATTAGCAGCACAGCTATTAGCAACATGACAATAACAGATAGATAAATGAGCTGACTGCTTCGTATTGTTGGCACTGTAAGCGTTGAAATAATCAGAACAAGCCCAGTGTATGAGCTTTAGAAACCTGCAGGAGCACTTCCTGGTTTCATGAGTCTGCGTAGAGCGTATGTAGTGAATGAAACAAACCACTACTCCAGGTCTGTTATTTGATTATGTGTTAAGTCTGATTGTGATTGATCAACTGTTTGTGAAGCCCTTGGAGGTGACTTTTGTTGTAATACTGGGCTATACAAATAAAACTGAATTGAATTGAAATTGAATTGAGGTGAAAATATTATGACATGATTAAAAACTCAAAAAAGTCGATTTAGCATAATAGGGGACATTTAAGATGTGATATTTTGTAATGGTGTGACAAGCTGGTTGTAAAGCCTTTTACTGCTGCAGAAATCACAAAAGAAGAACATTGTTTTTTAGTGTTCATATTATTCTGAACTTTTAATTTAAAAATTTTTTAGTACCTCACTGTGTCACTATGTTCTGCTCATGTTTGAAGAACAAAACTCAATGAGGAGCCGACCCACTATGAACAGAAACAGCTGTTGTTTATATGTGATTTTTCAAACTACTTTTACCTTTATTGTAAACCATTTTTCTCTCTGACTGTTTATCATTAGAATTATACATGCTTCTAGTTATTTTGTATTTTTCCTAATGCTCCTCTATCATTCACTTTATAAACTGCAGACTTCACTCCACAGTCTGGACCTCATTGAACTCGCAAAAAACTAAAAGGCTGTTGTACATGTTTTGAGGCACCTCAAAGCCAACTCATCCAGCCCATACTACTGTACACATCTGGCAGAAAAATAAAATCTAGTTGTGTAAATGCTGAATAAATTTCTCATTGAGGTTCCTCTGCATCTTTTATTTCCACTTATTTACCATTCCAAAAACATTTATACCCTGGCACTCTCCATAATAATGTCAGCTCCATTGTGTTTGAGACAGAGTGAAATCCTCTTGTGAGAAGCCTGTAAAAGGTTATGTGGGAGGATCCCAGGACTGAAGTTATTAAACGCTCGGTTTGTAAAAAGACTTCTTTTGAAATCCCCGGGGAACACTTACAGT
Organism: Bostrychus sinensis; assembly: GCA_020698575.1. Taxonomy (NCBI): domain Eukaryota; kingdom Metazoa; phylum Chordata; class Actinopteri; order Gobiiformes; family Eleotridae; genus Bostrychus; species Bostrychus sinensis. The sequence goes on from CM036246.1 coordinate 25,991,050, forward strand.
ATCTGTCTGATGCAGCATTGAAAAGCCCCTTCGTTCCACGGGGCAGCCTCTCAAAGTGCTATTCCTGTATTCCCTGCTGATATCTTAGCGTTACGTTGACGTCGACACTGTTTGACTGGCACACAGTAACCACGTCTGAGTACGGGACTCTCCAAACTGAAGATGACATGTCAGCTGCTCCCACGGGGCCTCATTTACTCACCGGAGCTCACCAGCCTCCTCCTGTCTCTGGTGGTGCACATAGTTTCTGGCAACAACAACAGCACCCATTACCTCCACCTGGGACAGACACAGAATAGGCATAAATTAAGGAATCTGGGAATGGCGTCATTAGATTCAGCTGCATGTGAGTTTTTTTAAATACAAACATTACTCTGAATATAATACATGATTTTTGAACTAAATGAAGCTCAAAGTTTTCCTATCATTTTATTGAGAGGGAACTAAAAAACTAAATAAGACATTTTTGGGCAACAAAATTATCTCTTGCAGGTACAGTTGTGCAAATTCACTTTCAGATAATAGCACATAACTGGAAGTAAGTTTCATACTCCAAAAGTTATTAAAGTAATATTTGCAAACTCCAAACTATATATGTACTGTATAGTGGAGAAGCTGCCCAGAACTTGGATTTTAATGGGTGTAATATTTAGGTCTTCTTTTGAGTTACATTAAACAACATTAAAAGTGTTGCAGCCAAAACAAAACAGTAAATAAATAAAGTTAAAAATAAAAGTCTGCATGAGTAATTCTGAGATGACTGCTCTTGGCGAGTCACCTGGTCGGCCCACAGCTGGTGACTGAATGGGCTGTCACTCTGGATTTGGTCCCAGTCATGTTTGTAACACAATGACAAACAGTATTCACCACGTCCTGAGAGTCTGGTTTGAGTCCATGCACACTTTTTTAAACTTTTTTGTTTTGGCTGCAACACTTTTAATGTTTTTTAATGTAACTCAAAAGAAGACTCAAATATTTTAGTAAAGCAATGTTTAAACTCTTTTTATTTTGTTTTCTCTGTCTATACTGTGCTATGCTATGTGCTCCAAATGTAACTTGGGAAGGAAAGTTGCTTGGAAGAGTAGATAAATGCAATAATAAATAAGATTTACCTAATAAAAATCTTTGTACAAAATGAGGGGCTATAGTGTCAAAAGTTTAACATTCACTGTGTCCAACTGTAAAACCATTTGTAATTTGTATAATGTCACTTTTATGTATTTAAAAAAGAATAATAAGAACATTGTTTAATAGTCACAAATGTGCCAAGGTTAAACTATTTAATCCACGGTCTCATTAAGTGGTTTGGTCAAATGTAGACGTCAGAGAATTTGCTTGAAATATAAAATAAGATTGGACCTAAGATGGAGTCCTGTGGTACTCCCAGTTCAATAGGAAAATAAGCTTATGCAGTGAATTGTTTTGTAAAGTAAAACAAGTCTTTGAAATGCTGGAGATGTCTTTGAGGCGGCCAAACGACTGATGTAGGATCTGAAGATCTAAAATAGCCCTGGTCTGTGTGGTCCAGACGTGGACTGAGGGGGAGTGGATCTCTATTGTGGAAGAGTGTTGTGTAAAGCTGATTCACGCAGCCCACACCTCCGCTGTGTGAGGGTGAGAGCTTCACAGGGGGCTGAGCAGGTTCAGGAGAGGCCAGGCATCTCTGAAGAAAAGTCAAGCTAAAGATTTTTGGAAAAATGTATTTCTGATACAAAAATGCACCTACACTGAAAGCTACAATATATCTATACTTTAGGAAAGCTTTAAAGGCTGGGTGTGTAGTGTTTGGCTTTAAGTTCACAGCACTAGCTCCATAAATTGTTTATGCATTTGAAAAGTTAAGGTGGTTCAGCAGGTTAGGCACATTTTGCTGCTGAAGAAGGCATAAGACTACTATACTGTGCTATATTTTTGGCTGTATCACTCTATCCTCTACTATATGAAGATTTTATGTAGATGATTAAAAGTAGGGGATTTTTTTTTTTCTTTATAACTTTTTAGATAACAATATATTTTATGGCCATATTTTCCAAATCTTTTATCTCCTAATTAATGTGACGTCATTTGTTTGTGTAAGACTCTGGTAAGCTCCCCCCATGTGTCCTTTGGTCAATTTTGGTCGAGTAATTGCTGTACTGGGCATAACTTCAGTCGACTAACAATTTCTTTGGCCAACTACAGCCCTAATATACAGGTATCTTAATATATAATAATTAAATTGTAATTATAGCCAACTATAGACTGTCAGCTTCTCAAAAAAAAAAAAAAGTAAAAAATTAATATCATACTATACAATAATACAGACAAGATGCAAATATACAGAGCACAATGTACAGTGGAATCTATTTTTGTTCCTGCAACCAGCAAAACAATTTCATACAACACACAAGATAGAATTTAAATATATATCTTAGAGTAGTGGTTCCTAACCTTTTTGATTTTGTGTACCCAGGACCTCATTTAGTCCTGGTTTGGACCCGGCTTAGTCCTGGTTTAGTATTAGTTTTGTTCTGGTTTTAGGCATGGTTTAGTCCTGGTTAAGTCTTAGTTTAGCTCTGGTTTAGACATGGTTTGTTGCTGGTTTAGTCCTGGTTTAGATTTGTTCCTGGTTTTGTTCTGGTTGATTCCTGGTTAGTTCCAGTTTTAGACCTGTTTTTTTCCTAGATGTGTTCTGTTTTAGAACTGGTTTAGTCCAACTTTTGTCCCTGTTTTGTCCTTCTTCAGTGTCCCATCCCTCGCTATAGTCCTTGTCCTGATTTAAGTTTATTTTAATGTTTAAAAGCCAAATATATAAAGGTACTATAAATGATCATATAACTGCAATGTGCTCGCGTACCCCTAGGGGTCCCCATACCTGAACCCCTGGTTGAGAAACACAGTCTTAAAGTATAAAAAGATAAAAATATAACATTTATATGACTAACTCTGGTTATTGAGGACTTCTAGCACAAAGAGAAGTCTACATACTCTGACTGTACACACACTAAATTATTTATACTGATCAATATTAGATTACATTAGTCAGTAACTTTGTGTGGTATTCTTCATTTGAACACAAACCAAGCTCTGTCTACTCTCTCTACAGTCCCACTGATGTATGCCAGGTGTCAGAAAATAAAACTGCTGTTTAATCCTTATCAAGTCAGCAGTTTGTGGAAGTAGGGCCCGCGGGGGGATCTGTGGTGACAATTAGTTCAGACTAGAAACAGTACGTATCGATTTTCCATCTGAATCTTGGCCCTTTTTTTTTTTTTTTTTTTTGAACACTTTATAATGAATATGCTATTGCACCACCAGAGGACTGAGATGTAGGCATTTTCAGCGCGGCCAAGTTTGTGTTTATTTCCTGTTTATTTATTTAAGAGAACATTAGTCAGCAGAACAAAGCCTTGTGAGCAAGTAAAAAGCCATTAAAGGAGAGGAAAAGCTTTTGTGTTGTGTGATGGAGCCACTCAAAGTCACTGAATGAATTATTGACAGACTTATATGATAGTATATGTGTGTAACAATCTGTCAGTAGACCCGCCCACGAGTGACCTAATCAAAGGTGTGCCTGCAGTTTAGTGACAAGAGCCAGGTTTTTTCCACATTCATTTATATGAAATGAAATGAAAACATTAAATAAGATGTTTTTAGAGATGAAAAGTAATAGTTGTTGTTCAAAAATTAACATTTAAGCATACACTGACACTCTTTATATCATTTCTGTAACTACTTCATGAGCAAAATATAAAAACAGTAGCATATTTGCAAATTTTTTTCTTCTTTCTGTTCGGCTTTTTGAGGTTATGGTTAGAGTCAGCCAAGCAAATCTTCAGGATCTTTGCCTGAAGTGATTCTCTTATTGATTTGGCATGGGTTTTACATCAGATGCCCTTCCTGATGCAAACCTCTACATGTATCTAGATTTGAGACCAGCACAACTGTAATTATACTATATGGTAATTTCAGATGTGGACAGTAATGAAGTAAATTTACTTGTACTACTTACTTATCTACTTGCACTGTACTTAAGCATAGTTTTTGAGAATCAGTACTTTACTGAGTAGTATTTTTAGGGGTAACTTTCTACTTTTACTCCACTACATCTAAAAGATAAATATAATACTTTTTACTAAAAAAACAAAAGTAACTTCTGCAGAGAAATTGTCTTAAAACTGAAAGACAACAGACTTACAGCCTAAAGATAATCATTTACTACATAATACTATTCATATTTGTTCTCAGGAACTAAAACGAACCTCTGGACACAATCTGGAAGTGATCTGGCTTTTGCTTTGAACATAATTTGGATGATTCTATAATAAATCAAAATAATTAATTAGTATGATTGTAATGTCCAGCCTTATTTATAATACATATGGCTGTTTTTTGCTGTAGAACAGTCTTATCTATTATGATTTTATGAGTTGATCCCACATTTCCTCACTAAAATTATGTAAAATGTATTTTATTTATATTTTTTGAGCTGCAAATTTGTGACTTGAATGTAGTAGACATTTTACCCCAAAATTTTGACTGCACTCATTTGAAACACATTGTAAAAAGAAAGTTTTTTATTACTATGTTTTTTACTACTACTAAAAATTTGACTTAGCAACTTTTACTTGTACTGGAGAAATATTTGACCAGGAGAATCTATACTTTTACTCAAGTAATAAAGTTGAGTATTTTGTCCACCGCTGGGTAATTGCTACATTTTAAAAACTGGCTAAATGTTGATACATCTGCTAATGTTTTCTGACCAGGCTTTAACATTACACAAATGTAGTTGATTGGTTGTCAGTTGCCAAAAATATATTGATGGCTAATGCTGAATCCTAAATTAAAAATGTATTGTGATCTGTTTAGCTCATGGTCCCATTTTTTCAAACATAGAAACAGTAAAAGGATTAGAAGCAGGGTTTTTATGGCAGGGTCGTTTGAGCGTTAAAGAAATTCAAATGAACAACTTTTTTAGGTATTATCCCCAGTGAGATACATAGCATTGAAGTTTTGCCGGCAGTAATGGCAATCTATAGTCTGGATGCTCCTCGTGCCAGTCCTGTAGGCAGAAGACACCTCTTGAAATACGGTTGCTCAGGGCAGACTGATGGAAATCACAGTTGTTTGACATTTCTATAAATATCAACTTTGTTACAAAAAATATATCCACGCTGAGCTCCGGGCTGCAGACTGAACTTGGTAACCTCTCTGAAAAATAGTGTTTTGGCTCAAAGGGATGGTTCAGTGTTTAGATACTTACTGCCAGATACTTTGGGATAGGTTACTTATTTTTGCCCAAATTTGTCTGTAGTTCACTTACGTTCTTTCATATTTATATTTATATTTATATTTATATTTATATTTATATTTATATTTATTATTTATTATTTATTATTTATATTTTTGACGCTGTAAGCAGATGAAGCCAGCTCTGGAGTTGCCACTTTCTCTGTATTATCTTTGTTAAGAAGCACTTTTGACCAGGGCTTAATTTGAGCCTTATTTTAACGCGGTCCGATCCAGCAACTGTTTGCTTGGATCTGGTAACTCTGACACAACTCAGAACAAAGTGTTGACTACATTTGACTCTTTTGACCTCCTAAACCTGTGTTGACGGTCAAAGGTGTAATTACACAGAAATGCATGAGTTTTAAACATAAAAGCCACGCTTCATTTCCGCGTGAGTGCTTCAACATAGACTGTCCCCGCGCTGATGTCCCCCAACCCCACCCAATCCCCGCTGCATCCACAGAGCTGCACAGAGCCATAGTAGGCTGTGTGTTTTTACAAACGCGAGTGGAGCTACAGCTGACTGCTACTCTTTAAGTCAAAACTGATTTGTTTGCTTACAGCCAGATGACAGTAAATCTGTTGAGGTTTGTCCTGACTTTGGTTACGCGGAGGAGACCTGCTTGATGCGCTTTGGATGTGCCGTGTTATTTCCCCACTGTCCCCGAGAGCACACGGGACATGGCAGTGCCACGTCAGTTTGTTCTTTTACTCAAATGCATATGGAAGCTGGAGCTAACGCTGATCGTGGCTCACAGGATGAGACCCGGGGCCAGTGTCACTGTTACATAGCCATAGTTACGCAAAGAAACCTTACGCCACGCGCCCTTGAAGTGCGCTTTTTATTCCCTGTGCACACGGGACATAGATCCACAGCAGTTTGTTCTTTTTTGTTTGTTCAAATGCATCTGTAAGCTCGAGCTAACGCACTGAGGGTCACAGAGCCTGGAGCTGTGAAACACCATTACTCAGTGAAGACTGCGCGCTCCACGGCAGTCACTAAAAAGAAGCGAAAACAAAAGGAGAGACAAAGGCTGAAAGCTTACTGCTGCTGTGTGCTCCCTTTCCTAGTCTAGACTTTGTTTCTACAGACCACAGCTGCATGAGTCTGTGTTCTTGCTTCAGACTGGAGGCCGCACACAGTCGGTCTATGACAGAGCGCAGTAATTATGCGCAGCAGCTGATGATCAGCTGAGCAATCAAACAAACGTACACTGACACATTACACTGAAGTGAAACGCTATAATGTATAATAATGTTCACAAATATGTTAAAATATCATTTAAAACTCAGTATAAATGAGCAGTTCCTTGGTATTTTGTGTGTGCGCGCCTAAGCATTGTGTTGTGTGTATGTTCCAAGAACAGTGTTGGCCTTGTGGACTCCAGTGTCAAAGCACAATTTTTGTTCCGGCATCGTTTTATTTACAAATTAAGCCCTGCTTTTGACCAAACAGCCAATGGGGCGTCCTTGAGATCCTTTTCTATGCAACCATGTGATTGGCCACTTACTCTATTTACAGAAATACATATTCTCCATTTTGTGCTCCTGTCTGCTTTTATTAACTTGAATGAATAAGCTATACAAAAGTACCTAAGTAGAGAGCATTTAAAAATACAAAATATACAATCATTGACATAGAAAAGTCCTGTACGTTTCCTATGTTACCACTGCCTTTGTGTCTCTCCACAGGACTACACGCTGACCATGTATTTCCAGCAGTACTGGAGAGATAAGAGACTGGCCTACGCAGGGATCCCTCTGAACCTCACCCTGGACAACAGAGTGGCAGACCAGCTCTGGGTCCCAGACACGTACTTCCTCAACGATAAGAAGTCCTTTGTACACGGAGTCACCGTTAAAAACCGTATGATCCGCCTGCACCCCGACGGGACGGTCCTATATGGCCTCAGGTAAAGCCACTCCAGGGGCACTGATGGATCACTGACTTGTTCTTTTCAGACTTCTCAGAGTCAAAAAATACTAAAAAGCAAAGTTGGAGGAGAAAAGGATATGGTCTCTTTTTTGAATTGGGTGTAATTTGTAGTCAATAAGTTATTTCACAGTTTAATTGATTATTATACTTAATTAAAATTATGATGTACTTTAATATACAGTATTTAATGTGCTTTTTTCATGTATTACTATCAGTTGCTCACATTGTTTTGGACAAACCTTTGCCCATTGTTCCTTGCAGTATGGGGCATTTGTCTATGCACAGCTCACTTAGTAATTAAAACTGGGCTGTCCAGTCACTGATTTTTTATTTGAAATATAATTTTAATACTGTATCTTGTAATAAAAAATAAGGACTGTGTTTTTGTCATCAAGATACCTGCGTTGAAAAAAATATAGTAGTCCGCTCTTGTATTATGAGAACTAAAGGCTTATCAATTATGATATGACTGTATGCTTAGGTTTATTCATTTAAAGGTGTAATGATTTCACATACAGTAACTTTTATTTACTAATTTTCTAGATCTTAGAAAGTATTTTCCATAATAAAGCATTTGGCAGTCACCACTGTAGTGCTCATTGGCTCCATTTGTTTCTGCCTTTCAGGTTATCACACTGCTGTCCAATCAGGCCAATGTGCAGCGTAAATCTTTTATTTATTCTTTCAAATCCATAAAATCTGCATTTTACTGCTCTAAACGCTGGAGCAGTGGGTCTCATTTCAGTTCATATCTCATCTCTATCTCATATGTTTATTTGGACCTCAGCTCCAAATTGGATTCTCAATAAATCGTAGCCGCTCCTCAAAAGCCTGGAAGTGCCATTAGCAGTAATTGGCAGTGAGTCTGACTTTCAGGGCTTATAATAATGAATGTCGTTGTTTTTCAGAGATGTCTCCTTTCAATTTGTGATTTTTTTTTTCTTTCAGTCTTGTGCAGCCTTTTAGCTCGAGTAAAACAATATGGGCTTTATGTTGATTTAGGATCACGACGACAGCCGCCTGCATGATGGATCTAAGGAGATATCCACTGGACGAACAGAATTGCACTCTGGAAATTGAGAGCTGTAAGTTTAACTCTTGGATTGTCTGGCCACTATATTTAAAATGCCACTACAAAAAAATATTTTCTCATCCCAGCCACAATCCTAAACTACCACAGTGTCACAAGATACTGTACTTTTGCTTCTTTTCTGATATTTTTATGATGTAAATAGATAGATAATAAATAGATCCGTCCATTACAAGCATTGTTATTGTGACATTTATACTTCCAACCTGGAGTTAAATAACCAGTAGGGGGTGAATAGCAACAGTGAAAGATTTTACCAGGACAAGAAGACAAACATGGCAGCACTGACAGAGGTTTTTACACCACTTTTATTTAAAAAAAAAAAAAAAAGCAGAGAAAATGAGGCAAAAATAGTGGCAGTCTGTTTAGTCTTTAAATATACTACAGTTTGCTCTGTTCACTCCTTAAAAAGTTTTGTTTTGCACATGCATTGCTCCGTTCATTCGTATCTGCAAGCTCTTGGGAAATGGACCAACGTTTGGACAGAATGAAGGCAGAAGACGGACAGAACACTTCATCCGTATCCGAATGCATATTTAACGTAATAAGTATAAATGAGCTTTTAGCCTGTGAGCAATGAATAAGTCTTGGTGTGGATATACAAAGAACATCTTTTAGATCCAGGAACTTTTAAAGGATTCTGCACATTGAGAGATAGGGCCAGATTGTCAAAGATACTAACCCCTTGTGGCTGGAGTTAGTGGCTGCGCTGTCCAGGTGCTTAAGTAAAAAAAAAAAAAATTAACTAGACCAAAAGGACACTACAAAAAAAAAAACAAACAAACAAACAAACAAACTAAGACACAGGACTTGACATTAACACTAGCCAACCGGCCAAATGTGGGTAGATCTCCATTTTGGCTGGTGACTCATTGGCTTCCATAATCCACTTTGGCTGGTTAGATTTTATCCATATTTTTTATCCATATTTATCAAATTTAGGCCTGAATTTCTTATAGTAATTAATTAGGATTACAGAAAAAGCAGCTATAAGTAAAAAAAAAAAAAAAAAGATTTATTTCACAACATGTAACAAGTATTAGTAGTAGGAAACCTTAACTGGCTTGTAACTTTAGAAAAGACTGGTCACAGTGGCCAGTGGCTGAAAAAGTTAATATCAAGCCCAGCTAAAACAATACAACGTACTGTACATCACACCACAGTTTAGACCTTAAACTGATTTTAGCGACCGATGCAATCCCCCAGTTTCCACTTAAGGCCACCTATGAGTTAAAACCCGGCCTGAGCTTTACAGTGAGATACTGCTCGCAGCTCCTCTTCTTCATCAGTTAAAATATGAATAGTGATTGTCATAAAAAAGTTCTCACACTCCTCATCTCACAGAGACAGAAAGTGCACCGCCCGCTGAACCGCCGCACGATTTATTAAGCTGTCGTGGCCCGATGAGATTGCTCACCGTTGCAGCCACTGTCTCTCCCCTGTTTCGGAGCAGACAGTGACTTCCATAGCCACGGTAATGATTAGTCCGCCTTCATCAGTCTCTGTGACGTGCTTGGCTCTGGGCTCTTCCATAAAACCATCAGCGGTTATGGATCCACGTGGTGCGAGTCCGTCTGGATGCAGTGACACACGTCCTCGCGCAGATTTACACCCCACGCAATCAGCACTTAACAATGATTCATGGGGCTTACTGTAAATCAGCTGTAGCTGTTAAGCACCCAAAGATTTTTACTTGAGCAAATAAAAACACTGTATTAATTTTAGCCGCGTGACTTACTGGCACAGTTTGTTGGGTGTGTTCTCAAAGGGGGATTTGTGCGTTTTGCAGATGGATACACAACAGATGACATCGAGTTTTACTGGAAAGGAGGTGAGAGTGCGGTGACCGGAGTGACGAGGATCGAGCTGCCACAGTTTTCCATTGTGGACTACAAACTGGTGTCCAGGAATGTGGTGTTTTCAACAGGTAACAGCTAATATAGGTGGAAAGCTACAATAAAAATAATAATGTGTTTTGCCACTAAACACACAATCATATTAACATGTTCATACAGGCTGGGAGTCTTGGCCAAGGACTAGTGTTGTAGTTAAAATCGTACTAATCAAGACCAAGTCCAGTCTGAGTCCAGAGTGCACCGAGACCAAGACAAGGCCAAAACTTTCAGATTGGAGACTGAGACTTTTAAGAACTGAGAACAAGTTGAGAACGAGACTTAGGCAAACCAAGACCAGGTCAAGACCAAACTATTTGAACTATCACTAAAATAGAAAAGTAAAAAAAAAAAGTGGTTCAATACATACATGATCATTTTAATGCAACAGTCTTCACACACACCAACATTTTTTCCTGGTTCTCCTAATGCGGAAAACTAATTACTTCAACATTATGAATAGCATTTTCTTATTATGTTTGGTAAATCAAATCTCTGAGACCGCCAAATCCGAGACTGAGACAAGAAGGAGTAAAATTGGATTCAAGACCAAGACCAAGACTGAGTAAAAAACTGAAGCTGAGACAGAGACGAGACCATAAAAAAATGGTCTCAGGAGCTTTCAGGTTAGTGGGAGACCAGCTCGACCTGAGCTACTGCCGACTAAACAGTTAAAATGTTCAATAATGTTACTTCTTAAGAGGCATACATATCAATCAAAGCTTGTTGACATAAATAAAGACTTAGAAGTACTGATGAGGACATATTTAGGCTTTTTTTAATTGAAGACAGAGGAGTAGGAAATCAGGGAGAGAGCAGGAAGAAACATTTGGCAAACTGGCAGAGTCCGGGCTCAAACCCACGACGTCAAGGCAGGCTATAGTTGCCCTGAGTGTGCGACGCAGCTCTACCAACTGAGCTTTACCGCTGCGCAAAGATTTTTAATAATATGACTTATTCATGTCAGAATCTCATTATGTGTCAGCGGTTTGATCCTCGCTCTTTGCAACCCCGAATTAGTGCCAATATCTTTAGTTGTAAATGTTGTCCTAGGCCAAAGCAGTCTTACTTATTTTTCACATGAAGCCTCCAAATGCCATCTCAAGTGTTTAGCTCTTATCCCAGTCTTCATGTTCACATTAGTCTCTCCTAATTACAGGATTTTGCATCACTGCCCTCTCTTTTAGTAACTCCAGAAGTCAGAAAAATAGCAAAGCAGCAATTATCCTGGTGTTTCTCTGAGCTTCAGGAAAGAGTGGGGGTCGTTTTTGCATTCATGAAGCATCAACGGCATAAATTATTCTGAAACAAAAAAATTCACAGGCACCAAAAACAATGGTTATTCCCACTGCTGAATTAATGTCAGATACTGTAGATGGGGGTCTACAGGGAGGCGCTTAGAGCTCATTACCGTCAGGGTCAAATGTTGATACAAATAAAGTCCGAGGAGTCCACGCAGCTTGGAGCTCAGCCAGAGAGAGGAAGAGATAACATGAGGAATAGTAAGTACGCACAATACACTGAGTGAGGATGTGAGCATTCTGGTGTAAGTAGTTAGTTTTTAGTAAATAAAATATGGATAGTTGGCACTGGCACTCATGTTATAGGTTACAATAAATAGGTGAAGTGTGATCATTTCCTACATTCATTTCCTTATTCATTTTGATTTTGGGGTCCACGACAGCAACACAAGCGTCTGCAGATGTACTATGTGTTTTAAGGCTTGTGAGAAATGGAAGGTCACCAAAATGTAATATCTTTCTCCTGGGAAGTTGTCACTCTTTAAGTAACAGTAGTGATTTTTTTTATAACTTATGTTTAGTTTAAAGCAGTGTATGCATGTCTTCAAAATCTTACACTGTATAATCCTGTCAATATATATTTAGATGTTAACTGTCTATTGCAGGGGTGTCCAAAATGGAAATGTAATAGCAAGCTAATGACCAAGCGCTATAATCTTGTGAATGTAATGAGATCATATGCAAACAGATTTATGATTAAACTTCCTTTAATTATTACATTATTTAGGTAGGCACACTTGTTACAGTCTCGCTACCAACTATTGACAGTCTGTTCAGTGCAAAATAGATCAAAGTAGGTACCCCTTATGAAGCACCCCCCTTGGGTTGAATCAAACCCCTTGAAGTGCCGAGTTTGGCCCAACTTTGGGCACCCCAGCCGTACAGTTGCAATTTATACCCTTCAAGAGTTAAAATATAGTGTTGCTTTAATGACTGAATCAATTTGGAGAATATTGGAGAAACAAAGCATTCTATTTCTGGTTTCTGTTGTGATTGGTTGCCACATTGAGGGCTGTATGAACTCTCATCCTGTGGCAGGACAGGCCCCTGAGCCACACTTTGGACATCTCTGGTTTATACTGTTTTCATACTTGTCTGATACAGTATGAGTTGAAGCTCTCTACAGTGCTTTGTACGCCGCTGATTGCACAAATGAGCTCAAGGCCAAATTTCATCAGATGATTTTCAGTCTGACCCACGCCTGCCTGTTTCCATAGTGATGAAACCAGTGGAGGATGTTTCTGTTGGGACAAAACAAAGTGTTAAATGCCCCTGTGCTCCTCTCCAAATGAAAAAAGAGATCTACTGCCATGGAGTGTTTTCTAATAAATCAATCAAATTTATACAGCACTTTGCAACAACTTAAGGAAGATCAAAGTGCTTTACGTGTCATTAAATCTTATCAAGAATATTCTCCATTATTCACCAGTAAGAGGCTACAATGTAAATTTTGAAAAGTTATTGTTTGGGATCAGAAAAAGCTAACTAACTCAGAAGCCTTGACACAAAACCTAGATATATTTAAGATGCTGGATTTGAACTCCGCTGTGAGAAACTTGCAGTGGCCTAAACAAACATGCTGGTTATATGCTAATGTCTCACATGGATATCTTAATATGGCCACAGACGTTAAAGTAAAATGCTTTTGTAACATCGCCAAACCTTATCTTCTGTCTGTGCTGCAGGTGCCTACCCTCGACTGTCTCTGAGCTTCAAGCTGAAACGAAACATCGGCTACTTCATCCTGCAGACCTACATGCCCTCCATCCTCATCACCATCCTGTCCTGGGTCTCCTTCTGGATAAACTACGACGCTTCGGCCGCCAGAGTTGCATTAGGTATCGTATGACTCCTCCAATTTTAGTGATGTGACCCAAAATTCAATGATTTTTGAAGCTATAGTAGAAAAAAACATTACTATGAGCCCTACATTGACACTACAATCTAAAATCCTTTCTTTTTTTTTTGTTGCTGTACAATATCCGGAGTCAGAATATGAAATATGGCATGTTTGTTATGGCGTAATGATCTGGTTAATAATAATATAAATACTCATTTCTTTGGACTCCAGCCTTCCTGTTATGATGTTGCACTGTTAACACTGTTGCAACATTTACTTTGAATGAATTCAGACCTCCCTTATCCCCAGAAAGAGAAGCAGACCATTGAGAAATCTTGTCAAACTCGTGTTGTTTCCCATAATACCTTTGTGCAACAATTCTGGATACTCTGTCAGGAGAAGACAGGAACACAATATATGACCTTTATTTATATTTTTAACAACCTCGTGGTGAGATATACACTATATTACCTTTTCTTGACTCTTTATCTCTGTCTTTGTGAATTACCTTTGCCTGTGCACATTTCCAGTTACCAATTTTATCAGTACCCACATAACCCAAAGTGCACAGCCATAAAGGTTAGTGAAGGCTGGTTAGTAATATCTTTAATCTACTTAATGGCCCCAGTTATGTCTAAAAATAGCCAACAGGGGGTGGGGCATTTGGGGAATTCTTATACTCAGTCCAATAATGTGTGAGTAGATAAATATTAGATTATTTTGACAGAGGCTGGGATTCTCCTTTCAGTTCAGTGTGAGACAGGGCTGTTTGTAATGAGGCGTGTGCTCTGTGATGTAATAAGAGACCGGCCTTTGGGACCAGATCAACCACAAGACCTGGTTTAACACTGAAATATGGACTGGAATGAACCCTGCCAGTGTATTACCTCTAATAGAAATACACCATCCAGGGCCGTACACAGAAGAGTCCATTGTGTTAGACCTAGCTTAGTCCTGGTTTAGTCCTGGGTTAGACCTGGTTTAGTCCTGGTTTAGTTCTCATGATTTGTCTATGGTTAGACTTGATTTAGTCCCGTTTTTTCCTGGTTTAGACTTGATTTTGACTTGGTTTAGCTCTGTTTCATACCTGGTTTTGTCCTGGTTTACTGCTCTTTAGTCATGATTTAGACCTGGTTTAGTTCTGGTTTAGACCTGGCTTAGATCTGGTTTAGTCTATGTTTAATTGTGGTTTAGTCCTGGTCTACTAGTTCTGGTTTAGACCCAGTTTAATCCTGGTTTAGATTTGATTTAGTCCTGGTTTAGATGTGGTTTAGTTGTGGCTTAGTCCTGGTATGGTTCTGTTTTAGACGTGGTTTAGTCTTGGTTTTCTTCTGGTTTAGATGTGGTTTAGATCTGGTTAAGTCTTGGTTTAGACCTGGTTTAGTTCTGGTTTATCCTTATATGCTGTATACAGTACACACATAATACTGGGGTCCAGACCTCTGGGACCTCTGGGACCTCTGGGACCTCTGGGACCTCTGTGGTGCATACAGCTTTGTGTTCTGGATGTGCTAAAGTTAAATCTTAGACAGGTGCTAGGTACTTTTGCATGCAGGTTAAGAAATATGAGTTAGCACTCTACAGTAGGACAGGACAACATGAAAGCCAGGGTCCAGCAAAATCCACTCACTTTTAGACTTCTGTGATAACACATTGCTGGCTTTCTTATTTTTTGGTTGTTTTGGTCTCTCATGTTGTAAACATTAAAACATAAAAGCTTGACTGACTCAGCTCATGTTAAGTTTATGTGCTTTGGGGAGGCATAGATACAAAGCTAGGAACATCTTTTTCTGACTTTGTTGTGTGTCATTTTGTATTGTCAGGGTGTTACCGCTAATATTTATAAATCATTATTACTGAATAAAATAGCTGCATTTTTTTTTTTACCATTTAGCGCTACAAACATTTAGGACCACATGAATGGACCATGAGCACTAGGGGCACAGTTGTTCTATCATTCATAATAACTCGAACAAAGGTGAGAAATCTGAGAATCAGAGAGATCAATGCAGTTTAAAAGCATTCACACTCTCTGAATACACAAATTTAATCACTGGTTATGTGATAAATCACTAGAAGTTCCTCTTTGCCGTAATGGTGAAAGAATATCCTGTTTAAACCACATTTGCACAGATCTGGTCTTATGGAAAACGGCATATTACAAAGGAAAAGTTTACGAGACGGAAGTGAGACCAGCAATCATGTTCGGTTTGACAAAAGGAGAAGAAATTTGGACAAAATCTACGACAAAATCTACCTTTCCAGTCAGTTGTACTTTACTGCAGCTATTTTCAGAAACTATTGCTCTTACCTTTGCTCTGCTGAAATCAATGTAACATGTAACCACAGTTCTCCTGACACCCCCACACTCTCTGTACGGTGGAGAGCAACATTTCTGGATTAATTATGTAAGCCTGTACCAATAGATATACACAGCACACTGTCCGGACCGCTAAAACGCACAACCAGCACGCACTGCATTTATTGTCGATGGAGCATATTACTGAGAGAATTACCTCACTGTCGTTTATTTATTTGCGATATTTGCTGAGTCTGTTCGCTCGTCGCGTGCTTCAAGAGCTGTAAACCACGGCCCGTTTTCTGCTTAGCAAAGCGGAGTAAATCTAAGAATGCCACGACGAGATATCCATCTATTTCTGAAGGATTTGACTTGTTTACTTGTTATTGAAAAATACAACTCATGTCGAAAGACCTTGTCTCCCTTTATATCTTGCTATCTCAAATGGCAATATATTTGGTATCTACAAAACTAATACCAGAAAAGCTGTTGAATGTAGATCAAAACAGAAAGTAACTGCAAATGTTTCATCATAGATCAAAAACTATTTATCAGGCAGAGAAATGTAACCATTTCATTAAAAATAATAGCTCATGTTTAATTTGATTTCATTGCAAAAAAGAGAACAAAAAGCATAAAAAGTTTTACTGATAAAAAAAAACTTAAAAAAAAAAAAAACTGAGTGAGCATTTTTCTGCCTCTTAGATTATATCTAGTAATTTCTGACAGGGTATGAAATAAGCATTTTTAAAGTCTATTATTTTAATAGTTTGCAGGTTTATCAATTGTAATAACATATCAGATGTTACAACTAAGACTAGAGCTGCATGATATTAGAAAAATGTGCAGTATGCAATAATTATGTTGAATACTGAGATAAAGATATGGAGACTGGAGATATTTTGAGATAATTTTTTGAAATAGTAAGTTCAATTAGATTTAGGCTGAAATGTAATTCCTCAAAACAGTCAAAATAAAAACTTAAAGACTAAACCAGGACTAAAACAAGGCTAAATTAGGATTAAATAAAGGAAATTATGACTAAATCCCTTTTGAAATTATTTTAAAATTAAATATTTTATTTATTTTATATCACAACACATTTTTATTTAAGGCTCTGGTGGGAAAATAGTTTCTTGCTGTATGGATATTTTGTTTGCTGATATCGTGATAATGATAAATTTGCAATGTATAATTGTGCAGCCCTGAGATAAAAAAATAATAGCTGTTTTTAAATTTGATGGCAGCAACACATCTCAAAAAGTAGGGACAGGGGCATCAAAAGGCAGAAAAAGAAATTGTGCTTATTAAAAACAGCTGGAGAAAACATTGTTCTACTCATTAGATTAATTGCCTATAGGTTAACAACAACTTGACTTTAAATGGTTTTAAAGGGAGAGATTTTTGATAGGTGTCTTTCTTTAGAAAGTGTCTCAGTGATGATGACGGCCATAGCTTACTAATTTGATCTGTCATTTGGAGAAATGTTTCCTAAAATAAAACTGCAAATACTTTAAAAGTCACACCATCTGCAGCACATAGTATTACCAAAAGATTTTTGAAGAAATCTTGGTCAGTGTTGGATGCTCATGATGTTCAGGTCCTCAAGCAACACTGCATTAAAAACAGGCATTTCAGTATTCTGTACTGGAAATCAGTGCATGGCTCAGGAACACTCCCAGAAGTCATTGCCTTGTACACATATCACTAATGCAGGTTAAAGCTGTGTCATGCAAAGAAGAAACCATATGTGTACGTGACCCAGAAACTCAGGTGTCTTCTCTGGACCAAAGCTCATTTAAAATGGACAGAGACAAAATTATTCATATTTATAATTTATTAATATGGTCAAATTATTCAACATCTGAAAAAATACAAATATGATTGGCCCAGAGAAGACAGCGTTATTTCAGAAAGTTGACACTGTTGACCAGAGCTTTATTGTTTTAATGATATTTTAGAGGATTTGTCTTATATATATATATAGTATAGCCCTTTTCTTGAAATGGTTAAAAATAACTTGAATGATTTACCTTTCATAGCTCCTCCGTCGGCCTTTTTATTTGCCCTTATAGTGTCCAGACCTTGAATAGGCCGAGCTGCTGGTCAGTAAATAACATGAACTTATATCAGAGCGACTGGGGTCCACTTCAGAGCTGACACTTCCACATATCAACCGAGTGACCTTGAATTAATGTTGACACAGGCCGCAGTAAAACACAGTTTGTTTCTTCATGTCAGCTTTCATATAAGATCATAGTGTATAGGAGAAATATGACCATTGCTATTAGCTTTAGAGAGACCAGGGGTACGTTCTTTATACTGGCATTTATACAGGAGATACTTCAAACAACAACAAATATTTCTTATACTGTGGTAGTACTCAGAGACACACATAAGTGACAAAGGATGTTTTCTATACTGTAAACTAACAGTGGAAATTGGCTTTGCATTTGTCTGCAAACATTTAAGTTTAAATTTAGAATTTGCATTAAATAGTAAGTACTACACAGTAATACTAGCAGTAGTATTATTAGCAGCTGTAGTACTATTACTACTGCCACTTATATTACTATTGCTCCTACCATCTGTACTACTACTACTTCACTTACATACTACTTCTGTACTGCTGCTTTTACTTCTACTGCTACTGCTCCCTACCCTGTAGCCAAAAAATGGTACCTTTGTAAAAAAAAAATTTTACTTTTACTTAAGAACATTTTTGCTAGAAAAACATAACTTTTTTGGAGACTCAAAATGAGTAAGAATAAATATATAATTTTTTAAATTTTATTTTTAATAGAGTTTTAGTTTTAATAAAAAAATAAAAAAACAGAACAGAACAAGCAAACCACAACTAACAAACATTCAGAGTATCTAGGTCAGACAGTGGTATATTATATGTGAGTAAGAATATTGTTTGACCTCTGTGGGTACTAATTCCACCTTGCAATCAGAATGTCTTGGGTTCGAGGCAGGTGTAGTAGTAGTAGTTGTAGTAGTAGTAATTTTTACTGTGCTGCAGTTGACAAAAATCAATCAAACTACTTATTCAAAATTGACTTTTCTGAGCTTTCTACCATGTTATATCGTTCTCACATCAAAAACATAGCTGGAGTTGTGTTTTGTTTCATTCTTTGGCATTGCTGTTCTAAGCTCTCAAAACACTCGGCTGTGCAAATCTCTGCCTCTCCCATGAGCCCCCGCCCACTCCAGGAAGCACTGACCTATCTACTAACCCTCTGCATCCAGTCTGCTCTCATTCATTTATCCAAAAAAGAAACAGTGTACAGCTTTGTTTCCAAATAGCATCATACAAAAAATGTAAGGAAGTGAAGTTCCTTTTATTCTTTAAATTATGTTCAAAAGACTGCAGTATTCTCCACTCTGCTGCCCTCTGCTTTTCTCTACACCTTTTACTTTATGGCACCAGTAGAGTACTTTTTTTAGTACTGCTATGACTAATGGTATAAATTTAAGATATGACGTTATTAATATTTTAAATGATAATTCCTTATATTTTCTCTCTTCAGGTATCACCACTGTGCTGACCATGACCACCATTAACACTCACTTGAGAGAGACTCTGCCTAAGATCCCGTACGTTAAAGCCATAGACATGTACCTGATGGGCTGCTTCGTGTTTGTCTTCCTGGCTCTGCTCGAATACGCATTTGTCAACTACATCTTCTTCGGCCGCGGCCCCCAGATGCAGAAGAAACTGGCTGAGCGGGCGCAAAAGGCCAATAATGACCGCAATAAATTTGACAGGCCCAAGGTGAGACTCATATTTAATAAGCAGGGAAGTGGCATGACTGAAAATATATTAGGCTGTAAGTCCTGAAGATGTGCCGACATGGTTTAGGGAAACAAGAGATGTGGAAATCATCTTTTACAAACAGCTCTAATGACAAATTGAAGAGGAGGCTGTCCATTTTCAATCGACTGTAAAATGGTTATTCGATGTAGGAAAGAACCACACCTATAATATAATAGGCAGCTACAAAACTGTGGTGACGCCCATTCATTTATTTAAGCGTTCAGGTTAAAAACATGACATTAAAGGTGTTATAAATCAATCAGTTAATATCATATGGATTTGTACTTGTTCTTCTCTCATTATATTGGCAAAGTAGCTAAAATGCTACAGCCCTCTTGCCACTTGTGTGCTACTAAAATGTAGTTCTGTATTCTTTAGTCTTTACCTCACTAGTGTTGAATTTTTTCCACTTTAGCAATGTGTTGCCAAAGTCTCAGTTGTCAGATCTTAGTTTAACAGCCTTTAAAGAGGAAGCCCAGGTCCTAAAACCATTCCCATACATATACTTTTTTGTTCATGTTGTACATTTTTGGCATTTTGTATGCATAGCTTAATCCAAACCTTAAGCCTTCAGCTGATGTAGCTCATATATATTAAGTCTCTGAATAGATCTCCATAGAAAGCTACTTGCTAATGTTCCCTACAGCACACACGTAGTCAGCTAACTCATTTGCCAGAAATATATTGTTTATTTAAAACATTCCCCTTGTATGCTTAATATCCTTTCCCAAAATGCATCAGCTGCAGTCTTTTTAATGACCCACTAAACAAATGGAGATTTTTTATGCCCTCTTGACCAGTTTGTACTGCAAAGCTCAAGCAAAAAAAGTTCATAAATCTTTTTTTCTCCTGGCCAGTCGTCTGTGGATTCAGGCAATTGCAGGAAACAGTCCAATCAGTTTGAGGGTCGCCGTTACTCACGAGGGGTGAGTCTCTCCAACTGCTCCCGTGTCAACCTTAACTAAAACTTTGTCTCTGCTGCAAAGTTTTATGAAGCAAAAAAAAAAACAAAAAAACAACTGCTTAATCTCACCCCTGGAACAACCCAGCCCTATGATCCTGTTAAATACAATATTACAATGCTAACACCTCTCTCCTGTTGTCTTCACCTGTGTGCCACGCTGCTTTCTCTGTGGTTAACATTAGCACTAACATCTGCAGCATTACATAATGTACTGTTGTCTTAAAAATGCAGTGTGAGTGACTTTCTTGTAGATGGTGAAACGTAAACTATTTTTAATCATTTTTGTTCTAACAACCTAGAGAGCAGTTTTCCCAATTATGCAAATGAGATTGCTCTGTAAACTCGAGATGACACTTTGAGGCTTCCAGAGTCTTTACTCTTTGTAGCTACTGTACTTTTGAGTCGCCCTGATGCTGTTTGGTTACTGCATATTTGGCCTCTAAGGCTGATGTAAATTGTGCAGTGAATTTAAACTGTAACAGAGAGAGATATAGTTCAACCAAGATAGCTTCTTATGAATCTTTCTTGATAAGGAATATTACAGATTTGATACGTTTTATGAAAGTTAATGACAAAATGGTGCCTCCAGTCATAGAAATACCCTGAAAAAATAATTTCTTACAAGTACTTTAACACCTCTGTCATTGGTTTTGCAGCCTTAATACAGTGTTAATATAGTGTCATGTTTCCCTTTTCTGATCTCCCTGTGTTTAGTACAGGTGCAGTATGTGTTGTTTGTCAAAGCCACACAGATTTAAAGGATGGCTATATTTTGGAGCAAAGGGCAGTATCTGTCCTGACATTAGTTTTAGTGATGTCTAGTTCAACCTTGAGCTTGATGTGTGAGAGTGATTTAGATTTGGGACAGGAAACGTGCTCCTGGCCGCTTTCCCAGGTCGTAATTTGTCAGACCTGTGTAAGCCATAACTGCGGGACGATGTATGATGTTAGGGCCAGGGCGATATGGACTAAAAATTATATCATGACATGTCTAGTTTATATCTTGACATGCAATATACTGTGTATCTCAATATTTTTACCACAAGCTCCTCAGAAATATTTAATTAAAAATGGTTCCTCATTCCTGCAACAAAGTATTAGTTTCTCAAATATCTATAAAAGCTCAGTGCTATATTTAAACCACTGAACAGATACAGTATCAACATAAACTATCATGTTATTTACCCAATATATAGCCTCATCCCATCTTCCTCACAAAATTATATTGATATATCTTAAAAACCTTACCCAGCCCTACATGCTGCTTGAATCATCAGTCACTACGCCCATTTTTAACCTGCCCCATCTCGCTCATCCCCAGGTGGACTCCCAGGGGAACATCCTCCTCACCACTCTGGAGATCCACAACGAAGTCGGCGGCAACGAGGTCACCACTACCACCACCCTCAGTGAGACGCACAACTCCTCCTCTATGATTTTTGACAATGCCAGCGTCCAGTACAGGAAGCCCAGTTCGGCGCGCGAGTCGCTCCGCCACAGTCTGGACAGGAACGCGCATCTAAAGAGGACGAGACTGCGAAGGCGCTCGTCCCAACTCAAGATCAAAATCCCCGACCTGACCGACGTCAACGCCATAGACAGGTGGTCGCGGATCATCTTCCCCTTCACATTTTCATTTTTCAACCTCATCTACTGGCTCTACTACGTCAACTAAACATCTCTGTCTAGCATTTAAAAGACACTGGGTACAGCTTTTTTATTTCAGTGAGAGGAGACTATGACAAATTTAACCTCGCTGACAAACGGGGCCCTCCTGTATTTTACAAAGACACTCTTGTAAATGACCTTTGACTGTTGGGACTCCACTGAAGACGTGATGAGTTCAAATTCGGCCTCGTCCCTGGGTCTGAGGCTGTGCACACATTATGGATGCATTTAAAACAGGCTCTTTGTGGTATGGTCAGACAACAAACGCAGGCAAATCTACCGGGGTTAGCAATGACTACGGTGGCCCAGAAGGACAAGTCACACAGCAACAAACTCAAATCACACCAGAAATAATGAAATGCAAAATGGCTTATATTATTATTATTATATCTTGTTTGCGATTGGACAAAAGTGGAACCAGGAAGTGTTTCTGTCCAATCACAATCAAGCAGTAAGCTCCTATGCCTATTGTATGTATGTTTTATGCTTTTCCGTTTACAATTTCTCTTTGAATTTTGTGCTATTTGATTTGCTGTTGTGACTTGACCTTCAGGGCCACCGTAGCACACGTCTTTTTACATGCATGGACCAAACTTTAAAAACAGAGATGTAATTTGCCTTGATGCCGCTGCAGTTCACTTGTTTTGAAGTGAACAAAAAAAAAAAGAAACTGTTGTGTTTTGACCCTGCTCTGATGACGATGATAACTCTGTTTAAGGATGTCATGATTTATGCTTGTTAAAGGGCAGTTTTTATTATAACAGTCTAAACCAGCATTTTATATAAAAAAGCATTCGATCATCCACTACCATCACTTACAAGAACTAAGCAACTTTATTTATCTGATTTCTTGCCAAGAGTTTAAAGGGATAGTTCAGTATTTTGGAGGATTTTGGGCTCTTTTTAGTTAAACTATAAATATGGTCAGCACCGTGCCAGTTTAGAGAAGTAGACATGAGCAAGACACAGGCTTTTAGGAATGGCTGCTAATGGGACAAAGAAAATATTCTATTATAAGTAACTAACAGCTTCCTTTTACTGGAAAAAATGGCAATTTCTACATTTGTGTTTGCCTCCGTTTACTATTTATATTACTCCAGAATTTACCATTTAAATGAACAAGAAGCACTTTTAGGAACGACTACAGAGATCCTATATCTTACACACCTCCTTTTAGAGCATTTGAAGAGATGCTGGTGACTTCATTCAATTTCAATTAATGTATTTTTTTTTTTTAAATCATAAACTTTCATAAGTTTAAATGAAATGGATGTGCGCTTCTCCTTTAGCAGTGCTCAGTTTGTCTGCATTGGGCAGTTGCAGGAAAAGGACATAAATAACAAATTAATGCCTCCATTTTTCCATTGTCTCTTTTTTATAGCAGTGCATAGTTTAGTCCTTATGCCATTGCTCCTGTCTACTTTCCAGACTGGGACCACACTGACAACTATATACTATACAATACATTAGCTATCTCTATAATCTATACACTATAATGCTTAAATATTTAAAGAACTGGGCTATCCCTGAAGAAAGAAGCTTGACACCAGATTAAGTTAGCCTAGCTTCAATTCAGAAAGGCAAACCACTGATTAGCCTTTACGCTAAGCTAAGCTAAGCTAAGCTAGGAGTTTAAATGGTATCAGTCTTTTTTCCTGTTACTCCGTGGCTCTTCTGACTAGCCTGTACAGTTGTGTATATGCTCAGTTTATCAGTGTAATTCAGATACTTCACCCTTTGAGGCATGTACTTCAGAGTGCACACTTACACCAATCAGCCATAACATTACGACCACTGAAATGTGAAGCAAATAACATAGATTAACCTTTTATTTCATGGTGCCTGTTGGTGTGTGGGATATATTAGGCAGCAGGTGTACAGTTTGTCCCCAAAGTTAATGTGCATTTGAGTGAGTTGATGGCTGGACGACTTTGATCGGATCATCTCCAAAACTGTAGCTTTTGTTGGACAGGTGGTCATAATGTTATGCCTGATTGCTGTGCTTTTGTTTGTTCTCAAAGTCATCACCCTGGCATTTCTTCATTATTTCTGAAAATGGTGTACATACTCTTTTAATTACACTGATTTGTTGTTGTTTTGCTCAGTGATTCAGGCCTCGCCATTTTGTTTGTTAGTTTTCACACAACATTTCTTATTTGTGTTGTAAATATAAAACACATATCATATACAGTATCTCGTGGTGACTTCTTCTTCTTCCCCATTATTTTCCTCTTCGCAGTATAAGTGAGACTTCGAGGGGGGGCTGTGTATGGGGCTGTGTATGGAGTAATATGTCAAAAAAAACAAAAAAAAACCAACAACAAGTCTTGTCCTGGAGAGAGCTATAGCGGCGGACCATCTGTGTAGTCCTCACGCTCGGCTACATGCAGCGCGTAGGAGGGACGCCACCTGTCAGACGTGCCACAGCTTGACGGGGCCCAAAATCCCAAACGCGCAAAACACAAAACTAACACAGAGGCAGAACTCGGCACGACGTCCGACGAGTCTGAGGGGCCCTGACATTTCCACAGAAAACTGAATACTGTGCAGAGAGGAGACGGTCACACAATGGTAGCGTTGTTAACAGGTTTTTGATTAGCGCCCGGAGCATGCATAGCTTAGACTGTTACATAAGTCGATTAACACTTTATTTATAATGGCAGGGACATTACTGCAGGAACTAGAAGGAGCTTCACTCTGGCATTGGCCCTGTCTTGCAATGGTAAACACACTGCAGTGCCCAAACTTGGACTTGAAAGAGGGATCTTTTAGTACAGGGGTAAATGCTCTTTTAAGGTCAGTTATCTCACAGTGAAAAAGAATCTATCCAAGATACATGAAAGATGATCTGGGTTCACACTGTAAAGTAATATCTTGTTCCTTTACTGCAGTGATTCTCAACTGGTGGGTCGGGACCCAAAGGCCAAAGGTGGGTCGTGGAACCATTCTCAGTGGGTCGTGGGCCTTTGCCAAAAAAAAAAAAAAGTAATGTTATTGTTACACCTATGGTTGAAATGCCCCAAAGCACAAAGTCTTTCAGTATTTACCACAGAAAAGGTCATCAGAAGAAGTACATTTTGCAGACTTGAATCCTTTTGAATTGCACTTTTTTATTTCATATATTTTGTTTTTAAATTAAACTGTGCCTAACAGAATATAGGTGGGAATATTTCCCTCTGTAGCAACACCACTGCTTGTTAAATGTGTTCTTTTGTGTTGGTGTACTGTGATATTCTGACATTATTCTGTCTCAGGTTCAATACATTTGATCAGTTGAAATATCCCTTTTTTTGGATCGTGGCATTTAGGCATTTTAGGATGCTGGTGGGTCCTGAAGCCAGACCAGTTGAGAATCACTGCTTTACTGACCCAGCCTAGCTGGAGAGACCAGCTCTTTTCCTCTTCTGTACAAAGAATTTAGTCCAGTATCCCTTCGTGTAATTTTCATTTCTATGGGCAGAACAATCACAGGCAAAGTAAGCAATCAGAGAAATGAAGGGCAGGATGTCAGCAGCACATTGGCATTTTGGCATAAAACACCAGAATACCATGTGTTTTGAGCAGCTCTGTGCTTATTTTTCCACAGAGACAGCAGCAAAAGCTAGTTGTACAGAGACTTGTGAAAAAAGTGAGTTTGTTTGGTTGTGGTTGTTACATTGGACGTCAGTGGGACTTTGCTATTGTTAAAATGGAAACAGGACGAAGAAAAAACTCCCACAGAGGACTGAGCAACAATGTAGACTTCAGCAGAATCAACAGGTGACATAGAAAAGCACTAAATGTGAAGTTACAAAATTTGCTCAGTATTACCAATGCTACCTTGGTTATTTCCAATAGTAGATTAACTTTTGTATTCGTAAGACGCGCTGCAGATAAATGTCTGTGATAGGCCAGTTCCAAATTGACTGGGGAGAAATGCTTCGCTGCGAGTGAGGAACCAGACTGTCCTGCTTTCAAAAAGAAAGTAGGAGGGGCCTGCCAGGCTATTACTGACCCCTTGTGGCCAGAGTATTTTTGTGCTAACTATGACAATGGCGCAGAATGCTTTAAACATAATATAAACCAGTTATAACTCTGATTTTCAAGTCCACTGGCTCCCAGAAAAAAGAGGTTGATAATACATTCATTCATGCAAACAGAGAAATTAATTTCAAAATTCAAATTTATTCTTAGTCTAACTATAACCAGACTTGTAAATGTAAAAAACAGTGTTCTCAGATGGACTAACACACCTGGATAGTGCAGAGCAGTGCCACAGAGACACTAGACACACATACAACAACATTACTGACACATTTTTGAAGACCAATGAGGACACAGTCAGTCTGGTGCAAGCTCACTATTTAGATCAGGCGTGTCCAAACTTTTTTCATTGAGGGCCAAATACTTATAAATACATGCGGAGGAGGGCCACTCACTCAGGTAATGTACTTCACCTCTTCATAATAGAAAGTCCCACTCACTTGCCTTCTTTCCATCAGGGATCTTCACAGTCAGTCACTCTCATGGGTACTTTGGCACAGTTTTTACTCCAGATGCCCTTATTCAACCACACATTTATCAGGGCTTGGGACATAATATGGCTGGAAAAATCCCAGAGCCCTCTCTCACAAATATGAATACGTTTTGGGCCATTTGAGAATAAAGGCCAATAAAAATGGTCTGTGGGCTATGATGTATGTAGGTTTGGAGTTTTGTAAAGCCATCGAACATCTAACATCTAACATAACTAACATATCTGAAGAGTGTTATGTGACCTTGTGTGGATTCATACCACTTTGAAAAGAAAGTTTTCAAACTAAAATATGTCTGTTTTTCTGAATGTCTCTACTTTTTGCTTCCATTATTCATAGCAGCAATAGCAGATACATTTTCTTATTTTTCCCACTGCTTATATCTCTCTTACATACTCTTCACCTCATAAAATATAGCCATAAACCTGACATTTCAAAGCTTTAAAGCCCAATTGAACCAGCTCTGCCATTTAGCTTCCAATCTGCTGCCTCTAAATTTCCACTTATTCCTACTTTTCACACATTCCTATATCATAAAACAAGAGCTTAAATGATCTGCTGTGGAGATCATAATCGTGAAGCTAGAGGAGGCTTTTTTGTCACCAGCACATTGTCAGCAAAACTATCCATAGTAGAGAGAGATGTTTCTAGTTTTACAGTGAATAGCGCTGAGGTTGTGGCATTCACAGCTAGAGTAATATTTGTAATTCCCTGTAGAAAAGTATCTTAATCATTCATTAGTCAGACACACAGTGCTCTTATTGCCTGAGTATTTCTTGGCTGTATTTGGTTGTGATTAATGTTCGTCATAATCTGTTTGGTTATTTCTCTATTGCCCATAAAAATTTAACTGGCACGGCTTTTGAGAGTACTTTCAGCTACAGTAATTACAACAGTGCAGAGTAACAAGATACAACACAGTGTTGGCGCAGGTGTAAAAATTTGTCAGTTTTGCTTGCAGATTATGTGAATGACAAGCTGTCTCTAACATAAAATTCATATTTTGAAAGATAAATCTAAACCCCAAAGCCAGTAAAACCACACTGAAGCCTCTGTGACTGAGGAGCTGTGAGGCAGAGGGGAGGAGGCGCGGCTGTGGCACCTGAGGAGCGCACCTTTCGTTTTGAGTTGCGGTTGGGCCAGTTTTGACATTCAAACCTGGCAACCCTGACCTCAGTGGCAAAGTGCGGAGTACACCTGAAGTAGTACAAGTAGTAGTAGTTTGTACTGTGATGCAATTGGCAAAAAGTAAACATTTTGGGAAACACTTTGGAATAACTCCCCACTGTTAAGTAGTTATAATAACTATGTAATTAACAATATTTTCAGGGGGAAAAAAAAGGTTAGATCAGATTATTTACATAAGCTCATTATTCAAAAATTAATCATTTATAACAATGGGGTAAATAATAAATGAACTGTTACTAATCCTTAACTAATGCCTTATAGTGTGAGTGTTACCCACATTTACCCAAACACTTTTGCCTGTACTTGAGTAATATCATTTTGCAGTAACAATATTGAATCTTTCGATATTCAAACATCTTATTCTCACTTGTCATAAAAGTGTAGTATCTACCTCTAAAGCAAAACAAGATTTTAACTTGAATATACCCAAAAAAGTGAAGGGTTTTTGGTTCTGTGCTCTGATGAAGTGTCTTTGTGTTGGTGACAGATGAGATTAATCACAGCGCCGCTGCACTTCCAGGATGTAATGATTAATAATGATTTAATGAAATGTGGATATTGTAGACTGTAGCAGTTTCATTTGTACTAAGCTGGAGGCTACTTCACCCTGCGGTACACCACCAGTAATTACAACAACTACAACAAATACAGATATAAAGTCTAGACTGAGTATTTACCCCTGAACTTGAAGATCTTCAGTTTTAGTCCAGGTTTGGGGACTATATCCTCACCACTGTGAGATGAAGATAACACCTTGTGTCAGATTCAGGATGCAGACTTTTTTTTTTTTTGCCATACAATTGTGAGATTGTTCATCTTTGAATCAGTCACTCTCTCTGAGCCACATCAACAGATGCAATTCTGAATGACCAGACCATGGGTTCCCAACTGGTGGAAGCAGTATGTGCTTGTACTGGTTCAAAAACAGTACCTCAGTCTAAATCAAAACAATGGTCTGTGTGTTTCCAGTCACAGTGAGCTCTTTTGCCTTTGGTTTTGTGGCTCTGCTGACTGCTGCAGGGACAGATGTGGCCTGTACAGATGTGGCCTGTGTTGCAACCTGAGCATGGAGCTCTTTCCACTTTTCTGATAGGATGGTCTGGTCTGGTCTGCGATGCGAGGGTTTAAGAAACAAAACAAAAATGTAAACATAAACAACTTGGCCATTAGGTAAAATATTTTTTAAAATTGTGAATAAATCAGCTGTGCCATTGTTATCAGTAAAAGTATTAGATTTAAACAGGTTTAAATTGTATCTTGGGACACATGTGGGTCATTTTTTGAAGGATTAAAAACTTATACTGCTATGGTACCTTTAAGGCATACAAAGGTTTTCTTAAAGGCTGAATTTACAAGTAATATTCATGTGACATAGACACCAAAAGACATTGTAGTTTATAACTACATATTTTTATGCATACCTTAGCAGCAGTAGTAGTAACTCTGGATTAGGTCATAGCACAAAGTACTTTTTATTTTACTCAAGTAACAATTTAGTACTTTTACGGACAAAGTAATAAACTCTGCATAAACGCACAGAAACTTCTAACAACTAGCCTTTATCGAGCAGCTAACATGCTCCACTAAGGGACATGAAGCTCCTTGACAACGCTACACAAGACCAAATCTTTATCTCGCTCTAAGGATTTGTCTGTGTAATTAAGGGCAGAGAAATTATGTTTATCATTTGCTCCATAACTACACACAAAACTTAAATCAGATACCACTAGAATATGGTGTCCTCAGAGGGCCATAAAGAACCACACAACCTTGAGGTGCACAAGTAATCATGTTGTAGATTTTAAAATCACATTCTGGATTAAAAAATTGGATTTGGGGCTCATCTTGTCTGTCCTATCACAGCAGGGGCTCCTGTGTGTGCAATAAAAGAACAAATCAGAGTGTGATTGGTCTGCTTTTGGAAAGTGTGAGGAGGGTAATTAGGCCCCAGCAATAAAACATTTGAGCCTGTAATGAGGAAGGCACTTTGGATATGTTCACACATCGTCCAAATGAGTGATATTAAAACCGGAGGCGGATACAACAACAAGTGGAGGAGGCAGAACCACGGAGCGTCCTGCCAACACTAATGGGATCATGGCGTCCATCAAGCAGGCTCCTCATCATCATCACAGCCAGAGAGGAGACGGACCAGCACAGGGGGGACCAGCGAAATATCTGCACAGTGTTCCCTGGGACGGACCAAAATAATCCTTCAAGCAACAGATTAGTCTTCAGTTCCAGCGCTAAAATATAGAAATAATGCATACGTTTGGGCATAAACCGATTCACACAATGTCATCCTGATGATTCCTGGTTTAGATCTGGTTTAGTCCTAGATTCATCCTAGATTAGTCCTGGTTTAGTTCTAGATTATTCCTGGTTTAGTACTGTTTTAGGTCTGGTGTAGATCTGCTTTAGTATAGGTTTAGACCTGATTTAGCCTTGGTTTAGTCCTGGTTTAGCTCTGGTTTAGACCTGGTTTAGCTCTGGTTTAGTCCTGGTTTAGCTCTGGTTTAGACCTGGTTTAGCCTTGGTTTAGTCCTGGTTTAGCCTTGGTTTAGTCCCGGTTTAGCTCTGGTTTAGACCTGGTTTAGCCTTGGTTTAGTCCTGGTTTAGCCTTGGTTTAGTCCTGGTTTAGCCTTGGTTTAGACCTGGTTTAGCTCTGGTTTAGACCTGATTTGGCCTTGGTTTAGTCCTGGTTTAGCTCTGGTTTAGACCTGGTTTGGCCTTGGTTTAGTCCTGGTTTAGCTCTGGTTTAGACCTGGTTTAGCCTTGGTTTAGTCCTGGTTTAGCTCTGGTTTAGACCTGGTTTAGCCTTGGTTTAGTCCTGGTTTAGCTCTGGTTTAGACCTGGTTTAGCCTTGGTTTAGTCCTGGTTTAGCCTAGGTTTAGTCTTGGTTTTAGACCTGGTTTAGCCTCGGTTTAGTCCTGGTTTTGACCTGGTTTAGTACTAGATTATTCCTGGTTTAGCCCTGTTTTAGACCCAGTATAGTCCTGGTGTAGACCTAGCTCTGGTTTAGCCCTGGTTCAAGCCTATATTGGTCCTTGTTTAGACTTGATTTAGTCCTGGATTAGACCTGGCCTGGTGCAGGTTTCGTCCTTGCTTACACATTGTTTTGTCCCTCTTCTGTACTTATTTAGTAATGCTAACGTTAGTCCATTAAGGTTGTGTGTAATTATAAAGCCAGATATTTCCTGAGACAGTACTTTTGTGAACTGTGAGATCATTAGAAACAAAACCATTAAAGCATCAGTGATAAACAGCTTTTTAGCCCAGACCTGCTGTAATCTCAACGCTCCTCATGTAACTAAATATAACCTGTTGTGGACTGTTTAAATCTTCAGTAAAAGGACTGGTCTATCCTCAGTCCACTCTGGTTGGAGCTTTTTGTTTTGTTAAGTATCTCCTCAGTGATGTGTCTGGGACCAGCTGGACCTCACTGTGTCCAGATGGTTCTCTGCTCCCACACGTCTTTACTCATGAAAGACACAAGCCCAAAAAAAATCCACTGTAACTCTGAAATGGACAATTAACCGAGTGCAGTTTAGCAAAACATTAAAAGCTAAAACTGTAATGGGGTAACCGGATGCTCGTTGTGTCCTTGGGCAAGACGCTTCACACACATTGGCCTCTCCAGTCACAGTGTGTGGCTGGTTGCGACAGGAAGGGCATCTGCCGTAAAAACCTGCCAAATTATTGTGCAATAGATGTGCTGTGGCGACCCCTCGGGGTTTAGCTGAAAGATAAAACAAAAGCTAAAAACGTTATATTTATTTGCTTTTCTCTAAATAATGACAGCTCCAGTCACTAAAGGGTAAGCTGTGGACTCATCTTTCTTATTCATTCACTTTTGAAGTAGTACTAGTGTTAGAAGCAGAGGAAGTACTCAAAACCTGTACTCAAGCAAAAGTACTATTACTGCAGAATAAACGTAATAATACTCAGCACAATTATTATACAAGCAAAAAATGTATTGAATGTAATGTTTACTTATTGTACAAATTACTGTACAAGTTCCACCACAAAAGTTAATACTACTACTTCTATACTTCAATACTTTTACTACTACTGCAACCAGTACCACTACTACAACTACTGTTCCTGCTGCTAATATTACTACACACAAAAAAAAAAGAAAAAAAAAAAAAAACCTGTGACATTTACGGTAAAATATTGGCAGTTGTTGTTGCCAGAATGTCTATGACTCACTGTCCATGATCTGCTTAAAAAATATAGTTTTATGGCACTGTAATGGAAAAATTAAGGTAATTTATTGTAAAGTTTTATATAGTCACCAGATTTTTTTACAGTAAAATTCTGGTAACCACAGCTGCCAGTAATTTACCTTAAATTTTGAAGATTTTTTTTTTACAGAGTACTATTACTACTACTTCTACTACTAACTAAAACCTAAAACATGCACAATAGGCTAATCCTCCATGAGTGTTTCTGACCAGGATCCTGGCTCTAGATCTGGAGAAGGGTCCCAGGGCACTGCTCTGTGGTCGCCCCAGCGGTACTGAAGGATGGGTCAAATGCAGAGAACTAATTTCCCTACAGGAACAATAAAGTATACCTTAACCTGCTAGTCGTACAACTACTATTGCTATGAATACTTATACTAGTAGTACTATCTTGTACTGCTATTACTCATGCCTGGATATTGTGGTTGTGAGGGGGAACGTACAACCCAATTTGAAATACTTCAAGTCAAAAATAGGCCAGTATGTAGTTACTTTTCACCTTTCCGCCAAATTTGACCCTTTGTAGCAGCAGTGCCTCGTGTAATAATGTGGATTAAATAATATCCTGCCTTTTCCTACTTTCATTTTTAAAAGCAGATTTATCTTCTTTGTTCTTGTAATATTGTCCTTCACTCTAAAATTTTCAAGTCACATTGTAATGGTGTAGAATTATACTTTTTTGGTGTAAAATATGAAAAATACCAGTGTTTTTCACATGTGTATCAGTGTGAAGTGCGATGGGGAAAAGAGCTGATGAAGCAGTTTGCCCGCACCAGAAAATCCAGCGTTAGTTCAAGGTCAGTGCCCAAGACAAGCACAACCAGTGTAGTGGTAATAATTAAATGACTTTTACACACATACTCACTGAGACATGAACTTAATTCACATTTGGTTACAGTGGATAAGAAAAGTAGGGCTAATAATAGAGCTTAAGGAGGGCATATTATTCTTTTTCCAGGCTTTATAAAATAGTTTTGGACACTTTTGTATTAGTATTTCATGGTTTATCTCTTAAACGACTTCTTTTGAGGAGCTGTTATTTGCAGAGAAAGCTTGGATTAGGTGTCTGTCGCCCCCTCCTGGCAACGGTGGGAATGGATAGTGCATAAAATGGCTATTTAGCACAGCCATTAGCAACATGACGCTAACAGACAGATAAATGAGCTGACTGCTTTGTAATGACAGCACTTTAAGCGATGAAATTATCAGAATGTGTTTCGTGACAGTGTATGGGGTTTAGAAACACGGAGGAGCACTTCCTGGTTTCATGAGTCTAGATAGAGCCATGAGACCGAGTGTTTTCAGCTCTTGAGAAGAGGACAGGCTCAGCCAACAGGATTACTCAAATGTGAATGAAACAAAATACTACTCCAGGTATGTTTTTGAGATGCAAACAACATTAAGACATGGTTAAAAGCTCAAAAAAGTCAATTTAGCATAATGGGGGACCTTTTTTGCCACTGCCACAAAAAACATATAGAGTAA
This sequence comes from Bostrychus sinensis, assembly GCA_020698575.1. Lineage (NCBI taxonomy): Eukaryota > Metazoa > Chordata > Actinopteri > Gobiiformes > Eleotridae > Bostrychus > Bostrychus sinensis. The sequence goes on from CM036246.1 coordinate 26,024,568, forward strand.
AAGTAGAAGGTGGCACTTTTGTGTTCATAAAATACTGTTTTGTCATAATTACACTTCATCCCTTATTTTAAAAAAAAGGAAATGAGGCAATAAAATGCATCTTGAAAAATCCAACAGGCTAATCATGCTGTCATGTTTATGATGCATATTCAGCTTAAAGGAAGACTATTTACTAGATAGATCAAAACAAACAACACCACTCTCCAGTAAATGTGCTGTTTATTGATATAAGAATGACTCAATGACTGTGAATATGAGCACACATCAGTTCAGACAGCTCATCAGTGGCTGCTGGATGAAGTGTGTCCTGCTGCCTCTCTCAAACACATCACACACGAGCGTCTCCCTCCAACAGACGGCTTCCCTGGTCTACAACTGCACTCACGCCACTCTGCAGAGGATTTCCTACTAGCACCACTACAGCCATGTCTCCACAACACTACATGATGTTAGACCCATGCTGTGTGCGTGGCAAAGTCAGCCAACCACACACCGTCCCTGTACAACCACCACCTTTAACCCTGCACGTAATGAGCCATACTGTAGATCATTGCAATATCTCTAAATAATATTAGGTCTATGATGCTCCGGTAGCTTGGCAGGATGCTCCGGAGTTTGGCTAAACGCCCAGAAAGCCTTTTAAATTAATGAGATAACTGTACATATGCTGCGCTCACCTGATTTGGGTTACACAGCACTCTCTGCCCCTGAAGATCTGATACATCATTTACACCTCATAACTCCAAACCTGTACAAACTATAGGTACTTTGCACTGAGCTAAGAGTAGTTTTGACATCCATAAATATAAACCAGGCTAGGAATACATAGAGTATAAGACAATGAATATACCTGAAGTTGTTTTTTGCTTCACACCTGTTTGAGTAATTCTTTATTCTGTGGCACGGCCATTCTTAGGACTCAAAACGCTATGTACAGGTGTACAGTTCTGTTTCCACTGAAACAGCTATTTTTTTTATTTGTACTAAAATTGACGCATACAAAAAGGGAATAAAATGCTTTTTCCTCTGGTTGTGTTCAAAAGATGGCAACAATCTCAACTCTCCTGCACACTCCAAGCAAGATTGGTTTAAAAATATGAATAAAAGCATAATATAGCCCGTTTAAATCATCTATGACAATACAAACTTGATTTCTAGGGGCCAGAACAAATGCACATACCTAGATTAATTATCTCTGAATGTATCCGGATAGACATAGAGCCAGTCAGAATCTGGGGGATGGTACCAACATACAGGGAAGAGCTTTAGGACTGGCACTATTTTAAATACATAAACCCTCAAGGCCAAAAACAGAAAACTTCATCTAGTGGTGCAAAGTGGTATTACTTTACAGGCTTCCAAAAACTGCACTTTCTGAGTCTTTCTCTGTTGTTTTGCAAATAGAATAGATCACATCTTTGCATAACATCAAGAAAGTGAATTCAAAACACCAATATTTAATATACCATTGCCAAAATGCTTACTGTATGTTTTTGCCAGCATTGGTTTGATTGTATGTTTGTCTAGATAACTCAAAAAGTACTGGTTAGATTTTGCAGATTTTTTAAAGAAGAGGTCAGTAATCAGTAATGAGCCAAGGAAGAAAATATTGGTTTTATGTAGATCCAGATCATTGTCAGGATCCATTATTTATTTATTTTTTTATATATTCTGTGCCATTGCGAGACAGAGCCAAAGATACTCACTCCAGTCACAACGGGGCCACTTTAGGAACAAATTTTTTTTTTCTTCTACCATTGTGAGATTTAGGGGTTTGTGAGTCAATGGATAAAGTATTTGCCTTTAATCTAGAAGATCCCCAGTTTGAGTTCAGGTCTGGGAACTATATCTTTACCATTGCGAGATAGGGTCAGTACCTTGTCAGAGGTCTGCGTCTTGTCCTGCAATGACAATCTCACAACTTTTTCCCTCCTTTGAGACAAGTCCAAGCCTCAAAACACCAATATTTCGACAGGACTAGAGACCAAGTCTAGGACTCGAGCACTGCCTCACTGCTTGGTGAGGAGACATGTCCAAGTCTCAAAGCCAGTGTAGTGGTAAAGTACTAATAGCCTTCCTTTGGGCCTGTAATCATATGTTGCAGCTGTCTCTTTGGGCAAAATACACTTTTTTACACTTCTCATTTGCACCGCCCCATTGCTCTGCAGCTCTTCATCTCGTCAGTACAGAGCTCATTTCTAACCACAGTGTCAAGTGACTGCAAAAAAAGGCTGGATATTACACTTGAATTTTTCATGCATGTGCAGATGAATAATAGGCAACATTTAAGTATTTCCTCAGAAGCCCTTGGTGAGGAGATCGTGAGACACGGTAAAGCACTTTGAACATGAGCCGCCGCCGGTGCTGCTAAATGCTTGGTTTCCATTGAGTAATAAGAACCACGACTTGCCTCTCTCACTTTGTCCTCAATATTCACTGAGCGCAGCAGAGAGAGCAGGCCGGGTCACATGACTAAGTACCGGGTCATGTGACGGCATTACCCCTCAGTGACCTGCGGTGATCTCCTTCCTCTCAAAGGGGCACGAGGAAATGCAACATAAATGGTCTGGACCATAAAAAACACATTAGTGATGTTAGGAAATGTCTTCAGGTGCTTTTTTTTTTTTTTTTTTTTTTTTTTTTTTTTTTTTTTTTTACAGTTTACAGCAGTTTTGACCTTGGGATAAATAATTAAAGGTGCCCTGTGAACAATTTTGCAGAATGAACTTAAACTAAATGAAATCCAGAAGTAATGTTTTCAGTAGTGTGTTATAACCTCCAAAAACACTTTGTTTTAACCTGTTATGGACAAATCAAATACTGTTGATGAGATGTACAACAGTGATTCCCAATTGCTTAAATGGGACCCAGTATTTTTTTACCTGATCATTTTATGTGATGTACATTTTGCAGAAACAATGGCAACATTATGGCACATGTATTTTCATATCTGTTTAACCATTTAATGATTATAACATACAGAAAAAATACAGAGGGTTTAATTAAACATACTGTTTATTTACTTCTTTGACAGTTTATTTTAAAAAAGTAAAAATTCACAATTTGTGGTGAAATCTGTCAGAGTGCTGCCCTCCTGAGTTTAAATGTGGGCTATTTCTGCTCAGTAGTTCCAGACCGACAGTGTGACATAGTATTTTACTTTGTTACCACACCTGTGCCTCCTCTCTCCCCTGCGCGCTCGTCCCAGTCCCATAGTTGCCAGGTGTAGATTGCTGTTTTCCTAAAAACGTGACGCTGCCCACACCACACACTGCTCCATCTCCTCTGCCCCTCACAATGGGAACAGAGTCAAGATCACCAGCGTGACTCTGCTCTCTCGCTTGTTAGGCTCCGTGAGGGAAAAAAATTACAAAAATGTACAATCTGTCGCCTCCAAAATAAAAGTGTTCAGTGTGACAGAAGGCTACAGAATGAAGGAAGTCACAAAACATCCACATGGCCTCTTTGTTTTAGACACTGTCTCATAGTATTTTCTACTATGAGACATTTGTACATTTGTTTACTTTTTCTTCCCAATGAGATGGGCTTTGAGTTTTTTTTTATTTATTTTTTTATGGCACTCTGCAACCCTGCTGTGGAGGACGTCCATTTCAGTGCTCTGACAGCTGTCAATCACAGGTCCAGGCTCCTCCCTCTGTTCTCCCTTCTGTCTTTGGATGGTCTCTGCAAATTTTCCAGTCTTTTTGTGAGCAGAGGAAAGGCCTGAACCAGGGTTGAGTTGCTCTTCAAATCAGCTGAACATTGAAACTACTTTTGGGTCCTGAGACTTTCCCACCAGTTGGGAATCACCACTTTTCAGAACCCAGCTGAAGGAGCTCCTGTACTCACTGTTCTTTTAAAACTGCTCAGAGTGGATGGCCTCCTCTCTGCATTATACATTCCTGTTTCTTTTTGAACACACATTCCTGCAGGACATTCATGAACTGAAATATCCTATTTTTCCAGCTCTCAGCTTTCAGTTATCTGACTTACCAAAGAAACAAGACGAGACGTCCAGTGTCCCCGAAGGGCTCCCATAGATGCTCACAGGCTGTAAAAAGTTGTGGTGGGAATATACTAATTGTAAAAACAAACCTCTTACCACTCAAGATGAAAGACTTTGTTGGCTGAGTGTCTTTGTCCTTTCACTAGACCTACCTCAAGACTTCAAGATGTTCAGTACAAGAGAACACAGAATCTAATCACTTGTTTGTGGGTTTCCTGAATATAGGGAGAGATAAATGTATAATTTATATGAGTTTTGTTGGCTTTTAGCATGAAGCCTACGTTGACCAGACATCCCTATTTAACCGGGACAGTCCCAGTTTTAGGCTCCTTGCCCCATGTCCCAACACATCTCACATCTCTCATTTGTCCCAGTTTTCAACAAACCATGTCCCAGTTGTCCCCATTTTAACCAAGAGAAAAGCATAGGAAACTTAAAACACATTTGTCTAAGACTTTTGTCACTAAAATTATCTATGATGTCATTATTTTTAGTAATAAATGGCCATTGTATGGATTTCTGAAGCTTTATTGTCCCTTGGTGAGTTCAAATGCCCTGTGATTAGTGAAAAAATATGGGTCTGAAAATCTGGTCATCGCGCTAATTGCTATACCATAAATAAATCCGCTTAATAGTCAGTGATGTTCTGTATCTCAGCACTGACATCACACGCACATACTCAGTTAGTTGCCATTTGCTCTTGCCACCTTGTTTAATAAAATTTTTGGTCGCTCAGTGTCTGCCTCTGCTTATACTGTCACAAACACTAAAAGGGTCTGTATTATGAATTATTACACATAGCGCCTTCAAGGTTTGCATTAACATCTGTTTTTATGAGCAACTCCATGGCTGCTGGAGATCAAGACACTGGTTTTATGGCAGTATAAATGTAACATACTGTATATAGGCCTATGGTTGAGTTCTGGTTGTTGCAGTCAGGAGCTGTGGAGGACCGACAGATGGGAAGCGGAGTACAGCTGACTGTGTACACAAATCCTCCTCTACGTGATTTATTTGAAGTGTCAGGGCTTCACCAACTTTTACCGTACACTGCTACACTAACACCAGGACTGAGTGTAACATGTCTTGTACCATTAAACGCATCTCATCCATAAGTAGTCCATTCCCCTGCTGTTGCTCGTGGTCTACGACACTAACTAATAAAATAAACTTGAGTATACGAGGATGTAGCCGAGCATGTTAAAGGCAGAGACGAGTTGTTTGTGCGTCTGTGTGTGTGTGTGTGTGTGCTGCAGCCTGGAGATTTATGACCCCTGCAGGCTCCTGTAGATGGCTGCCCGGACCCGAGTCATGGATTTCCAACTCATTACTGACATTGAGAGTTGAGAGCTCCATCATGTGGGACCGGAGTCAGATTTTGTGTGAGATGGAATATAATGCAGCAAAATGCCATTAGGTCTGACTGGTGTTATGGTCAATAAGACGGATGGACTGAGAGAGGCATCAGTCAGACTTCAGTTCAGAGGATTGCTATATAATACGATCACAAGTTTTTACAGAATATATTATTGCAGCTGTTTCATGTATCATTCCTTTCACATCGTTTAAATTAACATAACTTGAAAGCTCTGGTATCTCGTACATAATGACTATTTATAAAAGGAATTATTGATCAGCCTTTGCCAGAAGTAGATGTAACAAAAACTTCCTGATTTCTTTCGGGGGCGACAGTGGTGCAGTGGGTTAAGGGTTTACCCACGAAATAGAGGATCACAGCTTGAACCTCTCTGTCGTTGCATCCCTGGGCAAGACACTTCACCCACATTGCTACTCTAGCCACTGTATGTGGTTTAGGGCAGAACGGGGCGGGACAGGTTGCTTTGTGGGTGTTTCCACTTTCCAAAGCGTTCCAAGGTGTTCCCAAAAAGCATTCCAAGCTGTTCTGCTTTGGCATCTTTTCAGGACAGGGTCCAGCATGGTTGCAAGTTGAATGGGCGAGAGAGAATCCACACTCGGGGAAAAACAACAAACCAAAGGACAGAAAAAAAGGGTATCCAGTGTTAGAACCTGTCACTGTGCGACTGGTTTGCTGTGGCGACCCCGGATAAATAAAGGGAGCAGCTGCTAGATAAAGAAAAAAACACATTTTTAGAGAAGAGAAGATTTTTGTTGGAATTGTTTTCTTTTACTAAAGTAAATTTTAGAATTTTTGTGTATTAGTAATAGTAGTGGTTATGGTCATGATAATAATAGTAGCACCAGTAGTATTAAGAGTAGGATTTGTGGTAGTAGTCATTATTGTACATTAGTAGTTATTCAGGTAGCAGGTGTAGTGGTAGTGGTTTGATCAGTAGTAGTAGTAGCAGTACTAAAGTACACTTTACATTCAACTTTTACTACACTTTTTACTAAAGTAGTAATTATTATGAAGTAATTATTTTTTGAGTACTTTTAAGCCTCTTGATGGTTCAGTTGTCTGTGCTGTGTGCAGGGAGCTCTGTTCTGTAAACACCAACAGCCTTTTTGTTCAATATAAGTTGTAAATTGTGTTTGATTTAACCTTGGATCCATTCCCATCAAACTGATTAAAGGAAGTAAATCTTGTGTGTAGTGAAGTCAAAGCCATGTTCATTCAGAGCCCTGCACCAGCTTTATACGATGTAGGGACTTTTTCAACGTTTCAAGCTCCTAATGCAGAGCCATAAGAAACCAACTGTGTTTAAAATGGAAAAAGAGAATTGCATAAAACCAAATCTTAGAGGTAAACAAACTGACACGTTACACTTATTTGGGATGCAATGGACCCTTTGAGTCAGTGGTATAGTGACTTTATGCCATATACAGCTGCAGTCAAAACATGCCTGTAGAAATTCTATGTATTTTTGTATTTGAAACATTTCTTTCACAGACCACATCTTGTTACAGTCCCATATAGAGCCAGAAAGTCCTCCACAGCCCCTGCAGCCCTGCCCATATCAGCCTCAGGAGCAGCAGCAGGAGTCACTATGAGTGATCAGTGTACAGTCATTCTTTATCAGGTCTATGGGATCAATAACAGCCCAAGAACAAACTGCTTCTAATTTGTAATTAACTATTGATGTGGGCGCATAGTGAACAGCAGAATTTTTCATGATAACCTTTAGTTCACCTGTGGGCAGCATGAGTCACTGCCGCTTACATAAGGACAGAGATTTACAGGTAGAGTAAGGATTAAAAGTAGTAAAGGTGGATTGTCTGAGTAAAATGGAAGTTTGTTTTTCTTTTTATTCACATGTAAGTTATAATATTGTTGTGCTTGTAGGATTAAGTCAAAGAACACCCTCACACATTCAACCTCTATGGTCAATTTGGTCACAGACTGAATTTGTCAAGGGGTTGGCCTTGGAGCGGACCTTCTCACTGTGAGGGAGCTGTCAACCACTCTGCCACTGACCGAGCACTGTTATACAGAAGATAAGAAAGTCAGTCATATCTCATAGTACAGTGGTTCTCAAACTGGTACGGGTGAATTCAGTGGTACCTGGGGCTCTTCTGGTGGTACTCAGGAGTCTTTTGCAGTATTTGTAGTATTTGATCCAGTAGCAACGTGTAGACCACTGCTTAGTCCTGGTTTAGGCCTGGTTTAGTCCTTGTTTAGGGGGCTGACACAGAGACATTCACAGACAAATAACCGTTCACTCTCACATTCATTTACTAGGGGCAATTTAGATTCACCAATCTACACGTGCATGTTTTAGGACAGTGGGAAAAAGCCTGAGTACCTGCTGAGAGCTCACATTAACACGGGGAGGATGTGCAGACTCCAATCAGAGAGATTATAGTTAGGCCGTAGTTAGCTGTTTCTAATTGCATATGCGTTTCTTACTTTGCAGAGCAGTGAACTTTTTTGGCTACTGTGATACATTGAAGAATGACTGACATTAGCTATCTCTGTATTGCATCTCACATCAGTCTGATAAAGTATCCATCACTTGATCCCAGATTGGCGGCTGCTGCAGATTCTTGACTGTTGTAATTAAAAGTGACTTACCCTCTGGCACTGTGCACCAATTGTTTATGCACGATCTTTCTTTGTGTGATCCCCCCGAGCTCCTCCAGCTGCTCATTTCTGCACAGCCAGCAAAAAGCTTTGAGTTTTTCTGGAGAATTCATCAAATCAATTATAGAGTTAATTACTTTGATTTATTTGGGCCGGTGCAGTGAACTTCTGAGTGCATTATTCGCTACATTCAGGAAACCCCGTCTTTGATAACCCAATCATGCACATACAGCAGAGTGTGAGCGCCACGGATCAACAGTAATAATAAAACAAAAGCACAGTGAATAATTAATCAGGGTGGGCTTTGTGGAAGAAAAATGTACAAAATGTGCACCGCTGCGAAGTTATTATTGTTTAAATTTGAGATAAAGATGCTGTTTATTGTATCCAGGCTTTATTTACAAGTCTTTTGAGTGGAGTACAGAAGGGTTCAGGTGGGTAGCTTAGCACCAAACAGAAGATATAATGGGCTAATGGTTCTTTAAATTACATTTGCATAGCCAGCAGTCTTTGTATACACAGTGCTAAATTTGTGTTTTTGGTTGCAGCGAAAGTAGTTTTGCTGATTCTGTAGCATTTTGCTGTGGACATTAGTTTCTCATGCTCTGAAAAAAGAACAGAGGTAGCTTTAAGGTTGGGATAAGGCTGGGAAACTGGGGTACACGGTCAGACAGTTCAGTGTGATTGGTGTCGTGAGTCTGTTTGGTGAGTTCTGCACCATCAGACGCAGTAGGAGAAAGTTGGACCTAGTTATGGCCGATATTGAATCAACGTCAGGCACCTGAGCTGAAGGAATGCTCTGATTGGCTGTGTGTCCCATTCACTATTTGTGAAACAGCTCATGATTAAAATTAGAATATAAGAAACTTTTGTTCTAACAACTATTGATCATGTTTTCCATATCTTTGATGCTAATGTACTTAGCTTGTTAGCTAAGTGTTAGCTTTTCTTAGCTTAGCCTTGTGCAGACAAAAACAATAACCTCCCTCTGAAGCAAACAGCTGCAATGTACTTAATGGTGCATATATTGATTATTGTTTATTGATAAATACTTGAGTGAAACACTTCAGACACACAAAAAAACATTTGTGGCACTTGTCATAATATATGCAGTTGCAGGATATTTTCTCCAACACACACACAACCACTGTGGAGGTGGTGTCCTGGATGTGCACATCATAACATGGACAGCCAAAGCAGACCCACCAGAATCAAAAAGGCCCACCAACGCCTCTAAATCTTAAGGAGGCTGAAGTGGACTGGATGTCCCACATCCTAATTGCCTTTTATAGGTGTGTGTGGGGGCATCTTTCTGCAGCCTCCCTTCCCTGGATGACAGTTACATTGGCTGGTGCAAAAGCAGAGCAACCTTCACACTAAAGGCCCCCTCACATGGCACATAAACTGTTCACATAACTCATGATGTAGCCTAGCATGAACATGTGGAAAAACATGGATGAATGTCTGCTAAGCTTTGAAAGATGCAGAGTGGTGGAGTGATTAGTGCTCCTGCCTTGCTGCAAGAGGATTGTGGGTACAAACAAAATAATTGTGACCCATGTCTGAAGAAGTCTTATTATAAGTGGTAACACACCCCTTCCCTCCATCGTTTCACATTAGCCTGTATTAGCTCTCCGCTTTACTGCACCCTCTCCACAGTGCGTCATTTAAAACCGCCGCGCTCATTTGTAACCAAGGGAGATGCTAATTTTAAACTCATCCGCATCATAATGGCAACATGTTTCTTTAATTAAGCAGACCAGTATCCCGCTCCCGAGGCCCCGCGAGAACGCCTTCTTCAATGGGATTTCTCATTAAACACCAATCAACGACAGGCTTCTCTGTACACAGGTTTACAATTATGGCTCTTTGCTAATAAAAGCTTACTACTACTACTACAGCTGAGCACCCAGAAGAAATGTGTGACTTTATAAAACTTAATGTGGTGCTGTTAATCCAGGGCCAGAGGCGCTGTAGTGCTGCAAGTCTTTTGTTGTCAACAATGCAGTGTAATGTTGAATTGACAATTGATTCAGGCGCAGAGATGAGTGCTGCTGTTTGTTCTGTTAATGAAATCTAATCGACACAGGCACCAGAGAGAATCGTACACTACACACTGGTACAGTAGCCTATAAATAAATGCCGTGCAGTATATTTTATGATCCCAAAGCTCAAGGATCATCAAATGAAAAACATTGCACTTCAACATACAGTAAGTTAAAATGTTAAAGAGCCAGTGTTAGCTCTAGCAAACATCAGTAGCCAAATTGTGTTTTCCTATGTAAGTTAGCATTAAGTTGTGGAAGATTTCAGCAGTTTATAGAGTAATGCTGCACAGTGTTGTTTATTAATGTTTCTAAAACCGGTGTTTGACTTACCTTGAACAACAGGGTACAACAACAGATTCTTGCTAGATTTAGGAGCTTACAAACTCACTGAAAAACATTTGGCCCTGCTCAGGGCAATACATTTGCATCCAAACCACAGGGTGGTAGCACTGACTGTTATGAGTGTGTCTTTGCCATTACAAATCTGAACAATGGAGGACCATCTGGCGAGTCGCTAGCATTTGACAACTACTTTTTCTTCTAGGAAAGTGTTTGTTTATAGTAAATCAAAGTATGCAGCCTGTATCTTTAAATATTTATTTTTGAGAGTAAGGAAACTGAGAGAGAGACAGTGCAAAGACGCTCAGCAGAGGCAGGAATCAAACAGAGATATGTGGCCTGCATATTTAAAGGTGTTTATGATTTTCCAACAAGGTTATGACGAGAGTATAAAGAAGAAGTAAATCTACCTGTTCACCGCCTGACTACGTAGCCTAGGCTATGGTCAACCTCACTGTGCGGACAGAACACTATATGCTTTACACAGGGGTCCCCATTGCTTGTTTTGTGTTGTGCTCATAAAACAATGGCCTATATTATTTTCAGAATAAAGGTCAGAGCAGCAGCCGGTCCTGTCTGCACGTATTGGGATTTGGAAAAGGCCAGTGTCAGTCTCTGTGTGGTTCCCTATAGTACTGCTCGGCCCATATGAGCTTCTGTATCCTCAGATAAACCCAGAGCTGGTCTTCAAATCAGAAATCCCCTGTTTACTGCATAAAACATGTGCAGTCAATTATTTATAAACTGCTGGGTATGTGGTGCTATATTTTATATGTTGCTCATATGAACTTAAAGAAACATTGCCGACAAACAGCACAATAGCGTAAGACTGTTAATTATCACTACAGTTCACTGTCAAGTCTGCAGATCTTTGTGCTTCTGTCTGTTCACACCAACAAGATGTAAATGAATTATATTTTATGTTGGACTGAGAGTTACAACCGCAGCAGTATAGGGTGCCAGATAGTTGTACAAAGTTGAGTTATTCTTGCTGAAAATGTCTGAAGTCTTATCGTAACTTATTATAGGCTGATATAGTACAGCTGTAAAATGGTCGTGGTCCTGACAACAATACTTGTTCTGTTTTGGATATTACCATAGAGAAAGTCCTGGTCACAGTCCTTAGAAACTTATTTATACAATGCACTGTAAGATTTGTGCTTTTGCTGAATAACTATTTCCATTCCTATTGTGCTATGCTGTATTTTTTCACATATAAACATATTAGCAGGTGTTACAGTAGGTTCTCTCCAGGTCTTCCTCCCACCATCTAAAGACCTGCATGTTTAAAGGTCCCCTATTCTGCTAAATTTACTTTTTTTTTTTTTTTTTTTTTTTTTTTTTTTAGCTTTTAACCATGTTATGATGTTGTTCAACAAACCTGTATCTTTATCTTTGTAACCTTTATCTATCTGTTAGCATCATGTTGCTAACAGTTGTGCTAAATGTGCCACTTTATGCACTGTTCAGTCCCCAACAGGGGGCAATGGTGAAAAATTATTTTAAGTAAAACCTGAAATACTAATGTAAAGGTGTCTAAAACTATTTTCTGAAAAAAAGCATAATATGGGACCTTTAAGTGAATTGGTGACTTTAAATTGACCCTAGTGAATGAGCGTTAGAATAAATGGTTGTCACAATAATTTCTCTGTATCTTCGCTGGCCGTCGTCTAGGGTGTACCCAGCATCAGGCCCATCGTTGCTAGGACAGGCTCCACCCACATGCAACCCCTTTCAGGAATAACCAGAAGATGAGCCAAATATATTGTTTTTTGAAGCCATGATCTTCTCTCTACATTTGGCCCCATTAGTTTCTCAGGGCGATTGAAGTAATCCATTTTGAAGTTGGTCTACGAACTTGGCCAGTGTTCCTTCCACCTTTATTTTTTAACTATTTTAGAAAAGTGTGTCAATACAATCAGCCCAACTAAAGGTGAATGTGTCCTGTTGTCCCAGATTTAAACAGTACACAGTGGTCTGAACTGGACCAAAAGTGTGTCCTAAAGAACAAAACATTGATTTGTTTGTCCCAGATAAGTTCATCCGGTTTATTTTGAAATCCACTCTCTTCTAACTACATACACTTTATTTCCAAAAGTTTTAGCTCACCTGCCTTTACTTACATATGAACTTAAGTGACATCCCATTCTTAATCCATAGTCTTTAATATGACATCAGCCCACCCTTTGCATCTGTCTACGTCAGACATCTATGTATCTGACCTTCTCGTCCAACATCAGACACTGATGTTGGATGAGAAGGCCTGGCTCTCAGTCTTTGCTCTAATTCATCCCAAAGGTGTTCTGTTTGGTTGAGGTCAGGACTCTGTGCAGCCCAGTCAAGTTCTTCCACACCAAACTCACTCATCCATGTCTTTATGGACAGTGCTTTGTGCTCGGGTGCAGTCATGTTGGGACAGGAAGTGGCCATTCCCAAACTGTTCCCACAAAGTTTGCTGCATGCATGCAAGCTTGGAATTGTCCAAAATCTCTTGGTCTGCTGAAGCATTCAGAGTGGAACTAAGGGGTCAACTTGACTCAACTTGGACTCTACTCCAAAATGTGACTTGGACTCGGACTCAAACAATAAGGAATTGAGAGTGACTCGAGAAATGGTGACTTGTCTACAACACTGAAAGGGCTTTACAGAAGTAGTAGAAACAAACAGACAGACAAAGAAACCAAACAAAAGACCCTCGTTTTCAGTATGGAAGAGCTAAAAAAAAAAAAATGCACAGACAGACTGTAGATGTGTCCAGGGCTGACAGTTATTGTCTATTTGAGTATCATAATGCCGCTATACAGCAACAAAACAGTTTCATGCACCACGGTAGACGTTCCTGTGGCTGCGCACCACTTCCTTCTGCCTCCTTCACACCTACAGATCACTTTAGACAAACCGAGGTGCCAAACATCTCCAGTCTCCAGGCAACACCAGTTCACTATTCACACACAACTATTCACTCTGAACAAATCCACCGGTCTCTGACACCCAAACACTCTTCAAAGCTCAAGGTCAAACACAGAGATACAGTATATGCATTGGCTCACTTCAGCTGTGTCAGTACAATAAGGTTCAGTATAGCTCATGTACAGTTTTATTATTGGAGGTGTTAGATTTGGCACTCACCTCCTACAGTAAAAATTCCCATCTCAGCTCAGAGCACATTGGTCTAGAGTGTAGTGTATACAGACAGGAGTATCATGCCCTCTTCTGGCAGCTTGTTTATTGGCTAATGGGACACTCAAGTGCAGCTATGTAGATCTTAGTGTCTTGTCTCTACATGTTGGTTTTGTATGTAAACTGTTATTTAGATATGTCTAAGTAAAACTGCTTCTGTGTTAGATTGTGTTTGGTTATGGTTCACAGCACTATTGGGAGGGCTGTGGTTTAACAGAAATCTGTACTGGACCATAATGATCGAGTAATGTGTAAAATGTACACAATGTCTTGAGTGATATCCTCTGGGGGAAAAAAGAGGGAAAAACAGAAGCAGCAAAAAGGACATTTTAGACGACAAAATAACGCTGTTCCATAGTTCACACATTAAAGAAGGATTTAGTCCCAGGCCTATTCATCTCACGGCCCGGAGGAAAATTTATCCCGACTGAAATCTGATCTGGCCCACAGTAGATTTGTAAAAAATCTATATTTATATATACATATAGTCCTGGTTTAGACTTGGTTTAGTCCTAGTTTAGACTTGGTTTAATCCTGGTTTTGACATGGTTTAGACCCTGGTTTAATCCTGGTTTAGGCCTGATTTAGACCTTGTTTAGACCCTGGTTTAGACCTGGTTTAATCCTGATTTAGACCTGGTTCAGACCCTGATTTAGACCTGGTGTAGGTCTGGTTTAGACCTGGGGTAGGCCTGGTTTAGACCTGGTTTAATCCTGGTTTAATCCTGGTTTAGACCTGGTTTGATGCTGGTTTAGACCCTGGTTATTGTTTGTATGTGTAATAGTATTTTTCATAGTAATGCTGAGCCAGTAATGTGTCCATTGTCCATCCTCCTCACAAATCTTTTAATTTTCTGTTGAAAAGCCCTGATTTAGTTTTTGGTGGATGAACTCTGAGTGTACATTAACAAACTATTTATCTGTCCTGTTACTTCTCCAACATAACATGTGAATCCAGTTTATGTAGCGCTAATTCCTCCTATAAATAAAACAGCTAAATGTTAGGCTCCTCACAAGTGTTCTCTAACCCCATAAACCAAAAACATCAGTGCACTTTATAAATGTGTTACTTGGTCATAAACAAGTCTTTCTTTCACACTGCCACATGTTTAACCAAAGAGAAAGTTCAGTAGTTCAATAGTGTACAATGCTAAGTGATGTTGATGTTTTGTGACAAAATGGCAATGCATATCAACCACCACAGAGCTTGTCTAAGTAAAATGTGGCATTATGTTGCATTATCTTCTTGCATTTTATCACAAGAATAAGAAGAGAGCGCTCTGTCTTGAAAGTTACACATTGTATTATATGATATTGCACCTTGTTGCATCAGTTTTGTTCTGTGTTTTTAAAGCATATTGTACCATTGTTGCGAAGATGTGACTATTTAATAAAACATTGTTAAAAGGCTGGATATGCCCACTCAAAAAGGAAGTCTGCTATTTACATGATACTAAACTATTATCTTTAAGGTCAGTGAGTTTTTCTGTTTATGCTCCACTGAAGGACACCAGTGAGAAGTGAGTGTGAGCACAGAGGCAGAGTACAGACAACAATATTAATGTCTGTGCCATGGTATAGCTCAGTTAGAGCTGTGGTGCATATACAGGGCAACTACAGCCTGTCTCTGTGTCATGGGGTCGAGTCCAGACTCCAACAATTTGCCGAATGTCTCTCCTGCTCTCTCCCCAATTTTCTACAACTCAAAAAATCCTTAAGAAATATCTTTTAAAAACAATAGCAAGCTCTCATTGCTTACAGTATTGCAGCTTAATGGATACGCCAAGAGTTTTTTTTAATTTGTTAGTTAGACAAGTACAAAAATTGATTAAATTGGGTGCCTTGGAGTTCACATTCCAGGCAGTGACCCAGGCTTGATTCTCAGTTCAGGCAAGTATGTTTCATGTCACTCCCCAGTCTACTGTCACTATCTAATAAAGGCAAAAGTAAAATAAATATTTAAAAAATTGACTTGCAGACTCCATTCATAAACGGTTTGAACCCACAACCTCCTTACTGAGAGGCGGGGGCCCTAACCACTAGTGTTGTAGCAGACCGTGTTGTTTTTTTTTATGGTCTTGTTCTTGTCTTGGTCTCATATCCTGTTTTACTTGGTCTTGTACCAGTCTTGGATGTGGTGGTCTCTGAGGTTTAATTTACCAGACATTATGAGTAAATGCTATTCTTCCCAATTTTGGGGTAATTCTGTTTTTGCATCAGAAGAACCAGGAACGTGATCTGTCTCTGTTTATAGAATGTTGCAGTAAATCAGTACTGTATTTTTTTTTTTTTTTTTACTTTTCCCCTTTATTAAGTTTGTTAGTTCACAGGGTTTGGTCCTGACTGGTCTTGACTGTCTCACTTCTTAAAAGTCTCGGTCTCGAACCCTGAAAGTCTTTCCTTGTGTTGGTTTCAGTTAACTCTGGACTCGGACTAGTCTTGGTCTTGATTAGTACAGTCTTGACTACAGCACTACTAACCACTATTATAACAACACTATCTTATCTTTTCTAGATTGCTCTATAAGTAATGTTCCTCAATTCATCAAGGAAGGGGAGTAATAGAAACTTTCACATGCAGAGCAATAACGGTCCTGAAACTAAACTCCCACACACAAGATGAATGAGTATCTGACCAAATATATAAAAAAAAACATGACACATTTAGCAAAGCACTGACAAGAGGACAAAGCCATGTTAGCCTGCATAGAAAAGCATCTTCATTGTTATATTTAAAATTAGACGCATCAAGGATTTCCACAAAAGAACAAAAGTATGCCCCTTTCTTCTACAACCTGATTAAGTTTTTCTTATTGTTTACTGCAGTTTGAGGCCACATGCAGCCCTTGTCTCCCATCCACCTCGCTGCGGCCATTCATCACAGGGGAAATTGAATTGTTCTCCAAAGCCAAGATGCCACAGCGCACAATCAGCCATTAGTTTTTCACCCACAACAGCTGGATGCTCCGGCGGCAAATTGCTCCGAGCTGCCCCAGGATAGGTCTCTGTGATTTATCTCCTGGGATCCTGCCAGCTTAAGTGGCAAGTCTGCTTGTACTAGATGGAATAATATGTCTCATGTTCATTGAGTGTATCACAACAGGGCTCATATATCCATAGATTTTAGGGATGTCTTTTTACATTACTATTATAAGGAGACGCTGTTTAGGCATGACTGATTTAATATCAGCAGAGGGCAGGTAAGTACATATAGTGCATTTAAGCCCATGGCAGATTGAAAAGAGGGCCTAGGTTCTTTGGCTTCCTCCCACTGTCTAAAGACATGCATGTGTTAGGTGAATTGATGACTCTAAGTTACCCTTATTGAATGAATGTGAGAATGAATGGTTGTCAGTAAGTTTCACCAGGGGTGGCAGGGTGTAGCTCCTGCCTCAGGTCCATCTTGTACCCTGCACATAGTCTGTACTGCTGCTCATCTTGGCCAGGACGTTCTTCAAAAACTCAATGGATCTTTTTCTGGATAAATAAATGTTAAAGTTTGGGCAGCGTGGTGTGGTTAGCACTCCTGCCTTATATCAAGAGGGTCCTGGCAAAGTGTGAAGCCTTTCTGTGTGGAGTTTGCATGTTCTCCCCTTGCCTGTGCATGTTTCCTCCAGGTGCTCTGGTTTTCCCCTACCACCAAAAACATGTAGCCTACAATAAGCCCCCCCTACAATAAGCCCCCCACTGCAAAAGACTTTCCTGGTTAAATAAAGGTAGAATAAATAAACAGAAGTTGTTTGAGACCCCTAATCATATGATATGCAGAAAAATGGAATGAATATTATAGATGTGACTGCTGTTAGTGTAACATAATTCAGTCTGGCTCCTTAACCTTTGCGTTCGCCTATGGCCCACAGTGTTGGCTATAGTGAAGTGAAGTATATGGGGTGGAAGTAGCTCAGTCGGTAGACGTTTGTCCACTAACCTGAAGGTTGATGGTTCAATCCCTCTACTGGCGTTGCATACTCTTGATGTATGCGTGGGCAACTTCACCCACCTTGCCTGTGTGAATGTCTGACTGTGTTTGGTGGTGGTTGGTGAGGCCGTTGATGCAGAATGGCAGCCACATTTCCGTCAATCTGTCCCAGGGCAGAGTTACAGAAGTAGCTCACCACCACTGAGTGTGACTGAGGAGTGAATGAATAAGGCACCAATTTGTAAAGCGACTTTGGGTGTCTAGAAAAGCACTACGACAAATGCATCATCATCATCATTATCATCATCATCATCATCATCATCATCAGTATAGTAGCCTAGTAATAAATACAAAATACAATGGCAATTTATGCTACTATTATTAAACATAATGGATTAGTAGTAAACTAAACTATAGAGAAGCTAATGGGCTAAATAATATGTTGTGCCATTTTAAAACAATTCAATTAATAAGTAGGTTATTAACTTTAGGACTCTAAACAGGTTTCTAATATTTTAACAAATGTTATCAATCTAGCAGTATTATAAAGTAGCATTATCGCTTGCTGTCACTTCTGGCTTTATATTTTCTCCCTCTAGTCACGTTGTCTGCTCTCAAATAAAAATGTATAAGAAGTTATGATAAGTTGTATATTTCCGATGTAGGGCTGCTTCCTGTGGTACTATATAAACGCAATAATTCCGCGTGGCACTTGGAGACACAAAAAAACCCAGGTTTGGTCGAGGGCGGGGCTTAAGTGGGTCGGGTTTCCAGACAAATTCGTCCCATCTCCGACTTGAGACCGTCCCGCAAGCGTCCTCCGCAGATCTACAAACCATCGACCCGCTCCCAGCCAATCAGAACACAGCATCCAGGTTGTAGACACATCTGAAATGGTCGGTGTACTTCCGGGGGGCGGGGCAAGTTACGACGTCCTACTACCTCAGCATCCTTCCTAGCATTGGGGGGGAAAAAGAAGCTAAACAAGCCAAAGTTTTCCTATGAGTCGCAAAAAGAGGAGTCGACATGGATGAAAAGGAGACATTTGTGATTTAACCAAGCGGGCTGAAGAGTTTATCGTTCGCACGGTAAAAGAATGATAACATAGCTAGCCGTCTGTGTCGTTTTGTCGCAGCGGACGGGCGCAAAAGTTTTTAAAAGAGTTTGGAAACTTTTTTGAGGCTGAGAAGCTGGCTGGCTGGCTATGGCGCGGGAGAGAGGAGGAGGAGGAGAAGGTGGAGGAGGAGAAGGAGACGCCGGTGTCGGGGCTGGTAGTGGCAAAAGTGCTGCAAAAGTCAAACGACAAAGGAAAAAGAAAACCAAAGAGAACAAAACGAGGACCGTCCACGCGAACATACTTTACGACAGCGCGAAAGGAGAGGAAAACCCGAACCGCCACTATGCAAACAACAAAATCAAGACGACCAAATACACACTGCTTTCCTTCCTGCCAAAGAATCTTTTTGAGCAGTTCCACCGCTTTGCAAATGTTTACTTTGTCTTCATCGCCCTGCTAAATTTTGTGCCTGTTGTCAATGCGTTTCAACCAGAACTCGCGTTGGCCCCCGTGGTTTTTATTTTATCTGTCACCGCTATTAAAGACCTGTGGGAGGACTACAGGAGACACAGGTCTGATAAAGAAATCAATCACATGGACTGTCTGGTGTACAGCAGGTGAGTTACGTCGGCCAACTGTTGCACTGAAACACATTTTTCCACTTTTTTCCCGTACAAACTGTCCCCTAATGCTTTTTACACACATTATCCACCGCTGATAAGGTCACAATGTACTGATTAGATGTTTTGAACCAAGACACATTGTTACTGAGCCATGCACAAAATACTCACATCAAAGCGATCAGTGAGATACTAAATAGGTAGTTTATTTCTTATAGGAGATGGTTGTCAGTACTTTCCCAGTTTGGAGAAGCTGACAATAGCAAAAGTGTAGAGGCTAAACCATGTCTGGCTGTAAATGTGGCCAGTAAAAAAAAAAAATGAGTTAATAGAGTATATTTTATCACAAATATTGCTCGGAAATTACTAAAATGTTGTCATAAAAGGCTACATTGAGGTGTCTTTACTACAGAGTGATAGAATCAACAAGTAACAGAATAAATAAGAGTCTAAGTGCTAAGTTCCAGTGTAGTATAAATAAAAAGCAGGACAAATAGGAGTCAGTACTTGCACTATTGGTATCATGGTAGTTTTTGAAGTTGGAAAAGCCATAGGGTGTTTGCTGGCCAAACTAGCAGGCATGCATAACACAAACCAGTGTCAGTGCTATTGTTGGGAATGACTTACCTCTTCAAGAGAATCCAACCCACCCCACCAAATGATAACCTGTTGCACTCACAGCCTAGGCCGTCCCACTACTCTCTTCTCAAATGCACCCATTTTTCCTTCAGGCTGAGTTTGTACATTTTGTTAATGAAAAGCAGCACTGTCGCCTGTGTACACTGCAGAGTTCATGCTTTCCCGGTTTGGAGAATGCCATTGACACAAAAGTATAAACTATTGTACAGTCTTTGGGATAGTTTCATTACTTACTCTGTTGGTATATTAGCTGTTTTTGAAGTTCCAGTGTTTATTCTGGCCAATTTAGGAGCCTTGCTGTTTGAGAATAAGTTACCTTTTCCAAAGCATTTGACACTACACCTGGCATCACTACCAACCCAAACTCAATTTGATGTACAAGGCTACAGTGAGGGGCTTTTAGAAGTGCTAATTTCTAGGGCAGTCTAAATAAAGAGCAGGATAAATAGAGGTCAGTATTGGAATATTTGTAGTTTTTGAAGTTGTAAAAGCTGTAGTGTTTTTGCTGGCCAAATTAACATGCACAACACAAACCAGTGTCTGTTGGGAATAACCTACCTCTTCCAAAGAATTCGATAAATTCTTAGAAATATGTAAACCTCTAGTTGTATGTAAGCCCACTATACCTGGCATCATGACTAACCCACTACCAAACCAATGACAACCTGTTGCACTTACAGCCTAGGCCGTCCTACCACACTCTTCTCAAATGCACCTATTTTTCCTAAGGGCTGAGTTTGCGCATGTTGCTAATGAAAAGCAGCACTGTGGCCCGTGTACACAGCATAGTTCACGCTAATCAAAAGGCTCAGTGTTTACTAGCTCCACACTTCTACTCCCAAGTCTTCATGACCGATGTTGTTCTGTCAGGGGTTGGAAATAATTGAATTTTTTCTGCCTTGGCGAAATTGAACAAAACATCCTCTTTCTCAGCTTTAACAGCAATAGACTTTCCCTTGGATTGGAGGAAATCACTGTAGTTATCTAACAGTATATTGTAAAAGCAATCATCTTTAGACAAAATGAGACTTTATGATGTCCTCTAGGCTGTATTATTAAGGATACAGGCACACTCCAACAATGGATGCTATGATTGGCTGTTGAATAATGGCTGCTGGATAAAGTTACAAAAAGTCTATTGTATTATAGTGCTAGATGTCTTGTTACACAGATAAACAGTGCTAAAAAGAAAAACATATATTGGAAAAAAGGGAAGAAATCAAAACACTAGGGGTGTAACGAAACAGTAACTGTATCGATGTATCAATTTTTTTTTCTATGACGCAACTACATTGATACACATGACCTTGTATCGAATCGTATCATTTTCTAGGAAGTGAATATCAATACACACAAAGTATCGATCGATAATATCGGAAATATGAAAATTTTAAATTTGTATGTTAAAATAAAACCAGATATGGATTTTTGGAGATAATTTTTGTGTTTTTAATTAAATAAAATGTTATATTCAACTGTTCTTCACTCTCTGTCTGCTGGACATAATCAACCCCAGCCGCAGTGCTACATTTGAGAGTAAACATTTATGATTTTTGGCAAAAAGTTGCTGTATCGATTATCGATACAAAGGTGTTGAATCGTATCGAATCATATTGTTCCAAATTAGCCAATATCGTTCTTGAATTGTATCAAAACAATTCTAATCGATACATATCGTGTTGTTGCAAAAATATATTGTTATACCCCTACAAAACACAGATAAAAACAGACAATGTAAGATGTGATATTTAACGAGGTTGAAATAAATGCTTGTTTTCATCATAAAAGGTTAGTTCTACATTTTTGTTTGTTGTCATACATTAGTATTTGGAGGTGGCAAATCGGTAGAATTTTACATTTTTTAGTAAAATAAAAGCAGTAAGGTAGCTATACTGTTGTTGGTGAGTAGTGGAGTTTGAAAAGCTATAGGGAACAGATTTTTAGTAACGGCACCTAGGACAGCCATAGAGAAGCCACATTTTTCAGCTTTAAGTGAATTTGTGTTGCTGTGCTTGTATGTTAGCCTAAATTGAGTTTTTCCACTGTAGGTTTGTTGTAATAGTCCACACAGGAAGTTTCATGTGGGTGGTAGAAAAGTGTTGGTTTAGGTTCTTGTCGTATCTCAAATGCTAATATTTACAAAGTTGAACAGATATGACAAGTCATATGGGGATATGTTTTTCCTCATTTGTCACAATTGATGTATTTCTTATGAATGTTGAGTCAAAGGATCAGTAAAATATAGATATGGCAACACAAATCACATTTTGTTGGCCGCTGAACTGTAGCAAACTGGAGTGAAAGTCTTCAAAACATTGACTAGTGCTTTAGGTCAGTGATTCTACAACTTTTCCCATTGATTACCACCTCAGAAGATATCCGGCTTTCTAAGTATCTGTAGTCTATACCAGGACAAAACCAGGACAAATACAGGACCAAAAGATTTCTTAATCAGGACCTAAACCATAACAAATCCAGGATAAAGTGGTGGTCTAAATTTCAGAATTAAGCCTTAACCAGAGTAGGACTAAAACAGGAACAAAACTGGCTCTAAACCAAATGAGGACTTGAATTTCAAAAGACTACAACCAATACCACCTGCAGACGCCCACGTACCACCAGTGGTACCCGAACCACTGCTTTAAGGCATTGGACACTATGTTTGTTCACCATTTTGTCATTGATTTCCCTCATTACACATTAATATTGCATCTTTATAATTTTTTATATTCAGCAGCAATGTCTGACACAGAACGTCTTAGTTGTCAACATATCTTTTGTTGTATTCACATTATAAGCCAAGTTAATCAGATTATAAGAAGCTTTGGTGGTTTAAAATAACTTTTCTATTATAGTGTGATAAGTGTGAAGAAAAGAGCTTTGGGGTTTTCCAATTGCTGCAGTCTTCATAATCATTTGCGGCGGGTTAGGTTGTTTACTGTGTGCATGTAATAAAGCATGACATTCAATATAGTAATAGAAAGCATGTTGCTCTAAGAGAAATACAAAGAATATTTTATGCCCCAGAATTTTTTTTTTTACATTTATTCTATTAATTTTAAAGGGGAAATATTATGCAAAATCTACTTTTCTGAGCTTTCTACCATATTATAATGTTCCCTCATCAAAAACATACCTGGAGTTGTGTTTTAATTTATTCACGCATGTTTAAATAATCCTGTAGTCTCTGGCGCTGAGTTACCAAGGCCTCAGAATGCTCGGTTCCACGAACCTCTGCCTCTCCTACAAATCCCCGCCCAATCCAGGAAGCACAGACCAATCAACAAGCCCTCTACAGCCAGTCATTTATTAATCAGTTTCCTCTAATTCATCACAGCTGTTTTTCATTTTGTAGTAAACTGGCATCATACAGCAAGTTTAAGGAAGGGAAGTGCTTTTCTCCACTGATTTGTTCAAAAAGTCGCAACAGAGCTGCACTCTTCTGTTCTTTTCACCTGTTTTTTGTGGCTCCTGTAGAAGACTTATTTAAAATGTGCTTAAGGGCGCAAAATAGCCCCTTTTAAGCAACATTTCTTTTCAGTTTTTCTTAAAAGGCACAAAGAAGTGTTTGAAGTTAACTTTTGTTGGTCATTCATATTATACATTGTCTTACCTATTGCTTAAAGCTTACATTAGCTAGTTGTTAGAAAAGAGATGTTTGGCTGGACTGACAGACCAATCAGCTGTAGCATTAAACCGTTTGAGGGACACTTGAGGCATGTCTTTGCTGACTGTAGTTAGCACATGTGGTTAGCAAGAACTTCTGAACTGCTTTTTGAAGTTTAGCTGTGGTTTATGAGTGGGTCATAACAGGGACATTTTCAGTCTTTCTCATACATTGAAAAGTCAGAGTACCACACCTTGTTTATTTACACCACCGTAGTCTCACATTCAGATTTTGATTTTGATAAAATGCAGTAATTTGTTGTACTGATTTGGATCATGAGTTTCCTAACTGCAGTCAATAGATAGTTCAGACTAATTGGTAATGAGAGCTCAATACTAAAGTGTTTGTTCACTTTAGAGAAAGAGCAGTTAAGTTTGTAGAAATTGCAGAAAAGGCTACAATTCTGAGAGCATTTGTATCAAATTGTGGAAGAGGGGTCAGACTGGGTGCTGTCCGAAAATGAGGTGAAGGGCCTGTATTTGACTTGCATTCATTTTCTGGAGCCTTTTCCCAAACATAACTGTAATCATACTGGCCTAACCTTTCTGTCAACCATACCCTTAACACAAACTAACCCTTAACTAAACCCTAAAACTTGTTTATAATTTAATATCGAATGATTTACACAACACCTTTATAATTACATGTTATTACACACTTTTTGTATATTTTCTCTACAAAGGATATTTGATAAAAAATGAATAAACATGTTTGAAAAAAAAGTTGCAGTAAGATGTTTCTTGCAATCCTTATCCTTAATTATGTGAAAGAAATCAAAATATAAAAAGTTTTTTTCTTCTGGGACGGGTCTCAGGAGGATACCTGAATACAATTGAAATTTAGCTCTATATTCACTATAGTTGTTGCATAGTTGTTTTGGGTTTTATTTCTGATATTGTGTGGCTGTATTCTATAGCTAGCAACAGCTCTTGACTCTTTTACCAATATTGGTACTCACTCTAATAACTTAGTTAGGTGACTGCTGGCTGCGCTGGTCCATTACGAGTATTAAATATCCTCTTTGTCACTGTTTATCTTTTAGCTCTTGTTTTCCGAATACAAACTTTATTTCATTAATCCCTGCTGGACAAACAAAGTGTCCCATTAAACAGCTTGTGTCCCGGCTCGGCGCAGTAGCCTCCCTTTCTGTTTTCCTAATAAACATAATTTTCACACACAGTTCATTCCCAGCGCTTGTCTCAGCCTGGACGTATAGCCCTCTGGAGCAGACATTATCGCGTAGGGCTCCATTTCTGGTCCATTCATCCACCCCACAGTCTGTTTACACTGGTCACCTTTAGGAGAAAGTTTCCTTTAATAAACTTTGCCTCTGTTTCCTGATCATGTTCCCACAATTTTTCTACTGAATTATGTGCAGTGAGGCTTCTCAACCTACTGTCAGACATACAAAGACATTTTTAGACAACAGTAATGAGTAGTTCTCGTGCATGTGGTAGTTGTAGAAATCAATCTCAAACAATAGCACTCAGCTCTTGAAGTCAGTTATAGTCACAATAGTCTTTGATGGAATTGCTTTGAGAGTACAGTGCATTGACCGACTGTTGCATAATGAATAATTCTGTGATTTTTAGCATGTTCCTTGTAGCCTCCTCATTTTCATTTAGCGTTTTTTTCCCGGGCTCACTCCAGAAAATCATTTGCCTCCTACCATACAATGATTTGTGTATTAAGTTTTACGCTGGGTACTTCTGAGGCATCCTCTGCATTTGTCTGGGCTTGTGACTGGCACAAAGAGTAGTCTGGGTTGTTGGTCCCTTGTGACTGGATTGCTCGTAGCCTATATGGTAGGGCTGCAGCTAACAATTATTCTGACAATTATGATTAATCTCTTTATAATTATTTTGGTTAATCGATGATCTTTTTTTTGTGGCGACACAGGCAGTGTATTAGAGTCCAGAACTCCAGATTAATCTACTACTAAATTACCTGACGTACAATATGATGATAATGTTGATGGTTGTTTTCCACCAGTCACCAAACTATTTTGTCTAGTGCTAGTTTGTCCATTATAAATGTACTGTTTAGATACCTACAGTTAAGCAGACCTTAACTGGAGGTATCTAAATGGCAGCGCAGCCTATATTATTTGCAAACACTAAAAAAGCCTTTACTCTTTTTGTTTTATTTAATGTTTTTTCTATTAATATAGAGAATATCCTACCCATGAATTTAAATAATGTTATTATAGTTTGTAGATCTATTTCTGTCCCCATTTGCATACAGTAGAAATAAGTGCTACAAACTGCTATCACTTTGACCTTTTTGTAGCGCTCATTGTTTCTTGCTCTAGTCTAAACCAATTATGTTGCATTCATCTCATAACAGTTACCGGCATCAGCAACATCAGACTTTCTCGCTGACTCTACCGCCTTTGAATGACAATATCCAGGGAAAGCAGCACTCCTTTATACGCTTCGATATGAGTCATTAATGTCGGGGGAAGTCGGCATGAATAAATAAGCCAGTGTTTTTCCTTTCACATCTTTGGCTGTTGTTTATAGCCCTGAGTTATGTATTATTCAGCTTATTTGCTGCTAGGAATATCAAAACTGTTGAGAAATGAACTCTGGTTACCATTAGCACAGCGCGGCTAAAAATATCAACATCCCAAACAGCATCAGGGCCATTTGGGCTAACACAATTTGGTGACAGTGGAAAGCTCCTGTCAAACTTTTAGAACTGAGCAAACTGTGAAGAGGCACTTTCATATGGATGCTAAGCTAATTTGGCTGTGTATTTGCAGATGAGTTAGACACCCAATGTTGTTTATTCTTTTAGAGACTTCGGTGGCCTTTTCACACTTGCCATGTCTAGGTCTTACATGTGTTTCGGCTTCTCAAAAAGTTGACACTTTTAGCTGGAATGTGTTTAGACAACTATACTATATGTTAAGAGACACATAACCTTAAATAAAAAGTATGGTATTTATTCCATTTAAAGAAACGTGACAATAATGGGGGGTTTTGCACTGTATAGAGATATACAGTATTACACATTATAATAACTTGACTATATAGATGAATTGATGAATTAACAGCAATGAGAATGAAAGACCTGCGGTAGCGCTCTTTTCTACACAGGGGGTGTCTCTGCCTGTGTACCACCATATTGTGACAAGTCATATTAAGACAAATCAAAACAAGATGTTTTAAGGATTTTAACTGAGAAGGCTCAGCACATGCCATCCTTGGCCAATCACATGCTTGGATAAAGTGTGATACAAAGTTAGAGATGCTCTCATTGCCTGGTTGGTCTGCATCCAGGATGTCTAATTTTTTTTCATTGAAGGTCACATAATGAAAGGTCTATGCGGGGGAGGGCCTCCCAGTAAAGAGTTCTGGAGCCTACATCATAAAATGATGCGATGAATCTGCCTTATGAGTGGTCACAAACAGCGAAGTGTAATAGAGTAGCATTAAGCCTGGGACACACCAACCCAACAGAGGCAGGGCGACTACTTTGTCTCCTCACATCTTCCCTTGTTGCCACTAAAAGTAACTACAGACACACCAGAGTGATTCAGACCCACAACCCAGCAAGTATTTTTTAGTGAATAATAATCATACGCACTATATTAAACTCGTCTGATCACAGGAATTAATAAAAGGGACTGGATTATTGCAGCTGTTTGCCTCAGAGGGAGGATTATATCTGTACGAGGCTACAAGCTAAGGTAAGCTAACTGCAGCACATTAGCATCACAGATGTGGAAACATAATGCAGAGTTGTAGAACAAAAGTTCCTTATATTTTAATGTTAAACATAAGCTGTTTGACAAATTGTGAACGGGACACAGCCAATCAGAGCGCTCGTTGAGCACAATGCCTGATGCCGATTCAACATGCTCAATCGGCCACAACTATGTCCAACTGTGTCCCACTACGTCCGATGGTGTGGAACACACCGAACAGACTCAGGTCGCCGACCGCGTCAAATTATCCGACCGCGCCCAACGCCCGCTGATCAGTGTGTCCCGGCCTTTAGACAGAGCCGTAAAAAGCCTTTAAATGAGCCTTGAAACAAACTTTTAACTTTTAACAGCTTTTTAACTGCTTTGTCTCTCTTGTGAATATTTATCATACATTTAATTTAAAAAATAATAACAGTAATGCATTAGTCTTATATAGCGCTTTTCTAGGCACTCAAAGTCTCTTTACAACTTTTGCATTATTCATTCACTCCTCAGTCACACTCAGTGGTGTGCTGTGGTGTCAGCTGCCCTGGGGCAGACTGACGGAAGTGTCAGCCCCTCCAACCACCACCAAACACAGTCACACTGTGTTCATACAGGCAAGGTGGGTGAAGTATCTTGCCCAACAACAGTATGTATTGCCGGGCTTGAACTGCCAACCTTCAGATTAGTGGGCAAGCATTTCTATCAACTGAGCTACCTAACTTGATTAGTTTACATCCTAAATTGATCCATTGCTACTGAAAATAGTGTAGCTTGTGGGACCACCGATGTGATTTCACATTTCCCGATCGCTATAGTAAATGCCATTTGGCTTTTCCCTTTCCTTCAGAAGTCTTCATACTGAATCATTCTCATGGGTAATTTTGCATAGATTTTACTCTAGATGCCCTTTCACAACCACACATTTATCCAAGCACAGGGACTGGCTCATACAGTAGTATGGCTCAATGTTTTTTCTTTTGGCACCACCGACCCATATAATAGGTATAAGAAGAAATGAAAGACATCTATGCACATATTGAGCTTCTACCTTTACTACCCTTGGCCATAGTTTGAACACCCCTTGTCTACATTGACTTGGTCAAGTTTAATTCAATAAGAAAAAAGTAAACTTTTTTGTTTTAAAGCAAAACAGATTAATCATATATTAGTGAATTGTTTTTAATAACCTGTGGGAGAAAAAAGTCAGTGCAAAAGTTTATATCCAGTCACAACATGTATCATTCTATGACACATTTGGAAAACAGTTCAGTCTATGGCATCCAAACAGCCTTGTAATTTAATTTCACTTTCATCAGACCAGAACTGAACAGTATGTGTTATTGGCTTCGTTTGTTTACTTCTCTGAATATATGCAGGAGAAGAAGAATAGAGGAATGGTCAGAACGATGGTCTGAGAATGGAACGATGAGCTGATATTACTGCAATAGATCATCTATACTTGTTTTGTTATTAAGCTCACATTGGCTGTTGGTCTACCGCAGCTTGTCAACATTAAAATATTGGCTGCTGATAATACAGAGAAATGTATCATCCAATGCTTGCTACATCTGCTTTAACAGTGAAACAGCCCAAACAAGATAAAATAAATGGAGAAAACTAAAGGGAAGTAAAGAAGAAAAGAATGTCGATAAATATTGGCAATGCATTCACGCAATATTAGATGGAGATATTTGTAAAATAGCTTTGGGCCATTATTGAACTTGAACAAATAGATAGTATGTTGTGCTGGCAAATTGGTCCACTGTTAATTTTAAATAAAATAAAAGCAGGAAATGTTGTTGTGGGTTGGGGTTAGACAGTTGAGCCATTGCTTAAATTATTGCTGTCCCTTTTGCATAATAAACTTGCTCTCCTTGCAGATTTATTGAGGTCAAACCCAAGCTGCTGTATTTAGTATTTGAAAACAATAGCTGCACATGTGGGAAGCCCTAACAGTTTCTCCCTGGTATTGTTGTTGCAGGGCAGAGAGGCGGTACGTGGAGATATACTGGAAGGAGGTGCGAGTGGGAGATTTCATCAAACTGCGGTGCAATGAGATCCTGCCGGCAGACGTCCTGCTGCTGAGCTCCAGCGACCCGGACCGGCTGTGCCACATCGAGACTGCCACACTGGACGGAGAGACCAACCTGAAGCAGAGGCAGGTGGTCCGCAGCTTCTACGACCTGGTGAGATGCCCCCAATGCACTCTGTAAACAATCGTATGCCCACACAGAGCCTACCTACTGTGTGTGAAGAGATACCATTACACAGTACATGGCACATTTTTGTACAATACCTCAAATACCTAAAAACTGGTAAACTAAGATCTTTCTAGCATTAGCAATAGCAAAACCCTACAACTTTAAAAATAGGCACAAATGTGCTACCTTTTTTGCATTCTTCATTCCCCATCTGCTAATGGTAAACAGCACAGTGTCCAACATGAGTAGAACTAAAGTCCCCAGACCAAAATTAACTTTTTTTGTAATTAATTTGGGTACTGCAAACTTAAAACTACTTTGTGTGTGAATAAGCTGCTTCTTCCAACATATATTTTCCATTTTCCATTTATGTAGTGTTTTCACCAAAGAATTTGATGGATGATTACCAGAAAAAGTGTCTTAAGTAGCCAAGATAACTCTTCCTACCTTTATAGTTTAAAGTTATTTATTTTGCGAAATCGACTTTTCTGAGCTTTCTACCTTGTTATAATGTTGTTCTCTCATCAAAAACATACCTAGAGTTGCGTTTTATTTCATTCACGACTGTTTAAGTAATCCTCTATTCTCTGGCACAGAGTTTCTGAGCCCTCAAAACGCTTCGTTCCACGAACCTCCACCCGCTCCAGGAAGCACTGACCAATCAACAAGCCCTCTACGTCCAGTCTGCTTTATTTATCCCAGAAACAGTGTACAGCTCTGTTTCCACTTATTCCTCACAGCTATTTTTCATTTTGTAGTAAAATGGCATCATACAAAAAGTTAAGGAAGTGAAGTGCTTTTTTCTTTATGTTCAACAGACCGTAACAGCTATGCACTCTGCTCCCCACCTGTTTCTTAATGCCACCAGTAGAGTACTCATTAAAAACGATTTTTAGACAGATAGTGTTTTTATAGATTGTAAAACATGCAGTGCTGTTCTAAAGGTGACCAAGATTGATAAATATAAAAAAAATGGGGATAAAAGATAATATTGCCTATTTAAAATTAGAGTACAGTATCATATTTTTAGACAACAGCACAACAATTAATACACACTTACCTTTACAAGAGTTTATATTTTGAAGTTTAGTACAAAGACATGTATCTCAAAGCGATAAATCATATAGAAAATGTCTTTCAGTTATGACCTATGCTCATTGTGTTTTGTGTGTTGCAGGATTGTGACTTCGATCCTTTAAAGTACAACAGTGTGATTGAATGTGAAAAGCCCAACAACGACCTAAACAGATTTCGAGGCTACATGTGAGTATCAGTCCTCTCCAGTCTTCTCACATGACCTTTGACCTTTTCGTCAGTTGTAAACAAAAGCAGTCGCCTTACATTAGCATTACTATGGATGAAAATATTCTGGACATGCAGGTTGTTGACGAGCCAAGAGGGGAACCAACTTATAATTATGACCTTAGCAGTTTTCCAAATCAGGGTTATGATTCAACCTCGTGGCATGTGGTTTCAAGCTTGTCCCTATTGGAGTGTGTGCATTTAAACATACAGGATACCACAGTACATGCTCCAACCTTTTACCCTATTGCACTCTGGGAAGGCAATGTAATTATGTGCAAATTTTTATGTTTTAAAAATAGTGGTCACTTAACATGGTGCGGAGCTGTGGCCTGTTCACTTCATGTTTTGACGAGACTAACTATTCTCATTGTTTGACGACATAACATTGTCCATGCTTAAAAGGTCTAAAAAAGTCTTATATTGTAAAGTCTGAATTTAAAGCCTTTAAAAAATCCCAGATGCGCTTAAGTCTTAAATACATTTAAGAGGTCTTAAATATGTCACGTACATTTGATCCAACTACCTAAAATGTCCATTAAAATGCTCACCAAAATGAGGACTTATATCTTTTCTTACCAAGACCAAAATGCTTTGCGGCACTCACTGTCACAAAGGGCCTCAGCTTTTTGTTCACTGCATGCTTACAAAACACTCTCAAACGCTTAAATTAAACTTTTTGAAGCTTGCATAAACCTTGATTGTGGCGTTTTAAGGGTTGTTGCTTGTTATTGTGATAAGCAGATAATAATTTGTGCATAACAGGCAACGATTACTTTGCAGATATGATAAAGCTGGAAAATGAAGATAGACCTCTATGAACAAAATCTGTTGATAATAGCTACAATAGTAAGTAGACAGTGTCAGATTTCTGTTTTTCAAATTATATGATGGATGAAAAAATGGAGACATAAAGAAGCACTGACAAGTTACTTTACGTTGACATAAAACTGTGGCATTTACTGAATACTAATTTTATTTAAAATGTATTTATTATTTTAGAACTTAAATATTATTAACTTAACTATTTTGGAGTCTGTATAATAGTTAAATGAGACTCCGAAATGTAGGAGGAGCTCCAGAGAAGGAAACAAGCCAAAAACAGCAAGAAACGTTACTAAGTTCTGCTATACCAAGTTGAGCGCTTATTACTCCCCCTTTTGGTACAAACTTGTATAACAGGCTGCCAGAGACGGCACTTTCTGAGTCTTGCGTTTTCTCTTTCTAGGACAGCACCTCGCATTTAGTACAACACCGTTTTTGTCCTATTAATATTTCCATAATTTTTTGGAAATTTTACAACCACAACAACTAAAATCATCCATTAATGTGTATATAAGTGATATAACTTGCCATATGTGCTGTGTAAGTTGGGTTATTTGAATCTGGCATGTAACATGTAAAGGTCTATGTTAGTGTACTTGTAATTGAATATATTTTGCATATTCATGTTTGCCTCCAGCTGCTGTCACTCACAAACATGTGGAAGTGAGAGCTGATTTTTCTTGTTTTGTTTGTGTAATATACAGTAGATGAATAAATGAATAAATGAATAATGTCCCCTGGGTGTGTGCAGGACTGGCCCGATCCCTGTTACATGATTATGACAGTTACTCTCTTGACTCAGGACCAGACCAGATGCTGTGGGTTTTTCTGTTGCCACGCTACACTCGAGCTCTTGTGTTTTATTACATTACGGCCAACGACAGCAGCTCTAATCTCACTGCCCCCGGCCGGAGAGAGCACCTCCAGACTCCGAACATTATCAATTTCTCCAACAGTCTGTGTGTGTGTGTGTGTGTGTGTGTGTGTGTGTGTGAACTATAGCGGCTCGTGGCTCAGGGTCAGTGTAATGAATCTATACTGGTGTTGACATGTCGGGACACTGCTGTCAGAGGCCAGAGGAGGAACTCTGGTGTTAGTAAACATGCTGACACTTCTGCTGCTGTGAGAGAAGCACCAGTAAAGACTATTAAGGCCACTGTTTTATGAGGAAGTCTGGACTTACTTAGATCAAATTAACAGAGTTTTCTGATTGGGAAAATAGGTTTAGAGATATGGTAGCGTTTTGTAGTTCATGTGATGGTTGAATGAATTATTGTGGGGTGAATAAAGAGGCCTCCATCTCTCCCTGCTGTCTCTGGGCCAAAAACGACACTTGCAACAGTGAGTTTTGCCAACCCAGTGTCACGAAAGTCTAGAGTTTTACGAGGACGTGTCACAACACGGTTAGCCAAACAACAAACAGTGGCTTTATTTCTCCATTTTTGTCATGGCAGAGCAACCAAGTGGCAAAAAAACTTTGTACAGATTTGTGGAGGAGAACATGAAAGGAAAGCCAAGTGAGGGAGTATATAGGAGTCGACTGGACTTGTGAGTATTTACGATAGGGATTAAAACGTAGGGGGAGCTCCATAAAGGAAAATGAGGCAAAAACAACAAAAGAAGTTTCTGAGTTCCGCTTTAATGAAGCTAATGAAAACGGACTCACCAACTTTAAGGTTGCCAGGTTTAAAGCTTGAGGCACTGGGAAAACACAGACCTCTGTCAAGGACAGTGGCCCTGTCTCGCAGTGGTACAGAATTCTTTAACAAATTCCTGAATCCTCCAGAGTTTTCAGAATCCATACCAAATAGCATTCATTTCTACCTTGGCTCATTACTGACGTTTCTTTTTCTCAGCTCTCATCTTAGTCTGTATCTAGCTAACCTTTACTTAGCTGGAAGCCTCAGTGTGCCTCCAGCTGAAGTTTGTTTTGCAATTTAAGTCTTGGTTTATCCAAAGGATTACCACTCAGAATCAAAGCTCTACAACATTTCACTCTGATTTAATATACACACACTCACCTTTAGTTAAAGATATTTTTCCTGAATCTCGCTTCATTTTCCACACAGTTATGGGATGATATCAGCTGTCCCTAAACGCTGTTAAAGGAGACTGAGATGTGGGGCTCAGAGATGACTCTTACTGCAGTGCCTCTGTATTGGGGGCATTTGTGCTGAGATAAGTGGGTTGCTGAGTTGCTGTGGGATCAATATGGATGCCCAGTGGAGTAAACTGATGTTGTCGTCTGGACTTTTGCATCAGAGGGATTCTTTGTTTTTGTGACTGTCTCAGCGTTTTCAGATGGATACAAAGACTTATTTCTGTCATTTGCTGGGGCTAACAACATATGGCACCAAACACACTGCTGCTGCTTTGGAAGGGGTTGAATTTTAAGTTTTTAATATTGAAGGTGCATCGTGTAAAAAGATGTGGTCTACAGTTGCAAATTAGCACACATTATCACCTCAAAGCAACACTTTGTGCATTTAGATATTGGGGAAAAAGACATGCAATCCTTCAGTGGGAAAAAATGGGAAAAAATTGGAAGAGACCTGCATTTATGGTTCTTTGCTGAACTCACAGTCTTGCATAAAGACTATGGAAACCTACATAAATAATATGTAAACCTATGTAATAATAATAATACAGCTAATAATAATGCTGTCACAGTGCAACCTCTAAACAGGATTTGTAAAAATAACAGTATGTATTGAGTAATAAGACTATTCAAACACTAATAAATTAATAATAGTACAATAATTAGTTTATTTATTTGGGCGCTAATACTCTAACTTGACTTTTTTGTGCTCTTGACGATGTTATAATGTTGTTTCCTCCTCAAAACCAAATCTATGGTTATATTTTGTTTCAGTAACTCATACAGTAATCCTGTAGGCTGAGGTGTGGCACTTCTCAAGATCTGAAAACGCTCGGTCTCACTACTCTACGTAGACATGTGAAACCATGCCTTCACTAGGAAGTGCACCTGCACATTTCTAAAGCACACATACCGTCACCAGACCCTGAACAACATAGCAAAGGAGTTGGCTCATTTATCTTAGAAGACCCCTTACAACCCTGCTCTGCACACAAAACTGTCAGACTTGCTTCTATCTGTTACACATTAGTATGTTTTGTGTTTTTTTTTTCTTCTCTCTGACAGAATCCACAGAAACGGCCGAAGAGATGGACTTTACAAAGAAAACCTGCTGCTGAGGGGCTGTACCATCCGTAACACCGAGGAGGCCGTGGGCATCGTCATTTACGCAGGTCAGACTGTAAAACAACTGTCTATGCAACCTCTAGACCCTCTATTCTTGACCTTAGACCCAGTTCTCATCCTGGCCTCATGTCTGGGCAGGTCACGAGACCAAAGCCATGCTGAACAACAACGGCCCTCGGTACAAGCGCAGTAAACTGGAGCGACAGATGAATGTAGATGTGTTCTGGTGTGTCATCATCCTGCTGGTCATGTGCCTGTTCGCTGCTGTGGGTAAGGATCAGTCCAGAGTTATGGGAACAGCAGAGTTAGAAATATGTTTCCAGTGTGGTTGCAGAGAGACATCCCAGATTTTTCTTATTTTCGCTCTTGTCGCTGTTAGCATTTTTTATGTTCTAAGTAACAGCAGTCCCTTTTAAAAGCATGCTGTGCAGGATATTGAACAAAGATTAAATTAGGTATCAAACACTGCACTTCTAAAACAATATGGCAGTGACAGATTACAAAAAGCAGGCTGCTATCTGTCTGTATTCTGCCACTTTTCATCTTTTGTTTATATGTACCCTTCACCCAGTCACAATTGTCTAATAAAGCTCAAGAAAACAGGAAATCTAAAGAGTGGTATTTCATCACAGTCACTTACTGAGGCCTGTGGTTCAACTTCTATCTTGAACACAAAGAAACTAAGAAGGAAGGATGTTGTCTCGTCTCACTTTGATTTGTGTATATATGTGTATTTAATAATACTGGCTTGTTGTAAAGAGAAAAAATGTTCAGAACTATGTCGAAATGTCAAAAAATGTAAAAATCAGATATAAAATTGTGGAATACAAAGGTAATGCACAAAAGCATGTAAAATAGAGATAACATTTAGGGTTAGATTATTTGTATTAAATAGTGAAACATATTTTAAATTGGTGCATGTATTTTTACAAATTAGTATTTAATATTTTTGTACAGTATATCAATATTATTAGTTAGGTTCTAATATCTTTGAGAAGTGGTTAAAAAAAATAATGCATTTTTTCCTAAAAAAACAAAACAAAACAGATTTTCAGAGTTAGCCTGGCACAAGTTCTTGTTTATAAGTTCAGCTCCCCTCATGAAATATGACTAAGGTATAGCCAGTGTGTCTTTATGTCAGTTCAAAGCCCGGATAAATGTAGAGGGTTGCTTCAGGAAATTAATATGCGGCTCTCTGCTCTCCAGGAGTCGAAAGGAAAGAAGTGGTTTACCCTACGTATGATGGCTTTGAATTTTATCAGTCTAGAAAAATGATAGTGATCCAAAAAAATCTACGATGACTCTTGTGATTCACTGTGGAAATAAAAGTTAGTGTAGACTCTGAGCCACTGTGACTTATTTATGTAATGCTGAGAGCCCCCTGTGTGTTTATATGGTCTGACCTTGTGCTGTTTTTGTTGCAGGTCACGGGCTGTGGATGTTTCAGTACGGCGATAAGAGGCCTGTATTTGACGTCCTGAGTCCGGAGGGAACTGACTTATCGCCCATAATGTCCGCCATTTATCTGTTTCTCACCATGATCATCGTCTTTCAGGTAAAAAAAAACAACAAAACGTAAAGACAACGCAGAGAAAACAAAAGCAGCAGTGACAA
Organism: Bostrychus sinensis; assembly: GCA_020698575.1. Lineage (NCBI taxonomy): Eukaryota > Metazoa > Chordata > Actinopteri > Gobiiformes > Eleotridae > Bostrychus > Bostrychus sinensis. Next base: position 26,060,903 of record CM036246.1, read on the forward strand.
AAATTAATGGCGATATAAAACAGTAGTAAATGTTTTATCGTGCTGTGTCCAATCTCGGCTGTGTTTAAGATTATCTCAAGCCCGAGGATATGTTTGACCTCTAGATGTGAATCTAGGAGTCTGCAATGCATTGATACTGTACCAGACGTATCTCAGTGGTTAAGAAAAACTTTATAAAAATGTGAAATAGTGCCACGTTACAGTTATTGATCACTGCTTTCGGCTTAAAAATGCCATATAGTACAGTAGTGGTCAAAAGTCTTAGGGAGTTTTTTTTTTTTTTTTGTATGAACAAATGAAGAAATATCAATTTCCAGAAATACACAAAATTGCAAAAAGAATGAGCGTAGACCTCTGCCAAGGCACTGGTCCTATGTCACAAAGGTAAAGATATTGTGCTCAGACCTGGACTCAAACCTGAAGATCCTCTAGTTTAGGGGTAAGTGCTCTTTATATTTAGCCACAAAACTCTTATTTCTCACAATGGTAAAAAAGCCACTGAAACTAATTATTTGTTCTTTTAGTGCGTGAAGTTATTATCTTTGACCCGTATCTCAAAATGGTGCAGAATCCCTTAAAACTAGTGATGTGATGAAACACAAATCCCATGAGATGAGACAAGTCACGAGACTGGGTTCACAAGAATGAGATGAGATTTTTACACTACTGAAATATGTATTTTACACTAATAAAAATGTGTTTTACTAAACTGAAAATGATAAAATGAAAAATTATTTAGCAGTATTTTTAAAATCAACTTGTAATGGATGGTATTTACTTCTAATATTTGAATTATATGCAGAAACATATATAGTGCCAAATTCTTTGCCACAAACTCAACTGACTGACTTCTTCCTTTTAAAAGGTACAAACAGAAACTGACACATTGTCATCTTCACATGAATCTTGTCACATTTATCTCACAAGATCACGAGATCTAGTCACACCCCTACTTAAAACACTTCTGAATCTAATCTAAAGAGTGACCTGGATCCACACCTAAATTAATTATTTTGTCCATGGCTTATTACTGAGCTTTCCTGAAATTTTCATTTATGCATTTATTAAAACACTTTTGCATTTTTCACAACTGACCAAAACATTTGCCCAGGACTGTAGGCTATATATAAGATTGTGAAATAGAGCCACCTGACAGTTATTGATCCCTGCTTTGGGCTCCAAAATGTCAGATAGTATGTCACCTTGTCCCATGTCAGAGTCTGGAGTTAGTGCCCCCTAAATGAAGCAGGTTACAGACTGGTTACTTTGGCCTTGTACAAACACTAGCATTGGCCTGGCCTGATAGTGTACGGCCTGGACTGAGCTCCCAAAAGACTATGAGTCATTTCGCCAGAACCACTCTCATAAATGTTTCAGGGAAATTGCCAAGTCTCCTATAAATACAGTACTTGTATAATGCATGTATTTCATTATTTTGGCTTCTTGGGAAGTTATAATTATAGAGAGCTTTTAAAAATCTACTGGATGTGGTCCAATAATTTTTAAAGCAGCTACAATAGTTTTTGTATTGCAAAGATTTGCATATTAATTTGGCATAGGTTTAACACGGGATACCCTTCCTGATGCAACCCTCTTCATTTATCTAGGGGTTGGGCACAAAAAGTACACTGGCTAGCCTTATAGCTGGGTTATATAACTTTTCTGACTGTTTGGTCTTAAAATGACTTGCAGCACAGTTGAATTAATTATTCCATTTGCCCCATACCCACCTTTGCCTGTGACTCTACAGCTCACAAGGTTTATTCTTGTCCTGGATATTTGCATGAGCCCAGTTTTTAAGAGTTCAAACTAACAACCTAACTGGCCCTCATCCACTACTAAAAATAGTTTTTTCGTTTCCCTTTATTTTGCCGTTTGTACCCTGTCCCGTTTGAGTAAACAGGGGATTAAGTAATGAACAAGGCAGCCGTATTGATTATCCAACTATCACATCTCATGAAGTAATCCCAGGGCTAACACCTTACCCTATGATGGGGGGGGGGATTGCTAACCACTTTCCACTGTGCACCCAAAATTAATATACTATTTAGTAACACTTTAGAATAACTCACCACTATTAGGCAGTAATAAACCATTAATAAATAATTAATGTTTTAATGAATAAATAGTTTATTTTTGCATAGATTTACATAAGCTTATTACTAAAGAAATAAACAACAATAACATTCTTTATAACTCAGTGTTGTTTGCTAATGTTGAAGTAATGCTCTGTTATAAATCCTTAACTAATGCTTAACACTGTGAGTTATTCTAACGTGTTACCAAGTGTTTTTATGTCCTGGGCTAGGCTCCTGACCTATCTGACCCTTAACTAGACTAAGCGAGTCTATTATTTTGTACATCTGGTACTACTAACCCCAGCAGCCATACATAACATATTAGCAGTGTTTTCATTGCTCCTGTCTAATTACTGCACTAGCGAAAACATTTTTTTTTTTGTTCCTTTGTGGCTAGATAGGAAAAAACACATTTTTAGAAAACTCAAAGGCTTTAGAAAACAGTTTTTTAATATATTTGGTTTGAATTTTTCATCATATTTAATCCCTCAAAAACAAATTTCAGCGGGGCAGGTGTGAGCTGAACGGGACTGGGCCATGATGGGGGAGAGGCGTGGTCAGGTGGAAATGGCAGACATCAGTAAAACAAGACGTTTCTGTCCTTTCAGGAAGTCAGCGTAAATAAATAGAGGATTACTGAAACATGCGTGAATGAAAATAAACAACACAACTCCAGGTATGTTTTTGATGCAGGAACAACATTAAAAGCTCAGAAAAGTCGATTTTGCATAATAGGGCCCCTTTAAAGAAGGCCTAGTTTTTTCCAATTTTAGTGAGGAAAACGCTTATATTCACTATGCAGGTGGCTCATACTCTAATGTAGAAATCTTTTGGCACATTGGCCCAGTCTCTTCAGTAATGTACTTGTGTAGCTGTACAGTATAATAAATGAGAAAAGCATTAGCTGACTCTGTCCCCTCTGTGTCCTCTGCAGGTGCTGATACCCATCTCCCTCTTCGTGTCCATCGAGATAGTGAAGATCTGCCAGGTGTACTTCATCCATCAGGACCTCGAGCTCTACGACGAGGAGACCGACTCCCATCTGCAGTGCCGCGCCTTGAACATCACCGAGGACCTGGGCCAAATGCAGTACATCTTCTCTGACAAGACCGGCACGCTCACTGAGAACAAGATGGTGTTTCGCCGCTGCACCGTGGCCGGCGTGGAGTATTCGCACGATGCTAATGGTGAGATATGTCCTTGGTCGATCTGAGTAAAATAAACTGACTGGAAAAAGGTCACTCTAAATAATTAATAATAGGACTGCTTACAGCTATGAGTTTGCATAACTTTTGCTGTACAACCTTTACATCCTCTCAGAAATCCGTTAAATTTAACCTGACCACACAGACCCACTCATTTTCTTAGTGACGTGGGTCTGGAACCTGCAACATCAAAAAAAATTAAAAACACTCCCAGAAATAAAGAAGCATGTCACAAAATAAATAAAAAAAACAATAAAAAAAAAAGACATTTCACTATTCAAGCCATATTTAGCTAAAGCTTGTTCCTACTCTCTAATCATGATCAACATCTAAAATGGGGTGGATTTAATGCAGTTAATTGTTTCTGTGTTTAGTTTTCTGTTTTTAAATGTGATTTTTCCAGATTCTGTTTTTTCTTCAGGTGAACGCTCATCCTTCAGTTGCATTTAATGATGGGAGCTAGACTATTTTTTTATACACAATAGAATAGGATTTCAAGGCCAGGCTATTTTTTCATTCTTTTGTCCAAGAGCTTGAGATGGTAATTGAAGTCCTAAGCTTAATACTGTATAACGACTACTAAGTTATACTGTCATCCACCGCTGACCTTACTTTGAAAAATGTCCTTACAGTAATTACCTAAGGCATGACCTTTCGGGGTTCAAATGCTTTCATATTTCAAGATTAGTCTTAATGATAAACATTTTTCTTAAAGCTACACTGCTACTAAGCTCCTGGAGTTTTCTTAGAAATTGCATTTTTTATTACCATTCAAATAATCTAACATCACAGTGACATTGAGGTTTTAAATGACATTAACCATCAAAGCTCTGGCTCCATTTGGTCCTGTCATAAATATATTATGTTGTGCCTCACTTATCTGTTCCATTTCTTCCAATTTGGCCAGTAGTTTTTTGGATCTCTTCCCTGTGTTAAGTGATGAGGAGGCTTTGATTTACTCCTGGGAGCTATACTGATGAGTGACTAACCCCTGGAAGGTTCAACAAGCAATGCATGCAGTCCGAGCCCAAGACAAGGCCGAGACTTTCAGGGTTCGAGACCAAGACTTTTAAGGACTGAGACCAGGTTGAGACCAAACCCTGTGAACTAATGCTAAAAAAATACATAAATGATTATTTTAATGCTACAGACTCCACAAACGGAGACAGATCATTTTTCTGGCTCTTCTAATGAGAAAAACTAATTACTCTTAAATTATGAAGAATGGCATTTTCCCATAAAGTTTTGCAAATAAAATCTTTGAGACCGCCACATCTGAGACTTAGACAAGACCAAGTAAAATTGGATTCAAGACCAAGACTGAGTAAAACTGCAGCCAAGACGAGACCAAGACTGTAAAAATGTTCTCAAGACCTCAGGCACTACAACACTACTGTATAGTATAGTTTATATTTCTGCAGAGGTGGGGTACACCCTGGACAGTGGCCAGCTAGTCACAGGGCTGACACAGAGACAAACACAGACAGACAGCCATCCACTCTCACATTTATTCACAAGGGACAATATTAAAGTCTCCTAAAACCCACAGTAATATGGAGAGGGATGTGCAGAGTGGAGCCTGCATGGGAGGCAGAAGCACTAACTGCTCTGCCACTGTGCCCCTCCACCTTATAACATATTCACTTTTAACTTTTTTTTTTATGTGGTTGAGTTTTAAAACTTGTTACAGTCAAAGCTAAATAACCATTTGCAGCTGAAACATAGTCATCACTGCAGTAATTGTCCAATCACAGGCTCAGTGCTTGAGTCAGGAGTGCAAGTACACAAACCTACATTTACATTTAGTGCATTGAAAGGTCTGATGTGCCTCTGCAGCTCGGAGACTGGCCATGTACCAGGAGGTGGATTCTGAGGAGGAGGAGTGCATGTCTCACGGCGGGACCCTGCCCAGACGGGACAGCGTGACCAGTCACCAGAGCGCCCGCGTGGTCCTGCGCTCCCAAAGCACCAAATCCCACCGGAGGACGGGCAGCCGGGCCGAGGCTAAACGCGCCAGCATCCTGTCCAAACACACGGCCTTCAGCAGCCCCATGGTCAGTCCACTTCACTGTCCCACTGCCCTCTGAGTGTCTGCGCCCCTCTGATAAATCAATCTTTCTTTTTTGGTTAGATTTTGAATTTTCAAACAAATAGACAAAACATAAAAAACATATAACATAGTCGACCTGAACAATAATGTATCGTCACCATGCAACTGACAGAAAAAAAGATGTGTGCCAGTCCGAAGCCTGGATAAATGGAGAGGATTGTGTCATCCAGGGTAAAGCCTATCAAAGCCAAATCAATATGCAATATACACCCCAGAGAGGAAAAGCTGAGAGGAAATTAATGGGCATACAAAAATAGATACAGTTTTCAACATCAACCCTCTTTGTCCCGCAGGAGAAAAATATCACCCCCGACCCGCAGCTCCTGGACAAAGTCAATGAATGCAGCAGTCAGATGGACTTCATGCGCTTCCACAGCCAGCCCATGTCCAAGCTGCCCTCTGACCTCTCCGACATCATAGATTTCTTCATCGCTCTGACCATCTGCAACACAGTGGTGGTGTCCTCCCCCAACCAGCCGAGGCAGAAGGTTACTTTTACACATTTTTTTTACACTTTCTCTCTTGATCCCACACAGTAAACAATGACCTCATCCCTTTTAAGCTAAGTAGATGGTGGTTTACCTGTAATAGAAGGTCTTTTCAGCCGAGTCATTGCACATCTTCACAAAAGATCATGTTGCGCTTTCAGTTCTGAGTGAAGTAGTTGTTTTTCAGGTCTAGGATTGTATTTATAGTTTTCAGTCATGTGGCATTTGTGATCCAGGGCAAAACAAACATGGCGGCGTGTAGCAGCCATGAGGAGAAGCAGCCAAGAAGTATTTAGATAGAGTCTGACAACTCAAAAAATATGATATGGACTAAAACTACAAATATTGGAGACCTGTGATCTGTATGAGGCACCCGCTGCCGTGTTTGAGCCCCTAACAACAGCCAGGGCGCTGGACTTTGGTGTCGTATACATGGGTCTCCAAATACGGCTGAGAAGATGAAAATAAAAAAGCACAAGAGTTTTGTATTTTCATATAGGATGGTCATCAACCAGGTATGGGAAGGGCAAAAGTTTATTGTCTTAAGAGCAAAAGTTAGTACTACTAACTGACAGACACAAACTACCATCAGCTACCATTAACTATCATTAGCTACCATTAGCTATCTTAACAAGGCAATTTTATTCAAATATGTCTGCTGCAAATAGTATTTGAACACTACCACTGCTTCCTCTCCTCAGGGTTAGGGGCACAAATCCACAATCTTTTTTTTGAGTCACTTTTCTCTGCATGTATTCTGTAGAAATGAAGCACAAGTTTGCCTCTAACTTAACTCAGGCTTCAGTGGAGTGACGTTAAACCAGTTTTCTTGTCCTTGAAGGGAGCGTTGCCCTCCAGGCGTGACGTCACTATGACGTCACACTTGGCAGCAGTAGCTCAGTTGGTAGAGCTGCTTGTCCACTAACCAGAAGGTTGGTGGTTCCAACCCCACTTCCACCATTGCATACTGTCGTTGTGTCCTTGGGCAAGACACTTAATCCACCTTGCCTCTGGTGTCTGCGCACACTGGTGTATGAATGTGAGTGTGAATGGGTGAATGGTTCCTTGATGTAAAGCGCTTTGAGTACCATGGAGGTAGAAAAGCGCTATATAAATGTGACCATTTATTTACCATCTACTATCAAAACTATGAATAATAGGAACATAGGCCAGTTTTTCATTGTTACTGCCTCAGGGAAGAAGCTGCATTTTAGTCTTATTGTCCTGGCTTTAAGATTCTTGCCTTCTGCTTGAGGGGAGGGGTGTGAACAGTTTGTGTGCTTTGACCTCCTCAAAAAGTACAAGTGTTGGTGGGTCTTTTTGATTGAGCGTCCTCTGTCTGCAGTCCATTTGAAGTCATTTAAGTTGCGCACACTCAGATATTTGACAGTAAACCCTATTTCCCCAGTGCACTGTTGCAGCTATTGTTTAAATTCATATCTCAATAACACTTTTTGTTTTGAGTTTTTCTTACTGCATCATCTGTGTAACTAAGACAATAATGGTTTTAACATTGTGCTGATACGTCTCCAAAGACATGTACTCTGTTATTGTTTCTCTTCTTTTGAACCCTTCAGGAGCAGTTTTCATCTTTTGACACAAAGAGAATTCATAGCATGTTACTTTGGCTGCCGCTCCTGTAAAAACATAATCTCCAAAAACACAAAAACGGTCCAAAATTTTCCCCCATGCACACTTTGCTTTCAGTATTTTTTGTGGCTAATGTTTGAAGTACTCACTCTCTCGCAGTTTTGTATCCGTGTTTTGTTTTGGGACGGCCTGGGTGTGGACTGTCCTGCTCAGAGGTCCACACTGTACCGCAACCGCACAGTCACAAATCTGTCATTGTCAACATTATTCATGGACTCAGTGTCTGTGTGCAACTCGTGATAAGATGGAGGGAAATTGAAATGCCCACAGACGGACCAGTTTGTAGTATTTATTTTGTTTTTGTCCTGTGTTTGTTCACTATTAAAAGCACTCACATTTTTAAGGTGCTCTTGTGGTCAATAAAAAAAACTGAATGATTTATGCCTTTTGTGTGAGGCTTCGGCAGTCAGTGGAGAGCAAAGTGAGTCACCTTTTCTGCTTTTGTACTTTGCCACCTTGCGTTAAAAAGATTGGGGTAAAGTCATTTTTCCAGCTATTTTTCATGGTAAAAATGAAATGAATGCATGAATATTGACTCATGCTTTAGGACTGTTCAGTTGATTCGCAAAAAACAAAGAAAAACTGTGGAATAGTAACAAAATGACTATTGACTAACTGATGTATTTAAAGTTGGTAAACACATGATAAGATTAAAACTTTGTGAAGAAATACAAGTCTCTGGATTGTGTTAACTTTTACTGGTCAAAGCCAATCAATCAATAATTATATTTGTGCAGACAGTAGTAACAACCATTAGCACACAACATCACAAAGCTGGAGCTATATCAAAAGTAAAGAAAAAAGCTGGACTAACTTTAGGACTGAATCAGGACTAAACTAGGTCCACACAAGTAATAAACCAACTAAATCATGGCAAACCTGACAAAAATATTTTTCATTCAGATACATTCCATCACATACTGTTCAGTACTTTTCTGTTTGGAATTGTTTCATATTGTTCCACTGCTGATACTTTATGACCTTGGTAATTGTCTTTATGTAACACCAGTGTGGGACTGCCCAACTCTGCGCTTTTCTGACCTACACTCCGACTCAGGACTTACTATTTCTTTCTCATACGATTGTACAAGCTACTAAAATTTCCACGACAAACCCATGTTGTTCTTTATAGTAAATTTTGTGTTATTGAAGAACAAACTTGTGGTATATTATACAACCAGAGCATTCAGCAATATACAAATGTACCAACAAGAAAGACTCTAAGTTGTGAAATAAAATCTACTAGTTATCAAGAACTTAACTTAAACATCTGAGTTTAGGGTCGGACTGATTCTGAAATTTCCATGTTATTAAACATTGTGTGAATGCATTACCAATGTGTCATATATGTTTCACTTCTTTTCCTCACTAGAATAGTCTTTTTTTCCTCCATTTTTTGGGGGCCTGCATTAATTGTTCAAGTGATAGATCAACATCGTACATACATTAAAACAGTGTGTTATTATTTTTTGCCTAATTTGGACACAAACACTTATATTTTACATTTATTATGTTTTTGTATTTTCTGTGTCTCAGGTGAGGACGAGATTTGAGATGAAGTCCCCAGTGAAGACCATAGAGGACTTCATCAAGCGTTTCACCCCGAGTCGTCTGACGTCCGGCTCCAACAACAGCAGCTCCTCCAGCCTGAACCGCTCGTCCAACAGGGGCTGCTCCAGCCTCATCTCCTCCCCCTCCGCCGAGAGCACCCTCACCAAACTGGATGAGGAGAAGAACCCTGACCTGCAGCATGCCTTCAGCCCCGTCCCGCCCTGCTACGACACCACTAAGGCCTGGCGGGTGGAGGAGGGCGAGCTGAGATATGAGGCAGAGTCACCGGACGAGGCGGCGCTGGTCTACGCTGCCAGAGCCTACAAGTGTTCCCTGGTGGGACGTCTGCCCGACCAGGTCACTGTGGAACTGCCCCATTTAGGGAAACTGAGCTTTGAGCTGCTGCACACGCTGGGGTTTGACTCCACCAGGAAACGCATGTCTGTGGTGGTCCGACACCCGCTGACCGACCAGATCATGGTCTACACTAAAGGAGCGGACTCGGTCATTATGGACCTCATCAGACCTCCAGACCCAGGTGAGGACTTCAAACTTCTGTGAGGAGGTGTTCAGATAATATTATAGAAGACTATAGGGAAATGAGAAGTAGTTGGAGGTCAATATCCCTATCCCGCAATAGTAAAGATACAGTGGCCAGACCTGGACCAGGGATCTTCTAGTTCAGTGATAAATGCTGTAGCCCTTGTATCTCACAGTTGTAAAGAATCCAACATAGTTGTTCCTTTGTGGCTGGAATTAGTATATTTGGCCCTATCTCACAATGGGACAGAATCTTTTACAAACTCCATAACTTCTTGATCCAGACTGTGGTCCAAGTCTGTTTTTCTTGGCCCATTACTGACATTTCCTTAAAATTTCATCAAAATCCAAGCATTACTTTCTTGTCAGCAGATTAACAAACACACACTGGCAAAAACACAACCTTTTTGGTGGAGGTAACAGTGTGCTCTGGCAGGATTTCTGAAGCACAATAAAGCCACATTTCAAAGCCTTTATTGACACAAGACCTGGCAAAGCTGAAAAACTTTGCACGTCCAACCTGAATTAACCTGTCTTACTTGAATATTTTTAAGGAAAGATGAATAACATATCAGTAAACAGGCTTCACATGTCTGGCAGACATTTCTTTCACTTAAGATCGAACATTTTCTTACAACTGGAACAAGTTGTATCTGTGGCAAATTTAGACCAGATAGACAGCAACACAGGGCTCACTAGCAGCAGAGTATGTGGTATGTAACTACTGCTGAATATGTCTTTGGCATTGTAAAAGTTTCCATTGTTAGTGTTACTTTCAGTGCTCACCTTTCACCTTTACACTTGGTCTTATCACAGTTTGACTTGTGGCTATAATTAAGAAATTATCACATTTAAAAGGATATTTAGCTTCAACCCTGCTAAAACCCCTAACTATAAAGAAATTGTAATCTAACATGGTTCTGTAACTATAGCCGTTAGCTTATATAGCAATACGGTAAATATCAAGCTACGTACATGTCCCGAATATTTAAGTGATTTGTATTGAAAGCCTCCTCATGCAGTAGTTAGGATACTGTAAGTTCAAGTGCCCTCATGCTGTAGTATGCAAGTCCTGTCCAGAGCATGAATGTCCTTTTTGAGTAGGTTCATGAGATAAATCCCGCTGCTGTTGGAGCAGTCTTGTGATGTATGTCTTTGAATTTGCTCAGCTGACCACAAATCCTATCTGCTCATCTTCACGTGACACCTGGACTCTCTGCCAACTTTCTGTCAACACATACTACACATTCTTTGTTCAATATACTGAAATATGTACAGCAGACAAACTTAAGGCAGGACCTTTATTGAGGGGCTCTTTGTCATTTTACTTTTATGAATCCCACTGCAGGAAAAGTTTTGGAATTTTATATTTTGATGTAAAGTTTTGGAAATTTAAAGTGTCTGAATAACATTTGTCCACTCCTAGTTAAACCTGCGCAGCTAGAATACAGTAAATATAAGTGTCCAGTAGAAACGCTGTCTTTTTGTCCTCTTCTTGTTCTCACTGCAGGAAAAAGGAATATCTATTTTTTGTCAGAATATTTGAACTAAATATTTCTTTGCTGGTCATCAGCTCTTTTGGTTTTGGTAATGCTTTAAAACAACATAGATAATTAGTTTAATATAGCATAAGTATCTTTTAATCACTGGTGTGTAGGCTTTAAGTCAGTAAAATTAGTTGAATAATATATTTCAGGGGGAAGAAGCCCCAATTTTTTATTTTTATTTTTTTCATTGACTGACTAATTTCCAAATTTAACAAATGTAATTGCAGCAAAAGTATGTTTCTCATGTACCACATTGGACATTTTGAATACTATTTAAACATTGTAAGTCATTTTAAACATTGTAAGTCATTTCTCAAGTTTTGGAAAAGTCTTGGAAAAAAGTGTATGAAGTTTGTCAACATTCATCATTTGTTTAAATATTCAGCTTATTTGAAACCTCATACTGTTTTAATAAGATAAAATAGTGAAACAGATTATACAAATAATGTGTCATTAATAATGAAAATGATTTAGATAAAAAATGTTGGTTCTGTAAAAAGATGGCAACAGTTAAATGATCGGGGGTAAGATTGTGTCCCATTTTCAGGCGAGTCCAGAACCACTGCTCTGCCGTACATGTGGACAAATTCACGGTACTGCCTTTGGACGTGGTCATTTCAAACACACCCCAAACATTCACGTTTTCCACTGATGTAAAATATAGGCTCTCGTATTATGTAAACGGCCATATTTTTAGCGCCAGTCACTGCTGCTCAACTCAAAGCCCGCCTTCACTGCTCTTTGGAAAAAATGTGTGTGCTTTTTAAGACCTAGTGCTGCTCTTTCTCCAGGTTTCTTAATGGCAAAGGTGTTGCGGCTTGTTAGTATTCAGGGCACACAGAGGGTCACAATGGCACTTTTCACTAATGCTTTGTACGTGGTCAACAGACGTCTATCCAGAGGTGCTTAACCCAGATTGTCCCAGCTCACAAACTCAACTCTTTGTACAAAACTGTTTGTGTGCCGCAGTCCTTAGAATATTTCTAATGTGGCACATGAAATAAATTACTACTAACAGCTGTATTAGCCACAACAAAAAGCACTGAAAAGGATTTAAATGATTCTTAAATGCCATATACATAAAGTTCATGCCAGGATTAGATATATAAACTCATTTTTACATGATGTTACCGAATAAACTTGATACAAATTGTTGGCAAAAATAGCAGCCTTTCCTATTGATTAACTGCAAATAAGACACTTTAGATGACTGGTTGCTGTGGATATAGTTATACAGAACAACTTTGGTGGCAGAAGTTTTTTTTTTTTTTTACTTTTGTTGGCTGCTATGGTTCTGGGTCTACTCGTTGATCATGACATAAAAGTTCAATAAATTTTAGCATGTAGCATTTAGCTTGTGTTGTGCTAATTGCTTCTATAAATAAAACAACAAAATAATAAACCACTTGCTAATGTTCTCTACCCCAGCACTGGCCTTGCACACATGTAGTTGGTTGGTTTCCTTTTACCAAAATGATTGTGTTTAATTAATAATGTACAATTTTGGTGGCTAATGCTAATTCATTTATTGATAATGTGTTGCAGCCATAGTTTTGCTTACCAAAACAATATACAATATGACTTTTAGCATGTAGCATTGAGCTTGTGTACTGCTAACTGTACAAATAAATAAAATGTCAAGCTAATGTTCTGTATCCTAGCCTTGAAAAAACATCTTGTTTATGTCCATTATCCATTTTTTGGGAGCAAATGCTAATTGATTTGTGAATAATATATTGCAGTCAGTGTTGTTTACAAACACTTGAAGGGTCTTTTCTACCAGTCACTCATATTTTACTAGAACAGAGTTACTCATTTTGACTTATTGTGTTAAAAGGCTGTTGTCATATTGCGTGGGTAATCCATTATTTGAGATGCCTGGTTAGTGGCCCCCGTCTGTTCATTAGAGGCCGCTCACAGAGAAATGCCTTGCACTAAATGATCCTCCTACGCTGAGTGAAGACTTGTTAACTGCAACACATCAATGAAACACTTCAATCTAACTTTGCTGTTTGTTTTACGCCAACATACTTTTGTGCTTTTTGCTATTAACATGATTCATTGCATTCACTGTGTTTCTATCAGTGTTGGTTATGTTGTCGGTCTGTTTGTGTAGATCTGGATCACTTTCTGGCTCTAGGACTTTGTACCATTGCAAGATAGGGCCAAAGATACTAACGTCATGATTAGCTTTAGTGGATTCTTCGCCATTGTAAGACATAAGGGCTCAAAGCTCAAAAAGGTTGATTTTGCACAATTTACTGTACATCTACTGTACTGCCCTGTTAACTTGTATTTTGCAATGCAGTTTTCCATCTTGTAACTTCTCTCACACTCCTCCTCCTTCTTCACCATGTGTCTCCATTCAGTGTTGACCAGCAAAGGCTTTTTAAATGTTTCTCTCTCACAAGTCACTGCTGTGTAACTGTGTGCGGCACTTTGAGGCTATTCGTCATTACACAGCTCTTTATAATGGCCCCATTCACACAGACAGGGAGTTGTTTGGTGTCACTCTAATAACAGCCTCATGCAGCAGACTACAGAGCCACTGGACTTAGAAGTTATATAGACTGTTTGCTGTGACATAACTCTGAGCTTCCTGGTTCTGCCAAGGTTGTTTTTGTAAGTCATTGTGCCTCAAAAACCAAACATGAATCCTAATTTAAAGGTGCACTGTGTGTCATTTTAACAGTTGAATTAAATACTACAAAATTGAACTTTTTGCAATTCTACATTCAGTCTGGATAAATACAGAGGGTTGTGTCAGGAAGGGCATTCGACATAACATTTTTGCGAAATTCACACTCATGTTTCTGCTCATAGTAGACAAACTGAGCACAGCTGAGGAGAAGCATATCCAAGTTTGTGAACATACAGTCTTCTATGAAGACGTAGGGCATCCAATTAGATCAAATTATATTTCATTATCTGACCATTTTCTTCGGGTTTGTTATAGAAAATAGCATGTCCCTCCAGGGTTATTGTAGGCGCTCCAAACTATAGAGACTATGGGTGATAAGTGCTACTTAATGCCACAACTATTGCTACTTCTGCTGCTACTAAACACACTGACCACCTGAGCTTTGAGTATGTTCTCAACCAAAATGTAACTCCTACTATCTTCATTTTATACATTTCTGTTGATATTCCCATTCAAGTCTATTACTACGTTTGTTTGAGTTTTTCATTCCTGTTGATGCCTTCCTCTGTGGACTTCCGTTTTGGAGGAAAAATAAACATTTGCGCACTTACTCACCTACCTCTGAAAGGACACTTGTTACTGGCAGCTGTTTGTCAAAAACTGCTTCTCTTTATCTGAAGTGTGGTTTGGGGAAGTTCAAACAAGACTAGAACGAGACCTGCACAGACAAAAGAGCACTGTACTTGAACTTATATAAAGTTAGCTTTTATTGTGTTATGAAAATCCAGCCACAAGAGGTCACAAGGGGTCACGGCAAAGTGGTTCACACTCTTGTATCACAGCACAGCCTGCACAATAATCTACTAATCCATCTAGATTCTCCTGTGTCCTGTCCATAATACTGGCTCAAGATCTGGAAAAGGGTCCCTGGTCCCCAGTCGCCCACTGCTCCTGACAGGTTGCCCCAATGACAATGAAGGATGGGTCAAATGCAGAGAATGAATTTCCCCACAGGACAATAATAATAATGCATTGGATTTATATAGCGCCTTTCTAGATACCCAAAGCGCTTTACATTGCATTATTCATTCACTCCTCAGTCACAGTCGGTGGTAGTAAGCTACTTCTGTAGCCACAGTTGCCCTGGGTCAGACTGACAGCAGCGCGGCTGCCGATCTGCGCCTATGCCCCCTCCAACCACCACCAAATACAGCCACACTACAACATTCACACAGAGTAGGCAATGTGGGTGAAGTGTCTTGCCCAGGGACACAACGACATCTGGAGACAGCGCTTCAAATTAGATTTGAATCGGCTACCCTTCGGTTGCTGGGTGAATGCTTAACCCACTGTGCCACCGTCGCCACAAATACACTCTACCTTAACCTTAACAAGCCAATGTAGATCTTGTTCCATTCCCACGCCCAGATAAAAGGAGAAGGTGACGTCAGGAAGTGCATCTGGCATAAAAAGCTATGCCAAACAAATGGAAATTGCTGCGTGTTACGAGGCAGATGGTTTGCTGTGGCGACCCTGAAAGTAAAGGATTATGAAAACATTATAATCATACTGAAGTATTAATGATTGGCAGTTTTGCATTCATGTTCATCTTCTCTGTAAAAAATTATTTTGTGTGGCAGCGATGCACTGTGTAGCATTGCCTGCCTTCCCAAGCTGTTATGTTATTAGCAAGATTACATGACTGGCAATCTCGAGTGTTGGCTCCTGCTTCTGTGTCAAGAAAGCAATAAATCTGTTTGTGCTCTGTCCCTCCGCCAGGAACATGGTCAAGATGCCCAAGAAATGCTAAAAAGATGTTTAAAATTTTCCTTTAAATGGTTGCAATTACTAGTATCTAATGTTTAGAGGTTACTCAAATAAAATGTTTTAATTTTTTGTGTAGTTTTCATGTTCCTCGGTGAGTAATAGAAGCTTTTGTGGAAAATACAGAGGCACATGGTAAATTTAGGTGTGAGGACAGATGGCTTTCTTGTGATTCTTGGAGCCAGTCTTTTGCAATCTGGTGCCGAAAAGCTGAAATATCCTAGAAAACAAAGATAGTTAATCTCTTTGTATTTTACCCTCCAAGGAAACTCCAAAGGAAAACGTCAGAAAAAGATCATCTACAGGACCCAGAACTACCTAAACCAGTACGCTGCAGATGGGCTGCGAACATTGTGCATCGCTAAAAAGGTAGTAGTCTAAAAAAAAAAAACATTGAGTTGTTGTTGTGTTATGTTTTTAGACAGAAAAAAAATTATCAGCCTTGCCTATATAGCACCCACATCTGATGAGTTGTGAGTTGTGATCTGCCTAATTTCTGTAACATGTCCAGCATAACATAACAAATTTGGCAACCTATATAACCTATTCCCTTTAGCTTATATGCTAATAATATATGCTAATAGCGACATTAAAGTGGTTAGCACTCCCCTCACAGCAAGAAAGTCTCGGTTTCAAATCCCAGACTGGGCAGGGCCTTTCTGTGTACAGTTGCCCACTGCTCCTGACAGGTTGCCCCAGTGGCATTGAAGAATGGGTCAAATGCAGAGGACAAATTTCCCTACGGGGTCAGTAGATTATACGTTAATGTTATATTACACACATGTAGTTATTTGGCTGTCTTATTATCTCATAATGTGCCATTTTTGATGGCTAATATTAACCTCCATTGAAAATGCAATGCAGTCTGCTGAGCTTATGGCTCCCTTCTGTCGAACGCAGTCATATTGTTTACCAACAGTAAGGGGGTCTATAGACTCGGTTCAGATGAGATGCTTAAGGATGCGTTTGTAGCCAACCGTAATGGCCGCCCGCTCCACAGTGACATTCTTGGTGACTCAGCTGCAATCTGTGCCACTCTCCGAGGCTGCTAATTTATGCTCTCGCCAGCCGCCTCATTATGTCTCTGCTAGCGGAAAGCCTGTCACCAAAGCAATGCCACTAAACACTTTCTCAAGGTTTCACTTTGTCCCATGTTTCACTCTATGTACGCTGGGCTTCATAATGTGTTGTGTTCACACACCAGGTCCTGTCAAAGGAAGAGTATGCATGTTGGCTGCAGCGCCACCTACAGGCAGAGACAGCCATCCAGGGAAGAGAGGAGCTGCTGTTTGAGTCTGCGCTGAGGCTGGAGACCAACCTTCATCTGCTGGGTAACTGTTACTCCTGAGCCAGACCACATTATTTATGAGTCTATTATCTGTCTTATAGTTCAGAGAGGTCATCCATGTCAAGGTACATACGCATGAAGTACGTATTATTATTTGGCTTATATCCATACTTTGCCACATTCCTCACTCTTAATGATTAAAGTCCATGCTAGCATTACTTTATTCAGTTTATAGAGCTGATTCTTGTTAGAGCTTGCAGGGGCCTGGAGCTTATCCCAGCTACTATGGATGTGAGACAGGGTACACTTTGGACAGTGGCCAGTCAGTCGCAGGGCTGACCCACTGACATACACTGACAGACAACATTCTCTTACATTTATTTATTATGAGCAAATGAAACATAAAACACAAAAGTATGAAGTACAAAGATTTAAGAGCATACAGTGGGGCAAAAAAGTATTTAGTCAGCCACCAATTGTACAAGTTCTCCCACTTAAAAAGATGAGAGGGGCCTGTAATTTTCATCATAGGTATACCTCAACTATGAGAGACAAAATGAGAAAAAAAAATCCAGAAAATCACATTGTCTGATTTTTAAAGAATTTATTTGCAAATTATGGTGGAGAATAAGTATTTGGTCAATAACAAAAGTTCATCTCAATACTTTGTTATATACCCTTTGTTGGCAATGACAGAGGTCAAATGTTTTCTGTAAGTCTTCACAAGGTTTTCACAAACTGTTGCTGGTATTTTGGCCCATTCCTCCATGCAGATCTCCTCTAGAGCAGTGATGTTTTGGGGCTGTCGCTGGGCAACACGGACTTTCAACTCCCTCCAAAGATTTTCTATGGGGTTGACCCCACGGGGTGAGATCTTGTGGGGAGCCCCAGATTGAGGGAGATTATCAGTGGTCTTGTATGTCTTCCATTTCCTAATAATTGCTCCCACAGTTGATTTCTTCACACCAAGCTGCTTACCTATTGCAGATTCAGTCTTCCCCAGCCTGGTGCAGGTCTACAATTTTGTTTCTGGTGTCCTTTGACAGCTCTTTGGTCTTGGCCACAGTGGAGTTTGGAGTGGGACTGTTTGAGGTTGTGGACAGGTGTCTTTTATATAGATAACCAGTTCAAACAGGTGCCATTAATACAGGTAACGAGTGGAGGACAGAGGAGCCTCTTACAGAAGAAGTTACAGCTCTGTGAGAGACAGAAATCTTGCTTGTTTGTAGGTGACCAAATACTTATTTTCCACCATAATTTGCAAATAAATTCTTTAAAAATCAGACAATGTGATTTTCTGGATTTTTTTTTTTTCTCATCTTGTCTCTCATAGTTGAGGTATACCTATGATGAAAATTACAGGCCTCTCTCATCTTTTTAAGTGGGAGAACTTGCACAATTGGTGGCTGACTAAATACTTTTTTGCCCCACTGTATATCTTATATGTCATTGAAATGTTTCTTATAGACAAATAATTTTCAGTGTTGTAAACATATTCTCCTAACCCTGAATACAAAAATACTTTCTACAACTTCAATTAGAAATAATACTCCTAGGGGAATGAAGCGCCCGAATGCATACTGTTGTTGTGTCCCTGGGCAAGACACTTTATCCATATAGCCTCCTTCAGTCACTGTATGTGGCTGGTTGCGACAGAAAGGGCATCCCGCATAAAAACCTGTTTAATCACCATGTGACTGGTTCGCTGTGGCAACCCCAACTAAGAAAGGGAAAAGCCAAAAAAAAAAAAAAAAAAAAAAAAACCCAAGAAGAATGAAAGGCATTAGTCTTGTATAGTGCTTTTCTAGACAGTCGCTTTACAATTGCAGATGCATTATTCATTCACTCCTCAGTCACACTCGGTGGTGGTGAGCTACCTCTGTAGCCACAGCTGCCCTGGGGCAGACTGACAGAAGTGTGGCTGCCTCGTGTCTTGCTCGAGGACACAACGATAGTATGCAATGCGGGTATTGAATCACCATCTTTTGGGTTAGCTGGACTGAGTTTTTTTTTTTTTTTTTTTTACTTGTGTAGCTAGATGAAGCCAGAAATATGAAGGACCCATGTCTCTAATTATCAACTCAGCCATGGCCCACATTCACCACCTGCCTGTTCTTCTGCTGCATTCTTTTGGTTCAACATAGTTCTGTCCTTTATCAGTGTTGTTTGTTCTTGGTGACTGTAATTTTACATTTTTGACAAGGCCGTGTTTACTCTACGTGTTGTTTTGCTCTTTTTCAGGGTATTTTAATACATGCTTTTCATTCTTGTCCATTTTGTTATTTTCTTGTCTCTGTGTTTTTTCCAACCCATTTCCATTTGCTGTATGGATCACCATCATGCATTAATATTTTAGGATAGTAACCCTACACCAATTTTGGGCGAAGCCTGCCTTTAATAATGAGCTACTGTACTGTTTAGTAAAAATAGTGTGTACATTTTGTGTGTCTAGGAGCACTAATTAATTTATAGTGTTGAAAGGTTTATAATTAAGAGGACTACTAAACTTGTATTGTTTCCTGCAGTATTTGTTATGAGGCTTGTGTATTTAAGTCAGGGTCATCACCATATAGATGAATTCTCACAGTCGTCCTTTTTGACTCTCAGGAGCGACAGGGATCGAGGACCGTCTTCAGGACGGGGTCCCAGAGACCATCGCGTCCTTGAGGAAGGCAGGACTACAGATATGGGTGCTCACAGGGGACAAACAGGAGACAGCGGTCAATATCGCGTATGCCTGTAAGCTGCTAGACCCTGAAGAGGAGCTCCTCACTCTGAACGCTGACTCTCAGGTGACCCACACAACTGCATTTCAGTCAATTTCTACTTATGGAGGGCAGAGGTATTGATTAGGATTAGGCTATGAAGTACAACTGGGGAGTAGCTGCTTTTCTATTCAAGCACTAAAACACATTGTAATCAGCTCATTCATTCATTCATTCATTCATTTTCTACCGCTTTTCCCGTTAGGGGTCACGGGTGACTGGAGCCTAACCCAGTAACTTTGGGCCGAAGGCGGGGTACACCCTGGACAGGGGCCAGCTTGTCGCAGGGCTGACACAGAGACAAACATTCACTCTCACATTCATTCACTAGGGTCAATTTAGAGTCACCAATTCACCAACACATACATGTCTTTGGACGGTGGGAGGAAGCCGGAGAACCCGGAGAGAACCCACGGTAACACGGAGAGGACATGCAGACTCCACCCATAATCAGCTCAAATTAAGATAAATGTCCAAAAAATTGTATTGTACACATAATTGTGATACTCTGAACAAGTGAGATCCAGATTTCAGATGGTCATGTGACTCACATAGCCACTAACGGTCAGTTTTAGGTATGTAAATTTGATTTAAATACATAGATAAAATAAAAGTTAATTCTTAAAACATCTTATTTTATTTTATCTTTATCTCCTGTACAGCTGTCGTCTAGCCTGTGCGACTAACTTCAGGAACTGTTTGCTAGGAAATATTAGTATAAAAACATCTATGGAGATGCCTCTCTCCCTCAACAGCTCTGACAAAAAACAGAAATATTTTTAATGATTTTTCAACATTTAACATTTACTTATAATAGTAGTTTACAGATTTGTGAACATATACAAGTATAACTGCACATGTTTTGGATTTCATTTCTCAATCTTTTCTTTCACAATTGATCAGCTGTCGACATGAGTCTGCTACAAACCTATATTCTATTAAAATATACACATTTTTATTTATGAGCAATATAAACAAACATTTATCTTCAACTGTGACTTTAATGATAAATATTAAATTAACTATGGCTTAATGTTATAAAAAATCATGTCGTATGTAATTACTGTGTTGCTAATTGCTTTAACAATAAAGCTTGTGATATGTTAATCCACTTAGTAAAAGTTTAATTTGATTATAGGGTATAGAGATATCATCATCATCAAACTTTATTGGCAGACCCAGAGTCCACAGTAAAAACACAATACATAAAAAACAAACAAGTAAAAGGCACTGCACTTGTTTTTCTTGCACTAATCAAAATACTTTTAATAACTCCTTTTTACAGTTTCAGTCATGCCACAGTCTGATTTAAAGCTATTGTTGGCTCATTGTTTTGATGTAGTAGGTGCCATCACCTTGAAAATGTTATTAATAGTGTTGATAATATTGTTCCTGGTGCAATAATAGTGTTTTATAGCGTGAGCCCCCATTTGTCTTTAAAAAAATGTATGTAGTCTATGTTTTGTTTATGACATTGCTTAATCCTAATATCATGACCTCAAATGACATTCTTAGAAAAGGTACGGTATAAAGATAATTAAGATATTTGCACCTAATGACTTAAATTTATACTATTTTAACTGCTTTAGCTGCTGCCTTTTCTTATACTCCCTGAAATTGCCCTTTTGCAAAGTGGACTAGAGCGATAATGTTTAGTTCTGGTCTGACGGAGCAGCTGTTTGCCAGATGCTGGAGCAGGTCAGTCCGGTGCGATGAACTCAAATCTCTCTCTCTACCTCTGTCTGTGCCTGTCTCTGCCCCAGGAGGCGTGCGCTCTGCTGCTGGACGAGAGCTTACACTACATCCAGGCCAAATTCCTCTGCTCCTCCTCGGACCAAGCCGCCAAGACCTTCCCCGCCAACATGGCCGCTGTCGACATGTACCCGTCTCTGTCCTCCCTGCCTGTCCACCGGCTCGGGCTGGTCATAGACGGGCGGACCCTGGCCTACGCCCTGGACCGGAGTCTGGAGGATAGGTTTCTGGCCGTGGCCCGGAGCTGTCGGTCGGTGCTGTGCTGTAGGTCCACGCCGCTGCAGAAGAGCATGGTCGTCAAACTGGTGCGCAACAAGCTCAAGGTCATGACCCTGGCCATAGGTGAGCGTCAGGAACAGTACAGGAAAACATTATTTCACATATTACTGAAGTAGAAGTAAACCATTACCACCAATTATGTTAACGATGAATAAAAGTGCTTACTACTTATAAAAGATATTTTACATTTTTCACCAAAATCTATTAATATTACTTCATGCTCCCACGCCACATTGTCTACAACTACTACTACTAATTATACCAATACTGCTTCATGTCCATGCTACTAGGACTACTACAATTACAGCATGCCAAAACTACAACTACTACTTAAACTAATACTAACTCATGCCCAAACTATTTCTGTTACCAATACTACTCTTGCTACTACAACTTCTAGTACTACTATTTTTACTAATTATACCAATACTACTTCATTCCCAAAGAACTACTCCTACTACTTCTATTGCTACTAATACCACTTTATGCTCAAGCTACTAGGACTACTACTTTTACAGCATGCCCAAACTACAACTACTACTACAACAACTACTACTAATACTAATACTACTTCATGCCCAAACTACTTCTGTTACTACTACTGCTCCTGCTACTACAACTACTAGTACTACTATTTTTACTACTACTTAGGCTAATACTACTTCATGCTCAAGCTACTCGCACTACTATTACAAAAAACTAACTACTGCCAAAACTACTACTACTACTACTACAATTACCACTACCACTTTTACAGTTACTACTTATACCACTTAAACCAGTACTATGACTGCTTCTTTACAACTACTGCTACTACTACATGCCCAAATTACTACTATGACTAATACTATGTACACGCCTAAACTACTACTACTTCTCCTAATACTTCTTTATGTGTAAACCAGTACAGTGACCGCTTTTTTTTTACAACTACTACTCCTGCTACTAAAACATGCCCACATTACTACTACAACTGTCATTACTACCTACATCCCCAAACTACTACTGCTCCTAAATGCCCAAATCAGTACTACAACAACTGCTACATCTACTAATTCTACTTCATGGACAAACTGCTACTCCTGCTGTTACTACTACAACAATGACTACTACATGCCCACACTACTGCTCCTACAATAACGACTACCATGACTTCTAGTACTATTACTTCTGCTAATACTACATCATGCTGAAACTACTACCACAATTACTACTCCTACTACATTCCTAAACTTCTTATAACACACTAAGCTATGACTGAATGTACGACTGAACCAGGAGTTTAATTATTTAGACCTTAAATACTCAACACAGCTTGAATAAATACAATACTATCCTAAACAGCTTATCAATAACAAATGGACATTCTTGGAAACATATTTATGATTTCCTCAAAATATATCTCTCCATGGCATGCATATATCAACATATCATGTTATTATTATCAAATGATAAGCTTGAGGCGAGTACCAGGTTGTAAGATCCCGGACGTCCCGACAAATCAAAACATGCCTTAGCCACAGTTTATAGCACCTGACATGAACTGGCAAATTTCTCATTGCCTACAAAGAATAGACAACATATAAAAATACTTGAGCCACTAACATGTAGTGACTGACGCTTTAACACACTTAAATATTTATGTGTAAATGTCATTCACATCAGATAACTGCGGCTTCACTTGGAATAATGCTATGGCTTCAACATTGCTGCTATGTGTGAAGTTTCTGCCCCTGTTTGAACTAAAAAAAAATCTAGTAATGATTCTTAGTAACAGTCTGATACAACTGTAGTCATACAACAACATTACTTTATATAGTAACTTTTACACTTGAAAATGTAATATCACTTTTTGTTGCTGCATCTAGGGCTGGCCACAAATTAGAAACTTAATTAAAGCAGGGATGTAAAGAATAATAATAATAAAATCTTGACCCTCAAAGTTGCTTAACAATTTGGTGCATTATTCATTCACTCAGTCACACTCGGTGGTTGTAAGCTACAGCTGTCCAGGGCAGATGGACGGAGGCGTGGCTACCAATCTGCGCCTACGGCCCCTCCGACCACCACCAAACACAGTCACACTGACACATTTAAATAGGCAAAGTGGGTGAAGTGTCTTGCCAAATGACACAACAACAGTATGCGGGTTAGTGTGCGAATGACTCTACCAACTGAGCTACTGGCAGTATAGACCAGTGCAGTATAATCATGTGAGATACTTAAGTTATACAGGGAAGCATTATGCTAATAAGTTATTGCAGCCAAAGTTAACTCTTTAAGTAATTGGATTATGGAGTTCTTGTTGTTTTTTTTGTTTTTTTTTGTTAATTAATAATAGCAGGCTGAAATACTGAAGACCCTCTACAATTATTCCAAATTTTTAGTGTATTTGAAAAGGTAGTATATTGTTAAAGATTGTAAATAAGAAGTTTATCTGAACTTTTGCCTATGTAAAAGATTATTAGATTAGATTGGGCACTTGTGAACATTGCTTTCCATCGCCTCTGCTGACAGCTGAGAAACGTATTTCAATAGCAATTAATTCTGATTGAGGTTCATTTTTACTTTTTGTTTACATTTCACCTCAACATGTCCCAAAACATTCATATCAGTCACATTTTATCAACAGGGACTCACTGCCATTTAGTCAACATGTGCAAAACAAAAGTCTGGACAAGTGATAATTTTAACGTCAGGAACTAAAATACTTTGATGCCAAATGCAATATTCATAATAATTAGCAGGACCCCCACAGCGCATCAAGTCCAAACATCCCAATGGCAGTTTTTCCTCTTACACCCAGCTATTTGTGCTATAACAATAGGCTTGGCCTGTTCTCCCTGCTGTGTTGTCAATACAATCTGACTTTGAAATGTAGCTGAAAACTACACATTTATCATCCAACACCTCCAGGACCCAAACTAAAGTCGGATAGGGTTATTTTAAGGTCCTTTTCGTAATTATACACCCCCCCTAATGAAGCTGTATAGTGTTTGGAGGTGACACATAGCCGTCACTGTGACTTATGGCTGTCTTTTGCCTGTTTACCGCTTATTTGTACGCGCAGCACTCAGGAGGAGCCTGCGTTTTTGCCAGCTAAGCGCTTTTCTGTCATTGCAATGTTGGCAGTAATGTAGAGGAAACACAGCAGCTTCTAATTTCATATCTTTACAGGGACATCAGTATCAGTGCAGTGGACATATTAGGCAACATTTCATCTGTAACAACGTTCAGCATCACTTTAAGAGCCACAGGAGACAGTCGTAGTACGCATTATTATGAAGACAAGGGGTCATAATAAAGACACATGCTTTATATGCTATCATTTACTAATTAACACATGATTGGACAATAATAACAGGATATTGAGCCATTTTTCTTTTAGTGGTGATGAGGACAGTGGGTTAAAGGTTTGCTAGTATCAGTGGGATTACTAATGCAGGCGTAGCTGAAAGATTGAGTTAGGTTTGTTTTTTTTTTACTCACTAACTTACTTAATTATATAGTCTCTTTTACAAACAAGCGGCATAATGTGTTCTTTACAAGCTGAGGGATAAAGAGCAGGAAGATTATATCAAAGTTACCCTTACAGTTATACTATATCAATTAGTTACTATATCAATGTATAAATGTTAGGGCTGATTAATCGGTCGGTCAGGTCTTAGTTGACTAAAATTTTATTGGTCAAAAAACGAGTCTAATTTACTATTTTATAACTTTTTTTCATTTTAATAAATATAACAGATGATTTTAGATAACGTATTTTACCTCCATCTTTTATAAATATTGTATCAACTAATTTATGTAAAATCACTTTTTTGTTCCCTCCACTTTTTTTTTTGTTCAATTAATCGCTCTACTGGACATAACTTTGGTCCACTAACAATTTCTTTGGTTGACTACAGCCCTAATAAATTTTTTTATAAGATACAACTATATCGATATGCATTACCTTGTATCGAATCATATTGTTTTCTTGCATGGAAAAAAATGATAATATTAAAAATATTGATATTACAAATTTGCATGTGAAATAAAAAACAGATACATTTGGATGTAATTTTGGATGTTTTAATCGTCCTGTATAGTGAAAGTTAGGGGTTTGAATCTTGCTCTCCCCAGTTTATATTGTCGTTGTGTCCATGGGCAAGTCAATTCACACACATTGCCTGTATGAATGTGTTACTGTAATTGTGTGTTTGGTGGTGGTCAAAGAGGCCTTATGCGCAGAATGGTAGCCACGTCTCTGTCAGTCTGCCCCACGGCAGCTATGGTTACAGAAGTAGCTCACTGCCACTGAGTTAGACTGATGAGTAAATGAATAATGCACCTAAAGTGACTTTGAATGTCCAGAAAAGTGCAAAACAGCATTACTATTATTATAACTTTGCTTAGATCAGTTTTTATGTTGACTAAAGAAACCTATAGATCAGTTTTGTCATTACATACATAACCTCAAATGAATTAAATGTTTAACCTCAAAGCCCTTTTGATAATGTCCTCAAACGAACACACTCCTTTGGACTGACAGGATAATCCAGTCAGTAACTTGAGAAACAGGGCACATTGCCAAGTAAACTTATCCATGCATCATATAGGATCCATTATCCAAGATGCATATTGTAGTAGTGGGGTAGTTTAGTGAGAGCAAAAGTTGCTTTAAAGGCTAGTTTAGCCCAGCCTTACTCAAAATGTATGATAACATATAATAATTCCTTTGCAGTTGTTTTAGAAATACCTATATATGCAGTTTTAAGTTTTAACCCTGGATTTAAGCTGATGTAATGCTAGCATAGTATTGTTTCTTCCTAGATCTTGTCCTAGTTCTGTGTAATATGCCCTCACACAGCTAACAGCTACAGAGCTCTTTTCTACATTTGCAAAGGTACATTAAGTTGCAATCGGTCCACTCTCACCATTATAAATCCTTTGTTCATTGCCCTTTATTAAAAACACACTGCTACAGTAACATTACCTGAATAGATATGGGTTATAATGTTGCAGCCCAGTCACCTCCGAGCGCTTATCACCACCTACATCTCATATTCAGCCGAGCGTGGTCTCCGAGTGTTGTTTCAAAGTCGTGACAACAACAAAGTCCTTTCCTGCCCACCACCAGCTCTTCATCTCCCACCACTACCGCTGCCGCCCCTCCTGCGGTGACACAAACTATCCACAGTCCTTAAAAGTGAAGCCAAAACAAAAACACTACAAGAGGAGAAGCACTGAAGACTAATGAGATACACACACACACAAATGCACACAGCTAATGGAGCAGCTGAGAAAACAGATAACAGCACAGTGGCAAAAGATGGCCATTTCCAAAAGCACAAAGTAGAATTGGAGATTGCTATTACACACACTTACTCATGTATTTGGTTTATTTATATTAAGACTGACTATTTTTTCCTCTGTTAAATGTTTTCCAGGCGATGGAGCAAATGACGTGAGCATGATCCAAGTGGCGGATGTGGGAGTGGGCATTTCAGGACAAGAGGGCATGCAGGTAAGACGGGGAAAAAGGAGAAATAATATAGTTAAACATGGGCAATTAATCCGATTTTATTCACAGTTATGATTAGGGCTTCCTACTATTATACAAACAAAATTATATTGTGTGCACGCTATGTTGCAGAAGGTCAGATTGGGTAATGCCATAACATGAAAAGTGGAAACAGGGCAGTTCAAGGTCAGACATATCTGTGGCTACATCTCAAAACAAGCCATGTACTGTAAATCTTAAAGGGGCTATATCTAGCAAAAATGACTTTTCTGAGCTTTGCACCATGTTATAATGTTGTTCCCTCATCAAAAACATACCTGTAGTTGTGTTTTGCTTCATTCACACCTGTTTAAGTAATCCTGTAGTCTCTGGCATGGCTGTTCTGGGGCCTCAAAATGCTCATTTGCACCCACGAACCCCCAAGAAGCACTGTTTAATCAACAAGCCCTCTACAACCAGTCTGCTCTCATTCATTTATCAAAAAAAAAAAACAGTGTACAGCTCTGTTTTCACTGATTCTTTGCAGACATTTTTCATTTTGCTGCCTTCTGCTGGTCTCTTCACCTGTTTCTTTGTGGCACCTGCAGAGTACTTATTAAAAACGTTCTTTTCTAGTCAGGTAATGTTTGTACAGGTTGTAAAATGTGCTGCTGTTCTAGAGGCGACAAAGATTGGTTTAAAAATATCAATAAAAGCATAATATAGCCCCTTTAAGAGAACTCAAAACAATCCATGTAAACCTTACTCTTACAGTCAGCAAAACTAAACATGTATAAGGGGCATCAGTTCTACACGGGTCAACAGTAAAGACTGGAGTAAACACTGCAGTTGTTGAGAAATTTGAAGTAGAATAATACAATCTCTCTGAATGGAGTCTGCATTTCCTTGCCCTGTTACTGTGGGTTCTCTCTGGCTTCCTCCCAACATTTCAAGACATACATGTTTAGATAAACTGGTGACTCTAAATTGCCCCCAGTGATTGAATGTGCGAGTGAATGATTGTCTGTGAATCCCCAGGGTGTACCCCACCAAAGGCACATAGTTGCTGGGAAGGGCTCTTGCCACCTTTGACCCCTAACAAGATGCATACTGAAACATGATGAGTTTGAAGCAAAGCAGTGCATTGTCCCTTAGTGAATGCAAATACTGAAACATTATATTGTGCTGCTTTACATAATCATGATTTTAATATGAACTGAAATAAGCATGGTTTATTATACTGCCCATAATCAAGCCGCCTATTTACCATTATGAAAACGGGAGAGGACATTGGCATTTATACTGAATATTAGATTCAATTCAATGGGCTTTCATTATGAAGCCACAGTCCCACACATCTTCTAAATGGGCCGGCCTGAGCTGCTGAGTCAGGAGCCTGTCCAGTGTCCTATACAGCAGCAGCGGTGCACTTTATAGATGCTCTGGACTCTGCCCCCCTTCCTTGCAAACCGCTACCCCACTCAACCCCTCCCTCGCCTCCCAGCCTCCCCACAGCGACCCCTCTGAGGTTAGAGCCAGTGCCACATCCCAGGAAAGTATCAGGGAAAAACTTCCTCTATTCATTTCTCTCTCGAGTCCCGTTACTTCACTAAGGTGTTATTGCATACTGATGATGGAGATTCCCAATTAAGATCCAGGGGAGCCTTGGCTGGCCCACTGCAGCGAGGCACATCTGTTACAGCCCTGTTTCCTGAGCTTAACCGGATCGCCGCATTAATCATTGTTAATCAAATTTATCCTTAATGAGACAGCGATCATTCGTTGGGACTCGGCAGTGTGCTGAGGTGCAGGTTTTTGAGCCCAGGCCAGCCCAACGGTACACTATGATTAAGAGAGTTTGCTCCTATTAGCAGTTCACTCCCCACGTAGCCGTTTAGAGGGTATTATTAGCTGCACAACAAGGCAAGTGTTGTTATTTTTCTTGTTCACAGATGCCTTTGACAGACAAGACGTGTCACGAAGGTTTAGTGCTGCTGTTTAAAATGTAGCTTATTAAGTCAACCACACTATTTGGCACTGTTTCCTTTTAGATGTTGATGGATGAGACTGACAAGAAATCCCTCAAGGTAGACAAGCCATTTAAAGGTTATTGCTCTGGAAACATTATTCCCACTAAAGAGTCATTAGAGAGAGTCAGGCGAGTGGAATGGGGGCAGCCATTTTCCAACAGATATTTGCTACTAACTGGTTGGTGATGCAGATTTGATGTCGGGTCGTTCTGTGTTGCAGGCGGTGATGGCGAGTGACTTTGCCCTCCCACGTTTCAGCTATCTCCAGAAACTCCTGCTGGTGCACGGGCACTGGTGCTACTCCAGACTGGCCAACATGATCCTCTACTTCTTCTACAAGAACGCTGTAAGGATTCATTAAAATAGTTCATAATATACACATATTCAAGCATTCAAATGCACAGTAACATAGAGTGCCACCAATAGATTTGTGTTTATCCTGAACAGGCCAACCATACTTACCATAGTCTAAAGTGTATTCAGCAAATAAGAAAATTGGTGATTATTAAGTGTGATGTCTAAACCAGTGCTTTTTGGTTTTATGTACCCCGAGGACCGGATTTAGCCCCAGTTTGGACTTGACTTAGTCCTGGTTTAGTCTGAGTTTAGTCCTGGTTTAGACCTAGCTTAGTCCCTGTTTAGTCCTGGTTTAATCTGGTTTACACTTGGTTTATAGCAGTTTGGTTCTGGTTTTGACCTGATTTGTCTCTGATGTTGTCCTGGTTTGGATCCGGCTTAGTCCTGGTTTAGTCTTTTTGTTCTGTTTTAGGCATGGTTAAATCCTGGTTTAGTCTCTGTTTAGTCCTGGTTTGACCTTGTTTGGTCTGACTTCATTTAGACTTGGTGTAGTTTTGGTTTAGACCTGGTTTATTCCCGATTAAGTTCTGGTTTTAGACCTGGTTTAGCCCGTTTTGTCCTTCTTTAGTTTTGCATCCCTCGCTATAGTCCTGGGTTAGTCCTGTTTTTTTAAGTTTATTTTATTCTTTGAAAGCTAAAGTATATAAAGGTTCTATAAATGATTATCTAACTCCATGTACCCCCTGCAGTGTGCTCACGTACCCCTAGGGGGCCCGTACCCCTGGTTGGGAAACACTAGTGTAAACAACACATTTTTTATATTTTAAGATGTGAAAAATAGGACACAATGATGCCAAAAGCAGAAGGTCAAGAAAACTTTTCGGATGGTTTATTTGTTGTACTTTGATTAACTTTGAGACTGATAAAGTGTTTACTCGGGCTGACTGAAGAAACACATTTTGGCGAGAATGCAAAAATGTATCAGTAATTATGAAATATTTCGGCCATGAACAGATAAAATATTTTCAAAAAGGTCAAAAGTAACTTAAACATTCAGCTGACATTCAATATATCCTCTCTGTGAGCAGTATGAAACAGTAATGTAGGACAAAAATGGCAGAAATTGAATGGAGTTCAAAGGTCATTGTGGCAAAAGAAAGTGTTAATCCTTACTCTTACAATACAATTATGTATATTGTATACTGTATATTAAGGTTCCGTTACTCTAATTTCTACAACTTCCTTAGAGAGGACAACCTGAGCTCTGCTGAAGATGCACACTCATCTTTAAACACAAAATCTGGCATAAATTATTTATACTTTAATTCATGTAAGTGTCATCAGTGGATTTATTTTATTTATTTCAGCAATTTCAGTCGATTCTATCTGCCCTTTTTTGGTTTGTTCATGGTTTAAAATATGCCCTGGCAAGGCTACTATAGTTACCATAAGGCTGTACGTCTGTCTTGTTTAGCAAACAGATAGCATAACGCTAAATTTATAATATGCCTAAGTGAGTTGTTGTTTGTTCTCTGGTATTTACTTGTCCTATCCTGTTTTGTGTGAATCAGTGCCTTATCTGTTGTTCCCACAGATGTTTGTGGCGCTCATCTTCTGGTATCAGTTTTACTGCGGTTTCTCAGGTTCAGCCATGATTGACCAGTGGTATCTAATCTTCTTCAACCTGATGTTCTCGGCCTTTCCACAACTCATCACCGGCACTCTGGACAAAGACGTGTCGGCTGAGACACTGCAACAACTACCTCAGCTCTACAAGAATGGACAGAACTCGGAGGTGTGTCAATATGCAAGAAAACGTTTTGTATGTTAGTGATTAGATAAGATTAGATAGATACTTTATTGATCCCGAAAGAAATTCAAGTAGTATTAGTATTAGAAGTAAAGGGGCTCAATTGATATATATATATATATATATATATATATATATATATACAGTACAGTAGATAACACGTTTGGAGAAGACAGAAGTAATGATACTAGTTGTTTAATGTTTATGCACAAAAATACTACCAAAAAACAACCTTCGAAAACCTATATAACTAAAAAACTATATCATATACATGCAAGCATTTACAGTTTTAACATGCATTAATTTCTGAAATATGGCTGGATTTTTTTTAGAGGTTATGTCTTTCTATGTTGGTTGCAAATTGGGGCGACAGTGGTGCAGCAGGTTAAGGGTTCGCCCACAAACCGGAAGGCTCGACAGTTCAGACCTCACTTGAAGCACAAACTGTCATTGTGTCCTCCCCTGTGGCGAGTCTGGCGACCCCTAACGATAAAGGAGAGCAGCCGAAAGATTAAATGTGTTTTTAAAGCATGTTTGTTGCAAAATAGTATAATATGTCAAAATGTTATGCTCAGATTTGAAATTTTCAGGAAAAGTCAATAATGGACCAAGGAAGAAATTGTTTTTGGTGTGAATTCTGATCACTGTCAGTATTTTCATAAAACATCAGATTACGCTATATTATGAGCAGCTCTATACTTATTTCTGAATGGGGAGAGCAGCAGAGGCCAGTTGTACAAAGAGTTTTGGAAAAAGTAATTTTTTTTATGCATTCATTACATTGGATGTTAACCGGGACTTAACTGTTGTTAAAATGGCAACAAGACAAAAAAAAAATCATGCAGAAGACTGAACAACAACGAGGACTTCAGCAGAAGCAACAGGTTTTGAAGGAAAACACTAAACACTGACAATCAGGTCAGAGAAGTTATTAAATTAGCTTGGTAGCTAGCGCAACCTTGGTTAACTCTTCTGCTTTTGTAAGACACGCTGCAGATAAACGGCTGTGATTGGCCAGTCCCAAATCGAATCGGAGAAATACTTCGTTCTGAGAAGGGAAACCAGATTGTCCGGCTTGTGAAAAGCAGTCTTGGTCAGTATGATACAAACGATAAGTTTTAGTGGATTCTTTACTATTGTGAGATAGAAGGACATCATTTGATAGAGCATTTGTCCTTGAACTAGAAGATCCCTGCTTTGAGACCAGGTCTGCTCTATGTTCACTCACTGCCTCATTGCCTTGGTGGAGGTCTGTCCTAGTGTTATAGTTATTGATCCATCTCACAGATGTACTATACATCTGACAATCTATGGAGCATTTCTCACTTATACAGTATATGGTTATCACACATTTAATATGAACATTAAAGTATTTCAGTATTCAGTAAATTATTTTGTCATTCAAACAGTGAACTTCTCTCTTGACAAACTATCTCAAGTATTATGGTCTATTTAATCATCTAGTGACTATGTACTACTTTTCACGATACAGTTATGACAGACTTGAGTACACAAAGTTTGAGTTTATTTTGCCTAACATTGATTGATCATTGCATTTTTACAGTTGCAGACCTGGTGTGAACATTGACCAGTCCATATATCGAGTTACATATTGATTTCCTCGTCAGTGTTACCTTTACAAACTTGCTCTGAAAGTCGTGCTGTGGTTCAAAATCTAATATTCTGTCTTATCTCAGCTTTTTATTCTCCATCTGAAGCACAACTTGAGTTTTTATAATCCCCCGGCCGAAATAAATCAACCTCAGAGCGTTTTTATTTTTTTTTACTAAAGTACATCTTGTCCTCTCTACCTGGAAAAAAAAATCCTGCTTTCTTATTTCTCGTACTTTATATGGATAAATAACCCATATATTACATTTAATGTCATCTGACGCCACACTTACAAATTCAGTACATGCTGCCGTATAGTCAGCAAATGTTTTTATTACATTTTTATTCTTTTGTCACTTTCACAACACGCTCGAGATGAAATTCACTGTCACTTGCATTGTTTTAGCCGCAGGGAGCAGATATCAAATTATATACAGTACCTTGCAAAAATCTTTTAAGAAAGCCTATGGATAAAAGACCACTGCCAGGTACTGATCCTGTCTTGCAATGGTAAAGATAGTGTCCAGAGCTGAACTCAAACTCGAAGATCTTCTAGCCAGAAAAAACCTTCATGATCCCAGAAACCTGTTTTTAAAACTTGCATGGACCTGTCTTTTCAGACAGTACCCCCAACTGTGGAACACCCTGCTCCTCAGCAGAGGACACTTTTGTTTAGACAAGCTTTTAGTTGACTGGGGCTTTAGGTTTTAATTGTTATCTTTATTTCATTGTATTTCTACTTTTTGTCACTGTAATCTATTTTACCTGCACTTAATGATTTTTATCTGTGAAAAGTGCTATATAGATAAAGTTTACTTAACTTACTATATCTCACAACAGTAAAGAAGCTACTAAAACTAATTGTTTGTTCTTTCAGTAAGTGATGTTAGCATCTTCGGTCTGTATCACAAAATGGTACAGAATCCCCTAAAACACTCCTGGATCTAAACACTGATCTGGCTTTAAACCAAAATTGACAATTTTGTCTTTGGCCCGTTACTGACGGTTCAAAATTATTTCATAACAAGTTAGTTAACAAGTTAGCATTTTCACACCTCAATAAAACATTTGCGCAGTATTGTATTGTGACCATATGTGGTTATGTTTTGCAGGAGTATAAGCCATATATGTTCTGGATGAATATGATCGATGCCTTCTACCAAAGCCTGGTCTGCTTCTTCATACCGTACTTTGTAAGTCTGATTTTTCATCTGTTTATCTTCTTACATTTTTATATTGTTTTTCGATTTACTTACTATTTCCTTCTGCATCTCTCAGGCCTATGCTGACTCTGATGTGGATTTGTTTACATGGGGAACTCCCATCACAACCATTGCCCTTCTCACCATTCTTTTGCACTTGGGCATTGAGACCAAAACTTGGGTAAGGAGCTCAAATTATTTACTACATCTAGGAAAAAGTTAGTTAAAAAAAGTATCAACCTGAATGAAAGAACTTTAGAGGCTATATTTTCCCATAATAACCTTCATATTCCTATAGACTATAGATCTGCTCTTGATGCATGTATGTAGGCATGTAGGTTAGCATATTGTGTGTACTTTTCTCTATCTAGTATTCTCATGGCTGAATCACTACAATATTTCTGTTCTGTTCATACCATGCCAAAAACAACCAAGACACAGACAATTGTCAGCACATAAGTAATAACTTTTTAAGTGTTAAGTTACAGGGACAGTTACTGCTCATTGGTTTGATGGAGTTGTACAGAAATGGGAGGCTTTTAACAGTGCACTAATGACAAAATGTGAAGTTGGTTTGCGCTGTTGGTTCACAGCAGCAAGGTTGGTTTCTTCTGGAAGCTCCTATTAACCAAAACACTAAACGCGTATTAGGAATTCTTTTAGCATGTAATAATAATAATGCATTAGACATATATAGGGCTTTTCTAGACACTCAAAAGTCGCTTTACAATTTGGTGCATTATTCATTCACTCCTCAGTCACATTCTGTGGTGGAAGCGTGGCTCTGACCACCACAAACACGAGATCACACTGACACATTCACACAGGCAAGGCGGGTGAAGTTTCTTGCCCAAGGACACGACAACAGTATGCAATACCGGCACCAGGACTTGAACTGCCAACTTTTGGGTAGTCTACCAATTGAGCTAGTGCTACCTCATTTACCTTTAGCAAATGTAGCAAGGATGATGCAGCTTAAAGCTAGTGTAGCATTAAGCAACTAATTATCGAGGTATTTATTCAGTGTTCTCTGTCCACTCACTGACAGCACACATGTAGTCACCAGGTTGCCTTTTCCCAAAAGCATTTTTTAAATTCCCAATTATTAACATTTTTAGTGGGTAATGCACTTTTATCTATAGAAACGTGAGACTTGTGGTCTTTCATTGTCACAAGGCACACAAATATAATCTTGTTTACAAACTAAAAAGGTCTGTTTGCTCTTGTGTGAAGGGAGGGCACATAAATGTTTACCTGGGCCAGATTAGATGGGTTGCTGCAGCATCAGGGCCAATATATCAACTGGACAGTCTCTTTATTACAACACAGCCGCATACACACTCAAAATATTTAGAATTTTTCTTTTTGGTTTAATTTGATTCCCAGGTATTTCCACATGCTTTTCCTAACTTGTACTGCAGTCACGGTCATAAGACATTTTAAATTGATGACCCTGCATTGAATCATTTCCATTATGCCCGGGCTGTAAATTTAGTCTGACAACTTTCTGCGCATAATAAGAATAATGTCCTTTTCTCTAACTATCCTCCCCATCATGTCAGCCCCATGTGCTCAGAGCTACTCACAACGACATCGAGCGGAGGTAAACATATCCAAATGTTCACATGGCAGGTACTCTATTCTCCAACATAATGAACGCGTGATCGGTAAACGAAAGTCAATTAACAGAACGTGAGCTGGCAGCTTGGCCTGTAGCTGCGAGGAGGTAATTAATTATGTGCATGTGTGTGTCAGTTGGTACAATACTCCTCCAACTGTTTTCTGTCAGATGTCTATCACTGAAACTGTACAACATGAGAGCCACTAATCATTACACATTAGCACACAATAATAAAAGCTGCGAAGGAGGTCACACTGTACCTGTATTAGTCTTGTAGCACTCAGAACCAATTTTAAGACCTCATTCTTTCAGTCTCAGTTTTGGGCATTAAGCTCTCAGAGATTTTTTTCTACAAATCTTTCTTTCCTTTCAGCCTTTCCCTTTTAACCTGGCAACAATTGGATTTATTAAACGTTAGCACAGAGCAAGAGAGCTAATGTTTTATCAGTCTAGAATATTGAAAAGGTTAGTAGGGGAGGGACTTTGAGTAGAGTATTTGAAGGTGATTACATAGATGGCGCTTTATGCAAACAGTATATTAAAAACATTTTTTGCTGTTTTTTGTAAATGTTCAGTAGCATACGTTACACTTTTTGTCATCGCCCTATTGTTTAAAATATTGCTAATATTGTCGCCATTGGCAAAAAGTTTGTTGGTCTCCTAGTGTGATTTGTTTTTCATTGGTTTGGCAAAGCAGTAACAGAAGTTGTTCATTTTTTGACTGTTTATTTTATCCACTGATATATACTTCACTTTTTATTTATTTTGTGCGTGAGCACCATGCCCTGCTCTGGTTTGGCCTTAATCTTGGTTTTGACTCAGTCTTCTTGGCCTCTAAGGGTGTGTTCACACTTGCCTTGTTTGGTTCTTGTTCCGGTTCGTTTGAGCTGGTATGAACGCAAAATCAGACTCAGGTGCGCACCAAACAACTGAATTCTGGTCCACATGAAATCAGAAGTCTCGGTGCAGTGTGCTTTGAGCCCTGGTGCGCCCTTGGTCTGGTCCTGGTGAAGTGCAAACACAACGCGGACCAAACTACGGACTAACGCCAGTGAGTGGACTACACCACTGTCTACCAAGGGCAGAAAAACATACACACATCTAACATGACTATAAGCAAAAAAATACAAATATACTATAAATAAAATGTATTTAAAAGGTTGGTAACATTAGCAAACATATGTGAAAACACGCAGATTTTATATTAATTGCCTGAGAGAATCGTTAGCTGTATTCAGCTGATATCGCTGCTCTAAACATAATACTTACGCTAAATATTTTTTAAAGTGCGCCGTATGATATTGGGATATATTCAGCTGAAGAGGCAGACTTTTGACCAATAGATGAGCAGGATTTCTTCTTCTCAAGTTTCTCTCAGTAAATACTGACGCGCTGCCCTCTACAGGCGAGGTTTGTTCCTGCTCCCTCAGTCAGTTCAGTTCCTTTGTCAGAGCTCAATGTGAACTTGAACCAGACCAATGACATCATCAAAACGGGCGCGGACCAGTCCCCAATTCTACGATCCAGATAATGCTTCCAGAAAATGGCGCTGACATAGTGCAATATACCAATTTCCAGTAGAGGGCAGGCTCCAATAGAGGAATTGCAAAGTTAAACCCAATGGCGACTTTACAGGTGTGAAAAAGATGGCTCTGGTCTCAAGGTTTTTATTACGTGACAACTCTGGGGCAGGGTAAATTATTGAATAATGTCTTGGTTTACACTATTTCAAAAGGTAGATTTGTGCATAAATGTAGGTGTGGTCAAGTTGATTGACAGCTGTCAGTCATCGAGCCGCTAGCACGTCCCTGCTCTGAAGTGCTAGCATAAGATGTCAAAAGGCGGGCTGGATGGCTAGGCGCTAACATGTAGCTTAGCAGCTAATTAGCATTGCCTTAGCATCGTTCTGGCTCTTTTAGCTGAGTGGGCGGGTTTGACTGTTTAATGCACTCACTAGAGAGGGACCAGGGAGGGACTAGTTACAGTGAAGCTACTCCTCTCTACCCATTTTTGTGATATCCTCCGTAGGAGTAGTTAGAAAATCCAAGATGGGGTGGCTCTGAAATCGGCCTCATAGCGAATACATTGGGAAGGTAGGATAAGCTACCTCTATATTTTTTAACTCTATGGTGAGGACTCTTGTCCCAAAGCGCACCAAGTCCTGCAGACCAGCAAGTGTAAACACGGTTCACAGTGGTCTTGGACTGGTCTTGATCTCAATTAGTATGGACTTCAGTCAACTGTAACTTGTATACAACTTGTACTCAGAACTTTTATAACTGCACACTCACTTGAGCCTAACAAGCACAGTCATTTTTTACATTTTATAGGAATCTTTTGTGTATCTCTCCTTTATAAACAGTATCTAAGGAACAGCTCAGTGTTTCACCAAAACATTTCAGACTCAAGGGTCTCCAGTTAATTAGTTTTTGAACATAACTTTACTAATTATGATTAAATGCTTGTTGGACATGAACATGTTTATACAGAAGAAGGTCTACAATACTCCTCCATAAACATTCAATTGGACTTCAAAAGCGTTTGGTGGTCAACAGCCAAAGATCATTTGTAAAAGAAGTTTTTTAATTATGAGAAACAAACGTCTTGTGTAATCTTGAATTGGCTCTCATACACATCATTTATTTATATTCTGTATTTGATATTTAGTATATTTTGTCAAGTCAAGCAGTATTTGAATATTGTTTGAGATTTTACGATAATACATTTTTGTGGAGATGGAAAGATGCCAAAAAACTTGAAACTATATTATTAAAGAATTTAATGTCATTAGCCCGAGCACTCCTTGAGTCCTAAATATACATGTACTAAACAAAAGCTTCTTGTCTGAATTATTGTACTTTGTGTTTATGTCTGTGTTTATAGACCTGGATGAACTGGCTGTCCATCTGCTTCAGCGTGGCCTTATTCTTCACTGTCGCTCTGTGCTACAACTCCTCCTGTCCCACATGTTACTCCCCATCAAACCCATACTGGACCATACAGAGGCTGCTCCAGGACCCGCTCTTCTATTTCCTGTGTGTCATCACCCCCTTCTCCGCGCTCCTGCCCCGGTATTGCCTAACGCTACATCAATACAATATCAGAAAACATTATGCTGTTACTATTTTGGCTTCTGTTTGTCGTTTTGTTTTGGGGTTTCTGTTGTAATTGTATTCAGAAATATACAAAAATACAAGGCTTTGTTTGGACTAACTCCTACTCATTAAAACTATGGAAATAACCAATGCTGAACAAGACTGAACCAGGGCTAAACCATAAACTTTTTTTAACCAGAATAAAATATAAAACTCAAACAGAAACTAAACCATATTTAAACCAGAACTAGATAGATAGATAGATAGATAGATAGATCTAAACTCAGACTAAATTTAGAATTAAACCTGGACTATACATACATAGGGGTAGACCAGGGCTAGACCAGGACTAAACTATGGAGTAAGCCAGAACAGTCAGACTTAATCAGAGACTAAATTATATCTAAACCAGGACTGTAAGGACCCAAACCGGGACTAAATTTAGGACTAAACCAGGAGTCCAGGACAAAACCAAACATCAAAATTTAACAAAGGTCTAAACAACACCATAACCAGGACTAAAATGGTCTATTTAAGACTAAATTGCGGGCACATCAGTTTGGTTTAGGGGCAATGGACATTTGATATGATAAGTAAAGAGTAATTGTCTACTAGCTGGAGGATCCTAATATAAGTATTTCTTTGCAATATGGACGTTGCAGTTCATGATATTTCCACAACAATACATTTTCAAAATATTGTGGAGCCCTACCTTAACATGAATGGATCCTTCTCAAGCTAATATTTGTACGTTTTGTCCTGCATTCCTCATATTATTGCGTCCAAATGCCTTTCGTGTTTGTCCTTGGCTTTAAAATACTGTCAATGTTATGCTTCCAGATATTTCTACAGGGCGTGTCAAGGAACTCTGTTTCCGAGCCCGGTCCAAGTGGGAAGACAGTTGGATAAACTCCCCACTGAAACCCGCAGGAACATCCTCAGCCTCAGCGGAGTCAACGTGGGGTCACCGCTCAGCCCTCGACCTCATTTCCTGTCCACCGACAAGCCCCTCCCGAAAGGTTTCATTAAAGACGGAGAGAGAAACTGCCAAAACTTATCACAAGCGCCCATCTTCCAAACAGAGGATGCTGGAAAGGACAAGGACACATCCAAAGACTTGTACTCTTTAGTAAACACAGAAGGCGACACTTTGCCTTACACCAAAGATCTTCCAAGAGGACAGTTTAACATTTCGACCAAAGACTCAGAGGGCCAAGATGGGACCCTTGAGGTATCCCGTGGAAGCACATCAAGTTGGGTCACTTCAACGCCCCTACTAACACAAACAGACAGTGTGGAGCTGCCCCCGGAGCATGGACCGCCTTGTGTAAGATACACGAGGAGCTCAGAGGAGGGGCTTCAGAGTCAAGAAGACAGGACAGAACACAAGATCCAGGTGGCCTTGTGACACACCAAGGTCTAAAGGGAGATTTTAGATTTTTGATGTAAGGTTGTAAGAGGCAATTGCAAATAGACCGAGTATTATCTCTGTTGGATTATGTGACATAGGGTTAACCAAAAATATCTTTTAAACACCAAACATAAACAAATGATTATGCTGCTTATATGCTTTTTTTTTTTTTTTTTTTTTTTTTTTTTAAGACTGCACAATGTGGATAAACATCCGATATTCGATAACGATGTTGAATATTGCGGTAATATTTTTGCGATATTTTAAAATACTACTATTCTGACATAGATAGCTAAATTCACAAAAATGTAAATCCCTGTATTCACATCAAAGCAATGTCAAAATCAAAACTAAACCAGGAATAAAACGAGGCAAAATTTTGACTAAATTATGGGAATTAAAAATCGACTTTTAAACATTTTTATTCAGTCACAACACATTTTCATTTAAGGCTCTGACAGGAAAATAATTCTGACAATGTAAATATCTGTCAGATGCGATATATTGCGATATACATATTTAGTGTCCTGCGATACAGATATAGTGTTAGCTTATGTTGCAATAATGATAATTTCACAATATATTGTGCAGCCCTATGCTGGGTTATGTAATTTTAAATCATACTGTCTCATGTGAAAGCCTTGCGATTATTGGCGATTGCCTAGAGTGTACCCTGCCTCAGGCCCAAAGTAGCTGGAAAACGCTTTAGCCACCAACACCCTTAAATAAATGGATAAAAGATTAATAACATGATTTAAATGATAAATGGACAACAGGATTCAGGGGCAGTACCAAAAATAGCTGAAAACTGCCCCTGCAATTGAAAGATAAACAGCCAATCAGAGACACCAGCTATTTTAGGTATGCTATTATATTTAGTCATTTGTAATGGCTCGAAAATTAATGGGACAGGCTTGTGAGTCTATGATATGATGAGGCACAGTATAGATCCCAGTATACAGCTGTTTTTCATATTAATTTATTTAGACTGACCTTTGTTTGGTGTTTAAATATATCTTGTTTCGTTAAAATACACAGCTTGAAGATCCAGTCGGACTTTCTGTTTCCCAGATTGTGGCAAGAATCTGACTCTGGTAATGTCCTAAAGTTCCCCATACAACCCTACCTCAAAATGCCAAATATCCCTTTAAACTCTAATTTGCACAATAGTTTTTTAAAAGTCTAATTTTATTGTATTTTTGAGAAGATTGTTTTATAGAGACATAAAATAGGTACTTTATAGTTTGGATGTACACATATATTTTTGGGTGAGATGAAAGAGTTTTGTCAAATGTTTTTTCTCTAGTTTCATCTCAGTATTTTGTTTTAATGCTTTGGTACAACAGCCATTTTCAGCTGTGAGGCATTAAGACCTAACAGCGCAGTGGCCTTGAATTTTTGTATCTCAAGCCCCAATGGAAATTTATTTTTTGTATTTTTCAGCTAATGGCAGCAAACAGTGATTTTTCAATTTGCTGGACCTTTGTTATTGAAGAAAAGTTTATAGTAGTTTTTCCAAAGTACATTCCATTAAAAGCTATAACTAAATCATGACATGTAAGGAAATATCATCTTTATACCAGAAATGATGCTCTCTCTTTAAGTGTATGTATGTGTGTGTTTTAACAGTGCAGGCCAGTTTCAGCCTGTGTGGCAACAAAGCTACTGTCGCTGATTTATCCCAAAATGGTTCACTTGAAGGTTCCTTATGAAAGCGCCAGGTGCAAAAATACAGTTTATATATTTGCTTCTTGTTAAAACAGGATAACTATCAAGTTTTTATAAAGATACTGATTTATTACCTCATTATAATATATTGGCTTATAATTAATTACAACCCTATCTATGTCTTTTCATAGTTTATTATGAAGTAACCTTTTACAAGAGTGTACAACTTTTTTTCACATTTCTGAGAGGTTGTAGCTACTGCAGGTACATCGACTGTGACTCCAAAATGGCAAAAGGAGACTGTCCCGTTTAGACGTGAAGTATTATCATCATCATCAGTATCATGAAGTATTAGATTCTTATAATTACAAAATAGTTTTTTGTGTTATTACAAGAAACCTATCTTGTTACATAACATAGAAAGTGTTATATCTATCCATTTTTTCCCGCTTATCCAGAGCCGGGTCACAAGGGCAGCAGAGACATAGAGACATTCAGACATCCCTCTCCCTAGACACTTCCTACAGCTCCTCTGGGGAAATCCCAAGGTGTTCCCAAACCAGCCTTAATAAATAGTCAGTCCCTCTCGTTTAGAGTTAAACCTAAGGCCTCCTTCCAAGAAATATGATATCAATTATCCTGTTCTATCAAAAATGTCATCATGTTAAAATGCAATATTTGTCAAATATATAATATTTTTACTTATCTGGCAGCAATAGCTCTGTTCTTAGATATACTTTAGACTTTGCCTATTTTTCTACTGATGTTCAGTTGGAAAACTTTTGCAAGCTGTAAAATGAACATTTGCACTTTTTCTAATTAAAACTCAACACCAAAGAGCTGCTGGTGTGGCGTCTAGTGCTCAAAACTATGCTAATGCTTGACGTTGGCTTAAACTGTAAATTATGTCGCAACTTAAATATAAATGTCTATAAAACAGTTGAAATGTATCTCATAACAGCACATATTACCAAAGAGCATTTATTTTATAAGCAACAGTTTGTGCCTTAACACTGGAAAAGTTCGTTCAGTGCTGTACAGTTTGATATTTATGAGGCTAGCATGCTAACGCTAA
The DNA here is from genome assembly GCA_020698575.1 of Bostrychus sinensis. NCBI lineage: Eukaryota > Metazoa > Chordata > Actinopteri > Gobiiformes > Eleotridae > Bostrychus > Bostrychus sinensis. The sequence continues at coordinate 26,103,926 of CM036246.1, forward strand.
GTGCCTGCTAACTGTCATTCACACCAGGTGCTTACCTGTTCATTTTGTTTTATAGATTTTTTTTTTCCGGTCCGTTCTGTGCTTTAACGCTGCACTTTGTCTTCTCACTGCTGCATTCCTGAGATTTTTCACATTCACGATCGCTGCACAAGGCCTTTAGTAATTTGTGTGTATGTTGTTACTTAAAGCTAATAAAGTTGAGTAATATTTTAGGGTAATATTATAAATTTATTACTGCCAAAGACCCACATTTTCTGTTTTCTTTTTTGTACTTCAAAATCTCTGATATAATGCACATCGTACTTTGGCTACTTGTGAACAAAGTAAAATAAAGTTTTTTTGCTACCTATTTTGGTTGTTAAGTAATATTCTTTAGATGTACTCGGCATTACGGTCCATATGTAGCTCCAAGTTCTTAAAGGTATTACATTTACTGGTGTTAAGGCTTTAAAATGATTATGTTGTATAGGTAGTTCATCTAAGTCTGAAATCTTCACATTGCTACATTATCTTTGTCTAGTCTTTTCAATGTTGTGGTTCAGTGGCTCTCAAACTGTGTTATGTAGACTTTTTTTTTAGGGGTACTCGGGAGTCTTTTGCAGTTCAAGTCCTGATTTAGTTTAATTTGGAGCCAGTTTTATCCTTGTTTTAGCCCAACTCCTACTGTGGATTAAATTTGAAGTGTAGACCATAGGCTGTGGCACAGTTTGGACTTGGTTTAGTCTTAGATTAGTCCTGGTTTAGATATGGTTTAGTCTTTGTTTTGTGCCGGTTTGGCCCCTGGTTTAGGCCTAGATTAGTCTTTGTTATGTGCTTGTTTAATCGTTTCTTAGTCCTGGTTTAGACCTAGTTCAGTCCCAGTTTAGTCCTTATTTAGCAGTGCTAAGTTTTGCTTCAACAGACTTTTTTTTTTTTTTTTTTTTTTGAGGTGGGAGAGATGAGATGCAGCAAACTTTGACTTTTATTCCGAAATCATCCATCTAACCAGCTAATACTAAAGTTATCTTCATACAAGATACAGCTACAACACAAAGCTTATACTAAAATCATTTCTTTCATTTCAATCTGTCTTTTTTGCCAGTTTGGTGTGAGTTTAACATTAAATTTTATCTGTGACTGTAAAAAATCTGAAGGTAACATTACCCTGTTACCATTGTTTACATACTGTTAACATTCAGGGGCAGCCATATAAGTTCCACCAAAATTCTTTGAATTTATGTAGCACCAGAAATATTTTTTAACAGACAAAATATGGCCCCTTTTCTATTTAGCCATTCCATGTTCTTCTATTTACTTTGTTCATTCAAGTTTCAATTATCACAGTAATAATTTGGCCTACGTTGGACATTGTTTCTGATGGCTCTGTACCCTTCATTTGTTAGTAGTACTGCAAACTACAGTCATAACCAGTACAAGGACCTGACCTCGCTGAGCAGAAATACTGAGAACTGCACAAGAGTCACCGGGACGTATCTGTTCAGAGCACTATTATCAGTAATACTGGGTTATTTTGCTGTTGAATCACAATATAACAGTGATGTGGCATCATCAGTGAAGTGAGGCTAATTTAAGTAATTACTTTTTTTTTTTACTACACCAAATTAACCAATTCACCTGTGACTTCAATACAGGTAGAAGAAGTACTCAGAACATTAAAATAGTATTATTCAAGTAGAAGTAAATGTACACATCAATATTATTACTAATTACTACAATGAATTGCTATTGGCAGCATTATGGTAAAGTGGTTAGCACTCTTTTTGCCTTATAGCAAGAAGGGTCGATTGTGGGAGTGTGGGGCTTTTCTGTGTCTGGGTGGATTTCCTCTGGGTACTCTGATTTCCTGCATCAACCTAAAAAACATGCACGAGAGGCTAATCCTCCAGACTGGTACTCCTGACCAAGAACATGATTGTGATCATGCCCAGGGTCCCTGGGCGCTGCACTGCAGTCGCTCCTGACAGGTTGCCCCAGTGGCACTGAAGGATGGGTCAAATGCAGAGAGCAAATTTTCCTATGGGGACAGTAAAGTCCTTCTTACCTAAATCCTGTACTGTATATGAAAGAAGAGTGACAGCGCCCCCACAGCTGCTCTTTAACAACATGTAGAAGGACCATGCTGTTTATTATAGCACACATCATAAGGTACTTCATACACATCCACCTCATACACTGCCATTCACATCACTATTAAATCAGCAGGAAAAGTCACCTTCAATGAGTTCTCAATGTGACAAGCCCATAGGACACTACATCATGACAGGAGCAGCACCAAAGTCACACAAATACAGCCCTGGGATGAAACGACCATTTGTTTTCACACGATTTGTAATAAGACGTCACAAAACAAAAGGCTTTCTGACATATCCCTCATTTTCTATTCTCTAAGGCTCCTCCCTGCAGCTCCTGTCTGTTACTTGTGCACAGAGGTGAGTACGTGAGAAGATGGATGGTCTTTAGCCCAGTGCAGCGCTGCTTTGTCCTCTGCTGTGTCACACATCTGGGGGCTTCAGGGAGAGGGGACAGAGGAGGGACAAGGTAGGCTCTTAAAAAGGGTGCACAGTATAAAAAATATGTGCTGTACAATAGCTATGTTCAATACCGCAATGATAAGAGTGGTGATATTTTTCTAATAAACCTGAGTATTTAGAATCTTACATTTTAATACAAGAAATGATTATGTTCTTGTGAGTATTTTTCTCTTCTATTTTAATGCTAAAAAGACACTATTTAAGACTAAACCAACACTAAACACTAAACCAGCTCTTACCGAACACTAAGCGTAACCAAGATTAACTAGAAGCACTCATAGAGCACAGACCATTACCATGGCACTGGCCCTATTTCGCAATAGTCAAGATATAATATTAAGACCTGAACTCAAAGTGGGATTCCTCTGGTGCTCTTTCTGTTGCCCAAGCCCTTATCTCTCACAATGGACAAGAATCCACAAGAATGAATGTTTATTTGTTCCTACGCTGACCCCTTGTGGCAGGAGTTAGTATCTTTATCCCTATCTTGGACAATGTATGGTACATTGTCATTTTGTTTAATAATTCCTGGATCCAGACAGTGTTGAGGATCCACACCATAAACTAATCCTTTCTTAGTCTTCCCATTACTGATCTTTGCTGAAAATGTCATAAAAATGTGACCTTTACTTTTGAGTTATCTTGCTTAGAGACTAACTAACAAACCAACAATCCAACAAACAAATGAACGCCGGCAAAAACATAACCTCTGCTTTATTTTTTGTACTGACCTCTTGTGGCTGGAGTTGTTTATTGCAGCTCAGATTTGAACCGAGCACCAGGCAAGGAGTAAATGTCACATAGACGATAACGTTCCTGCAATACAAGTAGTTCTTTGTGATATTACTACGACTATGATTATGATATATTGTACACACATAGTTCTTATTTTCTCTTGTGTTTCCTTTATGGCCCAATAGGGAAAAGTATGTATGGTACCAAGGTATTCTGTGCTGATGCTGCCTTTACTGTGGTCTGTGGTCCGATTTGCAGGACCAGCCTCTCATCTGAGCACAGATAATGATGACTCCTCTCGTTCCCTAGCAGTGCATTGATCAGCTGTTTTTTCTGCATGTGATGAGAAGTTTTTTTGTCCCACCGTGCAAAGCTCATGTTTCTGTGAACCATCTACTCTCAACACATACAATAAAGGTGATCTCTTCTACCTCACTATTGTCTTTGGAGAATTTATGAAAAAGATTGATAACATAATTAAAAATGGCTTCCCTCTTCTGGTCTTCCTTCATCTTCTCTAATTACTTTTTTGATTACCGTGTGCCGCGCAGACAGACGGGAGACTCATTGTGCAGAAGCTAACGGACTTTGATTAGCATTTTATCATAAAAGCCGCCATTGATTGCGGTCATTACAGTGGCCTTGGCCTGCTCCATGACCTATTGTTTTAACAAGCCTAAATCAAAGTGTTTTCAATTTCCTTAGCTGCACCATAAATAGAGCTGCCCCCTAAAGCTACTGCAGAGTTGGACAATAGGACATCTACAGCATTCTTTTTACTTTTCAGTGAGAAGTTGCACATATAAACAAATTGTGGTGGCAGAGAAGTAATTTTTGTAAACTTTTGTAATCAAGGTATTTGTGTAATAGCCTCAAAAATTAAATTTTTCCCATCTGCATAGTACCCAGTGGAAGAAGACATTAGTTCAGGTATTTTTTTGCTACATCCGTAGCAGACATGTTCCTCCAGGGCTACCGTCCTACTTTCTTTTCGAAAGCAGGACAATCTGGTTCCTCACTCGGATCGAAGAATTGCTCTCCGGTCAATTTGGAACTGGCCTCATAGCAGCGTTTATCTGCGACGCATCTTACAAATATGTAAGCAAAGCGAATTTAATAACTTCTCTCAACTGCTCACAATACAGCATATTCTGTTGTTTTATGGCAAACCTGTCAAGAATCCACCATGTTTGTTTAGAATACAGGTCAGCGGTGCACTGCTTACATCCTGCCCTTCGTTTCTCTGATTGGTTACTCACCTGTGATTGTTCCGCCCATAGAAATGAATCTTACACAAAGGGACACCAGACTAACTTCTTTGTATAGAAAAAGAAAATGTTTGTTTGGCCAGCCAGGCTGATTGTAGCTGTTCACAGGCTATCGAACGGATAGATATAGGAAGTGGAATTATAATCTATCATGTCACCGCATGTACAGTCTTAGATTGATCATTTGTCCCTTTACTGACTCCTTGTGGCTGGAGTTAGTATCTTTGTGGCAGTGCCAGCTAGATATTCTTATCATTCCTTTACAAAATCCTGGATCCAGATGTTTTTTTTTTTTTTTTTTTTTTTTTTTTTTTTGAGCTAAACTAAAAATAATATTCTTTCTTGGCCCATTAATGACCTTTCCTGAAAATGTTATAAAAATCTGACCGTTATTTTGAACTGACAAACCAACCAACCTCATTTGTGGCTATAATACTTAACACCATATGAACTCTAGTGGTAGTAGTCTAGCGTTATACCAGCTTTTTTAGGTCTGCTAATATAATATTGATTACTGAATGATTGCTTGTTAAATGTAATAGCCTGGCACATGCAATAGTAAAGTGCTGTGATGACAAAAGATTAGCAGTAAATTGATCAGCCCTAATTCTGTTTTAAAAGTAGTTGTGTAGTTTTAAATCCGTCGTGTGCTCTGGCTTCTGAGTCGTGTCCTTTGTAATTCATGGCGCCTTCTGGACCACCCTCGACACACTCTGCCTCGCTCCCGCCCCAAATAACAAATGTATTTGCAGAGAGCCAGGGCCATCTGTCCTGCAGTTGGTGGAGACATTTAAGACTCTTCATCTCCATCATGTAACAGAGACTTAGCCAAGGAAGGCATTAGTGCTCTTTTCAGTCTGGGATAAGAGCAGCAATACTGCCACCATTACTGCTACTACTACTTCTATCATGTAACAGAGACTAAAGGCATTACTGCTCTGACAAAAGAGCAATCCATTAAACACAAAGGCAGACTGACTGCTATTACTGCTGCTTCTAATACTACTACATCAGCTACTACTACTACTACTACTACTACTACTACTACTGCTACTACTACTACTACTACTACTGCTAACTACTATGTCTACTACTACTGCTACCACTATCACTGCTGCTACTACTATGACTTCTACTCAAAAAATACAAAAAAATAGCTATCCTTTAAAATGTTTTTAACTAAAGGTGCGTTTTAGAAAATGCTCCCAGAAGGTACTTTTATGTTAGGCATTCATGTGAATTTATTTTGGTCAATTAGTTGCATGGCCTCTTTGCATCAACAAAGCTGGTTTAATGTATCACTTGATAACTTTTATTTTCAATTTTATTTAAGATAGCAAAGATGATTTTTAGATAGCCATATATTTTACCACTATCTTTTCTAAATTTTTATCACCTAATTAATGTAAAGTCACTTGTTTGTTCCCCCACATATCCTTTGGTCGATTTCGGTCAATTGATCGCTGTATTGGGCATAACTTTGGTCGACTAACAATTTCTTTGGATGACTACAGCCTTAATAGCCAGATAGTCTTAGCACTGACACAGAGACATGCACTGACAGACAACCATTCAGTCTCACGTTCATTCTTTATGGGACATTTACAGTCCGGTGGGAAGACATGCAGCAGCCTCCACTCTTCTTCCTTCCACCTCTGAACAATTCAAGTGACTGTATTCAAGGCCTTTTGCTGAGGTTACATTTTGATATAAAGCCATAAGCGCATCCTACACATCTGAATGCTCGAGTTGTGATGATGCCAACATTTACATTGTGCTGATCTGCTGGACTCTCGGGGCTGACGCTGCTAGTTTGAGTTACGATCCAGAGGTCAAAAGGTCAATCACGGCAGCCTGCGTTCATGTATCAAGACTAACTTATTTTGTCCTGAGGTGACCCCTGCCTTAAGTACCCACTAATGCTTACCTGGTATGATAAAATCGCCTTTCTCTGCACTGCACGTTTCAACCTTCGCTGTCCTCTCCTGCGGCCATATTCCCAAACACTGCAATGAGGCTAATTGGGATGTTCCATGGAAGACGACGATGATGAGGCTATAATCCATTTCAAAGGCCTCTGAGGGACAAGAGAGAAGCAGAGATTTTCATTTTTGTATCAGAGAGGGCTAAACTATGAATAATGGCTTGCTAACAATTGTTACTGTGGCATTACCTGAGAGACTGGTCAAAAACAAATGTGTAAGAAATCTGTACTCAAGTAAAAGTACTCACATGTCAAAATAATATTCTCAAGTTGAAGTAAAAGTAAAGTATTAGCAAAAAATAGAAACAGAAAGTCTTTACCACTACTGCCACTGCATCTACTAATACTGCTGCTACAATGATTACGATGTCTGCGCCTTCTACTACTACTTTCACTACAATGGCTACTGCTTCTACCAAAACTACTTCTATTTTACAAAAACTTTTAGTGCAATAAACCTAATACAGCTTGTGCTCCTGCTGCTGTACTACTGTACTACAAATCTACTCTTACTTCTGCTGTTTCTACTACTACTAGTAGTACTATTAATACTCCTCATACTACTACTGAAATAAAGTGGATGCCGTTATGGACAACATTTCCCACCCTCTTCACGGTGTCACATGGACTTGGCATGTGCAGTATAGTCTATGTGCTTTACATTGTGTTTTTAATTGTCTCTATTTTTTTATATTGACTATTAATTCATTTGTTCATTCTGTTGTGTGTTTGAACTGGATGTAAGGGCTACAGGACACAAATGAATAATCAAACTGTCTGTCTACTGCTACTATCAATACTACTCCTTCCACTGTTGCTACTACTACAAAGTACGACTACTGCAACTACTAGTACTACCAGGGCTTGACATTACCACTAGCCAACCAGCCAAATGTGGATAGATTTCTATTTTGGCCAGTTACATAGTGGTTAGTCTCACTAACCACTTTGTCTGGTTGGATTATTATTATAATTTAAAAAAAAAATTGAACCATTTAGACCTGACTTTCTGCTGCTATGCTTAAATATTCCCATAATTTAAAACGTATAGTAAATCATGAAAGGAGAGAAAAATTAAGCTCATTTTAAGGTCTTAACTGAAAACATGTAAACAACAAGCAAACAAAAATACAGCAAAAGCAAATATATATATATGATTTTCAGATTTTTTTTCTTTTTTATGATGATAAATTGCTGTTTTATTTCATTTTTAAAAGAAATGTTTATTAGTATTACTATTATTATTATGGTCCTATATACAACACATGAATCAGCATTTTAACATATCAACTATGTCTAGCAAAAAACATAAATGGCTAGTAACCTTTAAAGAACATTATCAAAATGGCCAGTGAGCAAAAAAGTTAATGTCAAGCTCTGAGTACTACTACTACTACTACACCTTCTAGCATGCTCCCCACTTTACTAGAGAGAGAGCTACTTAGACATGAAATACATCTCATCAAAGTCAAGCTATTTATTTTTCCTCAAGTAACTATACGTTTTACAATGTGTACTGAGAAAGTATGTACTTCAATACAAAGGAATAGAATACTGTAGTCTACAGTATGTGGAACTCTGCTGCAAATAACTATAGAACAGGTGTTCAGCTATTTACACCTCACATAATAACACACAGTATAGCCTTAAGGTGCGAAAACAGTCCTCTAATATAAAAGGTGTCGTCCCTGTAGGAGGCAGAGGGGGCTATAGATAAACGTGCATTAAACAGATACAACTAGAGAGACTGTGATGAATAAAGCAACACAGTGTAACCTCTCAGGAGTTGCACCTGTCTGCAGAAGTACTAGTGCAAACACACATGGGACTTCGTACTTACTGTATATAAATATTACATGTTTGTTAAATGTTGTTACTTTTTCACAAGAAGAATGCCCTCTCACTTACAGGTGTTTAGTTAAATATCTGATTGTGCTCCTTGTATTACAGTGTTTTTTTCTGGCTTCCTCCCACAGTCCAAAGACATGCATGCATAAACAGGTATAGGCAGGGCCATTTCTAGCCACTATAGGGGCCCTATAGACATGAGGGATCAAGGGAGGGATCACCTTAAACCAAAAACATGGTAACAAGGGGCATTTGATCAAATTTTACTAAGCATTGACATAAACTCTCCTTTTAACTTGTATCCTGAATTGTGACCTTGTGGCAGACAGGTGTATGTATGTGGGACAATATAAGAAAGGGGGGTCTTGGAGTCCTCTGAACAAAACATATGATTTTCTGTTTTCTGGTGCATTTTTGATACAATATTTTAGTCTGGCTACAATTTATGGTTTGATTTCTCCCCAGATAGGGCTCTTTTAGGAGAATTACAAGGCAGCATCACTTCAGTCATTTGTTTTCCGATGCTGAAACAACTTGTTTACAATTGTACAGGTAAATGACCATCCTTGGGGGCCCCCTTCTGCTCTGGGCCCCAGGCAATTGCCTACCTTGCCTACCCTATTGGGAGGGCTCTGGGTATAGGTGAATTGTCGATCCTAAATTTCCCATAGTGGATGAATGTGAGAGTGAATGGCTGTCTGTCAGAGTGCAGATTTAAGCAGTTTTCTACATGATTAAAGCTTTCACAAGACTAAATATTTCAGCAGACCTTTACTAAGCCTCAGCGTTATAGCCTGATGATAGACAGTCTTGCAAATGTCTTGTTTAGCCTTATTTTTTTATGCTGTCTAGTCTCTATAGATAGACAATGAATGGTCCCTCTTCTTAACATGAGAGAACATTAAGCAGATGAAAAAAATGATATATAAAACAGAGAATTCATTGTCCACTTATTTAGTACAGCATAAAACATTTGTCTTTCCTCATGTCTCAGAAACAAACAAAAAAAGAGTTACAATAGCATACTGTTTTCATCCTAGGGCTTTCCCTTGTTTATAGTCACACAATAAATCATAAGATAATCATTAAAAGACAAGAAAGCCCAAGATTAGCATATCATTTTATAAAACAAAATTAGCAACATGTGTACAGCCAACAACCTAACTGTCTAAAATGGTGTTTGTTAGGCTATTTATAAGCGTTTTTTTTTTTATGTGAACTGGTTATAAAAGTTTACATATCTAAACTATACAGGCATGTAAAATATTGCAAAAAGAATAAAACGAAGTAATATAGTGAAAAAAGGTCAACTTTACCTCAAGTGGATGCCTTTATCAGAAGTTATAAAATTTAGCTGGGTCTATTTGGTGGAGTTCTAGCGGCGCTTAGCGGACACGCACGAGTATTGCGACTAAAATGAAAGAAACGGTGACAATAATTGAGCCATTAAATTTAACCTTTTGCCGTTCTAAAATTAATTTCACCTTGCTTTTATATTCACACATGTAAAGTGCAAGCACATGATAATTATTTTATTCTGACCTCCGCAGGTTATTAGGAATGAACTTTGACCCCCAGAGGCCTGATGGGAGCAGCGCGGAAATGTCACGTTACATGTAAAAGTGCGTGAGGGGTGGACGCTGACAGAATAACAAACATCCCCACAACACCGTAAGAAGAGCAATGTGTGCAGGGATCAGAGCATGCATAATTTAGAGAGGCCTATTGTTGAGTGAGATGACAGGGGATCTGAGAGCCTGCATGGTTTATATGCCACTTATGATCTATGGATAATAAATAGCTGGTTGGAAATGAAATGGCTTTGTATCTTGGCCTCCATCAGCATTGCTACTCTGCACCATCATCATTTTAATTCATCATAATTCCTAAGATGGCATCTCTATTTCTGTTAATCATTTATATTTTCAGACGTATTTATTTATAACTTAGCCAGTCATGTCTTTGGACTATAAATTTAGCACCTGTGCAGTGTTACTATGCATATTAATAATATCATTTCTATTGGTAGTGATTTCTAAACGAACACACCACCAGTATAGTGACATATAGCAGTGAAGGTTTCTACACATGTGGCGCTAGGGCCCTGAAAAAACAGTGTGTTGTCTATGAATAAACCTTATGAAATAGATACATAGTTAATTGATTTAAATAATGTCCTAAACCTTCATACAAAAAAAGAGAAAAGAATGTGCTTAGCCACAAGCAGAGCTCAGTTTGTCTGGCAAATGATAATGTTAATAATTGATTTGATTTATAGTGCCCTTTTCATGCATCTCAGGCTTCTCAAAGTACTTTACATTATTCCATTATCTCTTCACTCCTCAGACACACTCGGTGCCCTGGGGCAGACTGACAGAGACGTGCCTGCTATTCTGCACCCACCACAAACACATTTATACAGGCAAGGTAAGTGAAGTGTCTTGCCCAAGGACACAACAATATGAACTGGGAAGAATGGGATTTGAACCGCCAACCTTCCAGTTATAGGACAACTGCTCCAGCTCCTGAGCCACTGTCACCCAAATGTAAGAACAATCTTGGTTACTGGGAAATTAAATTAAATTTTCCAAGCTAGGTAAGTGTTCTGTTTGGTTTATGCTGTGTTCCTTAATGTGCTGCTCAAATAATAATATGGGTTACTCAGAGCTTTGACAGAATTACACTGAAAATAAGAATTTAAATAAAGGTTAAATGAAAAATGAAAATTACATTACTGTTGTACGTAGCTTGATTTTGTTAAATTATTGTAAACAGACAAGATAGCAACAGTTCATAGCCATCAGGTGGCTACAGCTGAGAAAATGGCCAAATGTAACAATGGTAAAATGATGGATAAAATCAATTAACAGAGTAAAATGCCAAATCACAAGATGGCAATCAAAATGGATATGGCATCATTAGAGGTCATTATGTTATTAACTTGTAGCTTACTTAGGGAGACCAATGATGACCATATGTCCCTTTTTAATGGGGACGTTCCACATTGGCCACCTGTCCCATGTCCCAACAAATATCTGTAAAAACACTAATATTTCCCAGTTTCAAACTCACCCAGCTGTCCCCATTTAAACCGAAACAAAATGCATGTATCTAAAAATATTTGCACCTCAATTGATTTAACATGTCATTGTTTTTATTAATAAACTACCATAGCTTCAGAATTTCATGAAGTAAATCACAGGGTTTTATTAAGCTTTTTGTAACTTGGTAAGTTTAAATGCACCATTATTTTAAAAAACAAATCTGTGTCCCAGTTTTTAGATCTAGAAATATTCATCCTAAGCTTACTTGCAAAACTTTTTTTTTTACTGAAACAGGCAAATCTGTATTTTAGGTGGCCTGTTAGAGCACAATACAACATAAAATAATCCGTTAACTTGTGCAGGAATACATGAGAAATCTCCCTCAGTTGTTAAACTCGTGCAGATGAAGTCAGTCCATGTTTGTTGTTGTTGAGGAGGTGGGGGCTTCATGCGGACCACCTCCCGCGCTGCATGTTGGGATATGTAGCGCTCTTGTTTACAGCACAGCACAGTGGAGTACAGATCTATAGGTTAGTGAAGATTTTTAACACTTACTGGGGTCGAGTCTCCTGAAGATTGTTATATTTTAGTGAGTTACAGTGAGTGTTTGGAGCGGGGCGGGCTGTTGTCGCTAAAGCTGCTCGGTTAACTCTTTGAGGGACTCCTGTGATTTTTGCAGTGTCACTGACACAGTCTGAGAGTCTCTGCTCTGGCTAAGCTCAGGTTGGTTCACAAACTCCTGTGGTGTTAAAGCAAGGAGGTTTTATGCGATGACATTAGTTTGTTTTGTTGGTAATCAGTTAGCTATAGCCTAAAGTGCTAAAGCTCATAGCCTTACTATAACTTTGCAAGCAGTGAAGTGACAGCTGACAACTATTTTGCAATGCCATGTGATGTTGACAGTGTCATGTAATACTCTGTTAGTTGAAAAAGTCTACTAAATATATTCTTTATTGTCCACTTTAGTCTTCATTACACTCTTACATTACAATGTTTATCTGCACTTAAATCCCCTTTTCTGTGCTGTTACTGCCAAGTCACTATTTAAATGCAATTACTATTAATTATTCATTCATTAATATTCAGCAATAATAATCAATAATGTTTGACCAAATTCTTGCCTTCTCACAATGAGAACCCACTGTCCTGTTACTGAGTGCACTGAACTTTAGTATAGAATAATATTAGTAAGTTATAAAAAAAGTTTAGTGCAAAGTAATATATAGATTGATATTGTTAAAATGAATATGCTTATATTTGGTAATAATACCTCCCATGGTAATGGAGATACTGCATACTCTTTGATTGAACAAGCATATAGCCAGAGGTAAACATATTACTATATTAATGTTTTTGTTTCATCATTGCCTTCATTCTTTACCAGTGCCCTTTTAGACCTGCAGAAGTTTTATCACTGACGAGCTGAATGTAAGTCACTTCTTTTTGAACCATTTTCTTAATGTGTTGTTTTCATTAATGCATATACATAATAAATGTTTTATGTGATTGTGTTTGCAATATTCCAAACATGATGTAATTCTACTTCACACTTGTGTAATAATGCAGTGTTGTTATCTGCAAACTACATTTCACTGTCACACAACATTGTTTTTTGCAACTAGGACTGTTTGTTCATAACCAGAGATAGTCTTTATGCCCTCTGTCTCCCACAGGAATAAATCAGCTGCAAAACAACTCATCGAGCGATACTTTCGTCAGTTAACTGACGGCTGTGGAAATGGCACATGCACTAATGAGTTCTGCGCCTCGTCTCCTAATTTCAAACCTTTGGATAAAAATGCAGCCGCTGTCAAAGCCCTGGAGCTCTTTAAGAATAATGCCAAACTCTGTGATCTTCACATTTCCAAAAAGGGGCCGCCCTCCGCAGCCTCAGGTGTGGACAGACAGATGAGTACTGAAAGTCGCAGAGATAACTTTGCAGGTAAAACATATTTCTTTACGCTGCCAACTCCCACCTAAAACAAGACTATTGTTTTTATTTTACTTTAAATAACAAAACTAAATAATTCAAGCTCTCCCCAAACTGCGAAGGACCTTTGTGATTTCTTTTTTTTTTTCAAATAAAATACTGTTCAACTTTTATTTTATGTTCTTTTCAGCTATTCACCATCTGACAGAGAACAATTTGTGCATGATGCTGAGTTTCTGCGAGGAGGAGCGAGACTATTCTACTGCTGCTCAAGTCATTGCCCGAGTTTTCTCAAATACTGAAGGCCTTATGAAGAGTTTTAGAAAAGATGAACCCAAAACCGACAATCAGCAGTCTCAAACAAGTGACCCAAAGAAGCCGGATGAGTCAGAAATAGGTGCTGCTTCTGTACCAAACCAAGATGCTAGTGAAATCCGGGACTTGTATGAAATCAATGTAGATATTAATGCAGTCAGGAGGGTCTATGAGAAGATCCTAGTTATTGACGAGATACAGGCCGCTCTTGTGGACGCCCTTATTTTCCTGACTCCAAATCTAGAGTTAGATCTAGAGTATCTCGACGTGTATGAAAGCAATCCCGATTACCTTAATATTTTTGTCATTGTAATGGAAAATACAAACCTCCATAGCCCAGAGTACCTTGAAGTAGCATTGCCGCAGTTTTGCAAAGCTATGAGTAAACTTCCAGACGATGCACAAGCCAAGTTAGCCAAGATCTGGTCAAAATATGATCTTCGCCACATCCGTCGCATGATGGAGACCTTCCAACAACTCATTACTTTCACTGTCGTCAGCAACGAATACGGCGCAGACAATTTAGTGAATGATGATGAGACTGTGGTGGCTGCGGCTAAGTGCCTAAAAGTCGTTTTCTATGCTAGCATTTTAGGTGGGGAGGTAGACGTGGGGCATAATGAGGAGGAAGAGGAGGATTTAGAATCGGAAGAGCTATCATTGCATGAGTTAATGGGAGAGGAGCGCATTTATAGGAAGGGACCCAGAGTGGACCCTTTGGAGTCCGAACTAGGCGTCAGAGCTATAGACAGCAGAAAGCCGCTCCTCCCGTTCGAGGAGTTCATCAATGATTCGCTCAATGACGTTTTGGAGATGGACAAAGACTTCACCTTCTTCAAAGTGGACGGGGAAAGTAAGTTCTCGTTCCAGACATGCCCCTTTATTCTCAACGCTGTCACCAAGAATCAAGGGCTGTACTACGACAACAGGATCACAATGTATGGAGAGAGGCGGCTCACTGCCTTCTACAGCATGATGCAAGGACGAGAACCCACTCCTTTTCTGGAGCTAAAAGTGCGAAGGGATCACATTATCGATGATGCATTGATCCGGGTGAGTCCCGATGGGTAATCATATCGTTTTGAGGAAAAATACTATAAAGTAATGCTGAGTTTTTTTAGTATAAATGTTTCTGTTTTACAGTTGGAGATAATAGCCATGGAGAATCCGTCCGACCTGAAGAAGCAGTTGGTGGTGGAGTTCGAGGGGGAGCAAGGCGTAGACGAGGGAGGCATTTCCAAAGAGTTTTTTCAGTTGTTTTTGGAGGAGATTTTTAACCCTGACATAGGTGAGGCACAGATTAGATTATGCATACTAGAAATATATATGCTTTACACAATACATTTCACATAATTTAAAGTTTGTGGTTGTTGTTTTTGTTATTAAAATTCAGTGAGTCTACTTTTGAATAGGAAATTTATTCCCTACAGCAGGAAGCTGTCAACCCACACACAGTTTGGAGAAGCAGACAACAGCGCTCCCACACAGACTAAACCATGTACTGCTGTAAATGGGGCTTGCAGAAATTTGACTTTACTCTCTTGAGCAAACAATTCTTGAAATTTTCTTCCATCATGAAGCTTAAAAGTTAACCTGAGCTAATTTGTCACCACCAATTGTTATATGTTTTTGAGCTTTTAACCATGTTGTAATGTTGTTTGCACCTCAGAAACATACCTGGAGTAGTATTTTGTTTCATTCACGTTTGTTTGTGTAATCCTGTATAGCGCTGCTGTCTCTTTCTCAAGAGCTGAAAGTGCTCGGTCTCACGGCTTTTGCGCGTTTCTAAAGCTCATACAACGTCATCGGGCTCGCTCTTATAATTTCAGCGTTCAAATTGCTGTAACTACGAAGCAGTCAGCTCAGTTATCTATCTGTTAGCGTCATGCTGCTAATAGCTGTACTAAATAGCCATTTTAAGCTCTGTCCAGTCCCCACTGTTGCCAGCAGGGGGCGACAGACACCTCATCCAAGCGTTCTCTGCAAAGTCAAAGTAACAGCTCCCAAACAGAAGATGTTGCTTGGTCAGCCATGATTTTAGCAACCATTAGCAACCATATGCAACACAAATCCAAACTGGAGATGTGTTGAAATGTATACATTAGCTGTCATAGATCCACTTTTACAAAATACTGTCCCTTTAATCCAAATCTACAGGCATGTTCACCTACGATGAGGACACAAAGCTGTTTTGGTTCAGCCCGTCCTCCCTGGAGAACGATGCTCAGTTCACTCTCATTGGGCTTGTCCTGGGCCTGGCCATTTACAACAACTGCATCCTGGACGTCCACTTTCCTATGGTGGTCTACAGGAAGCTCATGGGGAAGAAGGGAACCTACTCGGACCTGGGAGACCTAAATCCAGTAACTACAATATCTCTATATACCACCTAATTTTGTCCGCTGTGAACATTAACTACTATTACTATTCTTGTCTAACATTTCACCTGTTTTGTCCTGTGCAGATTTTGTACAAGAGTCTGAAGGATTTGCTTGAGTACACTGGCAGTGTGAAGGACGACTTGACGCTCACCTTCCAGATCTCTCAAACTGATCTATATGGGAACCCAATACTGTATGACCTCAAGGAAAAGGGAGACCAGATACCAGTTACTAAGGAAAACAGAGAGGTAATGTAATTTTGTAATGGATGCTGTAGCTTTAATTAT
Source organism: Bostrychus sinensis (assembly GCA_020698575.1). NCBI lineage: Eukaryota > Metazoa > Chordata > Actinopteri > Gobiiformes > Eleotridae > Bostrychus > Bostrychus sinensis. The sequence continues at coordinate 26,120,249 of CM036246.1, forward strand.
TATGTATTAAGGTTTTTTTATGCTTTTTTAAAATCTCTATAGGAATTTGTGGAGCTATATGCGGATTATATCCTGAACAAAAGTGTGGAGAGCCAATTTAAAGCTTTCAAAAAAGGGTTTCTTATGGTCACCAGAGAGTCTCCTCTGAAGTATCTGTACAGACCTGAGGAGGTAGAGCTCCTCATCTGTGGATTCAGGGTAAGGAAGCCCCTCTCCAGCATTTAGATTTGTTTTTGTTATCAGGCATCTTTCTCACAGCACAATACATTTGCTTGTGTATTAACAGAAACTTGACTTTTACGCACTTGAAAAGACGACTGATTATGACGGAGGTTATAATAAGGACAGTCAAATTATAAAGTAAGTTGTGTTAACCTAAATACGTGTGCATGCATAATGTATGTACTGAAAGTCATATTGTGAAATGTATCTCTTATGTTCTGCAAATAGAGATTTCTGGGAGATAATTCACTCATTTAGTGAAGAGCAAAAGAAGCAGTTTCTTCAGTTCACTACAGGAACAGACCGAGCACCAGTTGGTGGACTTGGAAAATTAAAAATGATCATCGCCAGAAATGGACCTGACACAGACAGGTACGATGCAGTGAGATGGAGGAAGCCTTGATTTCTTTAGACTAGTTGAGGAGTTGAACAACACAGACCAAGTTAGGTTCATAGAGCAAGTAAACACAGAATCTGACTAAAACACTGATTATTTTCTTTAGTTTTGGACCAACCCTGCCTCTTCAAACCTGAGTCTGATAGTTATTGTGATTTCCTTTGTATTGTTGTTGCAGATTACCGACTTCACACACCTGCTTTAATGCACTGCTGCTCCCAGAATACTCCTCCAAAGAGAAACTGAAGGAAAGACTTTTCAAGGCCATCACCTACGCCAAAGGGTTTGGCATGCTGTGAGAAAATGCTCACACATTGACTATAAACACAAACGGGAAACACCATACCCATAATGCAGTAACAATAGTGCCTAATGAAACTCTCAAGTCTCACTGTGATATTGGCCTTTCACCAAGTGGCCATTTTCAGTATTACACATCTACTCCACCAGTTTACCAAAGATTCAATTCTTCACCTACTTTTAATGTCCTTTGTGTTTGTTTTTAGTAGCATGACATATTTGAAACTGTGAAGGTGCACTTAACGTTTTTATTTTAGTGAACATCCATATAGTATTTATTGTTTAAAATTATTTTGTCACTCCTGTGTGCTGTTGAACAGTTACCATGCTGTTCACACTGGCGCTCTGTGGTGTGGTGCTAATCATAAAATAGCTGCTGTGACTTTAAGAGAAGCTTAGATCAGTGGTTCTGCAAAATACCACCTCTGAAGTTGTTTGGCTTTTCCAAAATACCACTTTTAAATGAACAAAATGATCCTATATTAGGTCTAACCCAGATCTAAACCAATGCATTAGCAAATAATGACAAAACACTATACCAAGGCTACACTAGGATTTAATTAGGACAAAGACAGGACTAATCCAGGACAAATCCAAGTCTAAAACAGGTCTAGCCCAGAACTAAACCAGGACTTCATAAGGGCAGAGCTAAGACAAAAATAAAACTAGATCTAAGTTAAACAAAATCAGGATTTGAACTGCAAGACTTGTGAGTATGTGTACGTTTGAGAACCATTGGCATAGCTTATTGCATTATCATCAGAAAACCTAAGGAGACAGTATGCAGGATTGTAGTATACATCCTCACATCACCATACTTTTTCTTTTTGGTTTTGTTTGCTTTAATGTGTTGATATTTTGCATGTGTGGTCACCATTTTGTAGTACTCTTTACACATACAGTGTTCATTTAGTCAAATATCTCAGGAACATAAAAATGCGCAGATAATGTGAAGATATTGCTAACAGCATGAGTACGATTTTGAAACCAAAGTCATTTATGTGGATGGGATGGCATTACTTTTGATCGTATTGATTTTTTTTTTTTCAACTGAAGGTGTGTAGCTGCACAAAATGTACTGTTTTAACATTACACTTGCACATCACTTTTATGATTTTTATTATTATTTACAACATTGCATATTTTCAACTCATCACATGCTGACACAGAAACATAGATGCACTCTGAAGTTGCAGATTGATGCATGTACAATCTTGAAAAAGTCAATATTTTTGTGCCAAAACTAAGCACATCTACTGTATGTCTATAAAAAGCATTTCTGTGTCTCTTTCAAACTCTTTCAGGACATGAACCGACTGCCTTAAGTAACATACAAATATACACTGCATACACTGTACACAATTTGACACATGATAACAATTGTACAAATTAAAACATTCAAAAATAAAAGTCTTTGCCCTTTTATTGTACTTTTTTGTCCTTGTCAGCCACCACCTCGGACAGATCCTCGGGTTTTATTGCCTTGACTTTGGCCTCCATCTCGGTGACTCTCTGCTTCATCCTGGTCTGTGTGGACGTGAACTCTGCCATCAGCTGGGCAAACTTGGTCTGCATTGTGTCTAAGTTACTCTGCAGTCTCACTATCTTCTCCTCCAGATCTTTAGGGTCGGCTCCAGCATTAGCGACCGCCTCATCGATCAGGTTATCTTTCATCAGAATAGCTTTACCCTTTTCTTCCAAGGCCTTTTTAGCATCTGGGTACTCAGTCAGAGCCTCCATAAGATCATCTTTAGATAGAGCGAAGAGATCGGAGTAGCCCACACTTCTGATGTTTGCTGTTCGTCTATTCCCGGCTTTACTGCCTTTGATTCCTAGAATACTGATTTCCCCAAAGTACGCGCCATCACTAAGCACTACAAATTGCGTCACGCCATCGTCAGCCACCACAGCAAGCTTTCCTTCTTTTATGATGTACATCTCTCTACCAATATCTCCTTTCTTGCAAATATAATCTCCCGGACTGAACACTTGCGGTTGCAGCTTCAGCACCAATTCAATCAGCAACCCCGCTTCACAATCCTGGAAAATACGCACTTTTTTGAGAGTGTCCAAATGCACATTGATGGCAATTTCAGCTTTGAGTTTGTCAGGGAGGAATTTCAACACTTCCTTCTCGTCGCACGTCTTCTTCTCTGTCCACAGGTAATCGAACCACTTGATGACCCTGGCCTCTAAGTCTTTGGTGACCTTTCGAAACTGCATGTACTGCTTTATGGAGTCGATCTTTGCTTGAAATTCAGCACGAGAGGCGTTCATGTTGGAGAATCATAGCACCTACGTTACCGACGATACTAGCGAAAATCAGCACTCCGGTGAGAAAGTCGGCAATGACGAACAGAAACTCGACGTCCCTGACTGGAGCAGGGGTCTCTCCGATGGTGGTGAGGGTCAGAGTGGACCAGTATAGAGAGTAAATGTATTTCCTGGCCAAGCGGCCGTGCTCTGGGTGGCTAATGTTTGGATACACCCAAGTGTCAGTACCAAAGCCAATAGTTTTTGAAATGGCAAAGAACATGCATGCGTTCCAGTGGATAATTACAAGGATGTAAAGCACGAGATTACTGATTCGAAACATGTTGGGATAGCTGGTTCTGGTCTCAGTCCGCTCGAAGAATTCAAAAAGCCTGGCCATTTTACAAAGGCGGTTAAATCTAAACTCTGGGTTGTTATATCCAAACTTAAAAAACAGTAGATCTGTTGGTATCATTGAGATCATGTCGTATTTGAACTGAGGTGTGGTTCTGTATTTAGCCCTCAGTTTCGTGGCATCTTTCACCAACAGGCCTTGCTCCAGGTAACCTGTGGAGCAGATTAGATAAGATTAGACACCCAACACATTAATGTACAAATAAATTAAAATGACCCACTTCAGAGCTTGCTTTTCATTCTGTCTTAAATTTTTAGAAATGTGTGGCCAGTTGAATGTGTCTTTTTTTTCTGAAGCTATATAAGACCAGTTCTCACTTTACCAGTTCACAAACTACAACACTGTGAAAGTCAATTTGTGTCAATTTTTATAAGTAATAACTGTCTTTAAATTTACTATTATAGATTAAATAAAATGTAACTGTCTACTGGTACTTTCCTATACTTAGAATTATTATTACTATTAATTATTACTTCACTCTCTTAGATGATTATCAGTACAAAAACTCACTATCATCCATTTATATGGAAGTTGAAAATTTTGAATTATTGGCTTAGTCCAGGGGTCTGCAACTTTCTGGGTCCAAAGAGTTAATTGTCGCCAAACAAACACAACAAAACTTGCATCTGTAAAGAGCTGCAAGTAATTTTAATGCACAAAAGCTGCTTAGCCTTTAACTGAAATATTGCCTTTGTATGGTCATTAATTATTGCAAACTAACAAAGAACTGTGTTAAATACTCTGATCTGCACTGATTATCTTTAATGAATCACTAACCAGCAGTGTAAATTACAGGAGCCACTCTGGGAACTGTAGCTACATCTAATAACTATTTCTTAGTGCTGTTTATTTAACTTATGTGTGTTGCACTGCGTGACCAATAAAGTCTACAAATAGCTGTTTATTATACATCTATAGCATATTCTGGAAAACAGAGAGAAAGTTTTATTTTAAATAGACAAGATGATCTAGGTGCATGTTTTGTCTATGTATTCCTTTTTATTGACTTTACATAACCAGAGGTCAGATGTCCAAAGAGACGCAGGAGCAGGGCTAAAGTACCACAGGTGGCTCTAAAAGCATAGGTTGCAGACCCCTGGCTTAATCCAATAATATAATAATAGTTTTAAAATGAATGTTAACATCTTAGTCTAGTTAAATGGCAGTACCTCAGTTTTCTTTAAGTCACAGACTGCATTGTTACAACAGCTTAGTTGAACTTAGACCAGACCTGAAGCTTTTTTTTTTTTTTAAACACAGGTTATTAGCCTGACGTCCTATGAATGGTCAAAGACAGAAGTGCTGTAAGATGGCTTAACTGAGATCATGACTGTACAAGTAAACTTTGTAACTGGCATTAGATGTTTCACAATGTCAGCCAAGGCTAACACACATTCACATCTCCATAAGTATGTGAATACTTTTGAATACATGCAATCCAGACCAAAATCATCTTCACAATTGAACTCTCAATTCAAATTTAACCTATTTAGACCTTGCATTAACAGACAATGAATCTATCACCCTATCTGGATTTTAATGCCAGGCCTGAAGGACAGCAAACAACATATCCATCTCCAAAGGTGCTGACCTGTTCTCGACCTGACAAATGAATCTGTGTAGTAGATAAAGTCTGAGGTGTAGTCCAGGAATATCCACAACTTTGTGTAGGAGTTTTGTAGTTCATTAAAACACGCTCTGGAAACACAAAAATAAGACAAAATCGGTGTTAGATATTCTCATCTGAGTCAAGAATAAATTAGAGACTAACTCATTTTACCTTGTTACAATCATAATTAGGTTATAAAATACTGGCGCTGCGATGACAGTCAGCCATCTGTAATACAGGTCTGTGGCTGGATCCATAATCCAGATTTCTTTCCTAGAAGCAACATTAGCATCAACTCACATTCAAATATAAAACATTAAAAAACATATCTTCTCCTACAAAGTATATTTGATTAGTAGGATGTATGTATTCAGCTTCTGTCTCTGGTCATACTTACGGTGGTTCCTCTTTCTTTTTATCATCCTTCTTATCATCCTTCTTGTCGTCTTTCTTTTCATCCTTTTTCTCGTCTTTTTTCTCGTCTTTTTTCTCATCTTTTTTCTCATCTTTTTTGTCCTCTTCTTTCTTTTCGTCTTTTTTCTCTTCTTCCTTTTTCTCGTCTTTTTTAATCTCCTCTTTTTTGTCCTCCTTTTTGCTAAGAGTCACAAGCTTTATTTAATTTTCATGTTTTGGGGGCAGTGGGATGGAGAGAGAGCTACTGGACGACTAGCCCAAAAGGATCTACTTTAGGCTCTGTTGTGCAATGCAGGTCACACATTGTCCAGCAGATGGCAATGTTAGATAGGTTTTGTTTCTGCATGCAGTGTATTTTATTTTATGTTTCCAAACAAAAGAAGATGTATTTTTGGTATTATAATTAAATATTTTAACATGTGATACCTGCATTATGTTGCAGCAAAACCAAGCAAAGGGTCAGTGGAGGATTTGAGATTGAGGAAAGTTAGGGAATAACAGGTTTTAAGGAAACTGGTACGACAGTAGCTACCATAATTCAATTACTACTTTCTACTGTTAATGTACTTGGTTAAGTCTATTGAATCTCTCAGTACTGTTCTATGTTCACAAATCTGCACACACTTACTCATCTGTGTTGTTGCAGTTGTTCATGTTGTAAGTAGCCAGTGGCCACTTGTTGGCATGACTTAAGGAGAAATAAAGGATTTCCATTAGAAAACTATTTATAATTAAAAGTGCTTATTTATCTATATTAGACATTCGTTATGTTGTTCTCTTGTGGTAATGCCTTGGTAACCTTGAAATCTGTATTGTAGTAAAAATATAGATATAGATATATAATAATAATACAGATATATTGGCCATTGCACTGGTTGATATCACGAGTATTGAGTCCATCACATAAGTGAGTTTCCTTTGAACACAGCTTTTATCTGCATAGTCACTTTTTAGCTCTCATCAGCTCATATGAATAATATATCAATTTTATATAGCTCTTTTCACACAACTCAAAGTCGCTTTACAATTTTTTTTGATCTATTATTCATTCACTCCTCAGTCACACTCGGTGGTGGTAGGCCTGATGGAAGCATGGCTGCCAATCTGCGCCAACGGCCCCTCTGACCACCACCAAACACAACCACACAGGCAAGGTGGGTGAAGTGTCTTGCCCAGGGACACAACGACAGCAGGCGCTTCAGATGGGATTCGAACCTGCTACCCTCTGGTTGCTGGGCGAATGCTTAACCCACTGCGCCACCATCGCCCCAAGTGCAATTGTTTTTAGTAGTTTTCATACTCTGATTATTGTGTTGTCTCAAAACAATAATATAGGTTAAACTGCGTATCCTCCCATGCCCACCTGGTCACTATTTTATGTGTACTTCCGAGTGTCTACTTAGTACTCACTTCCTCTTGCGGATGGCGTCGCTGAGGCCCACAGACTGGGCGATGCTGTCTCGACTGGAGATGTCTTTGAGCTCTGGGCCCCTGAAGCGCTCCAGGAACGAGTCGTGCCTCTCCTCCTCTGAGTGCACTCTGTGGGTCACCCAGGTTCGCAGCATGAAGAAGAAGTAAGAGAGCCTACAGAGTCAGCGGGAGGCAAGACAGCAGAGAGTGACACCCGTCTAACACTACAGCACACAGCTCAGCACACCATTAAAAAGAACTCATATTATTAATGATAATGATGAGTTTACCTCGCCATTGCTCCTGCCCCTGTGAAGGAATTTCTGTGGGACTCTGTGGACAGTGCTCTGTCTGAGATGTCTTCACTGAAGGAATGAGCTCTAAAAGGGTTTGATAGAAGAAATGTGAAAAGATATAAAAATGGGAGCACTGCTTGTTTGGTGCTGTGTAAGAGATATGCCAAAATTATGGTTATTTATGTTTATTAAATGGGGAATTAAATATTTAGTTTTGTAAATAGTGTTTCCTGGTCAACAGTTGCTGACTATTTCAACTTGTACCTAAAGGTGAGCAGTGGCTTTGAGCTCTACCACTTTGTATTCATTTATTCTCTATTCTCTTAGTTTTTGAAACTTTAAAACCCAAAGAATGAAGTCAGGGAATTAACACACACACACACACTCACACACACACTCACACACACACCTGCTCTCTCCATTTTCAATGACAGCAAGCTCATCATCAGTTGAGTGGGTGGACAGCCTCGGTCTTGTGGAGAAGGACTTTTCACTGTGAATTTTTGCCATCTTTCTTCTGGCAGTGCTGTCCTGAAGCACAAAGGAACAAAGAGTCAGAGACTGTAAGATATCAGTGTAATACCTTGTATAAAGGCAGCTGGTAAACACAAAATATCAATTCAAAGTCTAGTTGTTTTCATAACAAACTGATGCTTTTTTGCCATTGTATTTGTCACTTGACTGTTTATTATTTATTCCTTGTTTTTGTGTTTACAGAACACTACTTCTGACTGTCTGCGAGTAGCTCCTATAAATACATGCTAATTATGTCCTTAACACTAAACAGGATCAGTGGCTTCACTCTGTCAACGATCAACTGCTTTTTAAAATAACTAAGCTATGGCTTATGTGTCCACTGCGGCTGCTATGTTCAGTCTTGTCTACACAGGTTAAGTCCATTAGAGCTCCACTTAAAGAACAGTACAACTGTGTGGCTGAGATAGACAGCACTGTTACTGCCCTCAGCCCTGCAAACAGTCAAGACAAGTCGACCATATGCAGATAAAGAAACTCTTAGCTCTGCCTACTCTTAGACTACTACATGAATCACTTATTTTTATTTTTAAATAAAAGTGTAAAAAACAAACAAACAAACAAAAAAAACATATGGCTTCTTTATTTAAAAAAAATAAAAAAAATAAAATTAATAAAATCAAAACTTCCTCAAACAAACAAAAAAACAGAGAAGCAAAAATGCAGAGGTAAGTAAGGTCTCGGTGATCTCTGGGAAACACCATTGCTTGTAACACGTGCACTTGTAGATTACTGCTAATACCAGGGAGTTAACCAGCCCCCACTTAATTAAATCACTCAGGCAGAATCACTGTGAAGCTCAGGGCTTCAGACTAAAAGTAAACCTATGTGTGTCTGTACCTTCACTGAGGTTACATCAGCTACAAACCAGTGCCAGAGATCTCCAGCTCACATTGGTTCTGCATTTTTCCTTTAGGGTTGCACAGTGGGGCGACAATTCATCAACACTGCACTACCAACACAACTACAACTACTCAGAACCAACTGACCTGTAATAACATTAAGGCACTCAGGTTTTAAATGCTGACACTTTACATGTCAAAATGAATGGCCATAGAGAGCTGGTGTGATCTATGTTAGTTGTAATTTAATGCTGTAACTCTGGTGTGATCAATGTTAGTCCAACTTAATCCTAAAATAGCTTATTTAAAAAAAAAAGTAAAATTTTTTCACTGTGATAATTGGGGCACTGAAAGATTGCAGGTCATATTAAGTTAGTTGAATATTAAACAGTTATCTTTGAGGAAAGGCATAATGTGTTTTTGTGTCTTGAGTATGTGAGTTATTCCAAAATAAACACATTTTCAATTTCATGTGAATACATCTGGGACACTCTGATCACCCTTTCCCACATATTTAGACGAGTCTGTGAGAGTACTAATAACAGTTTAAATTAGATTATTAAATTAGCAAGATTTTGGCATTTTTTATTTTCTCCTAATATATTATTTTAACTTTTCAACTTGTGGGTGCACTGTAACATTAAAAAAAAGGATTATTCTTCCTGATTGGAGCCTTAAAATGACTTATAATATTGTTTTGTTTTGTTTTTTACATATTTTTTATTTCTGGTGAAGGTTACAAGGCTATGGGGGATAAAATTAGATTATGGTGGGCCACCTGCCATACTCTTCTGAATTAATGGGAAACACTGGGGATGTTAAGGTACCAAGACCTGGTCAGACAAGTAATCTCCAACATATGATTAGTCTGGTTAATAAGTTACTTAGATCAATTTCTTCATCTGTACTTAAATGTGTATTATTATTATTCCTGGAGATGATCTGTTGTGTGTGTGGTTCTCAGGGTCAAAACCCACTAAGAGGCTTGAGATTTGTGCTCAGTAGCTTCAGGGTTCATTAGGAGATGCTCCCTTCTTTCTTTCTTTTTTTCTTTGTTTACTGTGCATTCATTTCAATATGTGCTATTCAAATTAGACAATTTTAAACTTTAAAATGAGCTACGGGTTACTATATTCCAAATACATTTTTATTGCTCAACAGATGAGCTGGCCATATTTAGTAATATCCTAATTCAGCTTTAAATACTGAAAAAGCTTTATATTTTCTCAAAAAAACATGGGGCTAAACAGACAGCGACACATTTAAATGAATTAGCTTACTTTGCAGTAGCTGTATGTTAACCCCCATGCTGTTACTTGTTAACAATTAAAAATACATAATAAATACATTAAAAAAATGGTAATATATCGTTCACATCAAATAAATCAATGAATCAATTTAGATAATGGGTAACATATGCAAACTTTTAATCAGTGCTCACCTGAAAGCAGCCTCCTCACGGTGAGATTGTCAAGTCTCCCAAGCAGACCAGTTCCCAATCGGTTACTTTCTGTGTAGCTCCATCTTCCAAAAGACAAAAAAAAAAAAAAAAAAAAAAATCGAAATAATAATTTCCACAATATATTATGAGTTATCCTTTTATCCCAGCACAGTGTCACAAAATTTGGCGTGGACAGCGGACCATAATTGGTGTTATTGGTGGCTACGGAGGATGAAGTGAGGGCCAGAGCTGAGAGGTCCGAGCGGCGCCGGGGGGAGGAGCCATGTTCCTCCGGGCACCTGCTGCTGCCGTGGCCGCTCCCGCCTCACCACCGGACTGACCTCAAACCCACACGTGCACTGCTTACAGACATTTAGCAAACATTCATTAAATATGACACAACATAAACAAAACAACCGGTCACACAAAATGGGCTCTTGTTGCATCCATTGACACATAAGAAGCAGGTGAACAACTGAAAAATAACCAAGCCTATTTAGCCCAGTTACCGTTTTGATAAAACTAAAGTTAGCTAAAGGCTATGTTTTCCAAATTTTCGGCTAGTTTGGTTTCTCTATCAAATTTAGGGTGATCAGATTCTTAGACCCAATAACAGGGACACTTTTTTTTTCACTTATCAGATGCATTTGAACTCACCAAGTAATAAAAGTTTCCAAAATGCATACAATTTTCTGTCATGTAATTAAAGTACATGTAGCTATGGTTTAAGTTTTGAATTTTAATGGCAATTTATTATTAAAAATAATGACATCGAAAATCATTTTAGTGACAAAAGTCTTTAGACAAATGTGTTTTAAGTTTCCTATGCAAATGGGACAATGGTTTGTTGAAAACTGGGACATACTGGTGTTTTTACAGATGTGTCTTGGCACATGGGACAAGGAGCCCAAAACTGGGACTGTCCCAGTTTAATAGGGACATCTGGTCACTGTAATACATGCTCATATAATAGACCATTGCGATTTTTAATAAGCTACAATACTATTCCACTTTGTACTGTTGTTTTTAATTAACTTACAATTATTTTTACAGTTTTACAACCATCACCCTAACCGCGACCAGCCCTATGTTCCCCAGTAGGCTACCTACGTTCCCTGGGGAACATTAAGGTTAAGGTTAAAAGGGCTAGAGTTAGGGAACATCAGGATTTACCAGATGCGCAAGTAGGGGAACATAGGTACTTTCACAAATGCGCAGGTATCTATGTTCCCCAGTCGATAGAAACTGGGGAACATACAGTAGGTACCAGGGAACATAGATCACACCCACCATAAGTAATAATGGACAGATATAGCTAGTTCAAATTACTAAAATAAGTACATCTAATTACTACTAATTTCATTGTATTTGTTAATTTATTTGAACTATATAGAAGATAGAGAACTGTACATTATCATAGTAATACAGTGCCCAAAAGGAGTAGGAAGAAGAAAAAACAAAGTTCCCACATTTCTAAGATTTAGGGTGTAGGGGTAGCGGCGCTGTAAGGGGGCGAAAGGTTCCAAGAGATTCCAAGGGCCCATGATTGACAGGGGCCCAGGAAAATCTTACAATAACAATATATGGTTAGCTTAGTTTGAGATGATAGGGTGCAATGGTATATCTTTTCAGGGGGCCCAGAACACTTGGCAGTGTCCCTGAAGGTAGGGTTAGAGTTTAGAAAAATAATCTCAAAATGTGGGGACATAGAGCTGTGGGTAGACACGCGCCCAAAACACCTACCCTTTTACTCATAGGCTACTGAGTGACAACAAGCCTAACTAAATGAGCTAACAAACACCTTTAAGGCAACTGTACTCATATACTGTTTGACCACTGTCACCACACTTTCAACCAAAACAGACAATTCATGCTGTCTTTCACTTGCTTAGGACAAAACAGGACAGGAGGATACCAGAAAATGTAGGCAATTCTTAAGTGCAAAGTGAAGGGGAGGGACAACCTCTGACTCAATACTTCACTCAATTTGATTAATGCTCTTTACAAACAAAGTAAAAGTAATTCCTCCTGGATATTAAAATAGCCTAACACTTACATATAGCCTACAGTACATTACAGTTTCTCTAGTCATATTATCCCAGCACCACTGCTCAGCCCCCGCTGTCCCATGAGCATCAGCCTGAAGCATAAGGTAAAAGAGAAATCCTTTGGCCGTATACAAGCCTGCACCGCTAATCCCAGCTTAGACCTGAGAACCTGTTTCAGACCCCTAATGCCCCCTCCTGGATATGGCCACTTCAAACAAAACACACATTTGAACTATTTGTTCAAATGTATAAGTGTTGATACAATCTACATTCAAATATTGCCACCTAAGCGTTCACTGCACTTATTTAGGTTCTTTAGTTTCATCTTGTGTTTGTGCCTGCTCTATAGGATTGACTTGGCTTTAGGCAGTCCATAATTAGAAACTGCTGGTCAGAAAATAGACTGTTTGGACACTAACAGATGCAATTAATGGCATTATCACTAGAATTTACCCAATATAACCCACAATCTAATTTGGGCATACTGAAAAGACAAAATGTTTTGAGTCATGGGGGGCAGTGGAGCATTTCTTTAATACCAGTTTAGTTCCTTTTATATTAGAAAGATTTGCAAATTAGCCTTATACTACGAGGAACTAGGTTATGGTGAGCTGCCATCATCTTTTAAACTCATGGGAAACGGTGATAATAGTGAATTTTTTTATTAGTACAATAATATGACATGCAGAATTGTATATTTTACTGAAATTTGTTATGAGTTAAAAAGACCTGTCACTATCTGATCTTGCCAAATTATATTTTTTGTTGAGATTTTCTACACTTTTTTGAATGCTATTTTTTCTCCAGCTGCATAAAGGCTTGCTAAAAGCCTCTTTACATTTCAGGCAGAAGGCACATAATAATTACCGCATTATAAACCTTTGCTTAGCCCAAATCCACCATGACACAGTAACAACTATTGTCGCTGGCGTTTTTAGCATTTCCAATCAGAGAGACCATTGTTTGTAACCCTTAACCACTCACTGATGAGTCTCAGGTGATGGGGTCTGATCAGCAGCTGGCAGCACAGACTGATATGCAACCACTGTAAATAGTCTGTAACTGTTGGGTTTTACATATGCAACATGACTTTCCTTGTTTTTGTTTTTACAGACTAAGTTGGAAAATAAGCAAAGGAATGCAAATATCCATGCAGTAGTCATACACAAAGCAGGTGAGCATTGTACAGCAGGAGCTCACTGTTGATGTAGGCTGAGTTTGTTTACATAAAAAAAAAATCTTGTTTACTTGTCAGATAAAAATCTGGTCACAAGCCAGTGCCAGTCCAAAGCAGTGGGCGACCAGCACCCAGGGACCCTTCTCTTAAACCAGGAGTAATACCAGGAAGATTAGCATATTGGTAAGGCTGATGGGAGAAACGAGTACCCAGAGGAAACCCACCTAGACATCATGCAAACTCTAAACAGAAAGACCCCACACAGTCTGGAAATCGAACCTGGGACCTTTTTGTTGTGAGGCGAGAGTGCTGCCAGTGATTATTCCTCATCAAAGTGATATTCAGTTCAGTTCTAGAGGAAACTTTCTATGAGTGAGCTGATAGACCTCATTCTCAACACACTACTATCAGATGATTTTAGCATGTTTTTTGCGTACATTCATTTTACCAAGCTATCATCTCCCGAAAATCAAAGAACATTTAGTTGTTATGTCTTCACCCTAGATCCAGTCTCTTGTTGGTTACAAGACACCAGAAAATATCAGTTCCTTTTTAGAATAGCAATGCCACTGACTTCACAATGAGAGACTGTGAATTCATGAATGTATATCCAAATGAATGAAGCACACATGCCTGACGTGCCTGAATGTGTGTGCCGCTAATTTAAACCGGCTCTCCCTTTGGTCTTTCAGCTGCCATCATCTGCTCAAGAGCCCTCAGCCTGCTCTCCCGTTGATGACTGTACCCTGTTCATCAGATGCTGCAGATGATTACATGTCCTTTGTTTTATACAGACCAAGATGATTTATCCTGTGCCAAACACTTGTATAGTGTTGTCATACCAACATCAAGTGCTGCTATGGTCCCCATTACTCAGCAGCAAAGGGAAATCAGCACACAATATGTCATTATTGTTTGAGGTATGTATACACAGTAAGATTTATTAGTGTTTAATCCTATGACAGCCATTATGTCCACTCAGTATCTTCCCAGACTAATCAGTCAAAAGCACAAGTACTTGAAGTGTGTTTTGTCCCAAATAATGACAATGACGTAGTTTGATTTTTGGCCCTTCAGTCAAGTGTCCTGTTGGAAGTCCTTCAGAGCTACCTCCAGGTCATACCACAACATGATTGACAAAGGAATAATCAGTTAATGGAGCAGTGAAATTGCAGTTATTGGGATTACACAAAGCAATCACTGTCACAAGTACAAACTACCTGGACCCTGTCTATAAATCTATTGTTACTAAAAGAGGTAGTAGCATGACAGCTAAAGCACTGTGTTACATTTAATTGTCATATTTCAATATTATTCATATTTCATTCATATTCATATTTATGGTCAAACTAGTTATGTTACTTATGACTGGCTGTATCAACATTGCCCACACTGCATTTGCAACAATACTGCCTATAGGTCTGTGTTTATTAAAACTTTTTTGAAACCTAAATGGCAAATATTCATTAAAGAACAAAATTGTGAACACTTTTTACTGTTCTTAAGTGGCTCACCCGTTGTTGTTTTCTGTACATCTCTGCCTTCTACAGGAAGCTCAAGGAATATCACTTCAGAGAGTTCCTCAAGGAGCTGCCAATGTGTCACAGGTGGGTGGGACTAACTACATTACTGCAAGTACATTTACATGACTACTTTTTGGAAAATATACTTCATGGACATATTTTTGTTTACATTATTGTATTTTACTCAAGTACATTAGTAAGAGAGTACAGTAATAAGAGAGCAAATACTACCCTTATTATACAAATCCTATTATCATTACTATTATTATGATATTATTTGCTTGTTAAAAGTAAATTATTTCTGGGGTAAGTAGCTGGCATATATTGTACACTCTTAAAATGATATTGGCAAGGTTGTTCCACTTGTAATGGTATAAAACCAGAGCACAGAAACATTGTTTTGTCTGACTACTTTTTGCTTTATTAAACTGTAGTTACACCTTGCATACACTTTGTCACACACGGCAGACTAACCTGGTAATGTTTAATCTAGTGTGCCTGAAAAATTCCTCTAAACGTTGTTGGCAGTTTATCAAAAGTCAACCTCTGTCACGTAGGTGTGCACTGAAAGATGAGTGAAATAGCTGTGTGTGATGGTTTGTGGTGAGGGGCAAGGCGAGGTGATAATTAAAGTGTACTTAAGGGTGTGTTCCCACTTGCTGGTCTGCAGGAGTCGGTGCACTGTGGGACAAATTCCGCACCTGTGTTGATGATGTCATTGGTCTGGTTCAAGTTCACACTGAGCTCTGTCAAAGGAACTGAACTGACTCAGGGAGCAGGAACAAACCTCGCCTGTAGAGGCCAGCGCGTCAGTATTTATTGAAAGAAACTTGGGAAGAATAAATCCTGGTCAAAAGTCTGCCTCTTCAGCTGAATATGTCCCAATAATATCATACGGCGCACTTTAATTAATAATTAATGAAGTATTACGTTTAGAGCAGCGATATCAGCTGAATACAGCTGTGATTCTTTCTGTGATTAATATGAAATCTATGTTTTCACATATATTTGTTAATGTTAGCAACCTTTAAATACATTTTAATTATAATATATTTGTTTTTTGTTTTTCTTATAGTCACGTTAGATGTGCGTATGTTTTTATGTCCTTGGTAAACAGTGCTGTTGTCCTCTCCCTGACGTTGGTCCATAGTTTGGTCCGCGTTGCGTTCACACTTCACCAGGACTACACCAAGAGCCCACCAGGGCTCAAAGCACACTGCACTGAGACAGCTTTACCTTTTAAAGTCACAGCATCTGCCACCTAGTGTGCAGTGATTCCTCTTCCTGACACTAAACTTTCCATTTATCCGGGCTTGGGGCCACCACAAAGAGTATACTGGCTGGTAAACCCCTTGAGGCTGGATTGTGAGTGAATGTGAGCACAAAATGATGTCTGTCACTCTCTTTTTGGTGGATAATTGTGAGAATAGATCATATGTCTTCTACAGCTATCCAGCAATCAGTGCATGTTTATTTTACACACAGACAGTATTTGGATTTTTTTTATTTTATGTAGATGCTTTAAAATGACATAAAAACAAGTAGGACATAGCATGTGAAAATATGAAGACAACCAACCTTATTAAACTTACCAAGCGTACATATATTATACTGTTTTACTTAGATCATTTTACAACTTAACATCTATGAAGTAGATATGTACAGTGTATCGGGTGACCAAATGTCCCAATTTAATGGGGACGGGCCTAGTTTTAGCCTCCTTGTCCCATGTCCCAATTAATATCTGTAAAACACTGATATGTCCCAGCTTTTCAACAAAGCAGTTGTCCCAGTTTTAACCAATAGAAAAGTATAAGAAACTTAAAACCCTCAAGTCTTATATCACCAAGATAATTACAATGTAATTATTTTTTCTCAATAAATTGAATCATATTGAAAAATCTAAACCCTCCTGTCATGTGTTTTGAATTACATGACAATATATTGTATTGGATTTTGGAAGCTTTTTTGTTACTTGTTAAGTTCAAATGCACTGTGATCTGTAAAAAAGTGTCCCAGTTTTTGGGTCTAGAAATCTGGTTACCCTAACGGGGTATGCACTAAATGTCTGTCTGATTACACTTTGCTGTGTGTTAAATGTTAAGATGTGCATGAGCTTTTATGTCCCCTGCTATCTAACTTACTATTTTTATGTACTAACATTTAATGTTGCTATTGTTTTTGTTTCTGTCTTTTGCTGTAATTTTACACCTTTTCCAGAGACTACAGTTGAAAACTAGCTCTTTAGCTAATACTATTGCACAT
The DNA here is from genome assembly GCA_020698575.1 of Bostrychus sinensis. Classification (NCBI taxonomy): domain Eukaryota; kingdom Metazoa; phylum Chordata; class Actinopteri; order Gobiiformes; family Eleotridae; genus Bostrychus; species Bostrychus sinensis. Next base: position 26,137,395 of record CM036246.1, read on the forward strand.
TTACAGAAATGTTTATTAATGTGTACAGTACTTGTTTAAATAAACAAATACATAAATATGTAAAAATGTAATGGGGTACTTGGCCTACTAGCAAGTGCCCCTCAAGCAAGTAATAATGTCTTTTAAATGACAGTGCTTTCAGTTCAGGATTAAAAAATGACTCTAGACACAATGTTCTGTATTTTCTCTGTAAGTGGCCTGCATTCTTAAAACACTGAGTTTTAATTAACACTTTGTTCAACCATTTGGCTTTGTGAATATTTGCTTTGCACAAACTTGAAAGAGGACGTTCCTAGAAACACTGTGTAAAGAGAGCTGTATTTCTTAGTGTTGCTTTGTGAAAGTTGTTGGGGACTGCCCCTATCAGAGCTGTCAGGATCCTGCTTCACAACGTAATCGTTCATTATGCCAGCAGTAAACATGCCTTGCCTCTGAAGCTCATTAGGCCTGTCACATTCACCTGAAAAGAACTGCCAATCATGAGTCAAACTGGCTTCAGACTATACTTTCATTCAGAAACCTGCAATATAGTTTCCTCTTGAATAAATTAAATACTTAGAAAACAAATTAGTCTACTATTGTTTTTGTTAGTGGAAAAAAATAGTCTTTTAATTTACCTGAAAGTTGTTATAATTAGTGGTAAAAAGTAACTACATACTTTCGATGTTCAAACATTTTCTTGAGTACATTAGAGAAAAAAAAATCTTTTACTAAAGACCAGTAGTAACATTACCTTTAACCCTAACTTTATGATATTTACTTTTTCAAATTTTACTCAAGTACAAACTTTGTTGACTGCTTTCATCTCTACATGAGTACTATTACTTTGTACAGTACTTGTACTTGACATTTAGAAATGTCAGAATTTTGTTTTGTACAGTAGAAACACATTCATTCATTCAACTTCTTCCATTTTGTCCCATTTGGGGGTTGCAGGGACTGAAGAGTATTCCAGCAGTGACTATGGGCCTTAGGCGGGGGGGTACAGCCTGGACAGTGGCCAGTTTGTCACAGACCGGACACAGACACATACAGAGACAGATAACCATTCACTCTCACATTCATTCACTAGGGGCAATTTAGAGTCACTAATTAACCTAACACATGTAAACAGGAATGGGCCTTAAACAGTGCCCTGTGGGACTCCTTACTACTATTTATATTGTTATACTTTACAATTTCCCAGCCTGATTGCTTTACTATTCATAATTCATTTTACTGCCAAATTGTATTCAATATAATCCACACACATTCTTAAGATAAGAAGACTTTTTGCTATCACTTATCTGTTTCTATAGGCTCCCTGCTTCCATGTGATCTTAGCTTATCAGTGTGTTTATACTTTATTGCTTTATTATGTTCGTGAATGTTAAACATTCACGATTACTCTAGTTTACTTTTTATACGGCAGCCACTTGACATTTTATGAAGCCCTTTCAGTCTTGCATGTACAGTATGTAGGACAAATACACTACTGGCAACTCTACTGGGTTTGCTTGGTACTTATACAATGATAATACGACAAACAGTAGAAAAAAATAGTAGTAATAATATGGTTGATTGCACATAGCATATACCATGGAGTAATATTTTTTTTCTACAAGACCAAATTGAACTACAACAGAAATGTGATCCTTTTTATTTTGGCTCTTATGTTTTACATTACATACATTAACAATAAGTGCAACATATTTCCTATGCAAACAAATTCTTACTTTATTCAAATGTAGTTAAGATTTTCCTGTTGTGTTTTAACAACCATTGCCAAGTAGGACAAAATATTCAACTTAAAGCATATGTAACACCTAAGTGGAGGTTCTTAACACTGTTAACAGCTGTATAGTCCTACTGTCATTTCTCTATTACATTACATGCTATTATTAAAACATCCATTCTTATATGCACATTGTTCAGCCATTTCACATTGATTCTCCTTTTTTCACCTTGTTGTACCCCAAAAGTGTACTTTTGAAAGTATTGTCAATGTATTGTACAATGGTGGAGGGTTTGTTTTTGTATTTAAATCAAATGTGTAAAAGATAAACAGCCAATGGACAAAAACTGTGCCTTGTGGGACTCTCCTGTTACTATTGTGGGACACTGAGTATTTGTTATTGACTTTAGGTAACCATATTTTTTTGGTACAATAGAAGGTCAAGTTGAAAGAGACCTACTTATTGCACATTTACTTTGTAGGGCAGGGCTGTCTGACAGTTAAACATGTACTGTAGATGAAAGATTTTGATGATTGTATATGTTTGCCATGAACTGTCAACTGTCAGTAAGTAAAGTCTATTGTATATATATATATTTTTTTACTCAGGTCACATAGGGCATGATGGCAAAGAACATCTTAGTAGTATAACCATTAAAATACATGAAGAGTGTTGTAATGAATTTAAAAAAGTCAACTATAATTTTGGCTGTTTTATTTTGGGTAAATATTGCATTCAGCAACAGGAAATAACCTAACCTAACCCTCACACATTTATCCTTTTGTGGTGGCAGAAACACATGAAAGGCAACATATCACGCAGCTTTTATTTAGATTTTTGTAATAATTTTGTGAGGCCAGTCAAAATTAATAAAAGTGTGTAAATTTGCTTTCCTGATTAGTAATTTGCAGCTGTGGATATTACATTGAGGTATTTGTTGTGTCTGTTAGTAAATATACACAATCATACCATGAAGTATCTTAATGTGTAAGTAAGAAGTATTTATTATGCACAGTTTTGGAGTTCAAATAAAAGTTTTTTTTTTTCTTAATGTCACAGTACATTATGTATGATGATAAAAATATAAAAAATAATGTTTTAATAAAAATATGGCGCCCCACTATAATCTAATTTAATATAGTTCAAAACTGAACTTAAACACTGTAACTTGAACTATAATGGCAAAATACTGTATATAAATAACTTTAAATAATATTAATCCTCAGGCTGACTCTCAGTCTTTCTGGGTGGAGTCTGCATGTCCTCCCCATCTTATCATGAGTTCTCTCTAGGTTCTCCGGCTTCCTCCCACCGCCCAAAGACATACATGTATTAGGTGAATTGTGACTCTAAATTGCTCCTAGTGAATGACAGCACAGTGGCTTAGAGGTTAGTTGCCTCTCAAGCAAGAAGATCCCGGGTTTGTTTCCTGGACCACGTGAGGCCTTTCTGTGTGGAGTTTGCATGTTCTCCTCGTGTCCAGATGGGTTTCCTCTGGGTGCTCTGGTTTCCCCCATCAACCTAAAAATGCAAAATATGCTAAATCCTCCAGCTAGATACTCATGACCAGGATGGGTCGGGTTGAAGGATGGGTCAAATGCAGAGAACAAATTTCCCTGCGGGACAATAAAATATACCTTATTGTGAGTGTGAATGGAATGTCTGTCTGTGTCAGCCCTGCAACTAGCTGGCCCCTGTCCTCGGTGTACCCCACCTAAGGCCCAAAGTTACTGGGATAGGCTTCAGTACCTGCGACCACTAACAGGAATAACCGGAAGAAGATGGATGGTGAATGAATGTTTACATCATATATTGGCACACGTGGGTAATTTTTTATTTTTTTTTTAAATATAAAAATATATTCTGCTCATGGCACCTTTAATACGATATGTTCAGGTGTAGTTCCCCGACAGCAGTCTTGTGTCAGACAGCAGAGGGCGCTGTCCCCTGCAAGCGCCGTGTCGCGTTCCCGTGAGGCGGAAGAGGAAGAGCGTAAGCTGAGCGCTAGCTTCCTGTTGCCGTTAGCCTGAGCCACAGTGGAGTTTTTTCTCCGCGGCTATGATTGACAGAGTCAGCAGAGGTTTACACGGGCATGTCCTCACACTCGCTCGGTTGTTATCTTAACTGAAATAATCTGCAGAATGGCGAGTGAAGAAAGAGCCCACAGTTCTCGCCACTCACAAACAAGAACAAGAACATCATTTTTCGCTTTGCTGCGGATGTTATTTATTGCTTTTATTCACACGACGCGGGCAAATAAACAAGGTTTGTAACTTAGCTTTTTTACGTCCGCATTAGCCAGAGCTAACGTCCGTAGACATTTCTGTAAAGTGTGGCTTGGGGTTAGCCTTCCCTTTAACGGGTCAACTTTACCAGGGCTGCTACCTTCTCGCTAACAATATTATTACCACAAAACGCCTTACATTGTGTTATTTTTCTCTCTTGATAGCAGCAGGTTTGGACCTAGTCTGTTGACAGTGACAGTGGAAGCTGTGTTTAGACTCAAACTGCTGCTCTTCGTTAGCTGTATCTTGTCCCATCTACAGCTTGATTCATGTTTTTAATCATTTCCATAAAGAGGGTGACATTGGCCAACTTTGTGCCTATTATAAATATTATTGTTATTAGCAGCATGGCAGCTTTTAACATGGGCTTACATCAGTTACTGTATTATCTCAGTGCACTGGAATGAAAACTTGTCATACTGGGAATAAAAAAAGTGACTGTGCCTCTTGCGCAGTCTTGTGCAGTCAGGGCACTTAACTCAGCTTCCTCATTTATGTCTCAAAACGAAACGAATCCGCTAGATGTAAACGTGGCTAGTCTTTTTTTTTCTTCTTTTTTTTTGATACTGAGCCCTGACACTGGCAGTGATTGGTCCACGGGCAAAGTGACAGGAGCTTGTTATTTATCCACAGCAGTAAAAATGTGCGGCTGTGTGTCAGGTCAGTCTGATAACTACACCAGCCGTGAGTGGACAGCTGCCATTCACTGCCACGATAAGCTGTGCCAGCTCTGAAACGTGTCTCATGCTTTTACGTTGTTTACATTAGTGCCAAGGTGTTGCAACACTTCCAAAGCTCTTATCAACACGAGATAGACTTCATAAAAAAGTATTGGGACCACACCAGTACATCTTGCTTATTATTAAAGTGTTAAAAACTGTCATCCAGTTCATCTAGTTTTCTACCAATTGACCTTTCCTGCTTCCTTTCTGTCTGTAAATCTTTAAAGTACAAGAAATCAGTGCAAATTTACACCGATCAATGAAGAAGGAACTTTTAATGTTCCATCTTCCTTGATTTTGGTAAATGTACTGACACACAGTTGTATTAGGCTGCCAGCAATTTGTTCTGGTTTGAATCTTATTTAGCATTTCCTGAAGATTATAAGATGACTTGTGACCATGTGAATAGTTATAATCTTGTATAGTTGCCAAAAGACCAAAAGATTCAAAACAGTGCAAAAAATGTGAAGGTCATAACACTGTATGAAGTAAAATTCCTTGGAAATCATTCATCTGTGAAAAAGGTTGCTTTTAGTTGATATCTTTGTGATCCAGCATTGTTTGTTGGTATGATGCCTATAGTTTGAGAAAACCCTGGATTTCACATTGCATTCCTTTTGTTGAATGCACGATATATACAAGGTCTTATGTCGTAAAATACATTGACAGTGTACAAAATTAATCTCCACAGAGAGCCTTCTTGAGCCGAGGGTCAGTGTGAGTGTAGGAGACAGCTGAGACAGCTCTGGTAGACATCAGTGTGGGTTCAGTTCAAGTTCAGAGATACCACATAGAGGAGAATAATGTATATCTGGGACTGCAACCACTCACACTTCACGTTAAGCAAGCAGTGGATGATTCAATTAAGCGTTTAATTTGTCAATATGTCCAACATAATTACTGCTTTTAGTGTGAAATTGTTGTGCAAACTGTGGTTTTGGAGCATTAATTGGGGGTTGTCAGTCAGTGGTGTCAGATAAAAGCTTCCTTGTTGAGTGAAAGCAAAAGTAGTATAATGTTGTTAGTTTAACTGGGCAGAAAGTACACCTTACAGGACATGACCTTTGCATTTGTCAAAATAAACTAGAAATTAGATGTCTTGTTACCCACATTTAATTTTTCTGTTTAAAGTATTTATAAACAGGGCTAACAAGCTCTGGTTGCTTAGTCAATTAATTATTTTATTTAAGGTAGCATAGATGATTTTAGATAACAAAATATTTCATAGCCATCTTTTAAAATTTTCTATCACCTAATTAATGTGAATTCACTTGTTTGTATAAGACTCTGGGAAGTCCACCACATATCCTTTGGTTGATTTTGGTCGAAAACTTGGTTTGCTGGGCATAACTTCGGTTGACTAACAGTTTCTTTGGTCGACTACAGCCCTACTAAATACTGTCTACTGTATCTGTAGCTATCTTTTAATAGATATCTGCCCACTCTTTGTCTTGTCTGCTCAGAAAGTACTCAAGATTAAAGTTCAAATGTACTCGTATCTTTAGTGGTAATATTAGTAAGTGCCTCTACAGAAGCTCTGCTGAAAAAAATCAGATGTAAGTGCCTGTGTAAATACTGTTTTTGTGACAGTTAACATGTGAGCATTTATTAAAGCAATAGCTCAAGTGCGTTAAAAAAAAAATCAACCACTGACAATAACCTACTGCTTACAAACACCTATATGGCTATAGTCAATACAGCTGTCTATGTGCTGCGATTAGTCACCTTTAATCATTATTTTTAACAGAAGGCTTTTTGAATCCTTGAGACTTTTTCATCTATGTAGATCAAATATACCTTGATATGCATATAATTTTATCAGTAATTCTTTCTCTTGCCTCCACAGCATTCATACAATCAGATACAATCTTAGAAGTTCTACATTTTGGTGAGGGGAGTCTATTACAGGTAATTGCTTTGACTTTCCTTATGTCCACAAGTTATAATTACCATAAAGTACAAGCACATAAACAGTAACTAACCTTTTGTCTTTTTTGCAGACTGACTCCGACATTGATTTTAGTTTATATCATCAACAAAGGTAGGTTTTACTTCCCACACTAACTTCTATTTGCAAACCAAGCAGATGCTGTCTTATTTTGGCTTGTTTTTAACACAAATGTTTACTTGGTATTAGAGTTAAAGAAAACAGATTATCTAAAAGGTGACGGGGGCTCAGGAGGTTGAGCTGTCACCCTATAACCTAAAAGCTGTCGGTTCAAATCCCGCTCTCCACAATTTATTCTGTTGTTGTGTCCTTGGGCAAGACATAACCCACCTTGCCTGCATGGATGCGTTTGTGTGATTGGTGGTGGTCTGAGAGGGCTTTAAGCACAGAATGGCAGCCATGTCTCAACCCGTCTGCCCCATGGTTTATTGTTTTTATTATTATTTAAAAACTTGATTTATTGAATAAATTTGTATCTTCAAATGAGAACAACCATCAGACTTCCCCATTTGCTCTACACCTCTTAAGTCTATAAGTAGTCAAAAAAAAAAAAAACTGTGAAAGCCTATATTAGCCCAGCCCAGTTATCTTGTCTCATCAGCTGCTGAAGAGTTGTAAAATTCTGTGATAATTACCACTCAAAAGTACTTGGAATATAGTGTCTACAACACGTTTTTTTTATAGGCTTCACCTTGCAGCTCTACATTGTTGACCATGATGACAAATGGGCCCACTGGCTTATAGTGCGAGGAGATTGTCACCTGGAGGGTTAAGTGTATTGTGTTAGAGATTACGTCATTGTTGTCAGGCAATAATAATGTAACTCCACGTGAAGCACTAAGTTTCAAAGTATTGTGCTGCAATTCCTCTAAATCGCTGAAGGCAGAGATTAGGCTTTTCTTCTAACTTTATCTAATAAAATTTTGCGAATATATGTCAAGGTAAACGGGTAAAACTACGTCAAGTTGTTGTGAAGTTGTTGAAGTATGTACTAAACGTTTCCTTTTTTGTTGTTGTAAAGTCTGGTCATGTTTGGTAACTCTTCTCCTCTTCTGTCTGCTTGCTGCATACGTCGACTCTGCTCGCACTATACTCTTGCCCATAAAGGGTTATCTTGTGCAGACATACCAGAACCACTCCCTTCACGTTTCACACTCATATTTTTTTAGGGAAGGCTATACCACTCTTGTCGTCTTCTCAAGTTTTTTTCAAAGCTCAGTATTCCCCAGTGTCATCCACGTAATGTTAATAATTACCTCCCAACTTGGCTACAATGTTTGTATAGAGAGTTTGAGGGGAAATATGTCAACACGCTGGTAATTACCATGAGGGACTTATTTTTCTGTCTCAGGCCGTTTTGCGTGGTGCTCCATGTTACGGCCTGACACTTATGGACATATGCAGCTCAGGAGGCCAAGAGACGGCATGATCTGCAGCTACTCCAATTACAACCCCAAAGCATTAGCTCCCAAGCGCTAACCACGCTAAGGCTGCACAGATTTAACAGCTACTACAGTACTGTGCCAAAGTCTTAGACAGGTTTTTAAGAATCATTTTGTCCTTGCCCATTTCCTGACCTCTGCTAACTCCATAACAAAAATAAAATGACACCCTTACTAACACGCCTCTCTAAAACCTTTGCACCGTGCTGTTCATCTTTAATCCCAAAAGAATGTAGTCAGTAGTTGTTATATTAGTGATAAGTGCGGGGTGGCAGCAGCAACGTGTGGGTGGGTTGCAGAGTGCCTCCCGGGAGAGAAATCCATCCCATCGTCTACTGTGAGCTCAGCTATTGGAGCATGCTGCGGTAGCTATTGTGTGGCCTACGTGCAGACTTGGTAGTAAAAAGGTGAAATAGATCTGTGCTGAAGTGTTGACTCGAAGGGTAATGTTGGAGTAATTACTGTAGCATGACGAATGAGTGTCTAGGGCTCTTATCCTGTTTCGTTTGTTTGCTCTTTTGCAGTAAAAAAATATTGGTGGGTAGTTGAGAAGAAGTTGACACATATGTACATCCCATGTTACAAAATACTATCAACAGTACATACCCGGTTTGGTGAAGCAATGACTGAGGCTTTATGTGTAGCTAGGGCTGGGTATGGTTCAGATTTTTTCAATACCAGTACTTAAATGATACCGGTACCTGAGTGATAATTTTTCTGATACCTATGGTGTGCTAATTCGTCATCTACAATCATAAACACAATAATATTGAAGAAAACACAAATTTCCGAAGAGAAATTCTTAGCTGTAAATTAAAACCAGTAGTTTGTATGATTTATTTTGTGTTATTTATTTGATTAATACATACAAAGAAACATTAAAGGTCCTACTAGGTATTGAAACTTGATATTGAATAATTGTTTTGTTTTTTTTGATAGGAGTAGAATTGTAACTTTTCTTTCGATTCCACAAAGGTATTGTTTAATGGTACCCAGCCTTATATATAGCTATTATTAGGGAGAGTTAAAACACACTTTTGTAAGGGTGTAAAACTTTAAATACTACTATTACTTGTATTAAAAAGAGGCTATTTACATGCATTTATTAACAAGTGACTCATCTTTATCTCAACAGAAGTACTGCTAGATGTTGTAAAAATCATATTATTCATTTTCTTCTTCTCCTTCGCCTTTTTCCTTCCGGGGTCTCCACAGCAAATCATCTGCCTCCTCCGAGCATGTAGTCATTTGCATAGTGAGGTTTTTATGCCAGATGCACGTCTTGTCACAAACCTCTATGTTTATCCTGGCTTGGGACTGGCACGAGGTGTATACTGGCTTGTAGCTGCATTATAGTAATCATAACAACTAATAATAATAACTTTGAATGTGTGCAGCCACTGTCAGTACTCAGGTGTGTGCATTGAAATGTATTGTAGCTCTGTACTGTATACGCCACACCTGCACCAATATTAATGATTTTTTTTCCATAAGATTTACATAAAGGATCTCATTACACTGTTGCAGCCTACACCAAAGCGAAAACAACTCCACTTCGGGGACTGCCCAGCTTATTGTTGAGCTACACCTGTCACCGAACAGGTTTGGTGGGTTGCGTCTGAGTCTTACGGTCAGGCGAGCACAGCCGATGCTCAGTAGTGCGTCGCTTTGCTGTGAGAGATACACCACGCTGAAAAGAGTTGTGTTTTGTTTTTGTCTTTTTTTACGTTTTTGCCTTAGCAATGCACACCCGTGAAGATTTTACATATGGAAATAGTGTAACGTGGATGGGAGTGGTCTACAGTGCTTGTCTACACTTATAAAAAATAAAAAAAATCATCCTGGACACTGTGTTTTTTGAACGACACCGACATGGGGGCTAGTTTTCCTACTCTTCTGTTCCTCCTGACGTATCTTTTTCTGTCCCACAGCACATCCCCGCACCGTGGGAACTGTCGACCTATACGTTTTGAACCTCCAATGTTGGACTTCCACGAACAGTGAGTGTTGTTTTCACGCATTTCATTTTTCTTTTAAAAATAGACAGTGGGTATTGTTTAATATTTTATTTAACCACACCCAGAAGCCTCTTAAGCCAGTGTGGTGAAGGCATACCTGAAGCATTAGCAAAAATTGTGGTATTCTCCCAGCCAAACCCATACAATGCCACATTTAATAACAGTGACTTATTACGGCGTGCTCCACCCCTGACAACCTGTGCACACCTATGCACATGACTTAACCTCACCCACAGGTGCTGAGTGCTAATGATTCAGTAATGTAGTAGTAGTCAGATTCTTAACCTACATTTAGGAACATAGTGGCTCTACTAAAAAGTGTCTTATCGTCTGAGAGGGAATGAAAAGAAATGTTGATCTAATTTTTTTTGTTTTTGTTTTTGCTTCACAAGTACAAATCACCCATCACTGGTTGATTTACCATTCAGATATGAGCTTAGAAATAGGAAGTCGATGAGATTATGGTGCGCTCTGAGTGACAGCCATGCAAAGTGTTGTCAGTGCTCCTATTAGGGTGGAGTATGCAAAGGAACTTTTATGTCCCTTGACCATAAATTTGGATTTAAACCTGCTTTCTCAGTCAGATCTAATTAATCACTTGAAAGTTAGCTAGGTTTATTCGGCGCACCCTTTGATAAATCTTCTAGTTGTTATATAGTTTCTAATGTTATTATAGAAATAAAAAACACAGTTTATCTATATTGAATTGTCTGGATTTTATCAGCGGTGGAAAAAATTATTGACATTTATTATTGGAAACTTATTAAAATACCATGAACTCAAAGCTCTGAGCGGCAGGAGACGACCAACACTTGTGGATCGAACTGGCTTTAAACTAAATTAACTTTATATTTATTAGAGAACTACAGCACTTTAAAATTACTGTATGCACTTTAACCACATATGCACTTTATAAATAGGCACTTTAGACCCTGTGGAATGTGAAATTTTTATGACTTGTTGAATTTTGTTTAATTGTTGTTTGTCTTGTCCTGTCTTAAATGTCAAGGGACTACGAATGAAAATTAGCTGTACGCTAACTTCGGCGCATTTACACATGTATTTTTTTACTGGTGTTCATTAATGTGCATTGTCCCTTTTAAATAAATAAATACATAAATAAATAAATAAATAAAATGTGTTATACTGTCTAATGATAATTATAATTATAACAACTACAGTAATAATGAGAATTGAATTTTAGCCATATGTTTCATGCTTGTACTGTGACGTTAGTTTAAAACTCAAACATATATGATGCAACAGTACATTTAATTGATTTGAATTCTGTGATTTCATCCTCTGAGGCTTCCATAGTTTTGACATTTTACTCTCTAACTATTTTTGGAGTGTAGCTGAAACCATGTACGAGAGGAATAAGTACAGTATTTCTAAATTAAGACTGCACATATACAGCAGCTGTATGTGCAAAAAACCCGTATTCCACGCTTCTTCCTGCAGGGAAATACTGAGGTGTTCCTTGGCCAGACTAGAAACACAGTCTTTACATTGTGTCCTAAGTCTGCCTGGTCCTCTGCCTGTTTATAATATCCTCCTATTATATAAGACAATACACAATACACAATACAGTTAGTGAAGGTTGTCATTTGTCAGTTAGCTACAAACACATTTCTCTCAGTTTAAACTGGAAACATTGTCAGTGTATGTATAACGGTTGTGTTTATTGTACTTGTTTTCATCATGTTTCTTTTTATTTTCAGGCCTGTGGGAATGCCCAAAATGGAGAAAGTTTATTTACATAATCCTAGCTCAGAAGAAATTAGTTTGATATCAATATCAGCAACAACAGCACATTTTCATGCATCCTTTTTCCAAAATAGGGTAAGTACCTCTCACTTTGAATTAAGACTTTGTGAGCTCTGGGTTAAACGTTGCCATTAGACAAATTGCCTCAACCAAATCAGATCTTGGTCTCTTTTAAGAAAAACTAGATTGTTTTGCAGTGTTTCTTGTTATCGCATTAGTCACATAGTCATGGGTTCTTTCACACATGATCATCTCACACTGGGTCTCAGTTCAATTTGCATTTGTTTTGATTATTCTGCCATAACTTTTAACACCAGGGCCCTGTTCTGTTCAGTTTGTTTACCTAATGCAGGAAAACCATATTGGTGATTGCATAGTTTGTACTATATGTAAGATTATATGATAAATATATGGATACAGAGTTATTCCCCTACATAGTATGTTTTTATAAGCACACTCCCAGTTTGGAGAAGCAGACAGGAGCGATGACACAGGCTTTTTGAGTATAGGGTTAGTTAAAACACACTTTTGTAAGGCTTTTAAAACTTCAAATACTGCTTTTACTTTTATTGTGCACAACATAGAAGTTATTTACCTGCAATAATCTACATATTTAATGCTCTATATTTTTAAACAAATTTTGGTCACCTCTAGAACAGCACAACCTTTAAAAACATTATGCAACAAAAGAAAGCTTTTCCAATAATTACTTTATTATTGCCATAGAGAAACAGGCGCTGAGACCAGCAGAGTGCAGTTCTGTTACGCTGTTTTGAACATAAACTATGAAAAAGAGCTTTTTATTTTATTTTTTGTATGATGCCACTATATTATGAAATAAAAAATAGCCGTGAGGGATCAGTGAAAACAGAGCTGTACGTCATTTTTTCTGTAGTTTTTTTTTTTTTTTAATGAAAGAGAGCAGACTGGATGTAGAGGGCTTGTCGATTAGTCAGTGCTTCCTGGAGTGGGCAGGGATTTGTGGGAGAGGCATTTTGTGGAACTGAGTGTTCTGAGGCCTCGGAAAGCCTGTGCCAGAGAAGACAGGATTACTTAAACAGGTTGTAAATGAAGCAAAACATAACTCCAGGTTTGTTTTTGATGAGGGAACAACATTATAACATGGTAGAAAGCTCCAAAAAGTTGGTTTTGCATAATATATCCCTTTTCATTTGCATACGCACCTCATCGTCATCGTCTGAACCAAAACACTGACATTATCAAACCAATATGTTGTGGAAATATCTAAAGGACCACTCATTTAAATTGGCATTGAGTTTTTTCAATGTTTAAAATCTTAAGTGTACAGAATCTATTTTTACTATTAATACTAATAATCTTGTCGGCCTCTGAAATGGTAGTGTGATGTCATTATGGTAAAAATAGCTATCCAAAATTATCTCACAGTACTAAATTTACTCACTATTGTACCCACTGTAGCATGTAATCTGCAGTTCGGTGTAGTTTGTCTATATTTGGAGAAAGTGGAGTAAAATATTTTTATAAAGTAAACCATTAGTTGGATGGGAAGGCTCCTAATATATCACCAGTATAAACATTTATCCAGGAAATAAACCACTTCCTCAATTTTTTTGTATTGCACATTAACTCTCAGTGAAAGGAAAAGTGCTTTAGTTTGGAGTTACCTGGCATAAGTCTTAATCTGAGGCACATTTTTGATTGCAGTGGATAAGATTTTGAGCCAGCACACACTCCCCTCTCAGGAAATACCTGTTCTGTGGCTTCAGGCGTCACAGCAGCATACATGGTGTACAAGTAATAAGTAAATAAGTTATGTTATAGCTTCAAGGCTTTTGTTTGTTAGATAAAACTATGACTGCTGACCGTGGATTAGTGTTTTTTTAGATGATATTTCTGTTGGTGGATATGGTAACAAAACATGTAGAAGGACAAACAGAGATGTTATTAACCCTTGTGTACTCTTAGAAAACACTACCCTTTTGCTACCTTAGTGGATGAAAACATCCACTTAAAACGACCTCATAAGGGTTTAGATTGTAGCAAGTGATTCACAAACTTTTCTTGCCAATTATCACCTCAGAAACTATTTGGTTTTCTAAGCACTGTCTTTAGTGGACTAAAATGAACCTAAATCTTGGCTAACCCAGGTCAAACCCAAGCCATAAAATGGGGAAAATGCATTACTTTTTAAGGATATAACAGGGAATAAACCAGGTGGAATCCTGGACAAAAACCTGGACAAAAACCTGGACAAAAACCTGGACAAAAACCTGGACAAAAACCTGGACAAAAACCTGGACAAAAACCTGGAAAAAACCTGGACATAAACCCAGACACCGGGACTCAACCAGGAGTAAACCACAATCAGGCCAATCCAGGACACAACCAGGACTAAACCAGAATTAAACCAAGCCTAAAACTGACACTACACTAAATCACTACACTGAGTACCACCAGTGGTACCCCTGCCACAGTTTGAGAACCACTGCTGTTGCTGTAGCAAGTGTGAGTTCACAAAGGCGTTATGTGGATTGGGAAGATGTTTTTGAGGATCTTTTTTGCATCACGGGATGTATCTAACTACATTTTTTACACCCAGAGAAGAAGAAAACCTCAAGGGCAGTGTTTTGTTTTTGTTTTTTTTTTTTTTTTTTTTTTTTGCATTTTTATTATTTTTGTAGTTTTTGGACACTTTGATACATAGACATTATTTAAAACTGTATTGAGCTCTACAGAGATGTCTGTTGTGGTTACACATTGAGTATTTTGTTTGAGTTCCAGTTATTGAAAAAGACAGTGACTCATGACTGCTCGCTTACTTCCTCTTTCTTTGCTTGAATACCAGGGACAAAAAAAATGCAGTGAAAACTAGGTGCAGCACTGCTCGTTTGTCAAAGATTTTAGATCAGTGGCGCTGAGTTGTCTGTGGAACGAAAAGACATTTTAAGTGCTGTGTATCCAAATGTATTTTAAATTATCGTGACAATAATTTAAAGCAAACCACTGTACTTTTTGTCTCAAAATTTGGAGTCTGGTATACTGTTCCTTTACATAAAACACTGAGAGTACTCTAGTCTTTGTGTGTTTAAATTAGAAGTGTCAGGGTCTTGAACCACCTGAAAAACATGTAATATTCAAGAATTTGTTACGCAAGCTTATTATTTATATGTAGCAGTGCTTTAAAACTGTGATTCTCAACAGGTGGATTGTGAGGTTGAATATTAGCGTCAGTATTGGGATTATTAATATTGTTTTAATTACCCCAAGTAACTGGTTAAAATGAGGTCCACCCAGAGTCGGACCAGTTGAGAACCACTGCTTTAACATCTGTAGCATGGCTTTAACATGATACAAATCAGGTGACACAGTCTATATTTCCCATAACTAGCCGTGACAACCAAAAACCACAGATTTACTCACAACATGTTACCAGTGACTCTTCATCAAAATGCTAAAGTTAGCGCGCAGCTGTAATGTGTTTGTAGGTGGAACCTTTAGGGTCAGGTCTTGTCTGAGGTTATGGACCCAGTGGTTTGGAGCTCGGTAGTTGCTAATATACTGTATGTCTCTCTCTTTTTTTTCTTTTTTTCTTTCTACAGATAATACCACCTGGAGGAAACACGTCATTTGATGTTGTGTTTCTCGCTCGAGTAGTTGGGAATGTAGAAAACACTTTATTTATTAATACATCACATCATGGAGTCTTCACATACCAGGTATTAATGAATGAATGTATGTATTTATAAAGCACATTTCAAACAGCCAGAGTGGACAAAAGTGCTTTAGAGACTGAAAAGACAAAAAGCCGTAAGCATAGCAACAAGAAATGCAATAAAAGCAATTAAATACAACAGTGTAATGCACAGTAAAATAATTAAACTAGTGCATAAAACTTGGGTAAAAGCCAAGCAGTTTCTGTCTAACTAGTGCCAAATGCCAAAAGAAAAAAGATGCATCTGAAGTGATGGAAGCTATTGGACAGGTTCTTCAGGGTGTGTCCTCAATCACTGATGTTTATTGGTATAAATAAGAAGTACAATATTATTGCATGATGAGTGCCTAGTTGAAGCTCTTGTTAAAATTATACAACTATTGTTATTGTTTTGGTTTTGTTCTAATGTTAACGTCATGGGCCATTCTTTATTGACGCTTTCTCCACTTACAGGGCCATGTATGATATCAGGAAAACGATGCAAGCTGTGTTACCAGTGTTTAATATTACAGTAACCATATAATCATAAATAAATGGTTCTTTTAATATTGTAAAAGTTAACGTAAATTTAGTAAAGTTCAATATATGGCTGTGGAGTAACTACAGCTGGTCAGGAATAGGTTTAAAACAAAACAATGAAGACTTCACCTGGACCATGTTATTTTCACAAGCATTAGTCTAAATGGCCACATGGAAAATCTAAATATTATAATAAAAATGAAGTCTTTACTAAACAGACAAAAACTACTGAATCTGTGATAAAATCAACAGGCACTATGTTACTTCTGCCATGTGTTTGTTGCTTTGGACTGTACTTTTTTTTGTTTTTGCCATTAAAAATGTTGCTTTAAAGAGACCTAGACATCTAGACATTTTACTAGCTGTTTTGGTCTAAACTAAGCAAACACATTGTAAAAGTGTTAGTGTGTAATGAAGTGTCACTGACTCTATTCTTGTTCTTCTCTCTGCAGGTTTTTGGGGTTGGTATTCCGAACCCTTACAGGCTGCGTCCGTTTATAGGGGCCCGAGTCCCAGTGAACAGCAGCTTCTCTCCTCTTATAAACATCCACAACCCGTACAGTGAGCCTCTACAGGTAAAAAAACAGCCACGGCATCTCTGGTTAATGTTGTTTATTATGTGTGAACCAGTGTTTGACTTGTTTGTCTGTGTACTCGAGGTTGTTGAGATGTACTCCAGTGGCGGGGATCTTCACCTAGAGCTCCCCACTGGGCAACAAGGAGGCACTGGGAAACTTTGGGTTAGTTACTGCTTTTTAAATGGATTTTCTGGTGTTTTATAAGTATGAGGTACTAGTAGTATTACACATATTACATAACTGTTTCAGCACACAAGTAGTTTGGAGAAGTAGACAGGAGTGACATATTTTACATTGTGTATGGCTAGTAACTGGGCCAATAACAACTTATTATAATTATATATAGCAGAAGTTGAAGAATGTTAGGAAATACTGTATGTGGCTAGCAATGAATCAGTAAATAAACAAGCAGTTGCTACAATGTAATTTATCTAGGTAGTTGTATCTGAGCATATGATATAAATTAAAGCTGTAAATGTTTATAACATAATCATAATTACTATGGTAAAATAAATGATTTTGCTACTTAACAAATGCTTAATGCTGGGTGGTTATTATAAGATCTTACTCACCCACCTCAATAGTACTATGAGTGTAAGTGCATTATATATAATTTTCTCCTATAGAACATTGTTTTGTAATTTTATGATAGCTCTTCTCTGCTTCTCCACATTGACATTACACGGATATCTCTGTAGGTAACGCATTAATTCTACAAAAGTAGCCCATAAAAATTATATTACAAAATATAACTATGCCTTTAAAACAAATCCAACTTAAGCAGATTTTTCTTGTCCTATCCTTTCCTTCAGGAGATACCTCCATTTGAAACAAAGGGAGTGATGAGAGCCAGCTTCTCATCCAGAGACGCGGACAACCACACAGCTTTCATCCGAATAAAAACCAACGCAGCAAACGAAAACCAGTTTATCATCCTCCCTGTGGAAGTGGAGGTCAGCTCAGGTCTGTTCCTCTGTAACCCTCTAACACCTGTACAGGCTACCAACCTAAAGAGACAGTGTGTAAAATCTAAATAAAAACAGGGTGCAGTAGTTTGAAAATCTCATAAAACTATATTTTATTCACAAAATACATACAATAAACAAAATACCATGTGTAAAAAAGGGACATTTTACATTTCATAAAAAATAACAGCTCATTTTTGATGTCAGCAACAAGTCTCAAATAAGTTGGAACAGGAGCAATGAGAGAAAAAGTGGAAAATTGAGTGGTACCTTGTTACTTCCTGTTTTCAGTTAACCTAATTTGTTGCTAGTTTCCGCTAACCCTTTTCTTATTGGTACCACTTCATTTTCCAGTCTTTTGTGTCCGCCATCTATAGTCTAATTCAACATGTTATTATAAAATTATGTTTTTGAAATTCACACAGTATCCAGTACTTTTTAAAAAAATCAACTAAACCTAGTTTGAAACATTGACTAAAATGTTGTTTTTTTATTGTGCAGCACCTGGTATATACTCCTCCACAGAAATGCTTGACTTTGGCACACTGCGGTCCCAAGGTACGGCCACCTACAGCAAGTGTGAAACTCAAACGTGTGCAACAGGAAAATGGTCGCCTTCAGTTGTGTTTAACTTTGCGGTTTCTTCTTCTACTTCCTCAAACAGATCGGCCAAAACTGCTGAATTTACACCTTTTAAATTCAGGAACCAAAGATGTTCCAATAACAGTAGGTGGCTTTTAGGTGACTTTTAAATATCTTCAGCTATTTGTATTATTTGTACTGATTTTTTCTTTCTATTTTTGCTGTGCAGAGTGTACGCACAACACCATCAAATGAAGCCGTCACAATAGACTTCAAAGCAGTTACACTTAAAGCAGGAGAAAACAGATATACCAAAGTAGCAAGTATAAGTTTTGATGGTAAGTTTGTTTATGTACATATTAAAATACTGTATTTGTCTATTCATGTCTAGTCATTTGGGTAGGCTCTTCAGTTTGACAGTGCTACATTATGCCCTGACACACTGGGTTGAGTGTTTGCTCAACTTCCTCTTATGCGGTCATTTGCATATTTATGTGCTTATCTCTAGTGTGATCTTGTGTTTTGTTTTTTTTTGTTTTTTTTTTTCTGTCTTTGCAGCATCTAAAGCAAGACGACCATATCAGTTCTCTGGTAAAATAACAGTAAAAGCGAAAGAAAAGAGTTACTCCAAGCTTGAAATCCCATACCAAGCAGAGGTTTTAGAGGGGTGAGTCATTTCAACCAGAGACATAAATCATGCTGCTATTATAAAAGAGGAAGTGTAATGGTTTTTCTTTTTTTCTTTTTTTTTTTTTCATTTTGGCAGTTACCTGGGTTTTGACCACACAGCGACATTGTTCCACATCAGGGACAGCCCAGTTGACCCAGTGGACCGACCCATATATCTCACAAATGCCTTTAACTTTGCAATTATGATTCACAATGTTTCGCTACCAGAAAAGGCGAAAACCATGTTTAATGTAAGTGTAAGAAGCCGTTTTGAGTTTTTCTTTCAGGAATCTAGGCCCTGCATTTATTGGCAGAACTTAATCGAACAATGCATATGGCAAAGTGGTTAGCACTGTCACCGCAAGAAGGTCCAAGGTTTGATTCCCAGACACAGTCTTTCTGTGTGGAGTTTCCATGTTCTCCCTGTGTCTGGGTCGGTTTTCTCTGGGTGCACAACAGGTTAATCCTCCAGCTAGCTACTCCTGACCTGGATCCTGACTCAAGAGCTCAGCAGGCGCCCACTGCTCCTCACAGGTTGCCCCAGTGGCATTGAAGAATTTTAGTTTAATACGTTTTTCTAATATTGTGCAGCTTTTGTATCTGTTAGCATTTGGCCATTGTTAAAAGTGAATAAAGGTTACTGAGTTTACCTTCTGAAAGCAATCATATCATATCATGAGAGACCAAAAGCTGCCAACAAACAAGTTCAGCCAGGAGCAAAGTGACCTCAAATATTTGTCTTTGTTAGTTTGTCTAAAAAATTGAATATCGCTCTAAAAACGGGTCTGCATGTTTTTACTTATCAAGTGATACGAAGTGCTGCAGAGTGTATTGTCCAACCTTAGTTTTAGCTGGATACATGCTGCAGTAGTTCAACAATACACAACCAAATAATGATAATTACATACAAGCATTCTCTTTTAGGGCAGTATATTGCAAATTTATCATTACAGCAATATCAGCAAACTTAATATTGCATGAGATTAAATGTAATAATAGTAATGTTATGGCCCTCCAGCCTCAATTTATCGCTGGTTTAGCCTTGTTTTAGTTCTGATTTTGATCCAGCTGTGACTAGTAAATACTTTAGATTAGTATTGCTGCTTTTTAATAATATTCTTTAAATAATATTCAGCATAGATCACATGCATATCACACATTTTTTTTTATATTGTAGAGACCGATTCTACCATTTCAATACCTGCATGTCCCACACTGACTCATTGTATTTCTTTATGTTTAGGTGCAGAACTTCAGCGCACCCATCGTCATCCTGCCTCACAAATCCTGCTACATGTTCTCCCTGCTGTTTCGGCCAGTCCGACCCTCCATTCACATCGACAGCAATCTCCTCCTCATCACAAACGCGTCAAAGTTTCACCTGCCTGTCCGCGCTTACACAGGCTTTTTAGAGGTATGTTTCAAACCACGACAACCCACTGTATGTCAGTGTTTTCTTTATATACTCTGATGTAATATGTGCATTTGTTTGTGTGACCTGAACAGCCACTGGTCCTGCCCCCAAGTCTAAAGGAAAATCTGCTGGACTTTGGAGTTCGTAGTGCGACAGATACCAGCAGTATCACATTTGTTGTAGTAAACAGCAATCCTATAGAGGTATGTTCACCTACACAGTATTTTATGTCTGAGAATTTTCAAAAATATTTCAAATAGCTTCTGTCTTCTCAAACATGTCAGTGTATTCTTAGCTGATTAAACTGATAAAGGTGAAAAAGGACTGTTTGCCTAATGCACACATATGGTACTGTGCAAAAGTTTAAGATATGTGTTTAAGAAAGCCAAGGCACTGGTCCTAGAAGCAGTCTCAAAGATCTTCTAGTTCAGGGGTAAATGCTCTTTCCATTGAACAACTAAGCCTAATCTACTCTCTACTCTTCCGCCTTTTTCTACTATAGCTCATCATTAGTTCTTTGAGTGAAGTTAGTGTCTTTGGTTTGTAACTCAAAATGGTACAGAATCCCTTAAAACACTCCCGGATCTAAACACTGATCTGGATCTACTCCAAAATGTATAATTTTGTTTTTGGCCCATTACCGTAGCCTGGCCTGCCAGACAAACTCTTTTCCTATTCTATACAAAAAGTTAGTCTGGTATCCCTTCAATAACATTTCATTTTCTGAAGATTTTCAGTCTTTTGAAAATACTGGAAGAGGGTTTTTGGTCTCATGACGGGGAACCACTCTTGCACTTGGTTAAACTGGGGGGAAAAAAAATCCTCACTGAAAACAAAGACATCACAGCCCCAATCAAAACAGTGATTGGCTGTCTGCCGGCCGCATGTTAGCTGGCCCACAATCGAAAATACAATGCTTTTTTTTTTTGTCTCATACGTTTATATTTAGTCCAGTAACTGTCAGTTATATATATTCAAGTATGTACTTTTACTTTACATCAGAATGGTAGAAGTTGCAGACCAGAGCTATCACTTCCTCTGCTGTTCACTCACTGTGTGGTGTAGAGCATTTGCAGGGCCCACAGCACTGTTTGCTGGACAAATATGGGTACTACAGTTTGGTCACTCTAGCTCTTGTTTTCTTCACACCTCTGCTTTTTTTTGTGTAAATGCTAATCGGAGGCAGCATGACTGTTATGTTTTCATGGCCAGCGTTGGCATATAAACAGGCCCTTAGTTAACAGCATTTTTGATACCTCACTAACACTTAAACCCAGTACTTTACATCAGTGCATTACAGATAGGTGTAATGAAACGAGTATGCTTGAGATTAATATTAAATCACCTTGTTCTTGTCCAGTTGGAGATCAAGTCCTGGTTGGTGACTGGAGACAGCCTCTCTATGGAGCTGCTCAAGACAGAGAAAGGGAATACCACAATGGCTCTGAGTCGCCTCAGAGAGCTGCAGAACACCTCCGCATCGCCTCACAGAACGGTAACATCTCTGCGACCTGTCTACACTTGTTTTTTTTCTGACTGTAATTAAAGTGTTGTGGTCACTATAAAGTTGGTAGTCCTTACTTTTTATGGCAAAACAAATCAAAAGGGGACTACTAAGTGTATGTAAAATGTAGCATAGTCTAGCTTTGATAATGACACTAGCCTCTCCTTAATTTAAAAGGGTTTAATCCCTGGACTTGGTACTTGCAGGTATTGAAGCCTCTAGTACATCTTGTACTACATATACATATTCATTTGAACTTTCATAGATATTGCACTGAGCACTTTTCTCAGCATACAGTCAAGTTTAAGTGTCTTCTTTTGAAGATTTGAAGATATGTATAGAGCAAACTGCATATAAAAAGCCTCAAAACCTCCCAACTTCATAAGATAAGACGTCTAAAAATGCTGTTTGCCGCTAAAATGGTTGCACAGTGTGAAATTATCGCACATCATTTAACTTTAACAGCTATTGTGCTACTTGTTCTTCCACAATTTTTAGCCTTGTCTAGTTCAATTCCTGCGTATACTTTTGTTTTCTGTATGTGGGTTGCGCTGGGTAGTTTTGGGTAGTAGTCAACTTTTGCTATTGCCACCCCTCAAAGTACAGCAATAATAACCAATGGGCCCACATCTCTTCTTCAAAGACGATATTGGCGTCTGGGTATTACGCAGCGTTTCGAGTGACGCTGGTGGCTAAGGCTCTGGAGGGCACATACGATGGAGCTGTCCACATAACAACAGACTATGAGGTGAATCTCTGCACTGTCTTCAAAAACCTATGCTGTTTAATTTTGGGGGAATTTAATATTGATTGTTTTTGTTTCTTTGTCTCACAGATATTAACCATCCCAGTGAAGGCTCTCATCGCTGTGGGCACGTTAAGCAGCTCTCCCAAACACATAGTTTTGCCTCCTTCATTTCCAGTGAGTACTTGACACAGATTGAATATTACACATGTAGTGGTTCAGAGCTACTGACTTTTTTGTAGTTTTTCATGCGTTTTCACATGAATTCTGATCTCTACTGCTACACTCAAACTAAGAAACATAATAAAGGTTTAAAAAAACATTCAATTCAACATACAACTCATTCAGCTTAATTGCCATTTCCTTTTTCCTTTTGAAAATTAGTGTAGTACAATAAAGTTTCATTTGTCTGACAGAAATCGTTGCCTGACTATGATAAAAGAAACCTCCAGTCAGCCCTGGATGTCTGTACAAACCAAAATATTAACTTATGCTTCTCACTGTCCAAAATTGATTATATTACATGTTTGAACAAATCCAAGGCCAACTGGAGGCCTATATTAATATTGATTTGACATAGAATGACCCTAAAGTGTCTTTAGTGTGTTTATTTACCATTCTGTAGCAAACCTAGAGATATTTAACAAAGTCTCTACTTTCTTTACTGCCTGTAAAGAGCAGCCAAACCAGTTAATAATCATCTAAATCTATATGTTCTACGTGGTTTATTATGCAAATTATGACTTACCTGGCCTGCACTTCAAACTAAAGCATAAATCATAATGTAAACAAACACGAATGCTAATACTACTGTATTATAGTACAGACAAATACATCCCATAGTACAATTGGTATTGCGAGCAAAATAGCTATAAAATGGCATATACGTACCTCCGCTATACTATTTAATAATGCCTAATATATCTTAAATGGATTGTATGTCATGTTTTTTATTGCCAAAATATATGGATATTGTGTTTGCTAATTTTGCGATAACAATAAATTTGCGATATATTGCGCATCCCTAATTATAGTGATAGTTTTGTATTTTTAAGGTTGGTTTTTTAAGAACTACTTGCATGTAAATAAATGCCTTCGCGACTTTAGAGAGTTGCCAGTGTTACCAATTCAGAGAAGCAGACAAAAGGAATTAACCTTATTTACTGCTTTAAGATACATTTTAAACCTGATTTAAAACATAAAAATAATGTCTTTATAACACTAAAGCTACTATAGCAAGAATAAGTTAGTCTTTTGTAAACAAATTTGCAGTAAATTATGTTAATGTTGTGTTTTTTTTCTCAGGGCAAAGTGGTTCACCAGAGCCTGAGCATCCAGAGTTCATTCACACAGAAAGTGCGTCTGCAGCAGATTCGCTCGCTCACCGAAGACATCCGCTTCTATTACAAACGTCTGAGAAACAACAAAGACGAGCTGGAGCCCAGACGAAAATCAAAGGTTGGCCTCTTCTCGCAGAGCTGAACTCAAACGCCACATCTGTCTTTATGCACCGACTTATTTGCTTTCCGCTCCATCTTTTTCAGGTGGCAAATATTTATTTTGATGCCAGCTTGCAGTGTGGTGATCACTGTTATGTGGGGCTGCCATTTGTGCTTAAATGTAAGTGTTGTTGGACTTGGTTGTATTGGGCATATTAGGGCTGCACAGTATTAGAAAAATATGTGATATGCAATAACTACGTTGTATATTCAAATCCTCTTTGGCAGGTTTTTATTGGTTTAGATCATGTATACTATTTAGTGTTTGGAAACAACATAGGCTACATTTAGGTACCCTATATAGGTTAAGCAGACTGCTAACGGTGCTTAAAAAAGGTGATTTTAGCAAACGATAAGTTACATGTGTGTAACATCAGTGCCTGGGTAGAGAACATTAGCAAGTGGCTCATTTAGCTGTTTGATTTATTGGAGCAGTTAGCACTACATATTGTAAATACTACATGCTGAAACTCACTGAATCCTTATGTTACGCTGGACTAGTAGTTACGCAACCATAGCAGGCCACAATAGTCAGCGTATGCTCAGACTATATATGAAAGATCACAAATCCTTTTTTAAGGTTAATTATTGTTAATTGAATTAACTAACATTTCCAGTTGATATTTGAAAGCCTGTTTGTACAGTTATATCCACAACACAATATTTTACTAACCCATGGTTTATCAAGGGCTAAACCAAGACTTTATTACTGAATTAATCTAAATACTGTATATTTTATTTGTTATTCTATTTAAGGCTTGGACTAAGCAATTATTTTTAAAGCCAAACAGTGCCACATACAAAGCCATAATATTGTGATACAAGTAGTTCTTTACAAACTCTTCACTATATTGTGCAGCCCTAACGCATATCCAAATATAGCAACAAAGTATTAAAAGATTGTCATGTTTTCACAGCTGAATCGAAGCCTCACGGACTGGCTTTACAGGAGGATATATGGGACGCAGACGTAGACCTCCATCAAAAACTCCTCCGAAGATGGAAAGAGCTGAAAGAGCGCTCGGGCCACAAGTAAGCAGCAGCACATGCATTAATAGTTTGGTTTGGTGATTGAATTTTACTGTTAAATTAGCTGCACCACGCGAGCAGGATACTTATGGAGATGTCACAGGATGCTTCTCTTTGTCGCTAAAGGATCGAGGCCATCTTTGAAGTGAACACAGACCTGCAGAAAAACGTGCAGGCCAAAGTAACGGCTCATCTGACCTGGCCCTCGCTGGTCAACTCGTCCCAGCGGATCACGTTCCCCCTGACCAACACGAACAGCTCCTCTGTGAGTAGACTCTTGTTAGTACACACTGAAGCAGGAGTGTGTGTGTGTTTCTGAGACTGAGGTCTGTCTGCAGGAGGAGGAGGTGATTCTCCAAAACCCAGCGGATGTCCCAGTTTATGTTCAAGTTCTCCCTTTGGCCCTGTTACCAAACCCTTCAGTATTTTCTGGAAAACTGGCCGACAGGTGGGAAATGTTCTACTCGACTGAAAAATTGAAGAAATAGTATCTTCAAAACTTGAAGAAATAGTATCTTTGTATTACAAAGGCTGTGATTAAAGTTGGAGCTGCACTATACTGGAACAACATGCAATAAGAATTAACTATGCTGAATATTTAGATAACGATATGACTATAGTAAGTTCAAATAAATTAAAGCAGAAATATGTCCCGGTACGCATAGGTTAAAACTGTGTTGAAATCAACACTTATTGACGAAACCTGGACTAAGACCTGGCCAAATTAGGACTACATGGCGACTAAACAAAATTTTTATTTGGATCACAACACATTTTCATTTAAAGCTTTGATAGAAAAATGATTCTGTCAGATGGAGGACCTTAGCGTGATTGTGATACGGATTGAGTTTGCTGATATTGCAGTACCAATACATTTGTGATATATTGTGCAGCTGTAAATAAAGTGATAATTTAGTATTTTCTCTCTCCATTTATAGATAACAACTCAGTCTTTTCCTGTGATACCCAAAAATGCCAAAAACCCAGTGCTGGCTCAAACTGCTCAGTGCACACACATAAAAAAAGAAAAACAGAGACAGAAAAGGCAAATCTGACATTAAACAGTAAAACACAAATATAAGCGTGTTTTTTTTTTTTGTTTTATTTTTTTTTACGTGACGTTTTCTCCCATTCTCAAAAACTCTGGTAGTGGGTCTTTAATGTTTGGTGTCAATTTTATTTCCCAGACAAATAAATATTTAACTTAATGGCATGGAATGTGTTTGTTAAAAATGTTTACCCACATAAAGCATACAGCAATATTGCCAATAACAAACATGTGGCATATTAATTTATTTGATACAGTTTTAGTTCATTAGTGACATAACCTCGACTGTTTATAACCTGCTGTCTTTTGTTATTTTCCAGACTCCCTTTAGGAAACTTGTCCAACATCAACATTGATCTAAAAACTCTGGAGTTCCAAGTTCACAGAAACCAAGTGAGTACATCAAGAGACAACACAAACGACTTGACAGTGTTGTAGCAAATCAATTAGACTTTGTGGCACTCACTCTAATCCCATTGCTAACACACGCAAGTCCCTTTTATGTTGTTGATTTCCGAGCCAGCATGTGGAAACTGTTTGCTCCCAACTGTCTCTCTTTTTTGTTTGTTTGTCAGACCTCTGTAATGAAGAGCAGCTCAGGGTTTGTAGAGGGGTCGACCAAACCGTTTGTGTACAACCTCCTCCTGCTGCCCGGAGAAGTGAAGTCATTCAGCGTCAGGTTTACGCCCATCAGCAACCACAGCGTCTCCTCCCTCCTCATTGTCAGGTATTGGAAAGATTCTTTTGGTAAATGTTTAAATGAACTGACCGTCTCTGAACATGACTTTTTTGATGTTTGTTTAGGAATAACTTGACGGTGATTGATACCATTGTGCTTCTTGGACGAGGCACGACAGAGAGTTTGAAAGTAGCAGGAAAGGCACCAGGGCAAGGAAGTTCTCTGAGGTTTAAGATGACAGAGGCGCTGCTCAAAGACTGCACAGAGAGTGAGTACGGGTTTCAGGGGACTAATACAAAAACTGACCCTTTTTTAAACAATAAAAGTAGTAATACTTGATAAAGGGGGAGTGGATAGTTTTTTGGCAGCATCTGACTCTTACAACAGCTTGTGAGCGACAACAGTAGTGCCCCAGGGACATGCTGTTGTCTACTTATGAGCAAACTCAATGGAAATAGGTCAGATAATGAGTTCACTTTGAAGCTAAATTCATTAATGTTCCTTCATGAAAGATTGTTCAAAGATAAACATGAATGCACGACATCCCCAGCAGTGCTTAGTTTATTCTCTGTGGCTATCTGTTGGAACTGAAACAGGAGTTTTGCCAAGACTTTGCGTCTGATATCCTCTTGCAAACATGGTTTTGATATGTGTGTCCTCAGAGAAAATCACAAATGCCCTAATTAATGATTTCTTAAGATTAGTGGAATTTATAAAACTAAGTAATTGGTTATAAACTTTGAACATATTTATTGCAACAAATATGCAGGTTTTATAGCCCTCATACCCATTCATAATTTTGTTTTGTTCAATTAACAACAATACCAACAGTAATTCTGACAAACTAACTTTTATCTTTAATTGTAGAAATGTCAACTCTCAACATTAATTGTTATTTTTCATTTTTCAGAAACAAAAGTCCGAGAGCCAAACTTCACTCTGAAGAGGACGTTCAGATTGGAGAACACCGGTCTGCTCCCGATCTCCCTCAGACCGGCGGAGATCAACGGTCAGGCGTGCGAGGGCTACGGCTTTAAAGTTCTCAGCTGTCAAGAGTTTGCACTTAAACCAAACACTTCAAAGGACCTCACTATATTGTGAGTAAATGCGATGATTGGTCTCGTGAGTCTGGTTGTGTCCACTGCACACAAGCGAAGTCCGCTGTGTGGGAATGTTGTGTTTAGCTTTGTGGCTCCACACCCTTTTCTCCAGCAAGGTCTATTGATGTCTTCAGTAAGCTTCAGTAAGAGGGTGAATTGGCTCTCTGTGGCCTTGCCTCTCTTCTCAACCTTTGTTTTTCTTTATTATTTTAAATTCATGCTCACTCCTGATTAATTCTATTTCTGATTTAACCAAAATAAGTAGGCCATCACAGTCTCCTTTTATATAGAGAAAATACTAGCATTTGTTCTGTACTGTTAATTCTTGCCTTTTGAGGAACAGTATGCCTCTTACTTTCTAAAACCTCTCGCAAGTTCCTCTTTGTAACAAGTGTTGACCAGCTGACTTCCTGTAAAAATGCATTATTTGAAGTTTTGAAAATCTACACCTAGGTAAAAGGGGATTTCTGCATTTGAGTAATGCAGGTTAATCGGCTCACAGCATAATGTGATTGAGAGTATCAAAACAATAGCTTAAAAATACACACATAGGCTTTATTATATAGGATTTTAGTAAATGAGAATGTTCATCCTGTACCAGCAGAAAGCATTGGCTTATCACATACACTTGGGTCTGCTTAGCTGTTTCACGTCAGAATAAGGGACTCTCCCATTGGCTGTTGGTCTACTAGGCTTGTAAACATTTATTTAGTAGCGACCTAAACATCCTACTGGAAAAGTGGCTAATTCAGCGCTAAAACTTTACCTACTGTATGTCAGATGCATTGTCTTTGTATTTTGTGCTGGTAATATGGTCCAGTTTGACTTTTTTATGCATTAAAAACAGGAAAGGTAGCTGTGTTATTGTTGGGTTTGGGGTTAGCAGTTTGGTTTGTACTGTGACGAAATGCTGACTTTCTGTAAAAAAGGATGCACCATTTGAATTCAACATCAATATACCCTACCAATAATAGACTTAAAATAGCTCAAATAGATTTACAATAGCAGTAGTGTTTCCAATTGTAAATATAAGCCTAGACAAAACTTTTAAAATTGAACTTTATCTCAGCTCTAAATTCTCCTCAGCATCAGTTCCTACTTAACGTCTCACGCTTATAAATAGAAACTTTGTGGTCACATTTGCAACACTGTATTATTTGAAAGTAACTTGTTTCCCTTTCTGTTGCTGCAGGTTTACACCCGACTTCACGTCCTCTCGAGTGATCCGTGAACTGAAGTTGGTCACGTTGGGAGGCTCCGAGTTCGTGTTTGTGCTAAATGCGTCGCTGCCGTACCACATGCTGGCCACATGCGCAGAGACGCTGCCCAGACCGAGCTGGGAGCTGGAGCTGTACATCATAGTGTCTCTAATCATGAGGTGAGGATCATTCACCAGAGTTTTAATTACCAAAAATGATTGAGAACAGTTCATGCAGTAGACCTTAGTAAACAGTATAAGCATTTATAAGGAATGCATTAGCTTTAGCAAGTAAACAGTGTAAACAGAATGGCTTTGTGAAATAGGAACTGACTACATGTGTGTGACGTTAGTGCCTGGGTAGAGAACATTAGCAAGTTTTATTTATAGGAGCAATTAGCACTAAAAAGGCTAATGGCTAGGGATGCATCGATATTGAATTTCTATTCCAATACAGATATTATCTTCATTGTTTTGGGTGTTGTGTCTCCTTTTTGTATAAAGGAAACAAAGAAATCTTCTCCATAAAAACTGCTTTGAGGTCATTCATCTCTTATACATTCTCCAATATAATGGTGCATCCCTACAAATGGCTACAGGATAAAAGTCACTGAATTCTTATGCTTTGCTGGAGCTTCTAAACCAGGGCAGACCACAGTACTTTGTCAATGTATGCTCAGAGTTTATTCATCAAACATTGCAAACATTGCCACTTAAAGAGTAACTCACCCCTGGCCCAGGCCTGACTCCGCCCACTGCCAGAGATTGAAAACTGCTCAAAAAGTGGGCAGAGACCTGGCAGAGACAGAGGAGGAGAACTGAGGGAGGAGCAAGGCCTGGTCCTGTGACTGACAGCTGTCAGAGACCTCATGGACCTCCTCCACAGCAGGGTTGCCAAGTCCCAGAAATGGGGGAAAAAAATGCAGGACGTCTGGACTGATGTTTTATGTTCCTTTTATAATAACACAGTTGAAATATTGTGAGAAAGGCGTCGTGCGCCGCCGCAGTAACGTGTGCGTCAGATCGCGTCTTTATTTACTGGTATTATTTCAGCTGAGAGCTGTTTATGATCGTATCTCCGCGAGTAAGAAATCGATTGTCATCAAACAAAAAGTGACTTAAAGCGTGGCAAGTTTAAAACACATCTGTGGAGTCAAATCTCTCCCCAGTGTCACTAATTTGCAGTGTTGGGTTAGTTACTCAAAAAAGTAACTAGTTACAGATTACTAGTTACTCTTTTGAAAAGTAATATATTACTTTACTTGGTTACTGACTCGTGAAAATAACTTAGTTACTTTCCTTTTGGATTATTTCCTAACAGGAAGCCCAAATGAACCCAATTCTAAATAGAAGAAGCCTATAGCCTCACCATTGCTCTGACCAGCACTGTTATTTTATACAGGCGTTCAAGTTTTTTTTTAGCTGCATTCATTTCAGCAGCAGGGCAGCCTGATACAGTAAATACTGCCCTTTAAGTTCTCCTGCCTCTGCTCCTGTGCAGCGTTCACGTCCTGTGGACACAGTTTTATTTCACTACACTGAAGCTAAAACGCACTTGATGTTAGCGCCAAAGCGGTGCAGGTCTCTTCTTTCCTCGCTGTCCCCACTGACAGCAGCAGCTGCATGCGCCCCGACGCGCGCGGACAGGACGAGTGGCCGCTGCGCGCATAAAGAGGAGCAGAGAAGGGAACGGATGAAAATAAAGTAGAAAACGTATCAGCGCTATTCGTTTAATGCATTTTCATTCCGTGTCCTTGCGGTAAACTGCAGGTAAACGAAAGTGACTGTAGTGACTGTAACGCAAGTAACTAATTGGGTATTTTGTTAGTAACTGTAATATTACTTACTGGGGGGCTCAAAAGTAACGCGTTACCCCCTTGACAATTGTAATCTCGTTACTTTGTAATGCGTTACTCCCAACACTGCTAATTTGTAGGTACATACTGTCATTGATCAGGCTCATTATGCCTTATTGTGCGCTGACACACGGGACAGTAGAAGCGCAGCCGTGAAAGGGGAGGGGGGCGGAGGAGACTGAACGGTAAATGCGGGGCTGAGTGGCGTGTTTAGGAAAAAGACCCACACCTGGCAACAGCAGGACTGGGACGAGCGCGCGGGGGAGAGAGACAGCGAGGGCGTGGAGTGCACGGGGCGTGGGAGGAGATACTCGGCACAGGTGCGGTAAAGTGGTCAAATACTACGTCACAGTTGCCTATCTGGAACAATTGAGCAGAAATCCCACTGTTTGACCCTAGGAGGGCAGCACTCTGACGGTTTTCACTACAAAATGTGAATTTAGACCTTTTTTTACAAAACAGTCAAACATAAGACTATAAATAGTGAGATGTATCACTAAAGCCCTGTTTGTACAGCTGATCAGCTCAAAAAAAATGGTGTAGGGGTGAGTTACTCTTTAAATAAGTTACCTTTGGTTTTGAGACCTGACTACCATGTATGTTATATGCCATTATATTTATGTCAATTTTTTTTAAGTCAATTCGTACAAATATAAACACCATAACCAGTAATTTTTGTAATCTAAATCTAATCTAAAAATGTGGTTCTATTTACTGATTTTAGTGTGCTCCCGTGTCAAAATGGACTTTGAAAGAGCCCTACTCTTGAAATTGAAATTTCCCTGCAGTTTCATAGAGTACAACCTTTAATCACACAAGGTCTATAGTGCAGTCTGTATCATGATAATGAGTGTCTGAAATGCCGCAGTTGAGATGTCTTAATCTGAACATGATTGTGTTTGCAGCTCCATGTTCCTGTTGGTGATCGCCACAGCCTGGGTCGAGGCCAAGAGCATCTGGGAGCCTTTTAAGAGACGTGTTTCTGTTGAATCCACTAACCTGGAGACCGGCAGACCGTTTAATCTCAGGGAAATAGTCCAAAACCACAGCGATTCAAAGTGAGTCAATGGCACACCACACCACTTATTCTATTTCTCACTTATGATCCTCTAAAATAATATGAATGTTTCTCTAACTCATCTGTTCTCTGCCTATATTTTACCATTTTACTCCTGTGTTACATTGAAGGGGGAGTGTTATTGAGTGTAATGTCGACAGCCAATCACAGCTCACAGAGGGAAAGGCAGACAAACATGTATTTGATATCGGATAAGCAGAAGGGGACAGGGTCAGGTTTGTTTACAAATATGTAACTGGAAATCTTGCCTCATCTGCCTTTTAAGCTTTGGACTAAAAATCTGATGACAAAAGTAGAGCTAGAGTTGTGTGCCAGACTTATGTTTAAGCATCCAGGTGTGACTTTATTTTTGTAGTATCCTGTTGTATTGTTCTGGTTTTATGACATTATCTAGGCTTTTATTTACAATCACTGAAAATAGATGAGAATAGATCGAAGGGGCTCCACTCAAACAGGGGACACTCTTTTTGGCTGATTGGTCTATATGGCTTATAAGATTGTATCAATAGTAGCGGAAAATTGTACAGTGAAAGTAGCCAGTCGAAAGAGAACAGAGAATCATGTAAACCACAAACAGAATGGGAAGCAATGAACCGTGGAAACATACAGTACTGGCAATGCACTCATGCAGTGGTTCAGATAATTGTGGGACAGCATCAGTCTAACACCAAACTATGAGCTAATGTTGCTATCGATTTTGATTGTATGTATTTGTGGATTGTGGATTCTCAGGCCCATAGTTGCTGGGATTGACTCCTGCCATTTAATAAATTAATGCAAAGTGTTTGTATAGTGTTTTCTGGAAGCAGATTGCTTCCTTTTTTAACCTTTATTTCACCAGGTTAAACGTTTGACAACCAGTTCTTATTTACAAACATGATCTGGCCAAGAGGCCCTGGCAGGAATAAATAACATACATACAACTGTACATGCACAAAACAACACAGAATATTATGTATGCAAGTATGTAAAAATTGGAAAATGAAAGAGATGGGAAGAGAAGTGTGTCTGTGTATGTAAGAATGAGATGTGTGTGAAAAGCAGGGGAGAGAGTGTGCATAAATGTGGATCAGATTCACGCTCCAAAAATTGGTCTTTATTAATTAATTTGATATTATTGTTCTAGTGTTTTATGATTGTAGAAGATGAATTAGCACACCATAGATGTCAGAAAAAGTATTGCTCAGATACCGATATCGAAAATCAGGTGTCATTTAGGTACTGGTATCGAAAAAATCTGAATGGTACCCAGCCCTGTTCATCAGCAGGAACAAGTGTCGACTATAATGTGTTGAAGTTTCTGAAGGTTCAGTTTTACGATTTTAGAAAATAAGGTTGCTGTTATAATGTGGGAAGGGGCTGGTTGGATGGCTGACAGGAGTTTTGGGCTGCTCCAGATTGACCTTATTTTGTTGTCTTTACAGTGACTCGCCCCAGAACTCCAGGGTATACTACACGACCAGTAACGGTTCGGCTCGACTCGGAGGCAGACAGAACAGCGATCAGAGAGCCAGACTAAGCCTGACTCGCCCATCTATGCAAACCACCTCTACTCAGAGCGTTAAAGGGAGCTCCACCTCAGGCCCCGAGTGTCAGCTCACCAACCGCAAAGTCCGCACCAACAACAAACAAATAGAGCTCCAGGGACAGGGTTTATCACACAGAGGCCTCTGTCCAGACGAAGAATACGCCAATCTGATCGGAGCCATGGACAACGACCTGGACCGGCCCGAGGCACTGAGCGCAGAGGTGCAGGAGCAGAACTCACAATTACAAAACAAAGGTAATGCATATACAACCCATAGTTAAGAGTGTTTCCCAAATGGTGGGTCAAGACCCAAAAGTAGGTCATGGGCAAAAACTGTTATATCATAAATTAACAAATCCAAAAAGGTATTTGTAAACAGATTGGACAGAAGGCTACTTTTGTAAAATAGTAACAATCACGAATGACCCAAAATGACAAAAAATATCCAAAACACTAGGAAACACCTCCTATAAAATATATATAGATTAAATAACCAAAAAATTATACTAGATCAGACAAGGAAATTTATCACTTAATCATTTAGTCTTGATATATGAATATAAAAAATATGTCTCCTAAAAACGTTTGAGAAACTGATAAAATACACAGGCAGCAGACATGGCCTGTGCAGCTTTTTAATATTATACATTTACATTTCTTTCAGCATTGGAATCCAAAGGGAAAGTGCGAAAAACAAAATCCCAAAAGAAGAAAGAAGACAAAGAGAAAAAAGCAACTTTAAAAACTCAGGGAGATGAGCTCAAAGATAATCTGGCTGACAACGACGACAGCTCCTCCACGACCACAGAAACCTCCAACCCCGACGTGGAGACCAGCATTAAGGAGGTGCACGGAACTGACTGTCTTCCTATTAGTGCTGTAAATGTAACAGTAAGTCTTATTTATTGTGTTTTTTTTGTTTTGTTTTTTTACTCTTCCAGGAACCAGTTAAAAAGAAAGGACGATCAGTAGCCTCCACAAAAGAAAAAGATGAATCTTCAAATTTTATACTCAAACCCAAACCCAAAAAGCAACCAGCCACAAAGAAAGAAAACCAACCAGAGAAGTCCAGGTGAGGAGAATAGATAAAGGTTTGAAACATGTTCTTTTTATTGATATTAATAAGGCTTTGTTCTCAGTTCTCTGGAGCTGCCATATAGCACACCGCAAGAACCACACCGCAAGAACTTCCCATCCAAAGCCCTGCATCCCCTGTCCAGCCTCCCCAAGACCAGACCCCTCCAGAAACCCAGATGTGAGTACCTACATTAGGGCAAGTAATCGCAGGGTACCTCACGATATGATACGTGATACATGGCTTACAATACCAATAATACCGCGATATGGCGATATTGCGATTATTGATATATATTGCACAAGAAAACCTGGAACATATCACTGTATTTTTAAAGGAAAAGAACCATTGTTTTTTTTTTTTTTTAATAAAAGACAATAATATTGAAAAGTAAAAGACAATAAAACAAGACTATCAGAGGACCACACAATTCTCATGCCGGGTTAAAAGCCAGTGAGTAAAAGTTCGTTTTTAAACAACACTTAAAAGCATCAACTGTGGGGGGTGTTTTGATGTGGGAGGGTAGGGTGTTCCAGAGTTTGGGGCTGACCACAGAGAAACCTTAGTCTCCTCGGTTTTTTTAACCTTGTCTTCTGCACGACGAGCTGGAGCGCAGGTGTGTACAGTACAGTGAGGTCAGAAATGTGCGCTGAGGCCAGTCCATGCAAAGCTTTAAAAAAAAAACAATAAAATCAACTCCAAAATTAAAACATATAAACAAACAAGAAGCTCCAACTTCTAAAAATAATGAATCAACCATCAGTCAGTCTGAGGTTTATTTATGAAGTTTTAGAGATAATGTATTTTTATCTGTTTGACAGTGTTTGGCAGACCAAGTGCTTAGAAGTGCAGTGCTGCCCTCTACTGTCTGGGCAGAATACTTTTGGCCACATTTCACTGTGAAAGCAGTTCAGCACTTATTTATGACATCTCAAAGTGTCGATATCAGTATCATGGGACAAAATATTGAGATATATCACAATATTGATATTTTGTCCCAGCCCTAACCTACATTATCAGGACGAAGAATGTAAACATCACACTAAGGTGTTATTTTGTAAATGTTGAACCTTATCTAGGGACTTCATTCTGCATGCTCCACTGTGTCTTTTAAGAGTTGACCTGACCAATCATAAGCGTATACCTAAAATGGGCTGGGGTTTATGCAGTGATAAATTTCTCTTATTGGTTTTTCAAATTTTATTGTTCCTGAAGCTGTTCTTAAGTTGATACTGTCCCATATTTTCTGATTGGTTGTACTTTCTTATTGCTTCCTAACTCAAACTCATATTGTGTAGAATAGAAAAGGTATTACTACTGGTGACCAGGCTTGCTTATCATGTTTGTTTAATCACACTGCGTAAATATTATCAATATTATCAATTAATATTAAAATATTATCAATATTATCAATTACAATCAGATTACATTGTTATGAAACCATTGATTTCCACCCCTACTCTCTGTGCTCTTTGGCTGAGACTCTGTGTCTTTTGTGCTTCAACAGTAGACGGGAAGTCAGAGGAAGGACGCCCCTCTATTTTGGCTAAACTGTTGTCCAGCAGCTCAGGCCCAGAGCTGGGCCACAGCAGTAGCTCAGAAGGAGAGAAGGAGTTTGCCTCTCCAGAGTGGGACGTCCCAGAAAACAATATGCGTAAGTCCTCATTCCGTACTCAATTCATTATAATATCAGACATCACTGATACATCTTTTCTTTTGTCCTCTTGCAGAAGCAGGTAGTCTTCAGCAGATCTCACTCCAGACAATTCACGCAGACCCATTCCTCAAAAGAGCCACCTGCTCCCCTCCCCCCACCTCCCCCAGTTTACTGTCCCGGAGCACTTACATCAGCGCCCTCAACAGGTATGCCCCTATATACACATGCAGTGCTGTGCAAAAGTCTTAGACGGGTTTGTGCAAAAGGCTATGAACAAAGAAATATGCATTAATGTACAAAAATATATAATATGTATAAAAATATATAAAATTACAAAAACAAGCAACATTTGCGGTGCTGTGCAAAACTTTTGCACAGCACCATCTCCTTTATTAACCTTTAAATTTCTCTACTTTTGTACATCATGTTAATTTTCTTCCGTGTGATATTTTTCAGTGACCTTAGCCAAAAGAAGGCTCCAGGAAACAAACTCCCAGCAGCCCCTCCTCTCCCGGGGAAGAATGGGAACCCAACTTTTGCAGCTGTAGCCGCTGGTTATGACAAGAGCCCAGGTAACACCATAGGGTCTGTTTTATGAAAGTGTTTTTACATCAGGCCTAATTCTTTTGCATAACTTAAGGAAATTGATTAATAAAGGATGGAGTGTGCCTTTTTTTGTCTCGCTGTGTGAAACAAATGAGTATCAGGAATAACCCTGACATCTGCTTTGAAGTGACTACAGTGAATCTAGTGTGTGCTGCATTACTTAACAAAACAGACCTAATCAGCGACGACCACCTGTGAATCTAAGATCGTGGGAAAGGGATAATTAAAGTTAAAAAATCATAAGTTTTAGTATTTTTAATAGTCTAATTGGGTAAAGAGTTTTATTGTAAGGGCTAAAAAGGAGTTTCAGTGTCTGTTTAGCTTTTACTTAAATATTTAGCATATGGTATAATATGGTAGCATAATGCGTAAATTCTTATGTAATTCAATTCAATTCAGATTTATTTGTATAGCCCAATATCACAACAAAAGTTGCCTCAAAGGGCTTCACAAACAGTTGATCAAACATAAACACACAATCAGACTTAACACACAATCAGCACAAACAATAACTACACTAAACTAAACAGACCCAGGACACTCCTGTCCTTAGACCCTCCTTCTCGGTAAGGAAAAACTCCTAAAAAAAACCCAGCTACAGGAAAAAAGAAGAAACCTTATGGAGCCCATATTGAAGGAGAGATCCTCTCCCAGGACAGACAGGCAATGCGTCTAGGACTGTTAGTCCCTTAGTTCATCTATAGGATCATAGATCAGCTCTGTAAGGATTCATCCAGACGAGAGTGGGTGAGATAGGTTGAGGAAGTCCATAGGATGTAGGTACATTATACCATTGGAAACATAGAGCTCTGTTAGTAAAGTGATTTATTGCCCATTTTAGATGCCTGGCAAGTCAGCACCTCCTACTTTCTTTTCAAAAGCAGGAGAGTTTGGTTCCTCTCTTGCAGCGAACCGTTTCCCCTTAGGTCAGTTTGGACCTGGCCTATCACAGCCGTTTATCTGCAGCGCATCCTACAAATATGAATCTGACCTGATTAGCATGTTTAGTGTTTTCCTCTGTCACCTGTTGGTTCTGCTGAAGTCTGCGTTGTTGTTCAGTCCTCTGTGTGTTTTTTCTCTTTGTCTTGTTTCCATTTTAACAACAGTAAAGTCCCGCTGACGTCCGATGTAACGACCACATTCAAACAAACCCACTTTTTCCGCAAGTCTTTGTACAACTGGCTTCTGCTGCTGTCCCCGTTCAGAAATAAGTACAGAGCTGCTCATAATACGCCCTATTCTGGTGTTTTATGGCAAAAACTGTCACCATCTTCATTTGGATCAGTGGTGCACTGCTTACGTCCCGCCCTTCATTTCTCTGATTGGTTACTATGCCTGTCATTGTTCAGCCTGTAGAAACAAAACTAGCGAGAAGGTATACCAGACTGACTTCTTTGTATAGAATAGAAAAGAGTTGAGACATTTTTGGGTACATGAAGCCAAAAACTGCTGGTCCCAAGCCTGGATAAATGGAGAGGGTTGCGTCAGGAAAGGCATCCCACCTAAAAGCCAGTGCCAAAGAACCCATGTAAATGATTCGTTGTATACTATTGGAAATGTACTTGTGACATGTGTTTTATACTGCAACACAATACACCTTTAAATATCATTCTAAACTACTTCATACGTCCCATGCTAACGCGTGTGTGTCTGTCAGGAGGCTCCGGTCCAGGTAAAGGTCTGAACCACATGACTTCAGTGGAGAGTGACAGCTCTGACAGGTAACGCGAGCTCTAAAATGTGCATTTACTCCTGGGATTCTGGGACACCGTGTGACATGTGGGTCCTGTTTGTTTACTTTCACAGCTCCGGGTTGTGGAGTCCCATCGACCCAGTGAGCAGCCCAGGCATCCACTCAAACTCGTTCTCTGCCTTTGGGCCCAACAATAACTTCAACTTGACAGGAGGTAGGTGTACAGGCCTGCGTTAATAAAATCAAAAATGTAGGGGAACTAGACGACTGCCTCTTGTGTTACTGCGGCTGAAGTTGTGAATATTTTTGTAGTTTTCAGTGGCATGAATCTTCCAAAGACCACGGAGCCTCAGCAGACCTGGCCCGAGTTCCCCGCCGTGTCCTCCACCATCTGGGACATCCCGAGCAGCGACTCCCTGCGCTCCTGGCCCAGCAGCTCCGGTTCACCCACTGCCCCCACCTCAGTAAGGAGACAAAACACTGCCCTGGGACACAAATGGGCCCTCACTGTAGGCTTAGGATACAGTAGTAAACTTTAATCTTTTACCTCCAAGTAACATCTAAAATGAACCTAAAAGCGAAGTATCCCCGATCCAAACCAAAGGATTATCACAGAAAAATGCATTACTAAATAACTCGCATAATATACATTACTCACACAACAGGGACTCAACCTGGGGCTCAAGGGAGGACTTTTTTAGGACAAAGACAAGACTAAACCAGGACTAAAGCTAAGACTAAGCTAGGATTAATCCTTGGTAAATCCGGGATTAACTAGGACTAAACCAGGACAAATCCAAAACTAAAACCGGTCTAATCTGTAACTAAACCAGGACTAAACTAGGAAAAAAGAACACCAGGACTAAACCCAAGACTGCTTTGTAAACAAACATATCGTAAGCCCTGACCTCCAGCTCTCATGCAACACAAACTTGAGAAGACGCCATGTCCTGTCCATGGGGAGGTACATGTGGTAATGTCATGTGCTGGCGTCTTTGAACTCAAGCAGCAGTTTAACCCCACCCAAAGCCAAAAACACACTGTTGTATTTGTTTATGGACAGTCCCACAAAATAGCATTTGTTAGGCTCGCTCTGGTTGGTTCCTGCTTTATTGATTACAATTACAATCTTGGAAAAGTGAAATTATCTCAATTCAGAAAGTGAAATGCGTGTTCTGTATAGATTCAGTGCACACAGACAAAGTGAAACTCTGGTTTTCATTAACTGTGAGCCATAATGAGCACAATTAAAATAATTTAATGCTGGAAATATTTCACTCTGTACTGAATCTGTATAATAAACTGTATGCATTTCACTTTGAATTGAACTACTGAAGCAAATTTACTTTTTTTTTTCTAGTTTATTGACATGTATGCTATATCGGGGGCCAGCTTTAGGAAGTATTTTACTACAAAATATCAAATATAAAACTTCAGATACAGCTCTGTGAAATAAAAGAGAGACCACTGCAAAGTAATCAGTTTCTCAGACTTTATTTCTTATAGGTGTGATATAAGCCTTATTTTTTGTGACCTGCTGCCTATATTTCTCCTATTTTTTCTAACTATTGTTCTTTAGAGCATAACTTTAAAGGAGATTGCAGTTGAAATGGTAATAATGTTGTGACTAAAGATCATTCAGAAATCAGTATTTAGTGGAACAACCCTCTGGTCTTTCTTGTGTCTTGCTCTCCACCAGTTTTTCACATTGCTGT
This sequence comes from Bostrychus sinensis, assembly GCA_020698575.1. Classification (NCBI taxonomy): domain Eukaryota; kingdom Metazoa; phylum Chordata; class Actinopteri; order Gobiiformes; family Eleotridae; genus Bostrychus; species Bostrychus sinensis. The sequence goes on from CM036246.1 coordinate 26,177,723, forward strand.
TGGGTGACTTTAGACCACTCTCTCAGCTTTGTTGGTCTGTGAGCTCATAAAGCAGAGTGAGGGGTGCGAAGGACTTTAACAGACACTGGCCTGGGACGGTTGTCAGACTCAGAGAGAGGCTGAGAGAAGAATAAATTGCAGTGGTCTTTTATTTTTATTTTTTTCCAGATCTGCCTATACTAAACAACTTCCTAATTTGTCCCCCCTGTCCTCTACCAGTCACTCCTGGGCAGCGGCCGTAACCCCTGGTCCAGCGCCACGCCCTTCGGTAACTCCATCTGGTCGACCAGCGCGGACCCCCCTGCCCTGCACCCCTTCTCCCCGACCTCCAGCAGCTCCACTCTGACCGACCTGGTATCCAGCCCCGCCCCGGCCGCCAGCCCCACCGGCACCGCCGAAATGAGCCGCACCTACAACCCCTGGAGCATCTGGCGTCCCACCCTGAGCAGGCGCAGCTCCGAGCCCTGGCCCAGCTCCACCGACAACAACAACTGAAGCACGACGACGACCATCCAAATTCAAAGCAGATTTTATTATCGAGAAGGAAGAGAAAAAATATCCCGTCTTACTGCAACGTTACCTCAAGTGTAACTTATTGGGTAGCCCGGCGTTGCAGGCTACCGTTTCTTTATTTACTTTCCGCGGCTTTTTATTTATGAGGGCGATAATGCTGACTTTTATTTGGATTTGTTTTAACAGTTCGTCCCCATCGTTACAAATATTATCGGCAATACAGATTCGGTACATCATGGCGTTTAAAGATCTGAAGCTCAGTATTAACGTTGCAGCCATGTGTCTTGTGTTTCATTATTAGACTGGGTTTATTTTATCGGTTTGTGGTTTCAAAATAAAAGCCATGTAAGATTATTTAAACATTATTTTTAATTGGGCTGGTCTAATAAGGTTTCGAAGCAGTGGCCCAAAACATTACACCTATTTAAATTCAGTTTCTAAGTTCAGTATGGCCTCTGAGGCGAGACATTGGTCAAAAGGATCGATGTCTGCTTAAGTTTGAGGTTTGTATTGTACATCACTTCTATTCGTCAGCAAATTAAAATAAAAGGTTTCAGCAAGCAATAACTGTTTTGGTGTTTTATTGACATTGATGTATTAGTTGGATATCTGTGTCCATCCATTTCCACCAGTCCAGTACAGAGTATTAAAGGGGACATACACTGCCTGGCCAGAAAAGAAGTCGCCACCTGGATTTAAGTAAGTAAATGGGTAAGAGCCTCCTGCAGCAACGTTATGTGCCCTAAGAATGAGGTCAGCTGACTTCCTGCATATACTCAATGACCAGGTTACTTCAATGGATTTTTTCTTCCCTGATGGCATGGGCTTATACCAAGATGACAATGCCAGGATTCATCAAGCTCAAAATGTGAAAGAGTGGTTTAGGGAGCATGAGGCATAATTTTCACACATGGACTCGCCACCACCAGACCTTAACCCCACTGAGAATCTTTGGGACGTGCTGGAGAAGACTGCACAGTGGTCGCACTCTCCCATCATCAATACAAGATCTTGGCAAAAAATGAATGCAAAGCTGGATGGAGATAAATGTGATATTGCAAAGACTTTTTTTTTTTTTTAAGGAAAATTAATTCTTTTAATGTCAATAATGTTTTAATTGGGGATGTAACGATTCACTGAAGTCATGTTTCAATTTGATTCATGATTACGATTGTTTTTACCCAATTTTTATTAGCAGACTTAGTTGCAGTATAATTATGACCAAAAAGTTTTTTTTACATAGCCTATTTGTGTCTCCTTATTAAACTTAAATTGTTGTACATTTCATAATTACTGAGATTAAATTAAAAAAGTAGATATTAAAACAATAACATGTAAAAATTACAAAAATATATAACACAATTTGTTAGCTTTTATTAACATCTTTGTACTCTCCTCCAAAAACAGATACACTTTAGTAGCAAGCAATGCAAAGAGAAGCAACTTGTCATAAATCCACACCTCAAGAAATATAAAATGGGCCTAATATAAGTGAAGTCAAATATCAGTGAGGAAAAACACATCCTTAGTTAAAAATCTGATCTCTATGGAGACGCTCCGGGGGAGGGGCCACTGAAACTTCAGATAAACTTTAGGCTGCTGTTAGCCACTTAACTTTAACTTTCACTTACTTTTGCTCGCTGCTAACAACAAGCTACTTTCTGAACGGTGGAAAACGGAGCAAACAGGTATGAGCTGCCTAAATAAAACCTTCAGAGGAGTCTCTCTGTCCGCCCTGGGCTTGTTGTTGTTGTGACTGAGGGCGCTGTGCGCGCTCCTCCTCTGTGTGAGACGCACCGAGGAGAGAAAGTACACTCCCGAGTCGCTACAAGTATTTAGTAAAAAGTACAGCCTTTTCACGTTCCCAGCACGTTGGACTCGATTTTAAGAGTTCTGTAAACAAAAACTTGATATAAATGCATGTTTCTTTTAAGTAAAATGGCCAGGTGATGATGTCTAGCGCCAAACAGGTGAGCCAAATAACGCACCAGTGGCCTGCACGCTGTATTAAAGGGACATTGCGATTCATTTTTTCCCACACCGATTCAAAATGTTTTTCTTTTGCATCGATTTTTAACCGATTTACAAAGAATCGTCACATCCCTAGTTTTAATGACTTTATTTGATCAGTCTTTTATTGAATCAGTCCTTACATTCTGTATTGTGTCTTGGTTTGGTGCTCTTTCTGTGTCCAGCAAAAATCGTTTGACGAGGTTGGTCAAAGTCTCAGGTAAAATCACTGGTGTTGAGCAGTCTCAGCTGCATGACATCTACAGTGAAGGGTTATCTGTAAAGCCCGACAGATAATGGATTGTCCAGACCACCCACTTTTTTAAGGAGTTTAATTTACTCCCCTCTGGACAGAGACAGAGAATGTCCCAGATAAGAACCCAGTGAGTGAGGGTATCTTATTTCTGAGGCCATAACTAGGATAAATTGCTTAGCTTAGAAATGCACTTGTGGCAATTGCTCTTGTTAGCTGTTCCTGAACTATTTATGTGTGATTGTATTTATCTGTGTATTCTGTGGCTTTTTTTTTTTTTCTGTGTGTGCTGTGACACCTGTTGTAAACCAAATTTCTTTTGGGATATTAATAAAGTTGAAGTTGATTGCAGGAGCTTATCAAAACAATGCCACAGCGAATGCATGCTGTAATCAAACCTAAAGGCCCAACAAAATACTAGTGTGTGACTTAGGCAGGCAGTCACTCCAGCACGTCCCAAAGATTCTCGGTGGGGTTAAGGTCTGGACTCTGTGGTGGCCAATTCATGTCTAAAAATGATGCCTCATGCTCTGAACCACTCTTTCACATTTTGAGCTCAATGAATCCTGGCATTGTCATCATGGAATAAGCCCATGCCATCAGGGAAGAAAAAATCCATTGATGAAATAACCTGGTCATTGAGTATATGCAGGAAGTCAGCTGACGTCATTCTTTGGGCACATAACGTCTCTGAGCCCAGACCTGACCCACTGCAGGAGGCTCTTACCTGTTACTTACTTAAATCCAGGTGGCCACTTTGTTTTTTTGGCCAGGCAGTGTATTATGCTTTTATCTTTTTTAATCGATCTTGGTCGTCTCTAGAACAGCACTACGCATTTTACAATGTTTAAAAACATTATGTGACTAAAAGACAGTTTTTAATAATTATTTTACCACTGCCATAAATAAACAGGTGAACCAACAGAGAGCTCTTTGGAAGAGTCAGAGAGAAAAAAAGTCACTTTCTTAAACTTTTTGTATAATGCCATTTTATTACAAAAAGAAAAATAGCTGTGGAAACAGAGCTGTACACCGTTTTATTTTTGATAAATGAATGAGAGCAGACAGATGTAGAGGGCTTGTTGATTGGTCAGTGCCTCCTGGAGTGGGAGGGGGTTGATGGAACCGAGCGTTCTGAAGCCTCAGAAACTCAGCGCCGGAGAATAGACGATTAATTAAACAAGTGAATGGAACAAAACACAACTCCAGGTTGTTGATGAGGGAACAACTTTATAACATTGTAGGATGCTGAAAATAAGTTGTTTTTGCATAATATTTTCTCTTTAAGCAACGTTACATACGCTAAAATAAAACGTTATTGTCCTCATGAAAGTTTTCTCTTGGACTCAGCAGTATTCATAAAACATGACAACACACTGAACAGTCAAACATAATCATTTAATCGTGTAATGATATCATTTATATTTAAATCTGGATTTTCAGGGAGTTACTAGTCCAGGCGGGTCAGCGGGGCCTCCCTGCTCTGAACCTGCGCAGTCCATGTGTACAGCTCTTCTGACATCTAGTGTTGACATTCGATATTGCAAACCTTTGTGTGTCGAGAAAAAAAATTGTCACACACTCACACGATGACTCTATCAGTTATTAGCAGTGTCAATGAATCAGAATTACAATTTAACAACAACCTTTATGCTACATATACTTAAAATTAGTTTTCATGTTATTGGTAACCACGTGTTTTGCGTTATGTCTCAAAGCTTGGGATCAGTGGCATAGCCACGTGGTGGCCTGGGCCCCTCCTGACAGTTAAGACTTCAAGCTTTGTGTCAGTTTTTATTTCACGTTGATAGTTTCAGGAATCACAAAGATATGCACCGTTAAAATGTGTAAAAGCATTTAGGCTTAATTACAAGAAGCGCGGTTTATTACAGCTCCATCTGCGAACAGCCACTGTGTTTTTTTAGGTCCAGTGTCTCTTTTACTCACAAACTATTACAAAAGAGATCACCATTTCCAATAACCCTGTTATTGATTATGATGAAAAGTAAGCAGAGAGATGGACAAGAGCAGAGGAGAAACTGCAGCTGGATGGGGAATCACTATAAAGTTTCTGTTAACAGCAATCCACTACCCTTTGTGACCCTTCAAAATAAAGCTTCATCCTTTTCCAGCAGCAGAAACAACTTTATTGTAGCAGAGCCTGAAAGGAAAGGCATTAGCACTGCACTGAGGAGCTGACAGGAGCTGACAGTACAGACTGTGAGAGGCTCTTAGACTGTCATGAAAAATTGTGATGTAGACTAAAGTTGTTAGTTAGTAAGTAAGTTTGTTAAAAATATCAAACACATTGCACTAATTAACAACAACATGCTTCCAGACAGTTCAGCTCTCCCACAGACTACATACAGGCTATAGAAAACTGCACATTTGTTTTACTCACTCTATAGTCAGCTAAAACATGCAAAATGCACCAGGATGCAGTAAATATTGTCTGTTATATTGATTTTTTCCCCATACCCCGCTGTAAATGAAGTACATTCTTAACCTCTGTGAGCCACGACTTTCTCTTCTGTGAGCTGCAGACATCATGGCTCAGCTCCTAACTTCCTTGAACCATCCACATAACTGTCTTCAGAACAGAACAGAAGATAATTCACATTTTTTGTATTAGTGCTATAATAATCTGCCATGTACCACCACAGTAAAATGACAGGACCCTGGCTGGCCCCCCAGTAAAAAAATCCTGGCTACGCCTCTGCTTGGGATGCAATAGTTTATATAAAAAATGCTTGGTTCTGTACAAAGTGGATTGTAACATGGACAATGTTAGGTCCCAAGATGAGAAGAGTTGTGAACTGCTCATTTAAGTGAAGTAGTAATTCTGATTATAAAAATGTGATGCAAAATAAGAAGAGAAAGAAGTGCATGACTACGGTGCACAGATTTCAAACAAAGACTAAATCATCTCTCATTTTAGGATATACACAAAAAAAAAACATTTCAGTTTCCCTTTTTGGTGATAACATATGGAAGTATCACAGTTGAATCATCACAAAAAATACTTCCTATTTTTTGATTCTTGATATTGTTTTGCCAACTGACAGTACTGAGCAAATGTTTTAGGGAGGTGTGAAAAAGACAAACTAAGAGAGCCTTAATAAATTTACTGAATTTATTTTTTGTTATGAAATTTTCAGGAAAGGTATGTTATAGGTGATGGACAAAATTTGATTAATTTAGGTGTGGATCCAGGTCACTGTTCCTGATCCAGGCGTGTTTTAATAGATTTTGCACCATTTTGAGATGTGGACCCAAGATATTAACTTCATATAACTTGTATGGTGTAACTTCATTCACTAAAATAACAAGCTTCTTTACCACTGATTAAGGTTGTTGTGGCTCAATAGAAAAAGCATTTACCCCTGAACTAACCTAAAACCCTGTCTACGACTATCTTACGGCAGCCTGAGGGACATCATAAGTAGCTGCCCGAACTTCTCCACATCACATTTAACAAAAACAAAAACACTGTGGCTCTTTTTGAGTTGGTTTGTGCGATCCAGCGCCATCATGCCCCGACCTATCGACCCCTGCAGTTCGACCCGGACCGGACACTGGATACTCTCCTTCACCACGCTGCTGTCGATGCACGCTGCCATCGCGTAGGCGTCATAAGAGACAAAGCCAGGTCCAAAGTACACGTCGCGTTTGTTCAACATGGCTTCCTTGGAGTAGGCCCAGCACTGAGAGGTTATTGTCTTCATAAACCGTGCAGCGGGGGCGTCCTGGTTGATCAGCTCTTCAAAAAACTCCTGTCAATGCAATGATATGGTTTCATTATCCAGGCTAATATTAATAAAGTTGAATATTGTGTAAAAGGCCATTTATTTCAGTCATTCAATTCAAAAAACATTATAAAGATTGAGTACATAGAATGAAATATTTCAAGCATGCATTTTCATTGTGATGAATATGGCTCACAATTGATAACAAAAAAAAATCAGTAAGAAAAAATATGCATGAAAAATGTTACTGTGTTGTGTTTAAACTTCTAAAATAATTTTACTTTTTCAGTTTATTAAGGTACATATATATTTCTAGAGGTGGAAGAATTACCCAAATCTATACTTAGGGTTACTGTTACTTAAAATAATACTAAGTTATGGTTCAATGTTTATAACTCAATGTCGTTATATAATGTTTTGTTAATAATAACTGGTTACTAATGTGTAACTAATATTTACTAATACTAATACTAATAATGTGTAACTAATATTTAAGTATGGCTTTATAGTTTGAGCTAAAATGTTACCAAATACTTTTACTTGTTTAGAGACTGAGACATTTATTCATGAGTTACATTTGTTTGCCAATAATTTACTAAAGTTAATGTTTACAGCAAAGTAATTTAAGTGAATGAGTGCCTAGAGTCTGAATATTTTAAGCAGTGGTTTAGAAGTTTCTCCATATATCTTACCCAGGTGAGTTTATTTCTGCAGGAGTACTCCCAGGTGGCGATGTACGTGGTGCAAAAAAACTCTTCAAGTACAACATAAGCAGACTCTGCGTCCATAAGGAAGTTAAACTCTGCACAAAGAGTCACATTTCCTTTACCTGAAGAAAAAGGGCACGTAAATTAACATACTGTCCATGCGTCCTCAAGTTAAGTCACAATAATGTATGTAAACATCTACAGCTTATAATATACTTACCCTCCATGTTTCCACCCATAATGTACAAGTCTTTTAGTTTCTTAGGAAAGTCTGGGTCCAGTCTGACGGCCATTGCTAAATTAGTGAGTGGACCAAGAGCCACCAATGAGACCTGTAAATAATTGACAATACTGGCAATAATTGGCAATATTTTTAGTACAAGCCAATTGCTCAATTAAGGTTTAAGATTTAAACCTTAATGTTTAGTCTTGGGTATGCTTGAATTCTCATTATACCAGGATCTAAACCTACTGTAAACAAAACTCAATATGGATTTGATTTTAAACTGGGATTAAATTTAATCCCGTGGCAGCATTTTAAACTGTAATCTAAGTATTTAAACCTACACTGAAGCAATGGCGAACATAGCTTATTTTTAACTTTCCTAAACTGTGTGAATGTAATACTGACCTTTTATTTGGATATTCAAGTGTTAGGTCCAGTGAGTTTTCTCACCTGGTTTGGATGGTCAGATACCAGTCTAATCATTGCATTAACTGCATGCTCTTTGTGGATTTTCTCCTCCCACTGTGGGTCCTTGTCTTTGATCACATCTCCTAACCCATCCGTCCCAAAGTGGTCACTGAACGGTTTGTTGGCTCCCACCAGAGGTTCACCACAACCACGAAACACTGGGATCTGGTGAGAGACTCCTGCTTAATGTGCTTTTCATTACATACTGTGGAGAAACCCTTACAGATAATGATAACCACATCTGTAACCACAACATACCTGCTGCCGCTCACAGACAGAGAGCACTCTCAGAACGTTTTGACACACGTTGTTGACGTCTGTGTTCCCAAAGACACAGGTAATGCCCAGGACTTGAATATTAGGAGCTGCCAAAGCCATGAATATAGCCTGGGCATCATCAATGCCACTGTCTGTGTCGATGATCACCAGCTTTTTTGACATGGTTTTCTGTAACAATAACAAATGTCATTATAATATGTAATAATACAAGATGATGATGCTTAAAACACTAGTATTCATTATTATAAAGTACTGAGAAAAAAAAACAAAAACAGTTAATTGCATTTCTTATTTCTGAAAGCTTTATGTGACCTTATAGCTGTTCCATCATTCTTAATTGCTTAGTAAGACCAACAAAAAATGTAGGAATCTTAATATTTGAAAATGTATTTAGTTTGAACAATGAGAGTATTGGCACACAAATAGTTAAATGCCCTCATTATGCATAAATAGTGATATGAATATTATAAAATACAATAAATCCCACACTAAAAAAAAACCATAAAATGTGACTTTTGACTTGACAGAACAAGCTCGTTACCTCCAGAAGTTAAAAGTTAACTACATTTTGCACAAACAAGTGTGAAGTGTAAATAAAACGTATAAAGCGACAGTAAGACGTTTAGGTCAGGTAAAAGTTTTGTTAGAGGTAAAAACGACCGTAATTCATTTAAAAATCGGATTATTAGGACTTAAAGAGAAAGAAAAGTCACAACTTACCACAAACCGATCAGTGGAGTGCGAGGCGCGTCTGTGATTGGTCAGAGTTTATTTGCAACTTCCGGGTTTTAGCAACTGACTGCTACACTCAGGTTATTAATTACAAACCAAACAAACATTTATATAATTTTACAGATAAGTAGCTTATTAAATTATATTACAATAAAAAATAAATGTTATTATATGACTTTTTTATACTAAGTTAAATTATTTTTTTGTTATATCACCCCGTGTTCACTGCAGAATGGTACGCTCCGTTAAACTGCACAGGGAACGGGATACGGGTCAACGATGCGCTGCTGTTATCGCCGTTCATTTTTAACATGTCCCGGGTCAACAATAGCTTACTAACTTCACTGTTATGTGGCTAGCATTTCTTGTCGCCGTTTGCTCCAAAGAGGCTGCACCAGGTATGAGAAATAATACCATTATGAGCTCAGGCGTCAGCTAATGGGCGTGTTGTGAGCATCCCTGGTGTCGCTATGGGCTCAGCTGTTCACGTTTACAGCTCAGAGACTGAAGTACTGCGGCTGTAATAGATGACTTGTGAAGATAATGTTGTTTAATGGTTAACAATGAGGTTAAGATTGAATAATTGTTATTCATGGTACCTATTTTATCGAATTGTTCGTATGAAAATGCAGAAAAAGTCCCATCAACGCAGCGTTAACCTGTTCACGTGTTTAGGATTGATTTGCTAACATTACTGCATAATTTAAATGCAATGTTTATTTAACCAGGAAAGTCTGATTGAGCTCTCTCTCCAACATGATAGCTAACACATAGTTGTTAGGTGTTGATTTGATACTTTAGGTGTATTTAATTCGTAACTGTGTTTAATCTTGTGCAAAATGTAATTTGAACGATTGAAGTTTCAAATCAAGTCGAATAACAAATTCATGTTTTGTTTTATACAAGTCTAATGTGAGAGGGCAATACAATCCAAATTATAAAAGGGAATACAAAATATCCTTTATGGACTATATTAGGGATATACATCTTTATTTTGTTAATTGGTAGTCTTAACAAACGATTATTGATTAACCTTGGCTTGACATATCATTGGATTTGATTAAAAAAAAACTGCTCTTTATTAAATTCAAAGTCATGACCCTATAACTTGTCTTTAGTTTAAAAAAGATAAGACAAGTTATAGGCAGGCTTGTATATTTTAGGACATTTGCTTAATTTAATGTTTAATTTGCTCTAAGTCTCCCTTTACTCTACTGTACAGCATAACGAGTATAGTTAGTATTTCTTTTAAACGACTACAGCCATAATGCTGATTAATTGATTAACCATGAACACCTCTAGTCTATATCCAGTTTTATGTTTGTGCTACGATCTTGGAATAATATCTAAAAATAAAACAGGGTTGTATAATTATAGGTAAACATGCAATATGCAACAATTATAAAGGACATTGGAATAATGATATGACCTTGAATATTACGGAAAGCGTTAATTAGCAAAAATTTTCTTCTACTTTACAAAGAAATAAAGTTCCACATATACTGGTCACATCACTGCTTAATTTAAAGCCATTTATTGCACATTTATTTAGATTTGCTAAAGCTAAGTCTGTCTAATAATTCTCAATATTGCCATAAATTAATATAGATATAGTTTTTTATTTTTTTATAGAAAGAGATGCAAGTGATAGCTGCAGAAAAAGTAACACTGACTGTATGTCAATATATAATATGTGATGTATATAACTTTGCTTTGTAATTTGCATTTGCTTTGTGTTTGTCTCTTCCTCCCCTACAGCTCATAGCCTCACCGCCACTCAGTTCACTCGTGCATCATAAACTGTAAGCATTGCTTCAATGCCGAACACGTCAGAAGCTCAAATATCAAACCTGTCTGGCCCAGGAGAGCCGACCCCCCTCCAGAGGCCCCCTAATGTGGGTCAGGACCATGGTCTTCTCAGCTCTCTGTCCCGGGACGCCTCCAGAGCCAGACGGGCCTCCAGCGCAGAGCTACACCTGCCGTGGACCTGTCCTGTCACTCACTCCAGGGAAAAGTTTTACACAGTCTGCTCTGATTATGCCTTCCTAAACCAGGCGGCTTCAGTGTACCCCAACATCAACAGGACAGGGGGGTCACACAAACAGGACGATGAGCCGCCGCTGGTGAAGGCCAAACCCTCAGAGGAGTTCAGTCAGACCAGAGTGGCCCCAGTGGAGTCAGACGAGGACTGTGACATGGAGGAAGTGTCCACCAGCAACACTAAACCCATACTGGCCTGGGAGATAGACACATCAGACTTCAGAGCTGTGCCCACACGAAAACTAAGAACAAGTAAGGAAAAAAGTGTGTTACCCTGCTATATTCAGGCATGTTGAATGCTTTTCTTGCACAAGCTTTTAAATTTAGCTTTGAAACTTATGTGTTTAAACTATACAATGTTGGAAAGTATTGTTATTGCAATATCAGCAAATGTAATATCCATATCGTAAGAATCTAAATAACGCAATGGTCTTCCATCTGACAGAGATTTACACTGAAGAATCATTCTCCTACCAGAACCTTAAATGAAAATGTGTTTTTAATAAATAAAAGTGTTTAGTTTTAGTGTTAATTTCTCTAATTTAGTCTGCGTTAAGTTTTGATTTGACCCTGTTTTGACTTGGAAATGGAATACAGGGACTTACATTTTTGTTTTAAGTGAATTTAACATACTGTGTCAGAATAGCAGGCCCATTTTAAAATATTGCAAAAATATTGTTATCACAACACACTACATCACTAACAGCAGGACTAACTAAATATTTGAGTCTTACTATTTCAGGTAATGTGAAGAAGTCCAGCACCAAGAAGATGAAATCCTCAGTTCGACCAATCAGAAACCTGCAGGACATCCCTCCTCACGGCTCACTGGAGGACATCAAACAGAGGAAAGTGCTAGACCTCAGGAGATGGTACTGTTTTATTTTAGTGTCACAAACATCAAACAAAGAGATTTGGCAACTATACAAATATATAAATGTATGTATATTGTTGTCAGGTACTGTATCAGTCGGCCCCAGTACAAGACGTCCTGTGGGATCTCCTCTCTGGTGTCCTGCTGGAACTTCCTGTACAGTACTTTGGGAGCAGGCAGGTCAGCACTCTATGTTAACAGTAAAGAATATAAATAACTGCTTTTGTCCAGATGCTGGTTTATACTATACAATGTACAGGATGTGCATAAAGTCTCTTTACGATAAAAAAAAAAAAATTGGGAGAGGAACGTTTCATCCTCAGAAATTTGTTCCAGTGTTAACTGTAAACTCTTTTGGTTATGATTTATCATTTGTCTCAATTGCATGCTGTAAGAGTTGCACTTTGTAAGCTTACAATTGCAAGTTCTTGTGTAGGACTTTGTGCACTGTTGGTCGCTGTAACTGTCTGACAGTAGTACGTATGTCATTAAAAACTTTGGTAACCACTGAGTACATAGAACAAATCTGATTAAGATATCTCATCAACAGCCTTTGTAATATATATTTTTAAATTGTAAAGACACTTTATAGACACCCTGTACATCCTGTTTGGTTATGTACTTGAGACATATCACCGGAAACACTGTATTTAAAAATGACACATCTGTTGAAAGTAATATTGGTATAGCATCCCAGCTGATTGAATGAGGCATACAAGTGGAACAAGTGCATTTCCTTTTATTTAATTGTGGATTTGCCATAAGCACTCATCATCACCACTGTAAGAGCTAAAACCACATAATAGTAAATTAGTTCCTCATAACAAAAACACACTCAAACAATTAAAGACACACACAGTATTACCCTTTTCCCTTCCCCAGCTTGGTGCTAAATCACATATTTCAGGACCAAAGTGTGTCTCATTTCCTCCCACTATGACAGCATACAAACAGGAAATAGTTAAAAATAAAACATTCGGTCTGTTACAATTGGTAGCCTGTGAAAAGGCCATTACTAAAAAGTTGTGCAGATCTGAAACACCTACAAGAAAAGACTGAGAACAAACCTAGACACTTGGACTAAGGACTCAAGAGGTCTTAACAATGTCAAAACAAAGGGGAAACATTAACTATTTTAACATCTAACTAAACTTTTGCTCTCTTGGGTTAGGATTGAAGAAATAAGGATTGCTTTACCTAATACTATGTGTCAAATGAGGGACATAATGTAAAAAAAAAGGAAAATAAATAATTGCATGAAATTAAAATCTAAATTTGGATACACAAAGTTGAACACTTATTTTTTCTCATTTATTTTTTTAAATTCCTCTTTAGTCTACCGCCCATCTCTCAAGAAGAGGCACTGCACATTTTGGGCTTTCAACCTCCTTTTGAAGAGATAAAGTTTGGCCCCTTTACTGGAAATGCAACTCTAATGCGGTATACCTATGTCTTATTAAAAAAGTTTTAAAAATTGCTTTTAAAAATTGAGAAATTGCATTTTACAGGTTGTTTTTTTTGTCTTTTAGATGGTTCAGACAAATTAATGACAACTTCAGAGTGAGAGGCTGCTCCTACATTTTGTACAAGCCGCACGGGAAGCACAAGACAGCAGGTGAAACCGGTGAGTCGCATTGATTTGTGTGTGCACTGAAGGCATTTTTTTTTACACTGATACATTTTCTGAACATCATAATTTAGCTGAGGGGGCGCTGATGAAACTGACCCAGGGGCTTAAAGACGAGTCCATGGCTTACATCTACCACTGCCAGAACCACTACTTCTGTCCAGTGGGGTTTGAAGCCACGCCCCTGAAAGCTTCCAAGGCGTACAGGTAAGTTTCCAGCACTACATTGCTCCACACGTGTAAGAAACGATGTTATGTTTATGTTATGTTATGTTTTGTTTAAGGTTGCACAATATTATAAAACCAGGTCTATTATTGTGATGTGGACACAAGTTTAATTTAAGGCTCTGATAAGACAAGGATCTTGTTTCTGTAAATCTCTGTCAGACGCAGGACCATAACATTATTGCGAAGCATAACATTTCTTGCAACATGAATATTGCGTTAGCTGGTATAGCGATAATGAAAAATCAGGGTTCATACAGTCATGGGAAACATGGACAAGTCATGGAATTTTAAAATGCAATTTTCAGGACTTGGAAAAGTTTTAGAATTTTATATTTTGGTGTAAAGTTTTGGAAGCCTGCCTAGATGATTACTTTATATCTTAATTTGCTTTTTTAAAATGTCTTCTGAACCAACTTACCAAGCATAATTATATTTTAATCACTGGTGTGTAGGCTGTAAGTTAGTAAACTTAGTGGAATAATATATTTCTGGAGGAATTTTATTTATTTTTTTCCCAAGTGACTAATTTCCAATTTTAAGAAATTAAATTGCAGCAAAAGTTTCTAATGCACCACACTGGACATTTTGAATACGGTTTAGTCATTTGGGTCTTGGAAATTTAGTCAAAAGTTTTGGAAAAGTCATGGAAAATTCTTGGTAAAAAAGTGTATGAACCCTGATAAATTGCTATATACACGTATCCTGAAGCCCTAGTGTTGCTCTTTCTAAAGGGGTCCATTGCCGACCACTGAGATGGAGCACTGGATCTTGATCGGTGAACCCAGCAGGAAACACCCCGCTATTCACTGCAAAAGGTAACTCCACCTCTGCGCTCTCTCTTCTCTCTTTTCTCTCTTTCATCTGTCACACAGCCTTTGATTGATCGATTACATAACACATCTGTTTGTAGGTGGCTGGACATCGTGACCGACCTGAATACACAAAACCCTGAATACCTGGACATCCGTCACACAGAGCGAGGAATCCAGCGCCGGAAAACTAAAAAGGTCCTTCTTTTCAAATACTGTTCAGATATTTTATTGTAACATTATGGTGTCCAACATAGATTGTGTTGGTCATAAATAAAAGTGAATTACTTTCTTTTATTTAGTGGCCTGGTAGAACATCCTAATGCAAAATCACTTATCTCCATTTAGGTTGCTCTCCATGCATCACCAATAAGGCTGCAACAACTAATCTGACTAATTGATTATAATCAATTATTGAAATAACAACTAATTTAGTACTTGTTTAATCATTAAGTGGAGTATTCACAGACTCTGAAACAGGCCATGTGCTGAGAGAGGAGGGTTTATTACCAAGACAGAGCAGTAAAGCAACAAAAACAGCTAAAAACAATTCACATTTTGTGATTAAAAATATCTTGGTGTGTGTATATGCTCTATCCAAACGACCTCAAGTGGCTTCATCTGGTTTAAATTTTGTAAAAAAATTAAGTAATTTTTGGTAGAATTATGCAATTTTTTTTAACAAGAACTTGAAAATACCTCAAGTTTTTAGTTACTTTACTCATGCTTCACTATTCGATAATTGATCATTTAATTGAAACAATAATCAGCAGATTAATCAATTATCAAAATAATCGTTAGTTGCAGCTCTAATCAACAGCTCTAAATGCTGGCAGTTTTTTATGAGGTTTTTTGCTTGGACCTCTTTCTCTTGGGTCCTATTGTAACTGTAAACATATTTTTTAATCCTTCAGAGGTTGGTGTAGTTGCGGATCATTGTAACCAAACCATAGTAAAACTACATTAAGTTACATAACACTGGATGAACTTCTATTGTCTTAAGTGTATTCTGTGTAGATGGAAAATTTTGTAACTCGTTCTTGTCCGACAGGTGGGGGGCAACCTGCACTGCATCATTCGCCTTCCAGAGGGTGAACTGGCAGAAGATGGGCCCCTGGGCTTTGAACCTGGAGACCCTGCGGCACGACTTCCACCACCAGGGCACAGAGCCGGCTCTGGGCAGAGAAGAGGACGAGGACAGGATCTCGAGCAAGCGCCTGGCCCATCTGGGACGCTCTCACAGCACGGGCTGCCAGAAGGAACAGAGCTGGAAACGCCTGTCCCACAGCACGGGGTTCAGACAGCGCTCCCCGGACAGCGACCTGGACGAGGACATGACGGACTGAAGTACTGGGGAGGGCACAAACACTGCACATTTAGGTGAAAGACCACAACCAAAACCATTCAGCTACTCTGGTAAAAAGCCTTTCATTTTATATACAATAAAAGGTTAAATATATGCTGCTGGGTGC
This sequence comes from Bostrychus sinensis, assembly GCA_020698575.1. Taxonomy (NCBI): domain Eukaryota; kingdom Metazoa; phylum Chordata; class Actinopteri; order Gobiiformes; family Eleotridae; genus Bostrychus; species Bostrychus sinensis. The sequence goes on from CM036246.1 coordinate 26,193,707, forward strand.
TGCAGGTTTTAGAGGATATGGCCTTGTTTCACTGGGGTCAGATGTCGGGTCAGAACGGTTCAGTTTGGTCCAGGTAACTCCCAAAGAGGCTGTTTCCAGGAGGTTTGAATCTACACAGTTAATAGTGACATTGTAGAAGTCCATCTAAAGTTGGGCTCCTGTATGAAATCTAAATCTTTAAAGCAGAATTTCACACATCAGATATGTTCCTAATGATTTAAAAGGAATAACTGAGACTTGCTATTTATCAAAATATCAGCTTTTGTTTCATACAAGATTCACTACAACTCAACATGTTTCTCTTCAAATTGAACCATTTATCACAAGAACAAGTCATCCTTCGTTGACAGAACATTTCCATTGTCCTAATAACATAGTGTTTGCAGTTGGAGACACATTGGGTCCTTTTGGTAATGAATACTCACCCTGTTCTGACCCGACCCGCACCGCTACCGTGAAAATAAGGCTCATCAGTGCTGGCCAGACGATGTTTGTCTGTAGCTGTTCATTTTGTTTGAATGTGGTTTATGTAAAATATTGAAAATGTTTTTGTTGTATTTTTTTTTTTTTTTTTTTTGTGTTTGTTTTTTGTCCATTTTTATGTTCATCTGGCAAGCAGCTTTGTACCAGCACATTTCAAGGCACTGCATTTTTAACTTTTTCTGACTTAGGTGCCATCTTAGCCAGCCTGTTATACCACTATGTACCAGTAGAGGGAGTCATGAGCTACTGCTGCCTGAGCTACTGCAGTCTGCCACAAACTGAACTGGAAAACATTCCTCCGTGAGTTGTTTATGGACCGGGTTTTGACTACAGTATGTGAGCAGTGTGTTCACATCAGGAAGTAGTTGTTTTGTCTTGATTGGTTAATTGATTGATGATGGAAAAAACACTTAATGCAAATTTGTATATTGTATGCATATTGCCCTACTTTTAATTGGTGCGTTGCAAAATGTTTAAGTTTGTATGTAGTTGAACAAAACAGAAAACAAGTATTTGATTACAATGTATAATACCATGAGATTAACACAGTTGATCATCTTGGAAAATTAGCAGCCAGGTGAGTAAGCCATTTTAGTTATTACTTCTTGTACAATGTTTCTACATCTGCTCAGAGGACAAACTGAGCACTGCTGTAGGAGAAGCACATTTTCTGTGGTAACGTTTAGCATTTATGAACTAAATGTTTTAAAGTGAAATCAAAACTTTGTCTCTTTCCAATAGGTTTGTTCAGGTTCGTAAACAACAGCATGGCCCTGCAGGGCTACTGTAGTTCCTCACACACCTGAAAAAGAGAGTAACTTTTCAAAAGACTCTCCACATGTTGCTGTTTTATAATGTATTCTTTGGAGCGAATGGTGGTTGATTTTGAGCGTCAAACTATAAAGGCCCTTGATTTTAGAGATTCTCCTGCATTTAATACACTCTCCCTGTGTGTGTGGGTTTTCTTCATGTACTGTGGTTTCTCCCATCACCCTAAAACGTGCACAAGAGGCTAATCCAACTAAGTACCTCTGACCAGGATCCTGTCTCAAGATCAGGAGAAGAGTCTCTGGGCGCTGTGTAGCAGTCGCCCACTGTTCCTGACAGGTCGCCCCAGTGGCATTGAAGGATGGGTCAAATGCAGAGAACAAATTTACCTTCACCTTAGAAGAAGTCATGTAATGTTAAATATAACAGCATGAAAAGGAGGGACAGAGGGCATTGTCTCATATATCCATGTTTCACCTCCTTAAAAAGAGGACGAACTAAAAGGAACAGTGTAAAATAAACCTGTGGTTATTAAAGCCCATGTTACAAAGTTAATTTAATGTTTTGTCCCTCTTTCACACCTCTAAGACGTAGTTGTCCCATAACTTCTCACTACTGTTCCATTTCTCCAGCTCTCTCCACCAGGAAGGTTATGTTTTCTCCAGCTTTGGTTTGTTACTCTGTTAGAAAGATGATTCAAAAACGCAGATGTTTTTTAGGAAAGGTCAGTAAAAGGCAAAGGCTGAGGGAGAAAGTTTTTGGTGGGGGGTCCAGTTCACTAACTGGATTCAGGATTGTTTTAAAGACATACCATTGTGAGATAGGGCCAAAGATATAAACTCCAGCCACAAGGGGTCAGTAAAGGAACACAATTAGTTTTAGTGGATTGTTTTACATTGTGTGATATAAGGCTCAATGAATACAGCATTTACCCCTGAACTTGGAACTTGGAGAGAGGGTCACACACTGTATTCAGATTTTAGGAGTCTCATAATGTCCTGCTTTATTGACTTGTCCTGAAGTCATTGTCCTGATGGCTCATGGTGCAGTGGTCCGTTCAGTGCAAGTGCTGTGAACGTGTTGTGAAAGACATTGACCTTTTGACCTTTTTCCTTGTATTTTTTGTGTAAATGATCCCAGTTCAACAAAAACATGGGGGGAAAAACTGTAAAGAAGAAGTTACAGAGGATTAACTCCAAAACTTGAAAATGTGAGCCGCAGGGGAAACTGCATGTATTACTTCTGTTCATTCATTTTGTTTGCCCCTGTAATGTTTTTGTTTATTTATGACTTTTCAATAAATTAAGATTTTCATAAACAGTTGTAGTTTTTTTTAATTTTTCAGTCAGGTTGCGGATCCTTTTAAGACTTGGCGTAACTCTGCGATGTGAGTGGGGCCGATACGACAGCAGCCCCCTGGAAGAGAAAAAAAACCCACTAATAATATAAATTAAAAATAAAAACAAACTGAATAACCATATATAAGAAAATTGTTATGTCACCTATAAATGCAGCTCCCTGTCTCCTCCACGTCTCACAGAATGGAGAGAGTGATCCTGTTTTATTCTCTGATGCAAGCCACCTTTAATTAAAAAAGAGTTATTTTTTCCATGTGCACCATAACAGATGTTTAAAATGTATCTTAACCAATGATCAGAACAAATAGATTACTCTTAATTATTAAGTTTTTATTATTAAGTTTTATGTGTTATTATATGTGAAATATTCAACCAACCTATAGCTCAACCTATAGTACCGAATAGTAAAAACTTTATTTGAATTTACCCCAAAGTTGTGCTCACAAACATATGAACTTCTAACTAAATACTTTCCATTGCGTCAAGCTAATGACTTTTGCTACAAACATAAAATACACAATGATGAGGCATAACATTACGACCACCTGTCTAATACTGAAGCTCTGCACACAAAGAGCACTGTGTATTCTGGCACCTTTCTATAAGAACCATTAACTTCTTCAGTTTAAGCCAGTGGTTCCCAACCTTTTTTTCTCATCTACCCCCTGGGCTTTTTTGTCATATGATGAGTACCCCCACACTCATATGCGTTCATAATTCTCAAAAATTGTAGTAAAAAAACATCTGTGTTTATTATTACATCAACATTTTATACTTAATTTATTGTAAATGCATGGGATTTCAGTGAAATGCAAATTCTGCCTGCCTTTAAAATAAAATATAAAACTATAACAATATAAAATTGTACATTTATTTTACTATATATTTTAATGTTTTGCTTCCTTTTTAGCACTTGAGCTTGTCTTTCATAAGTTTTAATAGTTCTTAGTAAAGAAAAAACAATGCAAATGTTTTTCATCTTGGAAATATATTATGAAACACTTCCAAGTACTCCCTGCAAAGTGCTCGTGTACCCCTAGGGGTCCCTGTACTCCTGGTTGGGAAACATTGGTTTAAATTACAGTAGCCCAAGTGTAGGATCGGACCATACGACCTGTAGCGACTATCTAGTCTTACCATTTTAGTCGCTCTGGGTGTGGGGGATCCAGGTCATAACATGCTTAAAAAAACTAATGTCCAGACTGAAAGGTAAGTTTGGGATGTGTTCCCATTTATTGAATAAATGAGAGAATGACTGAATGGCGGACTGAGGTCCAGGATGGCGGTCTATGGCAGCAGGATGGATGGATGGATGGCACCGAGGTTATGGCAGGTATAGAAGTATAATGGAGGCCGCGTGCGAAAGCGGCAAAAACCGTGTGACCTCCTGTCACCCAAGCACACCGGTGCACTGTCACCTCTGCACCTATATACCCCTTGCCTCAACACCGCCACCAGTGGTCAAGGAAAATATAGGTCACCTGTGCCATACCAAACAAACAAACACCACCACAATAAACTTAACCCAAACAATAAAGAGAATATTGGCTCCTACACAGGCCTTAGCCTTCGCTCCCCGCGTGCATCACCTGTCTTTGGTTCACCCCTGTTCAGAGAGCTGCAGCTTTGGGAGACGCTCTAACCCAGTCATCTGTAGCCATCACAATTTGGCCCCTTGTCAAACTCGCTCAAATCCTTAATCTTGCCCATTTTTCCTGCTTCTAACACATCAACTTTGAGGACAAAATGTTCACTTGCTGCCTGATATATCCCACCCACTAACAGGTGCCATGATGAAGAGATAATCTGTGTTATTCACTTCACCTTGCAGTGGTCATAATGTTATGCCAGATCGATGTACACTTGTTTTGTTACATTGGTTCATAGTATATAGGACGAAGGAAAGGTTACAGGGATAGAACTGGACAAATGCAGCACTCGCACCAATATACTACCAATATACTAAAACAAAACAAACAAAAAAAACCTACAACTACTGTATATTTCTCTTACCCCTGCTGTGTGTCCCACTCCTCTCCACTGTTGGGATAGACCACCCAGCTCAGGCCTGGTTTCAGCAGGGTTTTGGCTGAGTCCAGTACTGGCTCCACCAGCTCTGGAGAACAACAATTCACTCCTATGGCCACAAGCTGAGTGGACTTCAGAGCAACCTGCACCGCATCAGAAAACAGGCTGCCATCGCATATACACCTCTCATCCTGGAAGTATTGTACAAAAATAACTTAGAGTAGTAGCAGTAATAGTGGGAGTACAGAAGAAGGAGAGGGAGAAGTAATTGTGTGAAATGCGATGATGCCTTGTGACAAAAAAGTTACGTATTTTAGTATGAAGCATAGGAATAAAGAAATAGAAAAGCCCCATTACCTTACAGGAAAATGAGAGCCAGGCTTCAGTGTTGGGAAACTCTCTGAGCAGCTGCACCAGGGCCTCTCCTTCTTTGATACTCGGGATCGTCTCAAACGCAATCAGGTCTGCTCCTGCTGCTGTTAAACACTCGATCTGTGGACGGTGCCAAGCTTTAAGATCCTGAAACAGAGAGAAACAAGGCATCTTAGGTTTCAAATTCAACAGCTGCATTTTGAACTATTCTCTGTAATCCTCACAATTCATTTCATAGATTGTAAGTAAGATGGTTATGTTTTTTTTTTTTAAATACAGTATTTGAATGCTCTTTGAAATGATTTTGAATATATAAAGAAACACAGGGCTTTGGGCCAACTTCCAGCGTTCTGAGCTGGGACTAAATAAATATTACAGACAGAATTAGGACTAACAGGTTTAAACTGGGGCTAAATTTAGGATTTTTCTGATCTATAGCTTTGTTTATACAATTATTTGGACAAAAAGTACATTAATGCCATTATTTGTAAGCAGTGGTGGAAGAAGTACTCATTTTTTTTAACTTATGTTAAAGTACAGATAAATGAGCCAAAACTTACACAAGTAAAAGTATCAAATGTAAATTTCTACTTAAGTAAAAGTATAAAAAGTACTTGCTTTCAAATATATTTGTGAGTAAAAGTATTTCGCTAGGATTCAAGAACTAATGAATCTGTTAAATGTGAAAGATTTTGCTCAAAAACTGTGCTGAAAATGGTTAAACGGTGCAAAAGAAGAGACTAATTCTGTCTGAAGCATACTACTTTACTGCATCTTTTATACTGAAGTACTGTGTCTACAATGACCACACAGCAAAAACTTATAATTTTAAAACACTACAAAAGTAGTGGAGTAAAAAGTACAGGTACTTGCTTTAAAATGTAGTGAAGTAAAAGTAAAAGTACCCCTTGTAAAATTTACTCAAGTAAAGTACAGTTACATGAAAATTGTACTTAAGTAAAGTTACTTTTACTTCGTTACATTCCACCACTGCATGTAAGACCACAGTGTTAATGCTATACAGATTGTTTTATATTGACATTTACATTGACATTGTTTGTCGTATACTGGGCAGATCTACTTGAGAGAGAAGCTCACCTCAACACTCATTTCTTTAGCGTATGTCCCTGTGTACTCTGAGCCATCATGAAGAAATGCCCCATAAGGTCCAACAGAACCAGCCACTAATGCATGCGTTTGACCTTTAAAACCAAAATAGTTTAATCACAGTCTAAATATTTGCAGGTTTTTTTTTTTTTTTTTTTTTTTTGTAAATAGCCACCTGCTTGAGTATTAGATATATATTTCTGAACTGTATCTTTGGCCAGATGGACTCCAGACATCAGCAGGTCTCTGGCACATTCACAGGTCACTCCCAGATGTTGGACAAATCCTTTAACACTGGCCTGGTATGTGGCTGTGGTGACGACATCACTGCCACTGACAAGAAATCTAATGAAAACAGCACAGATATGACAAAAATATCAACTTTTAACTTAAATATGAAGCATTGCACATGACCCAACCTGTAATGGACATCTTTTATGGCCTCGGGATTTGTGTGCAAAAGTCTGGCACTCCACAATGGATCCCCCTATGGAAGAAATAATCTAAATCAATTACATTTAAACACAATAAAACAAACTAAATTATGTCTTCTTAAATAATTTTCCTAACAAAGCATGCAAGCAGGGTAGTAGTAGCAGTATACAGTGATTTAAATAAATAGATTTGTGTGCGTTGCATTAATATTTTCCAGTTGTGTAATGGTTAAAAATGTGGATATTTATTTACCCCAAGATCAAATCCTTGTGCTTCCAGTTGAGTTGCAAGACCACCATCCAAAATTAATGGTTTATTTTCATTAATGAAATCCCTCAGACTAACGAACGAAGTCATTGATAAACAACTTCACAAACTCTTCTTAGGCTAACAAAAATATTCTAATACAATGGAATATATGGAACTTGCTGTAAGATGTTTCTTCATGTGACTTTTAGAGCGAGGGTTGGATGTTGTTATTGTTCCGGGTCAAAGTACAAATGGTGCGTTTGGAATATCTCGGAGGTTTTAACTTTTTTAGAGATTAATGGAGTGATGGAGTCATGAATTGCCAGTAGATGGCGGTAGATGACATTCAAAGATCTCAGTATTGAACAAGTAATCGTAGCCAAATTAGTTGTTTTCATAAATGTAATTGTTTTAAGGCAATGACATGTTTACCATATAGCTATTTGAATAGTCTCTAAAATTATATCATATACATTTTTTATTATATTTTTATTTGTATCAATCATAATTTGGGCCTTTTGCCATGGCTCTTTCATAATGTATACTTTCACTTATTGGTTTGTTTGTATGTTGTTTGTATTATTATTATTATTATTATTATTATTATTATTATTGTTATTATTGTTATTATATTATTATTATTATATATATTATATTTTGTAATGTGAATATGTTTTCATTTCAGCCATGTGGTACGTCCTTTGTGACAGATTTATTTGCAATAAAAAGTGTAAATATGGTCACATAATTGCCACATGGGGTAATAGAAAAAAAAAAAGTCAATTTATTACTGCATAATAGTGAAAAAAATAGGCTTTGTGCGTTTAACCCTCACTGAATCTATACATATACACTTACAGTATATCATTAAAAAAAATATCCCCAAAAAGCAAGTTAGTTATTGAGTAACATGTGAATGTTTCAAATCCGTAGTCTGCAGTGTTACCTGAACGCCCCTTGGCTTGTCAGCACAGTTGCCATAGAAACCCCTCAATGACGCGCCACAGCTAAGCTAACGCTGGCTAATATTTAAAACTTAAAGCATCATCCGAGGGGTTATACATTTTCCAATCATGGTGAGTGTAATTGTAATTTTTAAACAATAATAGCTTGCGTGTTGCGTTATATTTGTTACAGCTGAAGTATGCATATGAAGAAAGTTTGATATTTGTTTGCTAACAGTTAGCTTAGCATTTAGTGTTATTGCTAAGTTAGCTGACATTATTGAGACTGATGGAGAATCTTGCGTTTAACGCTATATATTTCATGGTCAACCTAGACTACAAGTGCTATTTAGTTAATTAGTCTACTTATTTTTAACTGCACAAGCATAGCCCATTGACTTTCTTGTTCAACTTCATGAGACTCCAAAGTTTGCTAAAATGCCTTTAAGCTAGAGCTACGTTTTCACTTCTAGCTTTGTTGCCACTTTGTTAGATTAATTTAAAATACTTAACTATACTAAAATTATTTACTTAACGTGCTGTCTAATTTTGACAGAGCAATACTAAAATAACAATAATATTATACATAGCGAAAAGGTTAAAATTGTAGGAGTATGTGTGTTATATTTATGTTGAATAAGTTAGCTAGTTATTAAAGTCTGATCATCTCATTATTCCCCAGATCACTGCAGAAAAAGCTTTGGTGTGAATAAAAGCAGAAACATTGCCAGCACATTCACTCAACATTATATATAGATTTGCTCTGTTTATCAGGCGTTGCCTTTACTTGGCTGTTACAACGTTTACATTTTTATTAGGGTTGCACAATAGTATCAGCAAAAGCAAAATCCGTATTGCAAGAATCGCAATAACGCTATTGTGTTCCATCACACACTGTCAGAATAATTTTACTACCAGAGGCTTAAATGAAAATGTGTAAATAAAAATGTTTAAAAAGTCCAGTTTCAGTGGCAGTTTCCTTAATTTGGTCACAATTTAGCTATGTTTTATTCCTGGTTTAGTCTTCATTAAGTTTTGATTTGGATGCTGTTTTGACTTGTGAATACAGGGACTTACTTTTTGCTTTAAAAGGTACTGTAAACAGCATGTCCTCCTAGTGGTTTGAAAACAGAACTACAGTCTAAATCAAAACAATGGTCTGTGGGTTGCCAGTCTTTCCCCTTTTCTGATTGGACGATCAGCAATGCAGTTTTAGAACCAAAACAAAAAATGTAAACATAAACAACATGGACATCATGTAAAATATATTTAATTGTTAATTAGCTGCACCATTATTATCAGTAAACCTAATATTTGATTTAAACATGTTTACCTCATATCTTGGGACACAGTGGGTAATTTTTAGTATTAAAGTATTTAAAAAAGAATATACTGCTCATAGAACCTTTAAATTAATTTAACTTACTGTGTCAGAAAAGTAGGCCACATTTTAAAATATTGCAAAATTATAGTTTTTGAAAATTGCATGTCCTGCAGACATAATTTTTATTACTGCCTCCAACAAGTTATTAGCATTATCTGTTTCTATCAAAGCCAGGTCCACTGGTAACATTCATAGTAATTTACAGGCTGAGTGTGAAAAGGGGCCTAAGACACAGAGCTCATTAAATACACTGCTCAAAAAAATAAAGGGAACACTAAAATAACACATCCTAGAGCTGAATGAATGAAATATTCTTATTAAATACTTTGTTCTTTACATAGTTGAATGTGCTGACAACAAAATCACACAAAAATGATCAATGGAAATCAAATTTATTAACCCATGGAGGTCTGGATTTGGAGTCACACTCAAAATTAAAGTGGAAAAACTCTACAGGCTGATCCAACTTTGATGTAATGTCCTTAAAACAAGTCAAAATGAGGCTCAGTAGTGTGTGTGGCCTCCACACCTGTATGACCTCCCTACAACGCCTGGGCATGCTCCTGATGAGGTGGCGGATGGTCTCCTGAGGGATCTCCTCCCAGACGTGGACTAAAGCCTCCGCCAACTCCTGGACAGTCTGTGGTGCAACGTGGCGTTGGTGGATGGAGAGCGACATGATGTCCCAGATGTGATAGCATCAATGCCTTCATCTTGCAGGAAATGCTGCCACACTCCAGCTACATGAGGTCTAGCATTGTCTTGCATTAGAAGGAACCCAGGGCCAACTGCACCAGCATCTGGTCTCACAAGGGGTCTGAGGATCTCATCTCGGTACCTAATGGCAGTCAGGCTACCTCTGGCAAGCACATGGAGGGACTGTGCGGCCCCTCAAAGAAATGCCACCCCACACCATTACTGACCCACTGCCAAACCGGTCATGCTGGAGGATGTTGCAGGCAGCAGAACGTTCTCCACGGTGTCTCCAGACTCATCTGTGAAGAGCACATTGTGCCAGTGGCGAATTTGCCAATCTTGGTGGCAATCTCTCTGGCAAATGCCAAACGTCCTGCACGGTGTTGGGCTGTAAGCGCAACCGCCACCTGTACACTGGTCGGGCCCTCATACCACCCTCATGGAGTCTGTTTCTGCACGTTTGAGCAGACACATGCACATTTGTGGCCTGCTGGAGGTCATTTTGCAGGGCTCTGGCAGTGCTCCTCCTGTTCCTCCTTGCACAAAGGAGGAGGTAGCGGTCCAGCTGCTGGGTTGTTGCCCTCCTACAGCCTCCTCCACGTCTCCTGATGTACTGGCCTGTCTCCTGGTAGCGCCTCCATGCTCTGGACACTACACTGACAGACACAGCAAACCTTCTTGCCACAGCTCGCATTGATGTCCCATCCTGGATGAGCTGCACTACCTGAGCCACTTGTGTGGGTTGTAGACTCCATCTCATGCTACCACAGAGAGAAAGCACCTGCCAGCATTCAAAAGTGAACAAAACATCAGCCAGAAAGCATAGGAACTGAGAAGTGGTCTGTGGTCACCACCTGCAGAACCACTACTTTATTGGGGGTGTCCTGGTAATTGTCTATAATTTCCACCTGTTGTCTATTCCATTTGCACAACAGCAGGTGAAATCAATTGTTAATCAGTGTTGCTTCCTAAGTGGACAGTTTGATTTCACAGAAGTGTGACTGACTTGGAAGTACATTGTGTTGTTTAAGTGTTCCCTTTATTTTTTTGAGCAGTGTAATATATAACATAACATAGGTTATTACTTTACACTTGGATTTGACCAAAAACAGAAAACCACCTTTGATGTTGTTCTGCACTAAGAATAGGCCAGTACCTTTACCTTCTCTGTGTGGTATTAAAAAGCTGAAGGAAATAGACGTTCCCATAGTGATGTAGCACTTAATCCCTGTGGTGACCATGCCTACTATCTGCTATCAGTAAACATTACCAGTACTGAATGTGTTGACAGCATTAGCCCTTTTAGTGTCACTGAGGCGATGAAGACAATATTGCTCAAGTCAGATTTCAGTTCTAGATAGACCTGCTGCAAGAGACGCTCATTTAGCAGGACAGTAATGAGCAGAAAGTGTGCCAGAGACATTTTTTGGTCACACCTATTACTACTGCGTCTGTTTTTCCCTGTTTAAAGTACTCCAGTAATATATTGGAACTCATTGTGTTGTCTTGGCTTTTGTGGACTAGACAATAGGATGCGCACAAGGATTACATCACTTGTATCATCTCTTCAGGGTTACTGTTATTGCTGCTCAATGGACAGTAACACCAAATTATTAATATCACCATTGTCAGCATCCATGCAGAAGATAATTGCTTGCAAAAATCTTCCAAAATGTATTTTTATTTTATTTATAGCCTTTACTAAAATAGGTAAAATAAACAAATAGGAAAACAGGCTGTGCAGGACAACGCCCACGTCGTTAGACCCTTCATCAGGGTGAGGAAAACCCCCAGTCATGGAAAAAAATAGACACCTCATGAGATTCACTCCCAGGACGGACTGGCTGTGATACAAATGTGTCCAGGACCTAGGCAGTTGAATTTAGTAGATTCACAAATAATCATAATATACAATTTAATTAAAATGTTTACAAGACAAGTCCATAATACATCCATCAGGCGGGCAAACTGGAAATTAAAGGCTTGTTTTTCTCCTAAATTTAGTCTTAGTTTAGATTATAGAGATTATAACAACAGATTTTTGAGTTGTTGTGTGCTGTGTGTCTTTCAGGAGGACCGGTTTGCGTTTTTGGCCGAGTGGTACGACCCAACGGCTGCTCTCCTGCGGAGGTACCAACTGTTCTTCTACCCCGAAGATGGCTCTGTGGAAATGGTGAGAAATGTCCTGTGCAGTAGACTTATTCTCATATTTGACAGTGGAGATTGCCATTCATTTAATAAAAGAATTTTCAAAACATTTCAAAACATACGAATAAATACCACTGCTGTATTGCCTTTATACATTTATTATTTCACATTTGATGAAATTACTCCTCTATCTTTTGTGTTGTGTCTACAGTACGATGTGAAGAACCAGAGAGTGTTTCTGAGAAGGACCAAATATGAGGACATCCACCCGGAGGACCTGTTTGTGGGGAGCAAAGTCAACGTTTTTTCACGGCAGCTTAACCTGATCGACTATGGAGATCAGTTCACAGCAAACAAGCTTGGCAGCAAAAAAGAAAGGTGCTGTAATATTAATGTGTAGCTACTACCATTGTCTTTTCAAACCTTCAAAGTGTAATACATGTAACTAAACCATCTCCTCATTATCTGTATTCACATTAATATAAGTTATAATAATACAAGGCAAAGGTGGATCTATTTTGTAGTAAGATAAAAACCCAGACTTACAGCGATCCTCTTTTCTACTTACAGTATATAAATACATCCTCCTTAGTCTCTATGATTTTGATGCTTTTTATTTTCTGGTTAAATATATATAAACTGTTTGGGAGCCCAGCATGGTTAAATACAGATTATTATGAACTTAAATACATTATGATGCTTTTTGTAGGAGGTTAGTAAATGCGAGCCATCTCTAAATGCATCCTCAGATTTGATCTCTTGTGACGTACCAAGGATGCATCCGGGGCTAATTTTACTTTGCATTAGGGCTGGCTGCATAAGATCCAATTACTTTGTCCATACTGAATTACAAAATATGAAAGGTGCCTTTGAACATCCAGCTACTCTTCTATAGACAACAACACTCATATCCATAGTGTGTTGAAGTGATGCATTTGTTATTTATTATCAACTATAATCGTAACATTAACTTACAATAGCAGACATTATTATCTCTTTATTTTGACGTAATCTTTTCCTGTCTTTTTTAAAATGTTTTATCTCCTCTTCCTCCAGAACGCTGGCTTTGATAAAACCAGACTCACTCACTAAGATTGGAGATGTCCTTGAACTGATCCACAGCTCTGGTTTGATTGTGACCAAGGCAAAGATGGTGCAGCTTACATGGTGAGTCCTGGTGTGCGTGGAAGTGAAAGGCAGAAACAGAAACCATTTTACTGCCAGACAGATGGAGGATCTGCTGCGTCACACATTCACAACATATGGCCAGGCCGTGGGCTCACACACCACTGGCATTTAATTAACCAGCAGCTTCATCAGGTGCTCAGTCATGGTGTAATCCTGTTATCTAAACCACTCAGAAACGCAGGTGCGGGGATACGGGCTAATACTTTTCTATTATAAGAAATGTCAGGGAAATAAATTAGGACAACAGACATAATACATTTCACTCTGCATCGTAGTGTGTATAACTAATAATAATACATTTTATTCATGGTCGCCTTTCAAAACACCCAAGGTCACAGTACAGTTTAAAAACAGGGTTAAAAACAATAGGACATCATAATAAGAGACAAAAATTGGATGATGGGGTGTAACTGTGACTACAAATCTCTGCTCTTGAAAGGATGCTCTGTACATGACAAACATTACAATCCATGTAGCTCAATACTGTGAACCAGTGGTTCCCAAACGTTTCACAGTCCCATACCCCTTCAGATTTTTGAGCCCCAGCCATGTAACCCTCTACTTTGTGTCTATAAGTACAGTACACATTAAATATTCACTACACTGAAATATGTATTACTAGTTTACTTTTGGAAATATACCGTTGTCAAATATACCAACATTTAGCCTTTAGAATGAACAAATTCCCAAAAAATAATTTGCTGAACACTAGAGGATGTGTGTATTTTTGGCAATGTGAGAAAGCACTTCAGACTGTATGTTTTTATATTTTATATTCCATTTTTAAAACTTAATCGGGCTGTTATTTTATTCACCTGAAAATTATAAAATGCAAAACTATTTAAGTATTTTTAAACTCAACTTGTAATGAATGGTATTTACTTCTATGATCTATATGCAACAGCAGCGCATATATACTGCCAAATGTTTTGCCACAAACTCAACTAACTTCTCTTTTGTAAAAAGTGCGAACAGAACCTGATCCTAAGCTCACAAGACTGATTTTTACTTTCACAAGAATCTTGTGACATTTTGATTCTGTGAGATCACAAGATGGCGAGATGTTGTCACACCCCTTCTATTTACAAGTTATTTTAATATATTTTGTGTTTTGGTAAAAGTTACAGTTCAGTTTTAGACTATAGAGGATAAAATAAGATTAAGATTTGCTACCATAGTCTTTTGAATTAATGGGAAACACTGGAGTGTCAACACAGACAACATGCCTCTCAAAATACCATCCTTAAATCATTAATTGTTTTATATATACCTTATTTTCATTTAAAGTTGTTTTAGGATAAGGGTCTATTGGTCTGTACCAATAATCATAGCCAGTGTACCACCAGTGGTACCTAGGCCACAGTTTAAGAACCACTGACCCACGGACACGAGCTGCTGTGTTATCAGTAAGCCTGTAAAGGAAATTGGAAAAGCTCAGCAAACAGGTGATGCAATCATGCGGTCAAATCTAATTTAGTTATAGCAATTAGAGATTTTGAGAATAAAAATTACACCTAATGAGTCCCACATTATATCCTAAACATATTAATATCCATCATAGTTTTGTATAGTTTATTACATGGTCCAAAAGATGATGGAAAAATTGCTATCTTGAGTAGTTACACAGCACTTAGAAACATCAGTCTGTCTATTTCAGTCGTCTAATTAATTGCAGCCCATAATGTGATTAGCAAATCTGGTTCATTTTCATTTATTAAACCCTGAAAAAAGCAAGCAACTTAAAGACAAACAAGGAAATAAAATATCCAAAAAGTCTATAAAATGCCAAAAAGTGAAAAGTGGTAATGGGACCCCTTCATTTTAGTGTCCTATTGTGCAGCTGATAAAAGAAGAGATCATTATTATGCTACACTCATCTTTTAAAATTACACTTAAACATTTGTCCTAATTACCAAGGCCTATGTCACCTGCTACAGGCTTTTGCCCTTGATATTTTCTAACGTCTCTCTCTCTGACATCGCTTCCTCTAACTCAGCTATAGTTCATTAGCAGTTCGCGGAGTTGGTAATAAATTGTGTTGATAACGTAGCCATTGATTAACCTGTTCCTTTATGGCTTTGTCACTTCGCAGGAGCCAAGCGGCCGACTTTTATGTGGAACATCAGTCAAAGCCTTTCTTAAAGTGAGTAGCCCGGTCAATGATTCACCGTTAAAACAGTTTCTAGGCACTTATAGCATCATCACGACCTGTGTAAGCAATCCCAACGACTTTGAAGTGACATTTACCACAGCTGACCAACTAAAATTTGAGTTTAAAAGAATAACTTATTTGCATTGTGGAGTATTCGGAGTATTGTAAAAGGTGGGCTAATATTCCTACAGTAGGTAATCGTCAGCAAAGCCTCAGTTAGGAAGAGCAGAAAGGAGCAATGGCACAGGCTTTTTGCAATGGATGGCTACTAATTGGGCCAGTGACAATACTAACTAGCAAGGTTTCTAAACTTCTAAAGCCTACATTTATTGTATTGGCTGTATTTTAGGGCTGCACAATAAATCACTGAATAAATCAAAGTGGTTTTATTGTCTTTAATCTGACAGAAATGTACACAATGCGTCTCAGTGTAATTGGACAAATAGAGGCTCAAATGAGACTATGTTGGGACCAGATTAAAAAAAAACATGGTTTTACCTCTGTTTGACCAAAAACGTGGTCCTGATTCTGGTTTAGTCCTGGTCCAGTTCTGGTTTAGTCCTGGTCTAGTCCTTATCTAGTCCTGCTTTTAGTCCTAGTTTACTCTGATATAGGCATGATCTGGACCTGGTTTAGCCCAGGCTTAGACTGGGTTTAGTCCTAGCCTGGCAAGTACAAGAGTCTAGCTCGCCAGGCAAGTTTAGTCCTACTTTAGACCTGGTTTAATCCTGGTTTAGTACTGGTTTAGTTTCCTGAATTTTCATTGGGATCAATAATGTAATCTAATCTATCTTATCTTAGTCCTGGTTTAGTCCTCGTTTAGCCCTGGCTTAGTTCTGGTTTAGACCTGGCCTTGTCCTGGTTTAGTCCTGGTCTAGACCTGGTTTAATCCTGGTATAGACCTGGTTTAGTCCTGGTTTAGCCCTGGTCTGGTCCTAGTCAAACTCTAGTCTTGGCTTAGTTTCGACTTTGTCCTGGTTTAGTCCTGGTTTAGTCCTGATCTAGTCCTGATCTAGACCTGATGGTTTAGTCCTGGTCTAGACACACTATCTACTGCAACTGTTACCATCAGTAGTAGTAATAATAGTAGTAGTAATAGTAGGTACAGGTGCAGTGGCACCAATTTTGGCTTTGTTCTATTTTGCAGTAACCTCGTGCAGTACTTGTCCTCTGGTCCTGTGGTGGCCTTGGAGCTGATGGGGGACGAGGCCGTGTCCGTCTGGAGGAGGATCCTGGGACCCGCCGACTCCGCTGTGGCCCGTAAAGAAGTGCCCATGTGTGTCCGTGCCCAGTTTGGGACAGACGGCATCAAGAACGTTGGGCACGGATCGGACTCGTTCGCAGCAGCAGCAAAAGTAACATACTACATTTCATTTGAGGTTATTTGACCTTGTTAGTCAGCAGGTTGATAGTTTTACTTTTACATTACATTATTCAATACACTTAGAATGCTAAATTAGTAGATGACAAGAATGACATGGCATAGGGAAAGAACTATCATTCCCAAAATTAGTATGAAGGCAATAAAGCATGTTTAAGTAACCCAAAATTGGGTTTCATACTGTTTTGGCAATAAAATACAGAAGTCTAGGTCTATCTACATTTAGAAGAGATGTTTTAGTTCATTTTTTCTATGTTGCATTTATTGGAGACTCAAGTATGGTTACTGGAGAGAGAGTTACAAAATGCTTTTTAATAAATCCTTACTCAAACCCCTACTCAAAGAGAACACAAACTTTCCAACATGTTCATAAATAAACACAGCAAACCAGATTCGTTTTGTTTTTTTTACAGGTAGGTTGTGTAATTTCTGCCTTTTTGGCAACGTCTTGTGGCAAAGGTCTAAATTGTGATTTCCCAATGTACACTTCTCCTTTCTTTCTTCATTTTTTTAAAGCATCTTTGCAGACTTTGTAAAACTTGCTCATGCTTATAAAGAAATATCTCTGATAGTACATTAATAAAATAAAGATTATTATAATTATGTGGAAGGGGGGCGCGGTGTCAGAGCAGTTAGTTCTCTCGCCTCCCAGCAAGGAGATCATAGGTTTGATACTTGGACCAGTCAACACACAGTCTCTCTGGCTGGAGTTTGCATGTCCTCCTTTTGTGTTACCGTGGGTTTTCTTCAGCTTCCTCCCACTGCCAAACACGTGCATGTGTTAGGAGAATTGGTGATTTGAAATTGTCCCTAGTGAAAGAATGTGAGATTGAATGGTTGTCAACGTTACTGGGATAGGTACCACTATCCGCGACCACTAACGGGAATAACTGGAAGAACATAAATGTGTATTATTAAAGAAAAACTCTTTTCAAAATACAGTACAATGTGTACCATCTGTTGTTGCCCATGGCTAAAATAAAGCGCTACACTTGATAACATTAGTAAAGTTCAGCTACAAGTATTTAGCAGCAGTATTAACATTGATTCATTTTCTACCACTTTCTCTGCCCCACATGACCCTGTCCACTTATCCTATTAAGGGTTGTAGAGGGCAGGAGCAGGTTTTAGTGGCTCATTATGTAAGGTGGGGTACCCCCTGGTCAGTCACTGGTTAATCCTTACAGGGCAAAACATGTGGGACATACAGCGAGCTATGTGCTACCAATCACACACAGAATACATTAGGACCACAGGTAGGTACTGCATACAGGCACACAACAAAATAGGTGATGAAATAATATGGATCCTACATTGCCTTGCGCCACACACTAACAGTCTTCATTATAAAATCAAAGCGCATCATGGTTAAATGGTAATTAGCTGCATTCTTAGTACATGAAGTAATAAGTGACTTTTCTACTTGCTGAGTCATCCTGTGAACCAAAAGCAGAGCACTCCAAAGTCGGAAATACAACTTCCTAACTGTGTGACATTCCTGAGAGCACTTAAAGGCTGCTTTATTCCTTATGCAAAGTGGCTGAAGAGTTTCCTTTTTCTCTGTTTTCAGGAACTTGAATTTTTCTTCCCGTCTACAATCGGCCACGGTCCTCCAAACACAGCTATCCTCACAGACTGCACATGCTGCGTCATCAAACCTCACGCCATATCTGAGGGTAAGACATACACATTGCTTACATTTTGCAGATGAAGAGAGTGTTTTTCCCTCTTACTGTTGAGGTATTTGTCCCCCCTCCACGTTGCACACAAAGCTTACCAAATTTTGCTCTGGATTTTTCTGCCCTAATCCCAGCTCTGATCCCTGTTCAAGGAGCATGCCACTAAAGCTTTGACCTGTGTAATGTGAAATTCTCTACCCTGAGCCCAAGTATGCGCACTGTTGAACTGAGTCCTGCCGTGGTTTTCCAAACACACTCAGTAGAACCCCTGCAGAATACTTTCAATATATCACAGTTCACTAGTTGACTTGCACA
This sequence comes from Bostrychus sinensis, assembly GCA_020698575.1. Classification (NCBI taxonomy): domain Eukaryota; kingdom Metazoa; phylum Chordata; class Actinopteri; order Gobiiformes; family Eleotridae; genus Bostrychus; species Bostrychus sinensis. The sequence goes on from CM036246.1 coordinate 26,212,394, forward strand.
TTTGTAGAGTGAAAGTAAAAGCAGTGAACCTATATAATATCTCAAAATAATAACTTAAACTAATAGCTGAGTATTTTGTAAACTGTGGACGTTGATTTTTACCTATTAGATTTCTTGTTTTCAAACATCAGAATCTACTCTTCATTTATGCACGTGCATCATTGAGGCAAAAGATGAGACATTTCTCAGAAGTGTACATTATGTTTATGATTTACCCTCTGCATTAAAAAACATTGAATTTGCCGGGTGTTACTGTAACACTTGTCATGTCTAAGCAGACGTAGTTATTTTTAAATCAGGAACAAGAGCAGAAGTGGTAGAGTAAGTTTTAGATGTCAATGACAATGCTGTTAATGCTGCTGTCTCACGGAGGTTTCAGAGATTGAAACGCAGCCTGAGAATCCACTCCCCACCAATACTAATGTACTAGTGGTAGCAAAAGTAGCTGTGAGTAGTTGCACTAAATGTGTACTGAATACTTGAGTCGCTTTTCTTTTTTTTTTAGGATAATTTGTCTGCCTTTTTTTTAATTTTTTTTTTATTTGATAGGACATCTGAGTAATGATAAGAAAGGCTGTAGTTGCCCTGTATATGCTTTGCAGCTCTACAAACTGAGCTATACCGCAGCTTGAGCCGATTTTCTAACGAATACCTTTGCTGTTATTACGTAAATAAAGATTTAGTTCACAACTTTACTATTTATGCTTAAATATTTACTAAATAAAAGTCATTTTAAATTTACATATTTACCCATGACCACCACTGTGTAGTAAGGCAGTGTTTCCCAACCAGGGGTACGAGGACCCCTATGAGTATACGATCACATTGCAGGGGGTACGTGGAGGTGTATGATCATTAAGTAGTTTATATATTTGGCTTTCAAAAATTTAAATAAACCTAAATCAGGACTAAAGCAAGGGATGTGACAGAAGGACAAAACAGGGACTAAACAAGGGCTAAAACCAGAACTTAACCAGGAAAAAAACAGGTCTAAAAACCAGAACTAAACCAGGAATACCCACACCAGGACAAAGCCAGGAACAAACCAGGTCTAAACCAGAACTAAACTCGGTCTAAACTAAGTCTAAACCAGGTAAAACCTGAACTAAACTAAGAGTAAACCAGGACAAAATCATGCCTAAAACCAGAAGACTAAAACTAATCAATCAATCAACATTTATTTATACAGCCCATTACAACACTCAAGGCGACCAAAGTAATTTCCAATAAAATCAAATTAAAATTGAATTAAAATCATAATAAAATAGTAAAATCAGAAAAATATAAATACATTAGTACAACAAAATATAAATAGTGTGTCACAGCATTGCTAAGTGTTGAAAGCTAGTCTAAATAAATATGTTTTAAGCCTGGATTTAAAAAGACCAAAGTCTGTGATGGTGCGCATATCAGGAGGCAGCTTGTTCCAGAGTCTGGGCCCGGCCACAGAGGAGGCCCAATCACCCCAATGCTTGTATCTGGCTCTCGGGACTTCTAAAAGAAGTTGATTTGATGACCTCAAAGCCCTGTTTGGGTTTCGGACAGCCAACAACTCAGTAAGATAGGGTGGGGCTGAGGCCATTAAGAGCTTTAAAACAAAGAGTATAATTTTAAAATCAATTGAAAAAGAAACAGGAAGCCAATGGAGCGAATAAAGGACTGAGACTAAATCAGGATCAAACCAGGCCTAAGCCAGGTCCAAACCAGGACTGCACCAAGTCTAAGCGGGTCCAAACCAGGTCTAAGCCAGGTCCAAAGCAGGACTAAATCAGATTACTGGGGGTACACAAAATCAAAAAGGTTGGGAGCCAGTATTGTAAGGGACTATGTAACTATGAAGAAAAATATCTGAAATAAAACTAAATGCCCTTCAGAAACAATAAACAAATGTTTTCTTAAAAAATAGATAAAAGTTTGTTTTGATCAACCCTGTCTTAATAGTGCAGTATATTGAAAAGTGAATTATTAAATAACAAACATTTGGTTGATCCTGGGCTTACCGCTTGAAGCCACACCTATGTGGATCTCAGCCATCATTAACAGGATTACCACACTCTCCCTGGGGGTGCCCTGTTTGGACAAGTCAAAAAAAAATCTGCCGTGAGAAAGGTTTATTAAAAAAAGGTTGTTAGATCATGGGCTTGTTCTGTGAGATTTAAGATAAAGTTGTGCAATAGGCAAACAAAAAACTTCCACTGCAGGTTACATGTCCTCCCTTTTATAACAGTGCTTACATGTAATATATTTACCTCCAGTAAATAGAAGATTAACAGCCAGATTGAGTGATTGCATGGGATTACAAGTAAAGGCATGTAAAAGCAGGATTCAAGAAATAAGTTGCTTGACAAGGCATGTTGAGTGGATCACTGGTTTCAAGGTAAACTGCAGTTTCAGTGGTCACAATATTAAAGGTTTGTTTAGTTATTTCTGCAATATGAACATGAGAAAGTACAGTTTCTCTCTTCAGTCATACCACTATTTGTACTGTAAGTGTCAGTGTAATTGTAATTTATCTAATTAACCATAGCAGCTTTATATTTAAGTACAGGAAAAGGCTTGTGCGAAAGAGCTGGCATGATTTCTAAAACATAAACGAATACTTGTGGTGTTCGTTTACTTCTACAATTGCAGAAGTAGCCATATTTCGAGCACATTGTGTTCAAAGCGCTGTGCTGCTGTACCAGTGCCCAATTCAAGGTCCTCTCAAAGTCTCTTGTTGATGTGACCGAATGAAAAGGTCAGACAGTAACAATAAAAATGTTTAGAGCTTTGCCACACTAATTTGTTCAGCAAAATTCACTTTGTGCTAATATAAAAAGCCTAATATACAAAACAAGCAATGCCCTGTAAAAGTCAACATCAATATTGTCTATGAAGAATGAAAAAAAGAAGATAGTCAGGGTTTGAGCATTAACTTCTCCATATTGTTTTTTGTGTTTTATGAAGATTTTCCACAAAGCAATTGCTGCCACACTAATTCAGTAGGTTCAGATACACCCACAATTAGTTTAATATGATTTACCACTGTGGTTAAAAGGATTTTTCGCTCAAGGCCCCGACTGCATTTCAGCTCTCACAGTTTGAACAAGCTGCCACACCTGCCTATATGCACAAGCACCACCCAGAGTAAATCAATACGCATGATGTCCTGGCTCAACATAATAAAATACCTACCTACCCAGTAACTCACCTTAACCTTCTCTCAAGTTAAGGTAAAAATACTAAGAGTGGTCCACAACTGTGTAGTTCACTGAAATGACATCTGTCTAATAGAGTTGGATTTCCACTCTTTTATGGTGCATTGTTATATCACTGTTACACAAAACACTTATTTAGTCACACAAAGTCAACAATCATGCCCTCATTATTCGCAGTTAAACAAAATTACCACTCAACAGGTCTCTCTCCGTGAAGGGCAACAAACTCTCAGACCAAAAATAGCATCTCCTCTCCGTCCCACCAAGTGCTTTCCCCCGATTACATGTTTACCCCTCAGCGCCCCTACAGTGTCTAAGAATAGCAAAACGCTCCAGGTCAAAACAGCCCAAACAGCATCAATAGCCCGCTTTGATTTTTTTCCTCGAGGACCACTTGAGACTCTTCCCGTACGTCGTTTGGAGCGGCAGCCAATCTGAAAATGACATGCAGCCAATCGCTGGAAGTGACACGGGGAGTTGTGACGGAGACGCGGCTCTCAGACATGACTGGAATAGAGAGGCTTCTGTTGCCAGGCGCCAGAACAGGATCTCCTAGCAACAACACCGGCTGCTTTCGGGAGCCGCTGCGAGACGGTGTGTGGTGTGTGCCTGTCCCGGGCGATCTGTCGGCAGCCGCCTGGAGAGGGCAAAGAGGACTTTGGAGGTCTTTACGCTTACCTAATACGTGTGGAACAGGAGATGTGATTGAGCCAATGTGCCAGCACAGGACACATTTTTGGACGCACCCGTTCTTCTTAGGAGGCAAATCGTTGTGTTGAGTCATTTGCATAATGATGAGGTATAAATTTTATGCCGGATGCCCTTCCTGACGCAACCATCTCCATCAGCACAAAGAGTACACTGTGGCACCTGTGGTTGGATGATCAGATACACCTGTTTTTAAGCTCACATGACAGCAATTAATTTTAGCTTGGAGTTATTAACAGGGTTTCTGCAGGCTTCAATAAAGTTTAATTTAAGACTTCTTTTTTTTTATTTTTTACTTTTTACATTAAACTTGCTGAGGTTAAAATTGAGCATCAGATAGGAGAGATAAGGTGATTTGAAGGGGCTATATTATGCAAAATTGACGTATATTGACTGTTTTAGTCAGATGTTTTTCAAGGTTGTAAAACATGAAAAGCAGTTGTAGAAGTGACTAAAATTGGTTTAAAAATATGAATAAAAGCATAATATAGCTCCTTTAAATGACTTTGAATGTGGCATGTGCTTTGCTGCAAGGCAGGCTCAGCTGAGTATCGCAGAAACTGGCTTTTCATGCAGAAACCTCAGGAATTACAGAGGACGGTTCGAAAGAAAATTACTCAAGGCAGAAATGTCTTGTTATTGCTAGAGGTCAGAGAAGAATGGACAGGCTGGTTAGATTTTATACAAAGACAATAGAAACTTAAATAACTTGTTACAACCAAGGTCTACAGAAGATAAATGTTTATAGACGTCAAACCTTGAAACAGATGGGCTTCAGCAGGAGACCACACGCATCCATCCATCTGAATGTCACAGCAGAAATCAACACTCGTCAGACAACTTTTCCCTCTTAGCTGACTGGAGGGCTACTGTTCCTCTCTTTTTGCTGCTTTGACAAGTTGTGCTTTTGCAGACCTTTGCTGTCACTACTCACTGTTGTCTTCCTATTATCTCCAACCAGTCTGACCATTCTCCTCTCTGACCTCTGGCATTTTTGCCCCAACACCTGCCACATACTGGATAATTTCTTTTTTTTTTTTCAATTATTCTCTGTAAACACTAGAGATGGCTGTGTGTGAAAAGCCCAGCAGTCTAGTAATCATTCATGCTCAAAGCCAAACCACTGTCCTGTTTATTCTGATACCTGGTTGAAATGTTAGTAGGTTTGTCTTGAACATGTCAGCTTGCCTAAATTAATTAAGTCTTTTGCATTATGAAGCACAGGTGTATCTAAAAATGTGGCCAGTGCATAAATCACATCAGAAATGGCATACAGCAGAGCAACATTTGTGGAAAATTGAGCGTGGCCCCAGGAGAATCCAGACTCCTGTTTATCACTGTGTCAGACTGAGCTTATGAGACTGGCGCCCTCTTTCAATTAGGTTTGTCTGCAGCGCTCTGACCTTCACTGTCACTCCTGCACCTCTGTCCATATCCGCTACATTTCTACTGTAATGTACAACCCCGGTGACAAGAGGTACATCCGTGCTCTTTGATTCCTGAAATAAGGCCTGTCTAAAAATAAAAGTGTGTGCTCTCCTTTAATAGAAAGGACATATAAAAGACGGGACAGTAGTGTACTACTGTGTCACAGCGCCCAAGCACCACATTTAACTTTGAATATAGGCTGTGGCATATTTTCCAAACATGTTTAAATATTAGACAGACTGGGTATCCACACACCCTGAAAAACAGAAATCTCAAATAAAAAGTAGAATTGTAGTCATGGTATAAAATGCAAATTTGTGAAAAGAATAGTTAGAATATTAGAATAATATACATTGAATTGGAACATTTGGTGAAATAGGTTGCAAATCAGGTTTTTCAAAATCAGTCCATCTAAGGAGCTTTTATTAATATTTTTAAACCAGTCTTGGTCACTTTTAGAGGAGCAATATTGCATGTTTTACAATGTTTAAAAACATTATCTGACTAAAACAAACCATTTTTAGAGTAGTCTAAGTACTCTACTGGTGCCATAAAGAAACAGATGAAGAACCCAGCAGCAAAAATGGATTTTGCACAATATATCCCCTTTTAAGTAAAATGCTTTATTTGTCATTATACATACAAGGTACACAACAAAACTGAGTAGATGTCCTGGAGGGTTAGTCTGAAATCATCAGGTTTAACATAAATAAAATGAATGAATAAAATGAATTATGTCAAAACTTATTGGGAACCTATTATAAATTTTAAGTCTGTGTTTTGGCCCACTGAGGCTACTGTACTTTGATTTATAATAATTTAAGCCTGCTGTGAGGTGGAAATTCATCTGACTTGATATAAATTATACACCGGATTATCGTGAAGTCATTTTGAATTTTGAGCTTGAGTTTTGACCCTCTGAGACTTCTGTAGTTTGTTTTGGCCCTCTTAATTTCATAAGCTTTGGGTCTTGACTTGCTACTATAACTTCAGTAACCCTTTAAGGTTCCTCTAGTTTGAGTTTTGATCCTCTGAGGCTGTTGTAGTGGTAGGTGATGCCTACACATGGATCCTGGGAAATAAAACAATGTAAATAATGTGCCTATTAATGAGAAAATTCTGCCTCACACAAGGACAAAGATCATTGAAAAAGCCCTCGAAATATCCTGAGAGTGAGACATCAGTTCAAGCATTTTAACTGGGGGCAATTCTGTTTATCTTTTATTACCTGTAGATTTGAGGATTTAGTTGATGGTTTTATTGTGGCACTAAACACCTTACCTGTGTACACAAAGGAAACGACCAATAAAACCCCATGATAAGATTACTTTGATGTGTTCACAGGCCTCGCCGGGAAGATCCTCAACTCTATATCATCGGCTGGATTTGAAATCTCTGCTTTTCAAATGGTAAGGTTTCTACTGTCTTCATTCCTTCATCCTTTTCCTCTTTTTGGCTCTATCATAGTTCTTATATTATTACAGCTAGATTCTGACATTCATTTTTTTAATAAAAGGTGCTCACTGGGACATACACTAATATTTTTGCATTTGTGTGTATTTCTGTGCTATACAGCCCATAGAGTAGGCCCACTACAGTCCTCACACATGCATTGTCATTTTAAATGTCAATAACTGCATTATTGGTTTTGACCAAAAGGCTCAAACAGACTGAGCATTGAAGTCATAGAAATCCAATGTTATTTTGCCATTTGGAGAATTATTGACTATAAGTGTACAAAAATAGCCATTTAAAAGCTGTGCAAGACTTTTTTTTCAATGCTGTCTACAGGAAAAAAAATATTAATGGGTTACATCGGGTTTCTCCTGCAATACCACAAGTGGCCACTGTTGGAATTGGCAACAAGAAAATGGGCTCTGCCATCTACCATAAATACTCCTTATCCATCCATCCATCTTCTTCCGCTTTATCCGGGGCTGGGTTGCAGGGGCAGCAGTCTAAGCAGGGACACCCAGACATCCCTCTCCCTGGACACTTCCTCCAGCTCCTCTGGAGAAACCCCAAGGCGTTCCCAGGCCAGCCGAGAGACGTAGTTCCTCTAGCGTGTCCTAGGTTTTCCCTGGGGCCTCCTGCCAGTGGGAAATGCCACTTTTTGTTTCCATCGGTCTTAAAGCTTAAAATATATTGTTGATAGGGATGTCATGATTAACCAATTTTACTGTTATTTGTAATTATAAGGTCCTTCAGACCAATCAATAAAAATAAAGTGTAGTAAAAAAATGTGTGGGTTAGGGCCACAACAATACATTAAAATTTGATAATGTGACTGCTCTAATTTCCAGATTTCCAGTTATTCAAAAGGCTTACAAATTATGTAATATTTAAATATCCCGGACAGTGTTCACCAAAATGTATGACTCAATTGTAATATTAGGCTTTCATGTTTATAAAAATTTTGAAAAGATTTTATTTATAAATTCATATATCTGTCCCATATCTGTGCTATTTACTGAGAATTTAAAGTTTGAACATCTGAGGCTCCTGAGTTTGATGAGTTTCACCAAAGCCGACAGAAATGGCCAGAGGTAGAAAATGAACAAAACTAGGTCTACTGTAAAGTATATGATGGGTTAATGGGAAAATGATGTCCTAAATGTTCAGAAATGTCCAGGAAAATGACTGATGATAGATTTTTTTTAATGTATTGGTCAACAGCGGCAGCCTCCATCTTTCCTCGCGCACATGTGAATTAGTGGATTAGCCCGTCTGTTGTACACATGTAACTAATATGCGTCCTGTATTGATTGGCTGATGCCAACTGACCTCACGGTTGCAGCCAGCGTCATCATTGCAGACAGTGACCTCTCACAGTCCATTCGTTTTGCTGCATTAGCTGTGATGCACATTCTGGGGCCAGGGGACAAAAATAAATCAATCAGGCCTTTATCACTCCACTGACATGCACCACACTGTCGGGATTAATGGTAAAAGAATAAGCTGCGAGTCGGTCACTGCAAGTCTCCTCACATCAAATGATATATCCTTTTTATATATTTTTAAGCAGATCTGATGTTAGCAATGGTAGCATGTAAGCAGTTATTAAAAAGTCGTCTTCCCTTTTCTATTCCTGTATGATTTAATTTCCTGAGGGACAGCCACCCATTTCCTGTGTTCGATGTAGTACGCTGCTTGTGGTTCATTTGTAATTGTATGTATTCGTGCCACAGTTCAATGTGGAGCGGCCGAAAGCAGAAGATTTTTTTGAAGTCTACAAAGGCGTGGTCCCGGAGTATTCAGTGAGTGTTTATCTTCCTCTTTCCCTTTGGCTTTTCATTTCTATCATCTGCCTCCTAGTCTGCAGTCAGTCAGTAAGTTTTATGCCAGGTCACCTTCCTGACACAGCCCTCTTTAATTATTTGGGCTTGGGACTGGCACAAAGATTACCCTGGCTTGTGACCCCCTGTGGCTGAATGAATGTTGTCCTTGTATACTATAGGTTAAATTGTATTAGTATGGTGCAATATACAGAACAAAACCTAAAACTAAGAAACAGAAACTATCTAAATGTATCGTGTTATTGTATATTACTGTATTAACTGCTTTATAATATGTAAAGATTTTTAGGTCAGATCCTGATCACAGTATTTCAGGGTTCAGGTCCATTATTTTGTGCTGAAGATTAAATGGTTGTTTGGTTGTTTACCTGTATAAACAGTGCTGTAACTATGGCCAGTGTTTGTTCCCTTGAATACCTCATTTTTAATAAGCATCGAAACACTTACTCCTTTTTATTATGTCAAAAATTCAACCAAATAGAAGCACTAAGAGACTGTAAAAGAAGGTAATGCAATCCCAACCTGTAAAGCATTACAGGATTGGAAATAGTAAAAAATCCTGGATCTTGACAGCAATTTGTATCAACACCAAGAACTCATTATTTCTTCTTGGGCTTTCCCGAAAATGTAATAAAAATCAGACCATTAATCTTTATCGCTAACAGACAAACTCCCACTAACACAACCTACAGAAAAGTCAACCTTATGTATAAAAATATTGATACCCGCTGCCACAGCTTTAGGGGCTCTATTATGCTTTCATATATATTTTTAAATCTTGGTCACCTCTTGAACAGCAATGCATGTTTTACAACCTTTAAAAACAATGTGACTAAAAGAAAGTGTTTCTAATATTATTTACTTTACTACTGCCATAAAGAAACATGTGAAGAGATCAGCAGAGGGCAGCAGAGTGCAGCTCTGTTGCAGTCTTTTGAACATAATCAGTGAAGAAGAGCTTTTTGCATGATGCCCTTTTACTCCAAAATGAAAAAACTGTTGTGAGGAATCAGTGGAAACAGAGCTGTTCAGTGTTTTTTTGGATAAATGAATGAGAGCAGACTGGATGTAGAGGGCTTGTTGATTGGTCAGTACTTCCTGGAGTGGGCTGGGGTTTGTGGAGCAGAAACTCAGCGCCTGAGAATACAGGATTACTCAGACAGCCGTGAATGAAGCAAAACTCAACTTCCAGGTATGTTTTTGATGCAGGAACTCTATTATAACATGGTAGAAAGCATAATATAGCCCCTTTAAGTATTGATCAATAAAATGCTTTTTTATTATGCATCCTAGAAATGTGACAAAAGTACAGAAACATACATAAAACTTTACAAACATATTTTTCAGACTTTATACCAGGCAGAAAACAACCATTTGGTCTGCATTTTTGCATCTCATCCACCTACATTAACAAGTGGCAGCATTGTCTTAGATCACTTTGTTCTTTGCCTTTTCTTCTGCAGGGTATGGTCACAGAGCTGTGTTCGGGACCCTGCATGGTCTTAGAGATCCACGGCACCAATGCTCCACAGGCATTTAGGGAATTCTGTGGTCCAGCTGATCCGGTAAGGCCACACTCAAACCTGCCCTTTCGATTACTTCACAGAGATATTAAACCAAGATAAAACTATTCAAAACCATAAAGCAGCCGCTGAGATGGTAGTAAAGTGATTGTAAATTTTCAGAAGCTAAAACGAGTCTCTGGTAAGTGTGCAGTACATGCATGAGAGCGCTGTTGGTTACTGTGGGGAAGTGCTGCAGGGCTGTACCAGTGCGTGACATGAATCTAATGGAAACGACGCCGCTGATTGGGTTTAAGAACGAGCTCCATTTTCCTACACACATTCATCAGGTGGCCATGACTCAGCTGTGACCGCCGTTAGCGCTGACATTTATGTCCCGGTATTAAAATGTATGGATCTTGTTGCTCATGCAGTCAACAGGTCAGCGATGAGTGTTTAGGGTTAGTTCTGTATTTTGTAAATGTGGTTGTTTGGTAAAGCAGAATTATCCGTTAAAATAGACAGATGTCATCACACTCCCAGTTTGGAGATGCAGACAGGAGCACAGACCGTGTATTGAACCGGTAAATAGAGCCACTGAACTTTTTATTTAAAACACTTTTACTTTTTTAAAACACTTTTATAGCTTCAATGTCGATTCAGATGTGTGGCCAATAAAGGCTATCATATATTGTTTAGAGTTCAGTGGCCCGGTTCATTTCTGTGGTGGTCCAAAACAGAATAAGAAGCCATATTTTTTTAAATTAAATTCAGTACCATTTTCTCATCCTGCACTAATGGTAGATTTTAGAGTTTTAACTGCTTTGTTAGTAGGTCAAAATGGCTGACATAAAAAATAAAATACTTTTCAGATGTGAAAGAAAGTTAGGTTTTGTTTTAAACCATTTTCTTAATTTCTTTATAAAGTATATTGGTGTCTCCCTTTAATTCAGAAAACTCTGGTGGCTATCCTGATATAATCTTGTTTCATCCCCATTGTCAAAAACGTAAATCCTATATAACTTTTACCTTAAATACTAAAATATGTCAAACTAACCTGGAAACGATCATAATAATCAAAATTATACAATCTCCCAACTTGTAACAGGAAGAATAACCCTTCTTTCAATATTATAGTGTACCCAAAAGTAGAAAAGTAAAGAAAAGAACATAAAAATGCCAATTACATTAACCCCCATGGACTCAAAGGGTGTACATATTGTATGTCATCTTAAAAGAAGCTTGGTTAAATCAAAGCACATGGCTAATTTCCATAAATCTATGACTCTAAGAAGGACGAAACAGACACTAATCTGTTTTATATTGATTTTCTGACAATTCTGCTAATACTGTGTTTATGCTGCTCTAGGTGCTAGCAAGAACCTTTACTTGAAGTCAGTTTGTCTCCATCCTCTAGTTGTTATGAGACTTTGGGTGCTGACATGAAGAAAATGAATAATCTGTCTCTAAATTTCTCACCAGTAGCTAAATTATTATTAGTTAAGCAGTAGTAAAGCATTAAAGGATATACAATTAACAATACAAGGTATAGGTTTATGTATACTGAAGTAACACAGTATATGTAGGCTATAAAACTTACGCTTTAGATTGTCTATATAACATTGCTATCCCAGTCTCACTTTTTTGCAACTAACATGGACTGAAGTTAAACAGAATAAGTAGCCCAAAATTAATTCATGTAAATACTTTCCAGTGCCGCCTACTTGTCTGCTGTCACCCTTTAACAAACTAGCCTTTAAAATGATTGTAAAAGCAGTGGGTAATGTTCATCCTACACACTTTCCAGTTTATAGTGACAGTGAAACTAAATGAAAGTGCTGGGATTTGCAGAAGAACTTTGAGAGGATTGATAAAATGCAGCTTGTGGTGTGATTAGTTCAGTGACCTCCAGGAATCAATGAAGGGGGAGGAGTATCCCGGCCTTTTTGTTCTATGGCACAAGGTCAATATGATACAACCACTACCGAGCTGCTAATTTTACATAATGAGCTTGTCGAGTTTAGATAATTACAACATGTCGGTCCTGTGCAGTTATCAGTGATTTAAATGAACTATTTGCTCACTAGTTTTATAATGGGAAACGTACTGCGTCTTATGTGAATGTACTTCAGATTTTGTCAATATTTTCGCAAGCAAGCAAGTGATAAAATTCCTCCTCCTGGGCTACTGGGATAGGGCCCACTACCCGCTGACCCCTAATGTGAATACATGGATTAAGATGAATGAATGAAGTTTAGAGTTTGGTACAAAATTTATCCATATTTAACTTTTCCTATTCGTGTTTATTTTTTGCACTGTTTCTCTGCGTAAACAAGCATTTAATCTCTAACTGGAGTATACACTACATTTCCAAAAGTATTCGCTCACCAACCCGAATAACTGAATTCAGATTATAGTGTGGGGTCATTTTCAGGAACTGGGCTTGGTCCCTTAGTTGCAGTGAAAGGAACTTTCAGTATACCCAGAGATTTTGGACAATTCCATGCTCCCAACTTTGGAACAGTTTGGAGATGGCCACTTCCTGTTCCAACATGACTGCACCAGAGCACAAAGCATGGCCCATAAAGACATGGATGAGTGAGTTTGGTGTGGAAGGACATGACTGGGCTGCACAGAGTCCCTAACCCTAACCCAAAGGTCCTCGAGTGGCACTCTTGTAGCGTCATCTAGGTAAAATATTGTAATTGTTTTTTTTTTAAATCACACATTCACTTAATTTTACACAATGAGCTTGTTGGGTTTAGATAATTACAACTTATTGGACTTGTGCAGTTTTAAATAAACTTTTTTTTTGCCAACATTTACACAAGTTCGTCAAGTGATAAAATTCCTCCTCCTTTCACTCTGTATCTTTTGTTATGCACAGTCCCCTGATTGCTTCACTCGTGCTGACTAACAGTTGGACTCGCAGCGTGACCTCAAACTAACCTTTAGATTATCTGACAAATAGGCCACACCTTACAGCTGCTACTCTTCGCTGGGGCCTCAGTCATCTGATACCGAGAGATAAGAGAAAGGTCGGACCGGCACTGAAGAAGAACCGTGACGTTTTTTTCCCCTGAGAGCCAAAGCGTGGCGCACGGTTTCTTTTTTTAGCCCCGGTCAAAAAAAAAAAAAAAGACAGATTCCTGTAAACATTATTGGGGGCTGTCAGACTGAGCAGAGAGAGCATCACTACGTAACACCAGTCATCATGGGAGGTCACGCTTTCTATTATTAGACAGCTGTGTGTGGTAAGAAGAGGCTATTGATTCTTTCCAAGGACTGAGGAGTGATCTACAAACAACACAGAGGCTTGTTTGGATACACACTACACACCTCAGTGGCGTGTGGTTACCTCGGATGAAGTGTGCAGTTGAAAAAATAAAAATTACAAGAAAGTGCTATTTTCCTCTTAATCTAGCCACAAGGAATCACAAACTAGTGTACTCTTTGTGGTATCAAGCGTAAAATCTATGCCAAAACAATGCCAACTAGGAGGTAGATGGGGGGGGTGCAAAGGAAAATTTATTGGCCCATAGTTGATGGGATAGGCTCCAGTACCTGCAACCCCTAGTGTGAATAAGTGGAAGGAGATGAATGAATATGACCTCAAATTGAACCTTACGTTAAACTTTTAGTACAGTTTAGCTTTGACTGAACCTGTTTAAACATTGTTTAACATCATGTCTTTCAATGTGTGTAATGTGTGTGGCGTAAGGTGGTAACCCTAACCCAGTACAGGTTCTCAGACTGGGCCCTAAAATTATGAAGCACATTCAGTAAGTCTATATACACACATATAATGCTGTTTAGTTTTAAAAAAGTACACTATAATTTAAACAAATAATTGCTTTAAAATGTCTTTTTTTATGTCACTGCCATAAAAGATTAGGGGCCCCATCTTGCCAACTGGCGCAGACGGCGGTGTGGACGTGGTGCACCTAGGGGCGTGTCCAAATCGGTTCTCCCCGACAGCGCAGGACTTGGGGTGTTTCTCAAAGCCCAGGTATACCTTGCCTTGCCTTGATTACATCACAGGAAGGCATCCACGTCGTCAGCTGCCGCCTGAGGTGTGTTGTAATGTCCATGTCCTTACCAGGCAGGTGTCCTACATTTGGCTAACATGTGGCTAAGGATACATCAGTGGATCCTTCGCTGCCTTGCATCGACCAAAATCACCCATAATGCACTGAAGCCTTTTTGAGAAAAATGGCAGGACTTCCGCGTGTGATACTTTTAAAAGCTTATTTAGGAAGTTTTAGTTTTGATTATTTATAAGCTGAAATGTGGTATTTACATGACCGTGTTGCCCACCACCCACAAAGGCTCCCACCCCCTGGTGTGTTTCGTGTGAACTCTAGTGTCTCTCTGTTCAATATGTCGCCTACTCCACATCCTTTCATCTTCTCGTTCTTCTTCTTCTTATAGTAATAATAATAAATAATGATAAACCACTGCTAATTGAGTGGGTTTCTCATGCTCCACACCATGCCCTAGATATAGAGCAAGTCGCCTCATGACACGCCTCACCTGTACAGGACCACGCCCCGCTGTGTCAATGGTGAACTGGGCTGGAGAGAGCGTCCACAACACTATCAAATTACCTCTGTCTGCTGCCAAGATCAGGCATGGGCCCTTGATATGTATTGTTGTTCATTACTAAACTTTGAAAGCATTAAATAAATATTGTGAAGAAATTTTGTTCATCACACATTTTTAATTTTGGTTAATCATGAGAAAAGCTTAAATAGAGAGAAGAGAGAATATGTTGTGTAAATGATAGCCCAGACTGTACACTAATATTAATAGTGTGTTTACTATATAGTAGTTAAGGACTTAGTCAGGCCCCCTCATGTCCTGGGCCCCAGTGCAGCTGCACTGGCTCATGTTACGCCCCTGACTTTTTCCATTCAGGTTTATTTTTTGCATCGTTTCTCTGTATAAACAAGCATATACTGCGCTAAAATGCTTTAATTTTCCTTTTCTAACTCAACAGTACCTCTTACTGGAGTTTGCCAGTGTAACAAAATCATTAATAATAAAGCCTAGATGGTGTCCTGAGATTATGTTTTCAACAGATGACTCCTATTATAATATGTGATAAACTGTTTACTCAGATCCAAGGAATAGAAGAGGGGTAACTTTAAGTACATACACAAGTTAAGTGGTAATTAATCTCCACTGTATACATTTCCAATACGTAACTCTCCCATACTCACACCTCCACCCTCCTCTGTCCAGTCACGAGATAAGTCTTGTGATGTGTCCGTTATCAGAGTGGACAGATACAGTGCTCCTCTGTTCGCCCGTCCACTTTACCCTCTTCACTCTTTTGGTTCTCCTGTCCGCATTATTCTCTGTCTGTACATTATATTGGCTACATTTCGTAGAGCCAATTAGCTTAAATAATGTGCTTGCTCCAGGCCACCAGTGTCAGGACAGTTGAAAGGGCCACACTCATAAATGAGAATTAGAGCCTTAGAGCGTGGCTGGCTTTTAAGGTCCTATGTGATCAAAGTAGCTCAATGTTAATGGTGTGACTATAAATGTTGCATAATGCTGAAATATTGTATGTAATTAAATAATGAATACAGTTGCACACTTGCTTCTGATAAAAAAAAAAGACAAAAATATCTGTCTGTGTTTGGAAGTATTCTTTCATTCTTCTTCTTTCTTTCATTCTTTCATTTATTCTGTGTTATTTATTTGATCCATGTAAAGGAACATTAAAGGTCCCACTAGATATTCAAACTTGGTATTGAATAAAAAAATTTTTTTTTATACCAGTAGTATTGTGACTTTTCTTTCAATACTACAAAGGTATGGTTTAACAGTAGCCAGCCCTAGTGACACATTACCTCACTAGCCACTGAGATGTGTTTGATTGTACAGTATATGGAAATGTTTGCTGCTCATTAGGCTACATTTATTGTCAGTGCTTAATTATGCTCTAGGCCTGAGAGCTGTTACTGTAACAGAGCTTAGACTAGCATGCCAATCCACCCACAAGGGGTCACAAGCCGGTCAGTGTATTCTTTGTGCTGGAGCCAAGCCCACATAAATGGAGATGGTTTGGGTCTGCATTTGACATAAAACCAAAGCCAATATCTTTACGCAAAACACTGCACACTGGAGGGAGATGATTCAGTTTATATTGTGACAGAAGATTTCATTACCAATATTGAATCTTCTAAAATGGCCTCTGCACTAAATCTGAATCATTTACATTATGACAAACACATTTATCACTTAAGCTCCCCTCCCTGCAGTCGTTCAGACAGTCACAAGCTGCAAAATGCTTCAAAAGTGCGACTAAATGTGAACACAGACAGTGGTCCCGCACTGTCCCAACCTTTTCCACGTCCAAACAGGCCACGTCCTGCTCACTATAGGGACACTATGGAATCAGATTAAAGCTAGGCAGCGGCGCACTCCGGGATAACTAATGCTATTACAGACAGCAGCAGTCCTATGGAGAAATGTCTTGAGGAAATCTGCCTCTGTGTCCCTACTGACGTCAATGGGCTTTGTCTTATGGATACTCAGTGTACCCAAGAGGTGGAAGAAGTACTCAAAATCTATACTCAAGTAAATGTACTGCTACTTCAAAATAACTTATTACTCAAGTAGAAGTAAAAGTACAAAAGCATTGAATGTATGTTTTTTTTTTTTTTTTAAGTGGAAAGCTCTTACTGCTTCTACTAGTGCTACTGTTTTGTTTTTTACTATTGAATAATGCTACAACTGCTATTAATACTACCTTTAGTACTACTATGTTTGCTGCTGCTACTACACATGCTACAATTACTACTACTATTAGTACTACTACTACCACTGCTACTGTCACCAGCACATAACGAGAACTAAACCAGCACACAGCCGGGACCAAGCCAGGACTAATCCAGGTCTAAACCTTGACTACACCAGTACATAAGCAGGCGTAAACCCAGGATTATTCTAGGTCTAAACCAGGTCTAAACTAGGACATAACCAGACCTAAAACTGGTCTAAACTTTGACTAAACCACCACATAACCATGAGTAACCACGGACTATTTTAGGACTAAACTAGGTCTAAAGCAGGACTTAAACCTAGATTTAAAGCTGGACTAAACCAGGACCAATCTAGGACTTAATCAAGACTAAAACAGGAATAAAACAGCATTTGTATTAAACAATAGCAGAAGAGGGACAGTCAGGTTGTTTTTCTCTGAATGAAAGGCTTTGAGGAGAATGGCGGTCTGATTGATGACCTTGAGTCCTAGATCCGGCCTTTTGTTAAACATGCTCATAAACCACTGCAGAAGAAAGGGCTTGGCATAGGAAATGTTTGTGCTCCATAAAGAGATGTCATTTCCACTCAGATACTACGAAAAGTTAGTTACAACACCCCTTAGACTGGCTTCAGGTATTTTATCATATTTTTTGCTTAATACAATCTACAAACACAATACATACGACCTATATCTAGACTTTGCATAAGTTTACCCTTATTACATAATGCCCACTTCCCATTCTCCTTCAGAGGGTTGCTAGTTACCTTTGTAAATAATTGATTGACACATTGTCCCCTTGTAGTGGAACCTGTGGGAGGGTTTCATTTCCTTAAAACTATTGAGCCCTTTCTTTGACCTTGTCTGTGATGGTAAAAGGTCAGTACAAAGTGATTTGTAGGGTGACAGAGCTATACTTAAAATGTACATGCAGTGTTACAAGATATATGCTCTGATTCCTGGACTATGGGTTATTGTTTTAGCAATACATCCTCAAGGCGCTTTCTGGGTTTAGGTGAAATTTAAGACGTTTTCAGGCCTTTTTAATGCCATACTTGATGCATTATAAAGCCCAGTTCACATTCACTGGAGCAAATATATTCTTTTTATTCAAAGCCATAATCCAGCCACAAGCCAGTGTACTCTTTAGGTGCTGGGGCAGTACTGCATGGATTGGGCTAGTTTAGGGGTGTTTCCTAGAGGTCAACTGATATATTGGGCCGATTTTTTTTTTTTTTTTTTTTTTTTTTTTTTTTTTGAGATGACTTGGACCTTTTGCCTATATTTTGTCAAGCATATGTCCGGGCAACCATGTGACTCCCCAACCATCTTGTAGCAGTTTGGACTCTTACACTGCAGTTCATAGGAAACATCCAAAGTCACTTTATCTTAGCCTGAAAAGCTCAAAAGGGCAATAAAAAGATTTTGCTCATTTCTCTGGCATAGAACCTCGAAGAACAAAAATGAAAAATGCATCTTGTAGGGGAGTCAGGTGGGTACGCAGAGCAAGATGGCAGCACTTTAGAGGGGCTCTAACCACCCGCCACTAATTTGATGTTTTTTTCAGTAGACACCCACCTCTCCTGAGCGAAATATTATCTAATACTATCCCGGATATAGTTTGACCACTTTGTCTATTCTTTTTGACCATGTAAGAATGGCGACCACATCGAAATATTTCAAGGACACGAGCCGCATGGCCACTCGCAACAAGCTAGCTGCTAACGAGGAGGGGACTCCTAACGAGTGTGCTGAACAGACAGTAAGTCTGGAGAAGGTGTTGCTGAGATGAATGGTACACTGAAAGGAGTGGCCGCAGACATGATAACAATAAAAGAAACCATTGTGGAGTTGAAAAATGCATTTTTGTAGTTCTCCACAAGCTCTACTTGCACAGTTTTATTGAGATGGCTTTATTGTTTTTTTCTCAAAAAACTCATCTTTAACTCACTGTCCAATTCTAACACATTTCTTCTTGTTTTATTAAGCATTACTAAAACAAATGGGTACATTATATTAATTTCTTTCATAATATTAAGAAAATCAGCCCTACATATTGGTTCAAAACATCGGTCACCTCTAGCGTTTCCACCTCCCAAAATAGTCCAAACCATGCTACATTTGGCAAGAGGGTCCAGCTCTGGGATGGCTTTAGATTGCGTTAGAAAACGCGGAGCTACGCACTGCTGCTGTTGATTGGATGAGAGAGAATCTACATTTGGTCGAAAACAACAAGCCAAAGAACAGAAATAAAAGAGAAAATATTATTTTTAATCAAGCGTGTAGCGGTCTTCTGGGCTTGGAGTACTGGAAACATGAGCAGGCTTTGGGGCTACCTGGACCAAACCGTCCCGTACTGGCACAACGCATGCTGTACGTTCCAGTGGACATGCACCTTTCAGTGTCACTCCTGAGCCCAAATACATGGAGAAGGTTATGGTAGGAAGGGCATCTGGCATATAATCAATGCCAAATCAATATGTGAATCACTGCAGCCTAGTATGAGGCAGATAATTTGCTGTTGCGACCCTGAAAAGGAAAAGCCGAAAAGAAATATTTATTAAAAGCCATATTTTTCTAAATTACCAGGAATTACTCAAAAGTTAAGTCACATTTTTATGAGCTTAACATCAGGGATATGAAGATGACTTGTGCTTAAATTGCAAATGACAAATTTAGATTATCTGTGACATTTAAAGGGCTCGACCAAGATTGTGTTGAAGTTTGAAAAGGTATTACCTTAAAAACTTGACTGTCCCATTAAATGTTATTCTTTGATTTTGACCCTCAAATTAAATACTTTTAGAACTTTGAAGGTACCCCTTTCCTTAATATTGTTCAAAGTCAAGGATATAGCAGCACACTGGTGAGTTAGGTCAACATTTGTGTGTGGATATCATTGACAGTTCCCATTATGATAAAAAATGTTGAGCTTTAGGGTTTTGTCACTTCCCCTTCAGGTCACATGAATGGTGCTGAGTAATCATTGAGGCAACATACAACAGGACAGGATGTGTCTCAAAAAAAACACTCGGACCTCAAAATCTTCTGGCCAATTTTGATGTGTTCATGTTTTTGTTTCATCTGTAAAAAAGCACAGTCAGTAGTTCAGAGGCTCAACTCTAGGGCTGGACAATATGAAGGGTTCCTCCTTGTGACATGAAGTCTTTAATATTATGATAATGGCCTGCAATAGTTGAGGGTTCAGTTTGGAAGAGTAAAAAATTAAACTTAAGATATACAAATTCACAATTGGTGGTAGCGGTTAGTGAAGAGTAAGGAGGTTGTGGGTTCGATCTTTGGGCTGGCTGACACTAAGTGGAGTCTGCATGTCCTCTGTGTTACTGTTGTGGGTCCTCTTGGGGTACTCAAGCCATCCAAAGACAAATTACTAGTGATGTAACGATATCCAAATTTCACAGTACGATATTATCATGATATTAACCTCACAGTACGATATTTATTATGATATTGTGGGGAGGCTCATGTTAACACAACATGTTCTCTAAAAATGCCCTGACGAGGCTTTAGTGCATTAATTATTGTGATATTTCAAAAGACTGAGCCTAAATAAGTGTTAAATAACAATAATGTCATGTCACATAGTTCCATCTGCTTTTTTTTTTGCCATTGTATGGCAACAGAACAAAACATATTAGCCCCATGAGCTTACCATTTAATATGGGGCTCAACAGTGCCCACCCATCCAGGGATCTGGAAGTTTCCCCTTCATTTTCCCCATTTACTTTTTGAAAAATATGTATATTAGGAGTTTAAGAGCTTGACGAGGGCTAATCAGCTATGTGGTAACTCACAACGATAACACGATTAATTTCTATCAAAAAGATGAACTAAAACTTGAAAATTCAGAAAAATGCGTTTGTAACTTTGTCTTTTGACACATTTCAGATTATTTATTTATTAAGATAATTATAGCGAAATTATTAGTTTTATGGTGATGAGTTACCACAGAACTGATCAGTCTCCCCTCAAGCTGTTGAACTTTTAATATATTCGAAAAGTCAATGAAATAAATCAATGAAGAAAATGAATGGGAATTTACTGTCGGCACTGGGTGTGGGCTTGCACTGTTGAGCTCCATTGTGAGGCTTTTGATACGTTACATCCCTATAGATTGCCGTAGTAAATGTGAGAGTTAATGGGTAAGTGTATATCTCGAGCCCTGTGACTAAATGGCCATTCTCCAGGGTTAGGCCAAAGGCCCATAGTTACTGAGATAGGCTCCGACCCCTTACAGAATTAAGATGAATAAATGGATATAAAAACATTCCCTGATCAGAGAACAGTTTTACTAACATGTTTTATTTAGATGTGCCAAGTGAATGTACCCTTTTACTATTGCGATTACAGCATTTAATCCTGATACTGATATCACAAGGTTAAATAATTTGAAATGTGTGTTTTGGTGTACAGCTCCACTCAAAACTATTTCTTCTCACAGGAACTCGCCCGGCACCTTCGCCCGACGACGTTGCGCGCTCTTTATGGAAAAGATAAAGTGAAAAACGCCGTCCACTGCACAGACCTGCCTGAAGACGGTGTGTTAGAGGTGGGTCCATTTTCACTCATAGATACATACCGCCTGATTGTCTATAAGTTTGCATTTTGATAAAGATAGCAGACTGAGCTGAACTACATTGACACAACGCCACATTTACAGCCTTAAATTTGTCAAATCAAAAGTTGGAAAAATACCTGTTTGTAGGGATAAATAAACTAGACTTATTGTGATAATGAGAGTGCACTTCCCCATCTATGAGACAGATTTCAGGGCACATGATTAGTAAATGTCTTTGCATGCTCTAGCACTTTTAGTACATGTAAACTTTTTATTAAATCTGCCCCCTTGAGCTCCTCATATCCTGGAAAGTACACCCCTACCATTTGTCTGTGTAGTTCCTTTGATCTGTCCAATAACTCCGCTCATTGTCTCCCAGTGCCTGCATAAATAACCACCTTTAGCCCGGCTCCAGTAGCCCCCCGGCCCCCGGATTGGTGACGCTGTGCCCTCAGTCGAGTCCCATGACTGCAGTGGGCAGGGGCAGTCTCAGATCACACTGGTCTGGAGCAAAAGAAGAATGGCAGGGCACTTTGAAACAAAACCATTGTTTGGCAGGGAGTGGGTCTGACCCATCAAGCGTCATTGTTCGGGAAAAACTCCTGATCTGCAGCCGGGACAAATGCCTCCTTGTTAACCATTAGCCTGTGACTGAGCGAGCTGCCATTTTCCCAAGACAGGACACAGCAGAAGACGTCAAGAGAGACTGCATTAATTCTATTCAACAATCCCACTTCTTTATTATGGACAGGGCAGGCTGACTTTTAAGTTCAGATCCATGTTTTAGTAGTTAATCGAATCCTCACTTTGTTTTGCAGGTGCAGTATTTCTTCAAGATCTTGGACGGATAAAGGGACAAGAAAAAGCTGGACTCCATGTACAAAGACTTCACAGTTGTCGTATTTTTCATTTTATTGTTTCAGCCTTATGCAGATTAAATAAAGTAACAAGAACAGACTCTTGACAGGTGTTTGATCTTCAACATTGAATTAAGTATTTCACACCAACTAAACATTTGTACATGGGATACTGCATCTCCTCTGATATTCTAGCTTTAGACCAGCGCCTTTGGTATTGGATTCATACATTACACTTTGAAAAAAATGTACAACTGCATAAATATAAAATTCTTTCATCATGAAAATGGCTAAAACATTCAATAGTAAGTTGCATCACATCACGTGATGTCTCCAGCAAAACAGATTTAAAAGCACTGAGTTGCCACAGTTTCCATGGAGGTGACAGTCTTTTAGGCTGGACCCACAAAGCTCTACACTATGAATTAAGAATTAAACAGATGTGTTAAAACAGAAATGTTGCTAAACCAAAGTCTACAGCTAAAGGTGAACACAAACAAAAGGTACAAGGGTGTCCTTCCACCAGGACAATCAACTCGAACAACTCGGTAAAAGAAAAACAAAAAGGAAGAGTCCATGGAGCGCAGTGTTTTACTCATTCATGGGCCGTAAAGGTTCAGAGTACCATGCTAGTATTTCAGTTAGTGAGCACATCGGCACACACTCCACACGCACACGCCTGCACACGGACACCAGCACACGCACACACCTTGGACCACTAAAGCTGACATAAGACAAATAGAGAGAATGACAGGGCGAGGGCTACGGCACTGGACACTCCAAAAATATATATAAAGCACATAAGGGTGAGATAGTCTGGGGGACAGAAACAGCTCGCTACACGTCAGTAGTGGAATCGCATTTTACAGTAATAGATGAAACACATCCCATGGCTCAAGGAATATTTTCATTTACAGTAGAATAAATATTTGCTATTGCTACTCTTGTATTTTACATTCTAACCCTCAACACACACACAGAAAAGCTAGTGTAAAGCACACAGATTAAGTGTAGGTCCTGTATATCGTGAATGTTCAAAGACTAGTGGTGTTTCTCTTAACTCTACATTTTCTGTTGTTTCAAAAATGCGAGTGCGCGTCACGGCTGAGGTCATGAGGTGACTGAGAACTTAACATCAAAACGTCCCTGGTAGCGGTCTTTGTCGCTGTAATTAATGTTGTCTCCGAACACTTTGCACTCGATGCGCAGCTCATCCCCGATGTTGCGGGTGAGGTTAAACTGGATGGCCACCAGGGGCTGCAGGTACTGGGGTTGCAGCAGCTTGCCGTAGTAGGGGTAGTACTGCAGAGGGAAGCCGCCTTGGATGCCAAAGTAATTAATTTTTTCGACCTTGCCTTCGTCCTCCTCTCTCTGAGAAGACACGGACAATATTAGAGTGGAGAACAACCAACAGTAGTTTTATTCATTCAAAATCCTGGCGACATGGCAAATTTACCTTATTCTTGCAGTGAATCGGAATCAGGTTGGGATCAACCATCACATCTCCAGGGAGGGATTCATTGTTGGTAGGAGCCTGAAAAACAAATTCGATTCAAATTTCGATTCCAGTCAGAAATATGAGCAGTCTGAGTTTTAAGGATACAAAAGTGAGTAGAAACATAAAACTGATCTTTAGTTATTCTACTATGCCCCGTCCTGGCTTTGGTACGTAATTAACCAGCACTGACTTGAAATGACCAGGTCATTTCTGAAACTTGTCACCTTGTTACTCGTCGACACCTCATTACCAGCGCACTTATAAATCTAAAATAATTTTAAGTAATGAATACAAAGCTAACGTTTGGTGTGAACCTACCCTTGGTCTGAAGTTGACGATCCTGTTGAGCTTCACTATGAGGCAGGGTCTTCCTTCTTTGAAGCCGTAGTCAGGATCGCTCCCTGAGCAGGGCCCCAGCAAACTCCTACTGAAGCGGCAGGCTTTCCTCTGGCCGTCACTGCTCTCCAGTGGCCCGCGGTCTTTGTACGGCTGAGGAGAGTCTGCAATCACAAACCATAATGACTTATTAGAGGTGTACCTTTGAATAAATGCTGGCAATAGAAGTTATATTATTATTTTATATTAAGATTCAATAATAAAATATATATATATATATATATATATATATATATATATATATATATATATATATATATATATATATATATATTTTTTTTTTTTTTTTTTGCATTTACAGAAAACAAATGCATCAATGAACTAGTCTTTCAGTAATCTTTACTTGCCTGTACAGTCTTCAAACTTATCATCCTTCTGTAGTTCATCTTCATACTTGTCCAGCAGGTCCTTTATGCTTTCTGTGTATTTCAAGTATGATTTGGGATCATTTATATTGAAGGCTATTTCTGATTTGTCTGAACGTGGTGTGTGCGATAGACCTGAAAAACAACGGTTTTGTTAGGACAATAAAACCAATATAGTTTAAAGAGAGAGAAAGTAGAGTTTATTTAGTTAGGATTTGTGTGGCAGCTTAAGCTTGTTTCAGTCTATTATTGTGGAGCCAGAGGAGTCTAGGGCCTATTGTCTTAGGACGACACAGTGTAGGGTGTTGGGGATTTCCTCCTGGTCCCTGTCAGCTCATAGAGCTGTAATTTTCCACAGAGCGAGTGCATGCGCCCTCAGTGAGGCGTGGCATGTAGAGAATCAGATGGTACAACGACTCGGAGGAAACATGACATTTATTAAGCCGTGCCAGCTGTACTGTGGATGTATTTAGCTCAGCGGTAGATGTGAGCTGCATTCGAGCCATTTGAGCAAAGGAGAACTGTGTTTGAATTTCACTAGAGGCTTGTGAAAGTTCACCCATGCCCTGCCCCCACCCTCAGTCTCACGTGTGTCTCTCACAATGGAAACTTTTAGCCCCAGAGTGAGAGGCGGGCTGAGCTTTAGAGAAAAAAAAACTCCTCTCTGCTTCCTTTATCATGCCACTACTGGAAACTTGCAGTGACTCAAACTGCTCCTCACATTTTACTTTTTTCTTCTCTGGGTTTGTCTTTGATTGTTAAAGGATTGACATATGAAGCCACTCATTGACAATGGCTGCTAAAAATACCACCAGGGCTGGAGCATGTGCTGAGAGCGTGTACTGGCACAATAAGCCTGTCCGCTCTGACCGACAGCTCTTCTGAGGTTTACAGGAACTTCTGAGACGCTCAATAACAAGCCTGCCACTTTATGTGGCCACGCTGTTTCTGAAGATTATGGATTACAGGGAGATTTTTTTCAAGCAGTACAAGCTTAGGGGCCTCTCAGTTGTGACAAACTTCTTCCACAAGCATGTGTAAAGTGTACATGTGCTGCATATGACATGCTAACATGTGTGCTGCAACACAATCACATAACACATGAATGCTTTCAGAGGGTGTAAACGGTAAACTACTACTGTTCCCTGCACCCTGAGGGGGTAGCCATTGACGGGCTCAGAGTGAAGGACAAAATGGCTGAACCTATTTGAGGTCAGGCAGCCTTCAGATAGAGCAGCAGCTTAAAGGCACACCCCAACAGACACTTTTAATATCACCACAGAGGCAGCGGCCAAAAACACCTCTGAGTAGGGTTACAAGGTTCAGCGCTGAGCTCCCACTCTCACTACTGCTTCTCCTCACATAAACTGCTCAGTTGGACCAAAGTGTGATTACCTGGAGGTGCGACTCTGTCCTGATAGGTCGGTTTGTACTTGCTTAATGTAAGCAGCATAGCCTGAATGGTCCCAATGAAAATTCCAGCCAAGCATCCGTAGAAAATGACGTAGAACAAGAAGATTTTAACTGTGGAGGGAAAAACACTAAGTTAGTATTTTTCAGATCTCTTTTTACTTTACTGCGGAGCAACCTGAGGACACCTCTGAGTCAGTTTCCAAAGACAACAAAGTGTTTTTTCTTAAATTTCCTAAATCCACACCAACTGCACCCCACTGTGTGATTTCTTCCCTTTATTATCAGAGAAGCCATTGTAGAATAATAGTCATTGAGGGGGGGAGGGGCTTTTCTCTCCCCCTAATTTAAAATTTACACCAATTATGCAAAAGCTGGAGGCCCACAGTTCCAGTAGAGCTGGGTTGAGTCATTGCAGTCAGCTCCAGGGCCACCTCATGCGCAGACCCCCCCTCCCCCCAGGTTCGGCATAGAAACCCACAGAACTGAAAACTCTCTTATCTTCTCTATATGCAACCAGAAGGCCCCTCCCTGTGCTGTTCAACACCAATAAACCAAATTAATAACTTTGTTTACTTGCTTCTCAATCCGTTATATCTGTACACACATGTTGCTGTTGTATCTAGCCATGAGGCATTGTATTCTAATGTCCTGCCAAAACCAGTTTGTCAAGTTAAATGTCTCAACTGCCACACGACGCCAGAACAGCGCTCTGCATCAAATTCTGCCTGCTCACTGGTCGTGCCCGCTCACCATGTGGAAGTTTGATACGGTGTGTTTACACTTGTTGGCACGTCTCAAACCCCTATTTATTTCAGATTTAAGATCCTAGATGCATGCAAAAGATCCATAGAGGTGGTGTAGAGAGACACCACACAGTGTACAAAATACTGCTGGACTTCATTGTACCCAGGAACTTTCATTTGTTACAACATGGCTGCGTTTTCTGCCTTGGCACCTGCTGTAGTGTACACGCATGCTGAGCTATTTTCTAATGAGCGTGTCTGCAACCATAGCAGGCTCGCTCTGTGATGCACCTGTTGAGACGTATTGCCCTGTCAGGCTTCGAGATTCGTGCTTATACTTGTCCTGCAAACATACAGGTTCATTATGATGAGAGAGGTAACATAAAGTGACTGAAAGCACTGGGCTGAGCGTGTTTTGTGAGGCAAGTGGGAATTTGCAATACAAATAATACGCATGCATGTTGAAGGTGTGGCGTGACATGTCAACATGCAGTTACCGGTTTACTTTTTTGAAATCATGCACTGTTTAATAAATGTCTTCCTTTCAATGTGTTGCTCATAAACTGACTTTTTGTCCTTGTTATTGTCACTTTAGTATTTAGTCAGTTTAGTCAGAGTTTAATGCTTAATGTTTTACAGTAAATTACAGCTAGATTAGTTTCATTGATGAGTTTAATTGTATTTTTGTAGCTTTTTGCAACGTTTCGCCCCTTCTAAGTGGACATTAGAGTATTAGTATTAGAGTTTGTTTATGGTTGAAAGGTTGTGTGATTTGAGCTCTAAACCCAGTTCCAGTAAAATAAGCCATAAAAGCTATCAAACGCCAATCGCTCCAGCACCAGGCTGAGAACAAATTCACACTAAATTGTAAACATGTAACACTACATTATGTTCCAGGATTTCCACGTAAAAGACTCAGTCGGCAACTACACTGCTGTCAACTTATATGAACTGCTGCGTATGGCCCATACAACTATCTTATACACAACAGAAAAGTGGAGAGTTGTATGTAGGAGATGATAACGTCCTACGTCACTTATTGTTACACAGTAGACCATCTAATTGATCTGTTTTTCAAGTTAATAACCATCTTACTTCAACTAGATTTTTGGTTTAAAAAAAAAGTTTTGTAGCTTTAAATGTACAACCACAGACTTGCTAACCCCTATGATGGTTGTTTTGTTTAAATTCTTTATACCCATTTAAGACAATGTTGGTCATTTTAATCTTTCTTTTAACATGTGCTGCAGTGTTATTTTACTTGCATGTAGACAAAAGCAATAAATCTCTTGGGCCATCCCCTCAAAAGGGCAATCCAAACTTGTTTGGCTCTTGCCCAACTTTACCTTCAACCTGCACCGTCCTTTGTTACGCCTGGCCCGTGGTGAAAGGCAGTGTACTAGTACTAGTAAACAACCTGAAATGTAAATATCCCCGTAAGTGTCCCAGTGGTTTTAGTTTGAATGGAGGCCCCCTCCCCCACAGTCAGCCTGCTCTCTGCTGCGTGTGAGGAGGCCGGGACCAATACCACATTCACACCAGACTGAAATGCCCCCGCTGTTATCTCTCCATGTTGTTGTTGTCCTCTTTTTTTTTTTTTTTTTTTTTTTTGTACGACTTCATTTTATATAGCCTTCGCTGTTTTCTGGTTGAAACGTAGACAACAAAGTGGCGCTTATCGTCCCTCCACACGAGCTCCCGCTACTTGTAACACATTTCCTGTTAAAACTCACACGAGGAAGACGTGAAGACAGCAACAAGTACATTCACGTGCGTTACAAATCTGCCTTTATTCACATTTACGGCGAAAAGGAGAACCAATATGGCGCTACCTGTTGCTTGTATCGCTGTAGTGCTTAGTTATACACAGCGGAGCACTGCGGTCTCGCACCACAGAGCCACTGTAAAATATGACTGGACAGATGACAGAAAAGACACAGGACTGCTAACTCTGACACGCTAATCCTAATGCCAGAGTATCAAATGTTTACGGTACAAACAACCCATGAATAATTAACACCATGGCTGAGATTTTTACACAGAAATTTAGCCATTTAGTATGACCGGAGCGTGTGTATATTACTTTTTCGTGCTAAAACATGCAGAGTACT
Organism: Bostrychus sinensis; assembly: GCA_020698575.1. NCBI lineage: Eukaryota > Metazoa > Chordata > Actinopteri > Gobiiformes > Eleotridae > Bostrychus > Bostrychus sinensis. The sequence goes on from CM036246.1 coordinate 26,241,262, forward strand.
GTCGTTTTGTTTTTTTTTCTCTCGAGAGGAAAAAAAATAGGTGGAAGAAGAGGCGGCCCTTTGAGACATGTGAGTCGTGATGTGTTTCTCAGCCCCTGTGTTACCAAGCAGTTTGTGAAGCAACCCGGCTCTTCGCACGAGAAAATATCCTTTTTTTAACGAGTAAATGGGATAAAGTAGGCTATACAACGCAGGCATCAACTTATCCTATCAAATGCAGACCGTATTAGCCGAGCATTGTCCGCCTTAAAGTAATGAAAGAGGGTTAAAACGATTAGAGTTGGCCCTTATGGTACGCAGCAGCCAAAGATTAGCTGTCCGGCTTATTAATGCAGGAATAAAATGTCCTCTTATACGTCCATTGGAAGGATAAATGGAAAAGGTGTAACAGTGTGCAACCCGGCTCAACTTTCACTGTTCAAACGGATTGGGGGGAAAAAAACTCATAGTCGACCACTGACTGTCCTTCAAGATGACCTTTTCACTGGGACGTTTTAAATGAATGCCCCTTTTCAGGCAACACATTAGTTTATTACACTGTATTTCCAATAAAACAACCACCTTAGCTTTATTTATCTAATTCTTGAGGAGTAACTGCAATGTAACGAGGTAAATCGATTTTATAGTGATAGTTTTATTGATTTCCCTTTGATAATTAGTTAGTAAGCATCTTCTAACATCGTATTACCAATAAAACAAGCACATTAGCTGTATTTATGATCAAAATCTTGAACAGTAACAATATAACGAGGTAAATCGGACCTATACTGAATGTTTATTGATTTCCCTTTGATAATTAGCCTCTATGCAACCTTTACCGGGTCAGTGGGCTTTTATATGGCGCCTACTCGCTTAAAAAGAAAAAAAACTGGTTTTAACTTCTTCTCAGAGGCAGCCTCCATTGAAACGCGAAGTCACGACGCAGCAGCATGTCTGACAGTGTGCTGCTCTAACAGGTGCTGTGTCTATCTGTATGCAGGAAATGGATAAAGGAAAAAAAAACATTGAGCGCGGCGACACTTTCCGGAGATACATTAATACAGGAACCGGCGGGCGCTAGCAAAACTATTACTGAACTGCTAGTTTAAAGAGAAATATAAAAACCGTATACTTACACCAACTGCCTCCGGTTCGTCCTAGAAACTCCTTCTTTTCTGAATTCCATAGAAAAGCTTTCCAGCCGCCGTCGTTTTCTTTAGTCGGCGACATACCGCGTTAGTTCCCCGGTAAAATCCCCGTTGTTGTGCGCGTAGTCTCGGAGGTGTTGGCGGGTTGTAGTGCTGCTGCTGTTCACTGTCCCCTTACAGGAAACGCAAAAGGACAGTGTCGTACCCGACTCCGGCAGTTCAGTGCTAACACACACACACACACACAATTTTAGGTAACGCGCAGGGGAAACCGGCTCCGCCCGCAAACTCGCCTAATAAGTTGCCACCCGAAGAGGGGAGGGCTCGCCGCAGCAAATCACAACCTACCGTTTCTTTTTGCGTAAGAGAGAGAGACCACGCGGAGGAAGGGGGGTCTGTACTACGCAGGCACCAAAGAGCACGCGAAAGTACAGAGAAATACGAGAGCCGGTCAATGGCAGACACTCAGACAAATAAAAGGTAACACAGAGAAACAAAATGGACAGGGGGACGTTTTAAATGATGCGGTATCTATAGCAACCATTATGGCGACAGTAAACAGCTTTATTTTGGCTACAGTACAAGTACATATTAAATTATTAAAAATAAACTCCAGTCTTCACTTTTGGTTTCAATATATAAAAATAATAATGAATGACTATTAATTACTTATTAATTACTGTCTGGAAGTAATTAACAGTTACCTGTTAGACTACATTACAGGCTGAAACAGTGTTGCCAGATTGGGCTGGTTTCCCCCCAACTGGGCTTCTTTGGAACACATTGGGCTGGTTTATAAAATTTGCACAACATTTGGCACAGGTTTTTATAAAATATTCTGGAGAAACTACCAACAAGATAGTTGTAATTTTATGGCAAACAAAACAGAATTACACGTTGTTGTGGGATGACGTTTTCATGCCTTTATGACTGAATAAGTGATAAATAAATAAAAATATAGTCAACATTTATTTAACATAGGAATTTTGGTACTGTATTTTGAATTTTACAAAATTAACTGCCGCAGCAGTTAAACAGAGGGCTGGCAGACCATTTCCTGCTCAACCCAGCTGCATACCGTTGTGTCCTTGTGCAAGACATCACATTTTACCTACGTTGCCAACTCCTGTTACTGTATGTGATTGCGACAGGAAAGGCATCCATTGTAAAAACTTGCCAGATCACTTTGACTGGTTTGCTCCCATAAGGGAGCAGCCCAAAAAAAAAAAAAAAGACAAATGATCAATCAGCAGCTTTGATGATACCTACAACAATTTCATACTGAAACCCTTTAGTTTTCATTTGTATGGTAGTCTATTTTAAAATTGGCTGCAAGTAAAATTGTATTTTAGCTTACCTGATCAACTTGATTAGACAGTGGACAGTATAAAAATGGAGAAGGTCAATAGATCAAATATGGTGGCAAACGTATCATTACCTTATCTACAGTAGGGTCACTTTTTAATAAAGTATAATATAGCCTACTGTATGGTGCAACCTATGGATGAGTTGCACTACTGACCCTGTTTAAATAGTAGGCTATAATAGTCTGTCTAGAAACAGTTTATGCCCCTAAGATCTGTTATAATTTGTCAACCATCATTTATAGTTTCTAGGACAGGAAATTTTTTGACATGTTTGGAGAAGAGGAGAAAGATGTCATCTCTAAATCCTAACTCATGCAATGAAACTCTCCAGGTTTCCTCTCTTTCCAGGATCACTCACTTGTTCTGGTCTGAACCGGAATGCAGACCAAATTACCATATGTATCTTTTATCTTGTAGATTATCAAAGTTTTTGTGTAGGTGATGAATAAACCCCACAATTGTCCTTGGCTCATTCAGTTAGAGGTAAACAATACAACAGCTCCTCTTGTTGGACTATTGATTCTGCTGTGATAACATGGCAGCCCTCTGTTGACATAGATCAAGGGTTTGCCAAGATTACCAGGAGGTGCAGTATTCTGAGGAGGCCTGTGGATTGAGTGTGGTATGCAGCTAGCGAGCTGGACTTGAGCTCATCAACAATAGAGTGTCTATATGCAGAGGGCCTCCTGGACCGGGTATTTGACAGCTCAGTACATACATACCAACACTGAGCAAAACACCTCACTTCACACCAGGGCTGTTTGGGCTTTAAGTTCAAGTTACAGACCCAAGCATTTTTTGAATTGCAGTGTTACACAATGAAACAGATCCTTCAGCAAATCAACATGAAGATGCATTTGAAAAGTGAAATACCACATTTTTGCTTAGCACTGTCAATGAAAAGTATGTAAATGTTCCATTTACCGTAGTGTTTGGGTTTTAAAATTTCAGCTTTAGTAATTTTCCTCAACTTGTTTCTCTAGGAGTTCTGGGTGGCTGGAGCCTACCCAAGCAACTATGTGCCTAAGGGAGGAAACACCCTGCATAATGGTCTTTAAGTCACAGGGGAGACACTTTGAGACATACTGACAGACAATCATTCACTCCCACATTCATTCACTAGGGGCAATTTTAGATTTAAGGTTAAGGTAGCCTTTTTTTTGTCCCCATAGGGATATTAATTTTGTTGTTTGACCCATCCTTCATCCTGTCAGGAGCTCTCCATATCTTGAGCCAGGATCCAGGTCAGGAGTAACTAGCTGGAGGATTAGCTTATTGTGCATGTTTTAGGTTGATGGGGGAAACTGGAGCACCCGGAGGAAACCCACCCATGGTCTGGGATCCGAACCAGGGACCTTCGTGCTTTGCTGACAGTGCTAACCACTTTGTCACCATGCTGCCAATTCACCTAACACATGTATGTTACCTTCTGCTTCGCACCTTGATTGTGAGGCAGAAGCACTAACCACTCTCTCAAATGTTAATTAATTTTATCACGTGGAACAAAATAATAAATAGTAATGCAGTCTTTATTACATACTAAAAAACAGTTTTCAAAAAAGTAATGTAAAAAGACAAACCTTGTGTAAAAGTGAATAGTTTAAATATTTACAAAGGAAGTGATTGATGTCACTTAGGAAATTACTGAAAGGTCACATTTATGCAGAAGTCAAGCAGAACACAAAATGGAATAATCAGTAACCAGCAGACTTACAGAACATATCTGGGATTTTATTTTCCTATTAGTGTAGCGATGACAAAGGCCAGGTCTTCTTTCAGAGGCAGTCTGTATTTAATGATCTGATGACAAGAAACATAAATTCAGTATGTAACATGTAGCTATCGTGTGTCTCCTGTGAAGGCATAGAGAAATAAATTTGACGGCAAGAGTTAGTGAGGCAGTAGGATAGACTCTGGACACCACAAAGAAGAGAAACAAGACTGTCTGTGAGGTAAGAACACAAACCAATCGAAATAATCCCATATTATCCATATGTTCTTGTGGGTTTTCTGTTCAACTATATGCATCAAATCAGAGAAATGTCACTTCTGCTCTCTGCTTTGTCCACAAGTCAGACACATGACAAACTTTCTATGAGTGTTTCTCGTCTTTCTAGAGAGCAATTCTTCAAAGGGAAACAGATGCTATTTTTGTGATAGTTGTCTCAAAAATGTCATGAGATACAAGACACCTTTTCCATTTTTGTTTTTTGTTCTTTTTGACAACAGTCCCACTCAGTTTTATTCCATTTGGTGTTGTTATGATTGAATGAATAATTTTAAGCAACCTCAAAAAGTTTTGTTTAAGCTTATTTCCTTTTACAACCATTCTTTAGATTTTTAAATGATTCAAACAACATTTTTTGCAGCGCAAATGAAATGTGCCATGTCCTAACCCAACATAGGCTTAAAAGATACAAAAAGTGCTCAGGCATTAGACTCAGGCATGTGTAAAAAAAACAACCAACTTTATCATACTGCTTGTGCCTGGTTGCATTTTTTTTCAATGTGTTGTTTATATGTGTATTATTACTTTTACTTTTGCATAGTAGTACCTAATTTTAGTTGAGGTATTACACTGCCTTTAGTGAGAGAAAAAGTTAAGCGACCTGTAACCAACACGTTAGGGACATGGTAATGCACAAAAATCAGGACCAAGTCACTATTTATTTCACACTCTACATTTTAAAAAACATACAGCCATGTTGCTGGGGGATTTAGACAGCAGCAGGTTATTTAGGATATACTTTAAGGAGGATTAACAGTAAATTATAACCTCAGTAGACCCATTCACTGTGCTCACTGAACTTTGAAAGGCACCTCAGTGAAAGTGATAGCTCCCTGGTTCAAAGTTTTTGTGTTTGTGTGTGGCACAAGATTGTGGCCATAAAAAGTTTGTGAACACCGTCATCTCGATAAGTAACAGAGGAGAATTCACTCCCTGTGCATTCCTCTGTAGTCCACACAGTCCATTCTCATGAAAATAGAAGATAATATAAAAGCTAATCGGGCAGGTTTTATGGTTCAGAAATCACAGTTGTTCATTCTGTTCAAACCAAAGTGTACTCCTATTTCACAGAACTTATTGGATACATTGTAAATAAGGATTTCTCAAATATTTTGTTGCACACATCTTTTCTCTTTTTTGCAGCTTAAACAACATATGGATGGACTAGGGATCGGTGACCTCTGAGGGTCAGTTTGACCTTTGCTTGACATTTGCTTTCATGGCGCGACCCTCTCCTCGCGTGCAGCCTTTGCGTCTTATGTTGTGACACAGGTGAATAAGCAGACCTGACTGAGTGCTCACACTGTGGACAAACTGACCATTCATGTCCCTAAGGCATGCCTCCGTAACCAAAGAAACCTGTAACAACTGGGCTTTGAACTACAAATAAACATGTAGCCCCCTCGAATGGCACTTAGACAACATGTAACAATACTAAGTTAGTTATTTTAAGCTCTGTTACATTTGGTGTAGCTTTACTGTCATAATACAGAGTACAGGAAGTGATGGGGACTGTGCCCTGCAGGGAGGATGGGGGAGTACTAGTTTGAGTTACACAGTAAAAATCAATAGGCAGCACGTCATGTTATTTTCCATACAGTGACTACAGCAGGCCTCATACTGGCTCAGAGAAAGTGCATATTCAATCATTACAATTCAATATTTTAGTATGCTGACTTTAGATAATGTTATGACAAATTATACTGTCTCAAAAATAGGCACTCTTTACCACTCTATGTATTTTTTAAATGTCATTTAGTGACAAACAGGAAGTGTGGAGCCACAGAACGATCACGTGACTTGTGCCTGCCTGTGGGTGTGGGATTATTTCCTGTTGTCATGACAGATTAATTGTTTATTCAGTATGTTTACATGCAGTGCATATTTGGACTATGCTCATAGCTTGATTAAGCCTTTACTGATGTGTTTACATATACAGTATACAGTACATACCAGTTCTGCAAAATTTTTGTAGCTCAAAATGCTCATCTTCTTTTATGTCTGCTTTTTCGGGCGTCACCACAGCATCTGCCTCCTAGTGTGCTATGATTCACAAACTGATGTGACATAGGTTTTACACAGGATGCACTGGCATACGGTGGTTATGCAGGTTTTCAGAATGGGCCCTAAAGTTTTGAATCACATTTAGGAAGTCTATATACCATATACTTATAAGATATACAAAAAGTGCACTGTACTTTCTTAAAATCGACTAATACTTTCTACTGAATATTCAAACATGGGAGTGCTGCAAAAAATTAGATGTTTATTTTTGTTCCACTCAATTTTGTAAGGATTTTGTAAAAAATGTGAAGGAATTATGTTTGTTATACATTTTGTATTTTTTAATCATAAGAAAAGTTTGTTTTTTAAATGGAGTCATGCCTGCTGTGTACTGTCCTAGACTGAACATAACCCACCAATATAGGACTCTCAAAGGGGCCCCTCATGTCCTGGGCCCCAGTGCAGCTGCACTGGCTGCACTACCTGATGTTACGCCCCTGACAGGATGCCATTCCTGATGCAACCCTCTCCTTTTATCCAGGCTTGGGACTCGCACAAAGAGTACACTGCTTTGTGACCCTTTGTGGCTTGATTTCTTACAAATAAACACAGCTTAATTATGGGCCATCTCAATAAAAACACTGCAATTAAACATTAGTAATACAAACAGAAGCACTTGTTTAACTGTGTTTAACCTTAATCTTTACTCCTCCAAAAATTATACTGCAATAATTTGATACAGATGATGTTTATTTTTCTGTAAAAGTAAATGTTTGCATACCTGTGCTACTGAAATACCAATGGCAGATATAAAGGCAGGTTTTATCAGAGTATTTGTACAAAGTAGAGAGCTACAGTGTGACCTGTGTGCTGAAGCTCTACTGCAGATTGTAGTATCTTTGTTAACATGCAGCACTGTGACCCAGTCTGAGCTGCATCTACTGACCCACATCCACAAACCCACGAGAGAGTCCGGAAATGGGGAAAGAGAAATCAACCCAAATATAGTGTAATGGAAACACAACAGGGGGCGATGACTGAGGTGACTGGCTTGAGGTGTAACAGTAGGAGATTAAACTACTTCTAAATGTTGTGACTTGATGTGATTTTTGGCCATTTTTAGGCTTTACTGATAGGACAGAGTATAGCAGTAAACCAGGGAGAGACATTCAGCAAATGGTTGCAGTCCGGACACAAACTCACAAGGCTGAGGCAGGCTGTAGTTGCCCTGTATATGTGCTTAAATTTGATTTCGGTGGACGATGGCTTGAGAAATGCTGCACCCACTTCACTATGCTAAGTAAAGGATTATGTTTGATTGGCCAGGCTTTAGCTTGAGCCATCAAAATGGCCAAATATGAGTATGCAAATTAATCTTGGAAACCAATTGACTATATGTCAGTGAGTGGGTAGAGAACATTAGGAAGTGGCTTAATGATCATCCTCAAGGACCAAACAGTCCATTTGAGTAGTAGCATCTTTATTGAATACAAAGACAGGATTTCCCAGTCTCTAAAGGCTAATTATTTATTTATTGTAATCAAATGGAAATACCATCATTGCCACTGTGGGTCACGTACTTTGCATCTACATACAAATGAAAATATTATAGAAAAGTTTCAGTAGTTTAAAGTGCTTTGAGTGGCCATGGAGGTGGAAAAGTGCTATATAAAAATGTGACCATTTACTTTTGACCATAGTTCAATTCAAAGTGAAACGTGTAGCCAGTATTAGTTTTATCATAGGATACTGACCTTGGACAGTCTCACCGCTGAAGCTATAACATCAGGGCTTTGATTTGAATTTAAAATCAGCTTCATACTGGAACGGAGCCTGAGGCCAAAATAAAGAAACTGATTAGAGAAATAAATTATGTCCATCCATTTCCCCACAGTCATTAAAAATCATAGTACATATATACATGTTCTTTTCATCTCTACCGCCTTTCTTGCTCTTTCTATGCCGATGCTCCTATTGTCCAGTATTAACAAATCTATACTACAGAAACATTACACCCAGCAAACAGATCAATTAAGGAGCTCCTATTAGCAGCACTGACGTTCTGAAGATCAGATTACGCTGCTGCCTCTTTTACAGTGTTTGATTAAAAATGCTAGCTTGAGCTATTTCACTTCATTAATTTCCTGGCACCATCAGTGTGATAAACTGTGCACCCTCTGTGTTTACGCCTCTCTGGCACATGACATTTTACAGCTAATTTTAATGATCAATGTGAGCCATGAATAGCTGTCATTAAAAGCCCCTTTACAAAAACAATTATACCATGGCTAAATGTTTGTTCATCACTATTTTTATTCTTATGTTAAATGAATGTGTGTACTAACATGTAGTATGGTTTCTGCCATGACACAAACAATATCTGAAAAACCATATTTGAAATTTAGTCATTTACTAGTACTTAGAAGCATAAGGGTTCAACTAAATTGTTTGTTAATTTCAGCAAAAGTTTAAAAGTATTGATTGTACAGTTAAGAAAAAGAGTGCTTGCTGCGATTACAATTACTTCTGCCACCAACACTACAGCTGGTACTACGTCTTTCCACTGTTTCTCACTGCAAATACCACTACTGGTACGACTAGTACTATTACTACAAGTGCTGCTACTCCTGCTAATCCTAATACTATTACTACAACTCTTATTATTACTACAGTACTATTACTACCACATTGTCACTAATACTCATTTGAAAACTTAAAAATAAAAATATTCTCAAATGTAAGTATATTATGGAAACTCAGGAAACAATTTTTCTTCCAAAAATGTGTTTAAGTAAATACATGGTTACTTTCCACCTGTGAAAATATGTAACTTCAACTATGGGTGTGCCAGATTGTTGTTGTTGAAATGTGCCCTGCGTGACACAGGTTCATCATGTGTGGTATTTATTGTGCAGTATGTAACCAGTGTGTTCTTGCTTCACTCATAAAACAGTCACAGTGTGCTGCTGTAGAGAGATTAAATTTGTGCTCATTTTCACATGGTTAACTCCTCCAGGACATCTCCAATGTAAGAATGCTTATGTTGTACTTTTGTAATGGAATTTTACCTTCAGTTTCTAAGTTCAGATGTAATACTTTAATACTTGTTACACTTCTCTGCATATTGCCAAGTATTTTTTTATTATTACACTTATACACCTATAAACTGTAAATTGTCCTTATGTCCTTATGTCCGTATGTAAGTACAATGTATGTTTGTTACAGCATGTGTCATAGAGTAGTTACATTGCAAATACACAGCATCAAGTGTTGTGTTACCAAATTTTCAAAAAAAAATTTCAGTGCCAGACATTTTACAACAGGACTCACATAATCCTGTTTACATTAAAAACCCTATATACAGTACATTACAAATCAACAAACTCAAGATGCCACACCATGCCCTTTTCTTTACTTTGCTTTGATTACAAACAACATAGTACAGAACCCCTGAAATTTTGTTGCAAATGTACACAGTTAATTTTCTAATAGGTAAAAAAAAACAAAAAAAAAAACAGTTTACATATCAACAATGTGTCAAGTATAAAAAGATAACATTACTGTGAAATCCTTTGTTATGCAAACAGACAACTGTAAACTTCAGAGCTTTAAACTCACCGCACATTTGATAAACTGTGTTGTAACACTTTAATGAGCTGTGGTAAACCTGCTGAAGTTTGAGTTTTGTCACTCTGAGATTGATGTGGTTTGAAATTGACCCACAGAGTCAACTGTAGTTGTAGTTTAGAGTCATGGAGCCTATTAAAATTCAAGTTTTGACACTGAGGATGCTGTAGTCTGAGTTTTGACCCTGAACTTGCCATAGTTTTTAGTTGCAATATGAGCAAACACAATATCCATATGGCAGTAATGTCTGACAGAGATTTATATATAGTCTGAATTATTTTCCTATCAGAACCTTGAATAAAAATGTGTTATGACCAAATAAAAATACAGTCCAGATGTAGTTGTGATTTTCTTAATATAGTATAATTTAGCCTTGGTTTAGTCCTAGTTTAGTCTTTGTTAAGTTTTCATTGTGACTTAGTTTTAACACATAAACACAGGGACTGTTTTAATTGAGCTTACCATGTTAAAATAGTAGGCAACATCAAAAATAGCCATATCATCAAGGCCAAACATTTCCTCCTCTGCATATAATCTCCAGTGTAACCTTTAAAACTCTTAGAGAAGTCATCCCCTCCACATTCACAATAAAAGGCCCGGGACACCATGAGCCTGAAATACTCGGGGCGTGATTGTTCCCCTGTCCCATCATTGGTGCTGTCCCATTATCAGACCTGTCAGTGCTGGCTTATCAGTGTCCTGCCTCCCCGCCCCGGCTCGGACACATCCTCCGTCCCGCCGTCACCGTGCATTGTTCTAATGAGGTTACAGCCTGAAGCGCCGCCATTTGTTTTGTTTTGCCTTTTTTTGGATCGCCCCTTAATGTCATTAGAGAAGCACTATTAAACAGCAAAGGCCCATGCCTGTTGTGGTTACACAACTTGCATACCAGGGATGGTTGAGTTTGTAGAGGTCAAAGGTCATGAAATTCAAGTTCAGCTGCTTTGGTTCATGGATTGCTTTTGATAAAATGTGAATTCAATCTGAATTCAATTAAACTTTATTGATCCTAAGGTGAAATTCAGTTGTTGGGACTCTTCTAATTAGTTGATTGATATTTTATTGGGATCGCCGTAAATAAACTTCTTGTGGTGCCTCTTTTTGTAGTTAAGAGAGCTCAGACATCTACTGACTGCTCAAAACCCAAATGCAAATTACACAGTTGGCTGCTAAAAAGCCGTTTTCATGCGTGTAAGTAGACTCTTCTCCTGACGTGAGTTCACACATGCACCAAAAGACTTAAGAATTTGTCTTCAAAAACATGTCAGGAGATAGTGCGGATGGTTTTACAGAGCAGTGCAGGAGGGGCAGAGTGGTATATGACGTTTGTTTAGCAAGCCCTGAACATAGTGCATGTGTGAAAAAGCATTTAGACAGTATACACATGAGAAGCAGTACATTTTTATGTCTATACAGCTACCTAATACTAATGGTAAAGTTATAACAATGACAGATTTCATTCCCACTGAACTGTGTGCAAGAAAGTGTGTTTTGTTTTTTTTGAAAAACAACATTTATCATCTGAGTCACTGGATCAAACGACAGTGCTAAAGCCAGGCTTAAATGTTCTGAATGTAACTTCAGATTTGGACATTCAGCTGCAGCCTCGGCCCAAGCGTGAACAGCAGTATCACTTTACTCATATTAAAGCTGCACTACCTGATTTTTCTTTCCTTGTATTTTGGTAAAGATAATTATTTAGTTATTAGTACAGCATAACAGAAGTCATCTGAGAAAAAATAAGAAGTTGAGGTCACCTGTGAGCTGTATTATAGGGTTTTTGTTTTAGAGCGAGGGAAGGAACAGTTTAACCAATCACACGCTTTCATAGGACAGGAGCACTCTGATTGGTCAATACATCCTTTTTCTATCCAGAACTAGAATCTATCAGGAATAATGTGAAGGAGCTATTGTTTTATTTCAAAATTCATAGCTTATTCACAGTATTTTTATTTTTTATTTTAAAGAATTAAAAGCAAACCCAAGATCTCTGCTGTGTTATTCCGATACCTTCTTGTGTACAGACTGCAAAGGAGAGGAATTAGGAAAGGGGAGTGCATCAGTCTCAACATTTTTTTAGACACATCACTTTTACAGTCACAAAATCAGGTAGTGCAGCTTTAAACATTTTTGCTAAATTAAAAGGACTTGACAGAGCTGCTCTCTACCCAATTTGTTCTGGTCAAACTATGCAACTTGCCCATTCCTTGTAAACTGAATGATCTGCATACTTTAAAATCTTTTTTTGATAGAAAATAATGAGCACACAGAGGGATAAGTGAGGTTGTGCTGCAGTCACAAGATGTCAGCTTTGTACAGGCGAGCTGGAATGGGACATTTGGCTGTGCCTAGAGACATCTAATTTGCATACAAACTTTATTTTGGTTGGACATAATGAATGTGTGTGAGGCCACAGTGGCACAAAATGCTCAGGCTGTAGGACTAAATAATTCATATTATATCTTAATAAATACAAATAACTTATCTAGTCTCGTGTCATGGACAATTTTTAATCAACAATATTCCTCTCCAGTGCTAAAAAAAAACACATTAGAAACTGAAAATGATATGTCACATGGTCAATTTCAGAAACAGCAGTGGTTACACACAGGCATGTGAGCATGAACAACTGCATTGTCATCAGTAGTCATTTCCCATCCAGGCTCTGAGCAGTGTGCAAAAGCCAGGCACAGGCAGGACTTGTCTGCTAAAAGGTGATGTCACTGTAGCCGATGATTCAAGGGCATTGGAACTGGACACCAAATCAAGTACACAGTGAAAAAGAACAATAGCTATATTAAAATGTGAAGATGGGCACTTATTATCCAGCAGGTGTAAGTATGAAGATAGTGGAGGCTGGTAGCTTTCACTTTGCAGCAGTTCACAAAGATGATGACTCAGTGGCCTGCAATGTTGTGCACAGGAACACAATGTCCCAAGATAATAGTAATGGAGCAACAAACATCCAGTCAAATTAACCCAGACAAAATAACATTGGGAAATCTGCAGAACTTGGCAGACTTGCATGGTTTCATGAAGATCAGTGTTAAAACATAGGTGTTCATCTCTATACATGGAATGATTTTAGATTTATTTGTATAAGCATGCATGTTAAGGACACAAAAAAGCAGCAAAATGTGTTATGTGAGTCACTATTACTGATAAACCTTTATTGTTGACATGAATTTTACTGTAAATAAATTATAATTATAATTATTATAGCAAGATTATAATTATAGCAAGATTATAATTATAGCAATTATAATCTCTTCAATTTCTAATTGTGGGTCCTCCATTTTGGCATTTGTACTTGTCCAGTACAACATATTTGCAGAGCTGCTTATGATTAAGGCACCTGTTAATGTTTTGTTCTCACACACATAGTAGGCTATATGAGCCTCTTTCGCACTGTAGGAACTTTTTTCAGTTGCTTTAACCTTTTGAGGAACTATACTGTTACTTGTAACACACCCATAAGCTGCTGATCTTAAAGCTAAACTTAGCCTTTGAATCATTTGGCTTCTGGATGTTACGCTTATGCTATGTCACACGCCTCCATGGTGCTAACATCACAGAGTTCATACCTGGTGGGTATCAGCAGTGGGACTGCGAGCTGACAAAAGGTTCCTGTGGCTAAATATGGGGTGGGCTGTTCATAGAATTTTGTCTCTTCTGTGCTAAAGCGCCTATAGTTAGCAGGTTATCACTTGTTTATCCATAATGTATTTGGTGGTTCATATAGAAAAGACGCAAATGCATTTTTAAACATACAACGTACAACAAAAAGCTTGCAGCAAATAAACCACAATCATTACCCAACCGGTGATTAGACCTAACCTAAGTACATCACATATTAGTTTACATAGATGAGTTCATAGATGGACCTCGTACTTGGGTATCAGTAGGTGGATTCAGGTCATTAGCTTTTAGGCTACACCAGCTAAAGTGTAGGCTATAAGTGACTAGATGCTTAGGATTGTTTTAATGCAGTCAGAATCAGAAAACTTTATTGGTCCCTTACAGGGCAATTTTTTGCAGAAACCTGGTCAACACAGACAGAAAACAGAAAACATAGTAACAGGTATACGTATACACATACATAAGTGTAAATGTATATACCACAACAGTTCACACATACCTTGGAAGCAAAGCCAAAGCTGTGCAGGTGCAAGTTTGTAAAACTTTATATCCTCCTAAGAGTCATCAATAAAACAAGACCAGATAGGAGTAATGGAGCCAACCCACATTTCCATAGAAGTAAATAATACTTTTTACCATAGCTGTATCCAAAACAGCCACAATAATGTTAAAAACAGCTGTAAAATATTGAGAGTATTGTTATGTTTCATTCTTGGGAGATAATTTTCACAAGGTTTCCCATCAGTAACTGCTCCCATGGTCCTTACACTCTTGTGGGGAAGAGACATGGACCAGCTGTGGCATTTCAAAATGGCTGCCAGAGGGAAAGCGGGGCCAGGACTGGATGTGCATCGATGTCCAGTGCAATGAAAAGCAGATGTGGACTAAAGGTTCACAAATGTTTACCTTCAAAGGACATGGCATGAGCGAGCGCACGTGTTGTCTTACCTTCGTACCATGTGACTTTACTGCACTGCCTCGCTAACATTTCCTTCCGCTAAATCAAGTTATAGCTAAGATCCACTTTAGCTGATAAGAAGATATGATATTGACTGGCCTTCGCTGAGATCCTTTTAAGTCTGCAGTCAGAGATGTCTCACTCTCTCAAGCACTGGTAAAATGTAGCTAGAATATAACCAAATTGTGAAGAAAATGGCCTTTCATGGGTACATTTGCCAAAATATACTTGTGTTTGTTTGTTTTTTGCCTTTATTTGAAAGCAGAGAGTTAGGGAGAGAGATGAGGAATGGCATGGAGAAAATCCACCTGAGCCAGGATTTGAACCCAGTTCACTACAGTCTATGTAGTATATGCTCTACCACCAAGGTTTGCTATTATGACATTTTAGGTCTGTAGATGTACTTTTGATGTTAGTGGTAAATTGGGTAGCACATTCACCTTACAAACAGAAGGTCCCAGGTTTAACCCTGATTTGGGGATAGTAGTAGTAGTTGCAGTACTAGTAGAAGTAGTTTTTAAGGTGTTTCCATTTAATACTTTTACTCAAGTAATAATTTTGCTGGGTATTTTTAGTCTTGAGTAATGTTTAGGTTATATTATTTTGCAGTAACAGATTTAGATTATTTCTGCCACCTCTGTCATGAAGGTGTTGTGAATGAAGGCCCTCGACATCCAGGTGCCAAGCGCAGGCCTTGAAATAGAACCTTTATAAATAGACTGTGCCTATTAATACATTCGTCCCCATTGGACTTCATTGGACCTCCTCTTACAGTGACACACACATTTCCCAAACATGCCCCGTTGTGTATTTTTAGACACTTTGAGGCTGATCTCTCGTGGGATCAGATTCTTTGCACTCTGGTCACGGTCAAAGAAAAGTACCACTTAGGTGGGACCGATGATGGCTCTGTTAGATAAGTGCACTTTGTAAAATTAGGGCCACTCCGTAATTGGAGATCTCCTGTTACATTATCAATATGTCTGGCATTTGTAAACATAAGCAAGTTATAAAGGAAACGCTGTGGCAGGCCATTGGGTAGAGGAATAAAAATATCATACATTGACATTGACATTTGACATCGCATCCGGAGATCTGCCAAAGTTGAGCTAAATCTGTGCCAAAGCCCTGACAGAATACATGTCCCAAGTTTAATGCCGCCTACAAATGTGGCACACAGTCTGTACTGCTTTCAATACTTATTAAAGTGGTTGTATACCTGTAAAAAAAAAAAAAGTCCATGTTTACCGTATGGAAACTTTAGCTGGAGTATTTCCATATCTAAAGAGTTTTTGCAGGTAGCTTACAATGAAAACTTGGATTCCATTAAAAACTCAACTGAATGTCGCACATTAGAAATAAAGAAAGCAGGAGTCACTCAGTAGAAAATGAATGAATGTAAATGTCACATATGCTGGGTGGCAAAACATGGCCATCGCTCCCCAATTTTGTTAGGCTATTCAGTTTTTGTCTTCTCCACCAAGTTAATGGCACCTAACTAGAATGAATGACAAATTGGACAACTAATGCAAAGGAATGACAGGGGCAAACTGTGAATTATAGACATGGTGCTAACAGTGTGCAAAAGAATGCAAAAAGCATTCACACTGTGTCCATGTTGTGAGCATATTAGCATTTTAAGTATTATTTGTATCTCTCCAGTAACAACATAAATGTGTCTTGAAATTATGCTTGCTTTGTGGGATGAGGACGGCAGACAGTGCAGAAAAATTGTCTTTCATTTTAATGCTGCAGCACTTTTAAATATAGCTTTAGGATCATGACAAAGCATCAACACCTGCACACATGAATCGAATACGTCAGTGTGTGATAATAAATGCTCCCAGTCCCAGTGCAATCAGCTGTTTCACACCAGAGGAAAGACGTGTGAGTGTGAGGTGGTTCAGCGGCTCTGCTCTCATCATTACAGAGAGGTTTCTAAATATTATTCATGTTCACATGCAGTGGAGTGTATCCAGGCAGAAATACTTCATTCATAACAACTGATGGCCCTCAGCAGCTGTAAGCATCACTGATTATCCCAATAATTTCTGTTAATGAAATGATTACTAAAATAATTATAGTAAATAAACAGTTTTTGACTTAATAAATAGTAAAGAGTTTTGATAGCTTTTCTAGCGCTTTGCAATATTCATGGTGAAGTACATGGTGAATTATGATGAGATAATAGAGACACTGCTGCTTATCAAGTACATTTACTTAATGGTTAATTGATGAAGCAATAGAAACTCATATTTGAAGTCTTAATATCAGGGCGCCATTGTTGATGCCAGTCTGCCAACTTGTCATTCTGACCGGGAAGAGAGCTCAAGTTCCTGTAATGAGTGCCCTTCTCTATCTCCTAAACAGTCCATGTTAGCATTCAGGGTAGTTAGCATCTAAGGTTAATCATATTAGCATATTAGCAAAATTAGCTACATTTTACACAGCATTTTTTTTCCTATTACATTACACTCATTACTTACCTTTTCATTTTGTGTAGCCTTCTAGTAATATCCTGTGTAGTGCTAATGGACTAAACGCTAGTCCTCGGTGTCCACATGGCCATGGCCCAAACCAGTCTACTGTACATTGCTTAACTATTGCATTAAGCAGAAATTAAAACAAGGAAAAAATGTATACATCATTCATTTATGTAAAATAGACCATAATAAAGATACCCATCATACAGCAGCAAGGCAATGTGAAGCTTAATAGGATTACTGTTAGCTAAATTGCCATTTTCTTTGAAACCTTGACAGCTTTTGTCTATTAAACCTGTCTGTGTATTACTTTCATTAATTTATCTAATGACACTTGGCATTGAAACTATACCTTGCCACATAGCCTGTCCTTCCTGAAGTATTCCACTACATGGTTAAAGCTTATATACCGGCCCTAGGATGTGATGGCAAAAATAACTGCAGAGTGAAACTTAAACTCATATTTGGATAGCTAAATTTGGAGCTTAGTACCAAGGAAACAGATACTCGGCACACATGTGAAGAAGATGTCGCCTGTGATGACGTAGAGGGACTAATTCAGGTTTAGGATCTGTTTTTTTTATTGACAAAGACAACGTACATGACATGTTTTTAGAGTTACAATAAATGTTTTTGGAGCTTATGGATGTAAGCGGATATAGTGCGTAACATACACTTTTCAAATAGGATCATTTGGTCACTATTGACTCACCATTCACAAGCTGAGTAGACATCAGTGGGAGTGTCCCTTATTCTAATTCAGGAGCAGCCTATGGACCAAAAGTATGTAACTATAACTCATATTTGGATTGCTAAATTTGGAGCTTATGAATGTAATGTGATTTTGACACTTAAAAGGTTTATGGCTTTCAGATGCACATTGTACAGCCTATAGAACTGGTATAAAATGTCTCCCGAGTCTCTACTCTTGTGTTTATTGTACTTCTGACCAATAATCACTAATATGCACCAATTAGAAAAATTTTAAAAGACAAAAAGGCAACCAGACCACGACCACCACAAAATACTACTGTTTTAAAAGTTGTATGTGTCCTGTCAGTCACACAACAGGTGTTGTCCTTTCTGGGCACTAAACTACCACAGGGGATTTGCTGCTGCAATACCACGAGTGTCCACTGGTGCTTTATCCAGTTTTTGTATACATCTATACTTCAGTACATCTATACTGTACTGATGTAACAAATACTCAGGACATAGACGTTAGCCAAGTTATAAATTGCACTATAAGTGATCCAGAGGCACCAGGTCTTATCCCTGTTTTGCTGTTCAGGATTTTTTTTTTTTTTTTTTTTAACAAAAGCAAAGGACACATTTGTGTAAAGTTCAATCTGTCTTTAGTTTTCTTGTGCAATCCAAAATCTTTTCATTTTAATTAGCTGTATTTACAAAGTGCTTTCTGTGATAAAGTATGCCATAAACACCTGCCAACTGTATTATGATAAACTCAATGCAGTGTTATCTGCAGAGACACTGAGTAAACGCCCTGTCCCAGCCTCTTCCTTCAAATGTCCAATTACACTTGTGAATGCAGTCCCACGAGCTGCATTAAATTACAGATGAGTGTTGGATATAAAACATCTGGACCACAAGAGGCTTATTTAAAGTCAGGCAGCTGTGAGGCAGTTCTGCAGACTGCCCCATCTCTTCCAACATGAGTCCAACGATGCTGGTGCTGGTGCTGTCCGTGTTTCTGGTGGGCTCCGTGGTCCCCCAGCACAGCGACCACCACGACATGGGCTGGATCAACACTTACCGGCAGGGTTTTAACTTCCAGTGCCCCCACGGAGAGGTGCTGGTGGCAATCAGGAGTTACTACAGTGACACAGATGGCTCGGACCGGCTGTGGAGCTTCGAGTGTCAGCCCACACCGGAGGGTCTGGGGCAGCCCAGCGACTGCTGGTGGGACGACATCAACCGCGCTGGGATGGAGTGGTGAGTCCTGCAGACAAGCTGTGTGCTCAGTGGCCTGTGTGAGGGACAGCAGATGCAAACTGACATACATTCACATGTCCTCAAATGATTTTCTCTCTGTTGAAGCTGGTTTTGTTTGTGCTCTCATCCACTGCTGCTTTTTTTATTTGAAATAAGTAATCAAAAGTTCCCACCAAAATATGTTGTATCAAACTGAATTTTAAAGCATAATTTCATGAAAGTATGAGAGGATGAAAAAACTCTTAACAAGTGGCAATTTCTAAATGACAGCTCACAACCTTCAACTTCTAGCTCTAAGTTCTCTCCTGTGTTAAACATTGTGTGAATGCATTGACAATATTTATGAAACTTATACTTTACTCAATTTTTGTATTCATGTCTTACCATTTTTGTGCTGTTTCTCTGTACAAGCAGATGAATACTAACAGCTAGAATTGCCACTTATCTGGTAGGATTTTTTGGTCACGGTTGATTCAGCAACCACTGAAAGCATCCATTATTCTAACACAAAAGCAAACTTAAATATATACAAACATGATAGGCCAAAGCATTACTAGTATTGGCTGAATATTCATATCTATTAAAATTCTTAATAATGCCCCGCGGTATACCTCAGAGGTAGAGCTGCGGTGCATATACAGGGCAACTACAGCCTGCCTCAGTGTTGTGGGTTAGAGTCCAGGTGAGTAGGCCCTGCACCAAGTCCCATTAAGCAACACCTTCCTGATCATATATAGGTACATGTATATGTATTTGTTCAAAGTTGAGTTTATCCTGAATATTATATAGTGGTAGGTGATTAAACAGCTACAGCTTGAATACCAGAAAAAAAAATCAGGCAGTATCCCTTTAAACACACCAAATGCATCCTATTGAGCGCCTACAGACATTATGATATATATATACTGAAAGAACAATCTGCTAATGGCATATTCAGTTGGATTACAAGAAGCAACATGAATAATTAATACCAATAAATTCACTGCCTGAACAAAACAAACATTATATTCACCAACAACAGGAGAAAGAGTGAGTCATGGAGAAGTCCTATGTGAACTGTAGATCAGAGAATAATCTGTCAATAATCATCAGTAAACAAATATACAACTGAAGTCCAGAGCTGCCTCGTGGCGTTTGGTACAAAGACTGTCCACCACATGAAAGGAACAATGGGATGGTTACAGTCATCTGCAGGAAGCACAGAACAATCTCTGCTTCACAAGGGTTTAACTCTGACTTTTATATAGAGCCAGTAAACCTGCTGCTCCTCCTAATGACTGGGAAACGTTTCCAGTGGCCATTTTTTATGGCTTCTGCTAAAAGTTAAAACCAACCAGGGAGGCAACAAAACTTGACAACCAAAGGAGATTGAATTTTGTCTTTGTCTTCTTGCAATATCCTCACACTAAGCATAGGGATTTACACTTTTGATGATTTTAAATGACCTATTGACTGTAAAAGCCAGTACAATGACAGTGATTGTTACATTTTACATTATCCTCTAAGTAGGTGAGATCCTCTTAGGCCCTGAGGACTCTCTTTGTCCAATAACAGTGATGCTAAAGGTCACTATTGGCAGAAAACAGAGGCCCAGACCAGGGCTTATTGTCACCAACAGCTAAAAATCTAATTTTGATGTGAAGGTGGCACTGTCACTGTCAAGTTCATTAAGGGAACAGTCAATCACAGTATTTTTCTTTATTTAAGGTTTTGATTTTTGGCACTGTGCCATAGAGTCTTGGATAACCTGTTGCATTTTATTTGTTTAAAGAAAAGGGAACAAATCAGGACCAGTGGGTAATATAAGAATAATGGATCTGATTTATATTGCTTTACATGAGTCATTATTCATTCACTCCTTACACACTCGGTGGTGGCAGCTGTGGCTACAAAACGTAGCTCACCAAAAACACAATCACATAGACAAGGTGGTTGAAGTGTCTTGCCTATGGACACAACGTCAGCATGCTATTCTGGTAGCAGCAGGGATCGAACCACCAACCTTCTGGTTAGTGGGTGAATGGCTCTTCCTACTACTGTTGTCCAGTTGTTCAGCAAATCTTCTCCTTGATCACTGACACTGGTTGGAAGATTAGACTACATTTTCTATCCCAACTTTAAACAATTTAGAATAATTAATATTTCAACTTAATATTTTTATGTTTCAGTTCAACAGTTTGGCCAAACCTGGAGAACAGACCTAGTCGTTATGTGTTGCTATTACTTCCTCATGTTACTGATTACAACTCATCAGTGACCTGTCAGAAGGCCACCCAAGAGTCATTTTGGTTTTGGTTAACTTTTCTCAGACATGTCACACTAAAGAGTTTCCAGACTCAGTGTGTTTCCGTTTCTATTTTTCTTCCACCTAATTTGAAAATCCTTTTGCTGTTTGCTCATTCGGAGGAACAAGGCCAGGTCCTTCTGGGCTGTGGGACCCATCGGTGTGTCCTCTCTCCAAAAACAGATATTTGTGTCTTGTGACTTTTTCTGGGAGATCTTTTCTACTTCCACTGAATTTCAAACGACCATACCAAATACCTCTGTGGGCAGATCGCACTCCATATATTTTCCTGCCTTTTTCCAACATGCCAATCACAGAAGAATAGACTTGTGAACGGGACATTGTCTGCCTGAACCTCCACGCACATGTCCCGTATAATCATTGATTTAGCTGCATTCCAAATGGTGAGGCTAAACATAAACACATTGGGCTAACCAGCACTGTCACCGCCACAGAAAGGTTGATCTAATTAAAGGCCTGGATCACCAGTAAGAAAAGCTTATTGAAGGAGATTGTAGCCCTCAGCCCTTTGTAAACACAGGTCTTTACCATTCAGCACCACGGAGGTCTGAGTCAGCCGGGTCTGCTCCACATTACAGTACAGAGCAGAGGTATATTCTGGTGGTGGTGGTTCAAAACCACTGCTTAGTCCTGGTTTAGATCTGGTTTGGTCCTTAGTCTAGTCCTAGTTATGCCCTGGTTTAGTCCTAGTTTAGTCTTGTTTTAGTTCTAGTTTATGTCTGGTCTAGCCCTTGTTTGGCCCTAGAATAGTCTTGGTTTAGTCCTAGTTTAGTTCTGGTTTAGGACTAACTTAATTTTAGTCTAGTTATAGTTTAGATCTGGTTTAGTCCTCATTTGGTCCCGTTTTAGTCCTAGTTTAGTCTTAGTCAAGTCCCAGTTTAGTTCTGGTTTAGTTGCAGTTTGATCCTGGTTTTGGACTAATTTAATCTTAGTCTGGTCCTAGTTTAGACCCAGTTAAGTCCTAGTTTAGTCCAGTTTTAATCCTGGTTTAGTCTTAGTTTAGGTCTAGTCTTGTCCTAGTTTAGTCCTGTTTCAGTCCTAGTTTAGTGCTAGTTTAGTCTTAGTCAAGCCCCTGTTCAGTTCTGGTTTCGTCCCTGTTATGTTCTAGTCTAGTCCTAGTTTAGTTCTAGTTAAGTCCTGGTTTAGTCTTAGTTTAGTTCTATTTTATTCCTGATTTAGTCCTGTATTAGTCCTAGTGTAGTCCTTGTTTAATCCTGGTTTAGTCCTGGTTTAGTCCTGGTTTAGTCCTGGTTTGAGAGTCACCACAGATGTCTGAGTCAACCGTATCTGCTCCACATTACTGTGCAGAGTGAAAAGGCTTTTTGTGATCTTAAGATGTATTTCAAATTAAACAGTGCTGCACCCTGCTACCGGTTCAAAAGCAAACACCACCACACCTACAGCCTTTACACCGCTGTCTGTTTGAGTTACCCTGCCCCGGGGCAACACTCAGCTCATGGGACAAAGGGCTGAAGGCCAGACCAATGTTGCCATGACAGGAGTCCACACAGGCCCAGCTCCTGCTGCTTAGACCTGGTATTTTAGAGATGTTGTGGCGACAGAGACTTGTATGGGCCAGCAACACCTGCTCTGTCACCAAAACATTATTAGCATTCACTTGTAAAATACATGTTTAAAAAGACTCCACGTGCTAAGACACTATAAAATGAAGAAGAATTAAGAGGGGCCATTCTCACCACAACTGTCTTATGTCAAAGTATCTAATGCAAAAGACTGGTGGAAGATTTGTAAAAGCAAGTTCAAATACATTTTAAAATATTTATGTCATCACACCATTATAACAATGTTCTTCTTGGTCTTATCACTGAAAGTAAGAGAGGTCTTATGTTTTTTATAACAGGACGTCTACCTGCTCTCGTAATGGCCTGGTGGCTGGGGTTCAGAGCAAGTACTTTGAGTCAGGTCTTGGACCGGGAGTGGCAGTTCTACTGCTGCTACTACAAACGCCGCTGCCCATACTCCTGCATGTACGTCCACACAATGATACAGCTGAATCTAGTTAAAAGCTTTAGTGCAAACTAAAGGTTGCTCCTCTCCACAGGAAAACCACAGATATCCCAGAGTACCACAGACAGGAAGGCGAGCTGGTGGTGCCCAGTTATGGATACTTCATCAGAGGAGCTCAGACCACCTTCAGTGGAGTCCTCAGGTCTGTATGTTTGTGATGATGGAGTGAAGCAATAGTTTGGAAACAGACATTTTCATTAATATAAAAGTTTCCTTGTGGTTAAGTTTTATAGAAGTGATGGCAGCAGACAGGGACAGTGAGATATTTGAGAGTCGAACTGACGTCTTGTTCTTTTTCAGGGACCGACAGTGGAAGTACATCCTGTGCAGGATGACAGACTTTGACTGTGAATTTGAGAATTTATAGATGTATCAGCGTCAATTTAATTTTGTATATTAACCATTATATTAAAAAACAATACTTAATATGTATTCCTGACATATTCACTCAATGGCAATCATTTAGCACATGTTTTTTAAACCTGTATCATTGTACAGTATTGTATTATAAAGTAATAAATCCATCCAACTCACTAGGGAGTGAGGCCATACCACACACAAGGCAAGCTTATTTTTTCATTTATTTCACAGTGCAGCTGAAAATCCATTGGGAGCATTGTGAAAGTAGTTTCCAAAACAAGCAATGACTGGATTCTGTGTCCACGGTCTGCAAACAGTGGTCCATGCTGCTGTGGTCTGGAGGAGGATAAGATCCATTTCCCTTTAGTTTTTTTTAGTTTTATAGATACATTTCACCACAGTATATTAGGCTATGTAAATAAAGTTTTTTTTCCCCTCTCTTTTATTGGGACAGCTCAAGTATTTAGTAGATAGGCAGCCCTATCTACCACATAACCAGAGCAGTGAACACAGGAAGGACACAGGGTCTAACATTTCCCATTCTGACAATATTATGACAGGAACTATAATCACATGATGAACAGTATGCTAATTTTGGAAAGCTTTCAACAAAGATCTTAAAACAAATTAGCATCTGACTGTGCAGGACTTGGCACTTCACTCAGCAGTCAATTGTCTTAAATGTGATCTTGACTGGACTTGGCTCTATAAGGCTCTGTGGTTGGGACCAGAGACCTGATTAGCAGTGACTGTCCCACCTCGGGCTCTGAGTTCTTGGAGTGAGTCCCGTTTGGAGCATTTTGTACTTGTCATTCCTCAGTCTGTCCCAGTATGTTCTGTGTCTCTTAACAGCAATTGTCAAATAAAGGCATAAAACACATACTCT
The DNA here is from genome assembly GCA_020698575.1 of Bostrychus sinensis. Classification (NCBI taxonomy): domain Eukaryota; kingdom Metazoa; phylum Chordata; class Actinopteri; order Gobiiformes; family Eleotridae; genus Bostrychus; species Bostrychus sinensis. The sequence continues at coordinate 26,266,007 of CM036246.1, forward strand.
GGGTAGTTATTTCAACCAGACCCTGTTTCATGTAGTAATGGTTCTAAATATATGCAGCCTGTGTGACTTAAAGGACTATATGGGCTATAAATAAAATGTAAAAATATTTGACCTTTAACACTTCACAACTGTCTGCAGAAGATGATTGCGGTCTGTGAGAGTAATCCGAACAAAATGCTGAATGGATGAACTGAGCCGTGACTATTTCATATCAGCAGCTCCTATATGGGCTTAGCTTGGCTGAAGGCAAAACTCAACACTCGACTTTCTGTTGCCATAACACACACAGCACCGAGGCTGAGTGTGTGTTTGACATCTGGGGCAGCCATGTCGGCTCATCTGTTTTGTGTCCACATGAAATCTTTCCAAATAAATGCAAAATGTGTTACAGTGGCTCCTCTGCAAGCCTCAAAGTCAAGTAATAAAATGTGGATTAATAGGATTTATCCAGAAGATCCTGTGCTCACTTGTTTAGGAATAACACTGACATTTCGGTAAAGGTTAAAAGAAGCAGTGGACAGTAACAAATTAAATTTACTTGAGTACTGTATTTAGGTAGAATTTTTGGGAATTTGTACTTTACTTGAGTAATGCTTTTGGGATAACTTTTTAGTTTTCCCCCACTACATTTAAAAGATAGATATAATACTTCTCACTCCACTACATTTATGTAAAGACAGAAGTAACTTTTGCAAAGAAACTGTCCTAAAACTGAAACAACTGACTGTGTTCATGTATTTTCTGGTTTGTGTGTGGTTTGACTTATGGACTTTAAAGATTATCATTTACTCATTTCCACAGACATTTAATGACTTGGCTTAAACCTGGTTTAGTTTTAGTTTACTATCGCTACCTTCAGTTTGTGTTTGGATATTCCTGATTTAACATGGAGTCATCTCTTCTTCATGTAGACTTGGGTTAGATCTGCTTTAGCCCTGGTTAAGATTTTTAGTCCCTGTTTGTTTACACAGAATAAAGTTTCTTCTGTTTGCCATTTACTGATTCTGTACAAACATGCCTCTTGTTATTTGAACTCTAAAGTGGAGATCAGGATTAGACTAAAATGTATATGATGTCTCATCCTTATCTTCATATTTTGCGTATAGTCATATTTTTTGAGGTGCAAATTATGTGACGTGAATGTTGCAGAAATGTTACCAAAAATTTGAAATACATTGTGAAAAACAGATTTTTTAAAAAGTACTTTGGATACTTAAGTATTTCTGACTCAAGTAATAATTTGACTAAGCAACTTTTCCAATGTATTGGAGTAATATTTGAGTAGGAGGATCTATACTTTTAAGTAAAGAAGTTGAGTACCTTGTCCACTGCTGGTTAAAAGTACATGACTAATTTTCTCTTTGTATCTAAACAAGGGGAATGTAGAGACCAGCAGTAAAAACATTAAAGGTCCGCTATTATGCTAAATTGACTTTTTCTGAACTTTTAACCATGTTATAATGCTGTCTCTTGTCATAAGAGCTTAAACGCTTGCTTGCACCGCTCTACGTAGACACAGGTTTCACATCAGGAAGTGCTCCTCTGCGTTTCTAAAGCTCATACACTGTCACCGGACACAGTCTAAAAATTTCAGTGCATAAATATCTGTCACCATGAGGCAGTCAGCTCATTTATTTATCTGTTAGAATCAGGTTGCTATTAGCTGTGCTAAGTAGCCATTTTAATCTCTGTCCAGTTTACACCGTTGCCAGCAGGGGGCAAAAAGAAAAGATGTTTTCTACATATACATTATTTTAAGTTCTAGAAAGTGAAATACTAATGCAAATGTGTCCCAAAAAAGCATAATATAGGAACTTTAACTCTCACATTCATTCACTATGGGCAAGAATCACCTTAATTTACCTAACACATGTTTTAGACGGTGGGAGGAAGCTTGAGAGAACCCACAGTAACACAGGGACTACACACAGACTCCACTGTACATCCAGAGAAACTGTGGGTTGGTGTGCTGAGAGGCAGATGTGCTAACCACTCTGCCACTGTACACTTTAGCATTTTAGTTCCTCCCTGCTAAATGGTAAAGAATAATGCAAAAAAAAAAAAAAAAAAAAAAAAAAAAAAGATCCAGACAATGATCCAGAACTAATTTGTTTCTGTAACTTTAAAAAAATTGGTTTATGCTGCTAAAAGACAAACAAGCCTATGCTGTCAAATACATAACCTCCATGCAACTGTACTAACCTTACATGTAATCAGTCTGTATAAACGACAGCAAAGAAAAGTCTCTGCCAACTTCCTAAGCCCGCTGAACAAACAGGCATTCAGTGAACTTTCCACTAACAAATTGGCCTTTTCTCTTCGATCAAACAGGTGCATTCATGGCTCGTTCATTTGGAAAAACTGACTGTGTCGCTGCCTCTGTTTTCCCTCATTCCTCTTCTTTTGGGCCAGAACAGGCCTCTTTTCTCTGCTCACTCCGCTCTCCAAAGCCCTTTATAACTCTTTTGGGACCTAATGGAGTGAGTGGGTCAATGGTCACCAGCTCATGGCACTTGCCTTGAAAAATTACTGGGGACCTGGCCAGTAGCTTTCAGCATGATTTGTTTATGGCGACTGCGGTTTTAGTGAAGTGACCCAAGCACCACAGAGTGACACAGCTGTCCCTCTGGTCAAGCCACACGCCTTCGGTCCCTGTGGTGTCCTGCCTGGACTGGGACATTACAGCTGGATGAGCAGTGTCCACTGCAAAACAATGCTCAGACCAGCTGTAGTTAAGGCCTAAAGGGGAACCACAGGGCTGTTAAAGTCTCCTTACTGCAATCACTGTTGGTCTCTGCACCCAGCCACTGTATAATTAAGAACTATCTGTGCATTTATAGACACAGGAAAGATAGAGATGTTTGTGATGAAAACTGACAGATGAGTTTACACATTTGCCAGATTTAGCAAATGCATTATGTGAATGTGCCTTAACAATAGTCATAAGTTAATTAGTTAGTTAATAGTTAGTTAATTAGTTCATAATTAAATTAAAATGTTGTGTATTTTGTTGCCTTGACCTTGACTCAGTTCTGCAGTCGATGCTCAAACATCTTGAGCCTGTACTGAAAGCTGTTGCACTTATAAGTTATGTTATTGTAAAGTACAGTCTCCATGAGTACAATGAAGAGTACAGCAGTACAACACAGAAAAGGACACTCAGCTGTGTACAATGCAACAATTAGCATTGAAAAGTGATATTTATTTGACCAAGACTGTATTGTAATAGGCAGAGTGATTAAAACAAAGAGTTGCTGCAACGGAGGTCCAGAATATCATGTTTGGTAGCCTCTAATGTGCATTTTTGGGTATGCAAATTTGATTTAAATCTGTAGATAATGTAAACTTTGATTCTTTAAACACTGTGTTTTTAAAAAATGCCCCATGGAAACTATTTCTCCATACAATTGTACAGCGCAGCGAGTCTGAACAACTAACTTCCGGGACCTATTCCTAGAAACTGTTTGCATACAGGCCCAGAGAGTGATACTGAGTCAGACAAAAATGTGGTGCTGAAGTGTCAATATTCAGATGTTTTGTGTTGTTTGTTGTTGGTACAAATGATCACACTAAGAAACTAAGAACAGTAAACCTTTACACTGTGTATCTGAGCCCTGCCGCTTTGCTTTCTCTGTCTCCGTTCCTCTGAGCTGCTGCAGCGCCTGGCCCTTCAGCTTAAAGCCACAAAATAAACACACTGAGATTGTGGACATAGTCGCTAACAAGAAGTGATTAGGTTCAACATTTTTTTGATATGCTGCTTGAAAATTGTGTCTCAGCCGTAGACTAATACTGGCTCCTGCCCTCCATTTGGGTTTTTGACTTGATCAGATTCATAACATGAACACAACGTTCTGGACAGTAAACAGGGTGAGAGAGAGAAAAGAGTTTGCAAAATAACCTGAGCTGGATTTGAACTCAGGTATGTAATAGGCACTCTAAAAGGTGAACCAATGAGTTTTGTTTTTGACAGGAAAAATAATGGATCCACTGTGAAAACTAGCTTTTAGTTATAGCCTATAAAGGGACAGGTAAGTAGAGAACTAAGGAGTCAAATGAATCCAGAGTGAATAAATGTGTGCTTGTACTTGTGCATCCATTTGTACCACTTCTTTCAACAGTGCCAAAGCTCAGGACTGGTGTTTACCTGAGTGCAACTGTATTCAAATCTGTCGAATAGTCAGGCATCAGTGCTGAGTTTGACTATGAGACTGTGCCAGAGTGAACCTCGCCTCAGGCCCAAAGCAGCTGGCATGGACTCCAATCCCTGTGATGGAAAGAAAGGAGGTGAAAATACACAAATGAACAGAAACAGTTAAAGTACCCCAAGTACAACACAACTGGGCTCTTTGGTTTCTCACCTGGTAGAGCATATACCATGTAACGGAACAACATTTTGCTAAATCACTATGTAAATGTGTTAATAGTGTAATGTTTTAAAAGAGCAATACTGTCTGACAATTTTAGTGATTTTAGTAGACAGCAGTGGTGATGGCTCAACTATCCCTCATTAAACTCCATCACAGCCTGTAACATCTGCCTCTGAGTGCATCACAGCTCATTCAGGTGTGATGAAGACAGCTTTTACAAATGACTCCCCCTGCTCAGCTCTGGGTAACACTGTCTGCATTTGAAACATAAATCATTATAAATTGAAACTGAAATTTAGTCATCTAGTTTTAGAGCAGTAGATGAGAAACCTAAATGACCAAGCTACTGAAATCCATTCTGACAGTGCTGTTGCAGTATAAGAAACACATTATATCATAGAAGCTGAGGGCCTGTCCCGTGTCATTACCGGCCTCAGGACTGTACTTTGGACACATCTGATGTATGGTCTGCAGTTACATGGGTTTGTAAAATTTCTCCAGCTTAATGATTTCACAACAGGAAGCTTGTAGTGCCACAAAAACATTGCTTTGGGTCCTGGGAATAAGCACAAGAAGTGATACGATCCTAAACAACTCACTGGTGACTTTACAAGTGAAATAAACATGTTTACACTGCAGCTGGTGCCATTACAGCTGTTAGACCACTGAACCGTTCACTTGTTTGGTTGTGTTCACTTTTCCTTCTCTGTTGCTGGTTGGGTGAAGAGTGTGTAGATGCCAATTTCTGGGAAGTGTAAATATAACCTCAGTGCTGGCTGCTTGGAAACTGCATCATGTAAAAAGAGGGCAATGCTCTTGAGACATTAAAGGGATATTTATTTTTATTTTAAAACTTTTCATCTTAGTATTACAAAATCTCAAACTCAGCTGCTTCTCTGTACAGACTCTTGGTGCACTATCACAATATCAGTTTCTTAGCATCATTACCATCTTGGCATTCTTGTCATTTTTTTCTGCCTTTTGGTCACTGTAACATGCCATTGCTAGCTTGTTGTTTTGCTAACTGCCATGTGCCACTTTCTTGCAAGACTTGAGACTTCTGTGACACTGGGTCAGCAACGCTTATACTTGCAAGTGTCGTTTCTCAGCCCAGAGACACCAGGGGGAGATGCAAGGACCTTTAGTCACACCACAACATCAGACTTAACCATCACACAGACTCTGAAAAAATATTTAAGGTACAAAAAGTAAAGTAGATGACTCTGTGTGCGTCTGTGTGTGTCTGAGCAAAGTTAGGAACACACTAAGGCTCAGGGAATATAGAAAGTCTAGGAGATTCTAGGTAAACAATGGGTACGACAACATAGACGAGATGTAGGTCTAGAGTAAATTTATCCAAATCTGCTCGTGTTTACTTCCTGAATCCAAGTCAGCTGACCTTGGTTCAGATGTCCAAGGTTGAGACTTCATGTTACTCCTGATACTGTTATTGTACCACTGATATCTGTAAAGTATCTTAGATGAAGTGTTATGTAAGCATCTACTGTCCACACTCACTACATCAACAACTTCAGGGCCTCAGCTGGATTTAAAAACAGACTCTCTTTTTTTGACAGCTGTGCTTGTCTCTGGGATCACAGAAATACAATGGAAATATCTCTACACGTGACAGGATGAGACAAACACTGCCTGCTAACCATTCAGTCTCCCCTTTGTTCATTATCGGCAATTTAGGGTGAGGATTGAACCCACAACCTGCTTGCATTGAAATAAATCGTGCCTCTTTTTTCTGTCTTGTTGAAAGGTAAGGTTTTGTCTCCGGCTGTAAATCTACTACTTCTCTCCAACTCAGTCTTAATGTATTGTTTTGACTCTGTGCTGTTATGAGTAAAGAGACCGGCCCATGTGAGGCACCCCACCCTTCACCCCCCTCACCCCCCTCACCCACTTTCCCACCCCAGGGCAGCGCACATAGGGCCTGTTTATTTTAAGGAGCCTCCAGCCAATTCAACTCAAGGATAAAAACAGCTGCCCCGTCTAATGTCGGACAAAGAGGGGCACACTCCACATGGGACGGTCCCAGATTCCAGAGATTATTACACAACCTACAGGGTAAAGATGCAATATACGTTGGAACTTCCTTATTTTAGTCTCCTACTGTATTTTTATCTTCTGTAGCTCTCCGTCCCATTCTGAATTCAATGTCAGAGAACATACTGTACATAGTTTATCGTTGGTAACTTTATTCATGTTTGTAGCATTTTTCCAGGCAACAAAGCAAAGTAAAATTTAAAGTTCTATCTGTATGACATCTGCTTACGTAAAGTCAATAAAGCAATACAAAGACGATTTTAAAACAACCTGCATCTGCATCATTTTGTCAATTGAAAATAAAACTGTCTCCCCGTTTTCCGGTATATGCTATGGATTGTTATAACGTTAACTATTATAATGAACTGTCCTCGCAAAAGCATGCACGGACTGATTAGAAGTGAACCGCACAAGCACCAAGAAATACTACTAGTTCTTTTTGCTCGTGTGCTCTAAGTGAGATAATCAGTGCAGTATTTAACACAGTTCTTTTTTAATGGCCACCCATATGCTGTATAATTCATAGGCTAAGTGACTTTTGTGCATTAAAATTGGTTGCGGCTCTTTATAGATTAAAATTGTGTCTTTTTGGGAACAATTAGCTCTTTGGTAATTAGTAAAAGCTTTATTGTCCCACAGTGAAGTGTATGTATTCCATGGTTTCTTTTTTTTCCCCTCTATACAAATCTGGTTGCTCCTTTGCTAACATTATGTTCTCGTGCTGGCTGCCACAACAAATTACTGTAAAGGTAAAAGCATAATTTCCAAATCTTATATAATCCTGGACAGGTTGTCTAGATGTGTTATTATCTATCTGTCTCGCACCTACAGCCTAAATAACATCTGGTCTGATTTAATTGTTCTTCTTTTTGTTTATGTGCTCCAGCCTCCCACCCCTCTCTTTATATTTTCCTTTCTAACTCTAGAGCTAAAGTAATTATAAAAGTATTATGTTATTCTGTTATGCTAATTAAATGAATGAGAAATTCACTTGTGTAATAATTATTCCTTGTACATAGCCAAACAAACACACTTAACCTAAAAACAACTCTTCTTCCTCCCAGCAGCACCATCTGTTTGTCTGTCTGTGTTTTTGTACAATCTTTTGGTGACTTACCCAAATGTCCCACCACTTCCCCAAACAAACTAAAGTAGAAGGATTTATGTTTATCCAACAGTGATGTGATTATTGAGAATAGAAATATATGACACCAAAGCCAGTTTTATTAGCTGAGTATATTATTATTGTAAAAAGCATATCGCTCCATTAAAGTACATTAACAGTGTGAGGAACTTGGACATCGCTGAGCAGCTCCAGCCGTCTGGGAGCCCATGTCCTCATTACGGTATAATCCACACACTTCACTGTCAGGAATTTCCACTGGGACCGTGTCTTTTGTATAAAGGAATTCGAGTGAAAACAGACATAGTTATCTGCTTGACTAGACACCATGAGGGCCCAGTACGAGCACATGTAGCATTAGGGTTGGATTACATGTTTCCTTTGGCTGTTTAATTGATTTAATTGGACCTGCAGCACATGTAGGACAATGGACCGTATGTGACTATTTGGGACGTGGGCTGCTCCTAAAGGGACTGAGAACATGGGCTATACACTTCAGGCAAAACTATCACTACTTCTGTAATGTGATGAAGGATTCAAGTCATATAAAAGTTTTATAACCCAAAATTTAGATCACCTCTGTAAGATATACTTTATTGTTACAGAAAGTTTGTCCTCTGCATTTGACCCATCCTTCAGTGTCGCTGGGGCAATCTGTCAGGAGCAGTGGGCGACCACAGTGCAGCACCTTGGGACCCTTCTCCCAATCTTCTTCTCCCAGTCTTGAGCCAGGAGTACCAAGCTGGAGGATTAGCCTATTGTGCATGTTTTAGGTTGATAGAGGAAACCTGTGCACCCGGAGGAAACCCATCCAGACACGGAGAGAACATGCAAACTCCACACAGAAAGGACCCACATGGTCCCGGGATCAAACCTGGGACCTTCTTGCTGTGAGAGAGTGCTAACCACTTTTCCACCATGCCGCCGTCTACTACCAATACTATAAACTGTGTAGCCTACTTTATAAAACCTAATTTCGTGGAGTCTGCAGCTCAAGTACACTCATGTGTTATAGGATAGTGCTCTCTACCCACTCACTGAATGCACGCACACATGTACAAAGTCAGTCAAAATCATCTGTTAGCTGGAGGTAAGCCCCATTAGTCCATTTTAAAATGGACAATTATATGTTTTATTTTTTATTCAACTTTTATTTAACCAGGAAAATCCCACTGAGATTAACAGTCTCGTTTGCAGGGGAGTCCTGGACCCATTGGAGACCTAATGGACCTGTTTTTGGTCATAGGGAAAACCAGAGCACCCTTCTCAATTAATTTAAATTAAGTGTGATCTGCTAAATGTCAGCACTATACTCTTGATTTAGCATTGATGCTAACTGGTAACAGCTATTTTCCATTCAGACAGTTTTGGTTTCAACTGACTGGTAAGATATGTTTTTTTATTATTCCCCTCGCTCCTCATTCCCAGCCACCCATGACTCATATCTCAGCTACTTTGGGCCTGAGGCAGGGTACACACCCGGGACAATGGTCTGATAGTCAAAGGACCTTTACAGAACAAGTTTTGCAAATGTTATCTACCACTGCTTACATCAGTGACTGGCTGTAATATTGTAAACAACTCTCTTGGTTAAAGTCTCATTATAAAAGCATTAATGTGGCTTACATTCTCACAGCCAATAATTTATCAGGCTTAATTATGATCCCTAACAAAAACATGCGCTCTAGCCCACTCCACACACCAAAATCTCATTACCTCTCTCTCCACACAAGCTCTTCTCTGTACAAACACTCTCAGCTGGGATCTGGTGGGAATCCTCTGCTTCCTCAGAGTCAGCGCTCGGCTTTTGGGAATGATTTCTTTGCATTGACGACTCGGTAGGAAACCCTGCCCCCTCCGCTCTCGTGCTGAGATGGGACAATTCACGGTGTCAGATAATACAGATTTTTAAGTTAAGAACAACAGCCTAACATGCTCTCTTTTCGCCCTCTGGGTTTTTTGAGGTCTTAGTGACTTGGGACGCAGCCAGAGTATTGTGGGAACGAGAGGTGTAAGGTTAGACCTGCAGCACCCACTGTTCCCTTTGGCGCTCTCACAAAAGCATCATTATGGCTCTCCCCGGCTCTTTGCTGGTGAGTTGTTGGTGGAATAAATTAGCCGCTTTATGGCCTGTGATGGAGCCTTTGAATAGAGAATAGAACTGAAGGAGTTTCCAGTCACTCAGGACAGGAAATGTGGCTGTTTCTACTGGTGGTGGGTTGGTTTCATTCATTAGCGGTGATGGGCTAATTTCTGGGAACAGCCACACAAATACAAACGCTGAATTAACGCTGTCTGTATCTAACAGAGTATAACTGAGTCTTTAGACATGAAGGCTGAGGGTGAGGAGCTCAGTCTCCTGGGAGTAGCTTGGAGTAGAGCCACTGCCTCTGCACATCATGAGGAACTGAGGTGGCTTATGCATCTGTTTTGGATAACTCCTGGATGCCTCCCTGGGGAGGGAACATTAGTGACTAGCTGAATATTTAGCAGTTTAGCAGCAAGGCTCTGTGCTAAAAGTCTCTAGGTTCTTATGTTTTATTGGACAAGTAGTTACTGAAATACGCCAGACTTTAATAGATTGTCAACAATGTGCACTTATCAATCATAACAGTTATAATTCCTTCTGGATTAAATAGACTCAGTTTGCACAACATCCACAAGGACAACTACTTTTGTTCTCAAAGTGTGCTCCTAGTTTCTTTGATTACAACACCTGACAACAGGTCAGTAATATTTACCAATGTGCCTATACTGTAGTATTAGCAGAAAATCAGATCTCAGAGAGTGTAGTTTCTGAAGGTGTGAGACTCTCGGGAGACTCTCGGCAGGTGCAGGGTCAGGACTGTGAGTGTAAAAGATGCAGCAGCTTGTTAGTCTGATGGCTGGATGAGAGCCCAGGGCTTTACAGTGCAGAGTTACTCAAAACAAGCTCTTCTCACAGTGTCCAGCACATGTTCACCGCTCATTCGTGCGGCAGCTCTGCTGAGTCCCACTGCTCGAGTTACCAAGATGTACAATCTACAGCTCTACGTGACCACTTTCACATACTGAATACTAAAGGGAGTAAGAAAATATCTGGAAAATAGTGTAGTCTTTCAGACAGTCCCAAGCCTGGATAAATGAAAAAGGTTACGTTAGGAAGGGCATCCGTAAAAAAATTAATTTAGTTGCTTGTTTGTAAAAAGCACTTCTGATTATTAAATGTAATGCATTTCTTTTCTAAGGTTTTGTGGATGTTGTCGTGTACTAGTATAAAGGTGAGGATTTCCAAATTCATATTGTTAAAAAGAAATTGTAATGTGTTGGCTGTTACAGTATCATGATTTATCAATATACAGTATATCATGGCATGACCCTTACAGTACTGTGCAAGAGTAAAGAGTGCAAAAGAGAGGCAAAAGATGTCTGGGCAAGGCAATAAAATAAAATATGATACTACTATTCAAATTAATCACACCATGAAATGTAATATCTTTTGAACATTTTTTACCCTGTTATGCTTTCATAGAAATTGTCTTTCCATGTAAATTAGAAACCTAATTTTTGCTTATTTTAATACATGCAGATATAGAAAACAAGTATGTATTTATGTATTTTTATTTTATTTTGTAATAGGAAAGTGGGGGGTGGGGTAGAGAAAGGGAGGGGGTTGTTGGGTTAAGGGTTGTCGAGATTTCTGAAGGTAGTTAAGCTTAGGTGGAGCTGTAGCTGCAGTGTGTGCAGCCTCTTCACCTCGCTGCTCTGTAGAGCGCTCTGGGGCCAGTGCCTTGGCAGAGGTCTATGCGCTCCAAGAGCTTATAGTTTAGTATTTTTATGCAATTTTATGTATTTTTCTACATTGATAAACCTTTCTTTGTTTATAAATTTTCTTTTAAAAAATTCTTTAAAATCTTTTGCACAGTAACATGATCTTGCCAATACACAGCCCTACTAATTACCTACAGTTAAAGCAGATAAAGTCATTCAACTGCTCCATATATCTACAGAAAGTTGGTGTCCTCTAAAGGTTATGGATGGAAAAACGACAGCCAATAAGAGGAGTCCAGTGTTGAGTTGTACTGAGGTCTAATTAGATCCATTAATAGACAGGCTTCTGAGGAAATGGGCCGGAAAACAACATCATCTGTGGCTCTGAAAGCCTTTACTTCTCATATTCTCCTCTTGTTTTTCTCCCAGAGTGCATTAGTTTCAAACTCGATCTGTGTTATTATGGGCTTCAACTTCCATCCAGTCTGACCATTTCATGTGTGAGATTAATGTATAAAGCGTGACCGTATCCTTGGAGTTATGTATTTTTTGTTGGCTGTTTGGGTTAAGGATGCATGAAGTAGCTATATTTAGAACTGTCTGGAGTCTATCCCAGCAACTATGGGCTTTAGGCGGGGGACACCATGGAAAGTGGGGAGTTAGTCACAGGGCTGACACAGAGACACACAGACAGACATTCACTCTCACATTCATAGGGGTGATTTAGAGTCATCAGTTCACCTAAAACCTCAAGGAAGCAGGAGGAAAATCTACAGTAACACAGGAAGGACCTGCAGACTCCACCCAGACACTGTAGTCAGTCAGTCCAAGGATTGAACCCACAACTTCCTTTCTGAAAGAAATTATTTTACTCTGCACAGCACATTTAAAAAAAAAAGTCAGTTTCATACAATTAAAGCAATTCTTAGGCCTCAAATGTGGTGAATATTTTAAAACTACATTCAATCTTCCTGGGACCCAGTTTTGGATCCTGTCTCATCAGTTTGGACTCACTTAAATAATGTAAGTTTATCCAGTAACACTTAGGCAAGAGATAAACTTGTTTTGAGTGTGTTTGGGTTTGTTTTCTTTCAGTATGATCATGGGGAGGCATAACTTGTAGAACTTGTGTATCCCACTTGCAGTAGGGTTGACAGACCCATGACAATCAATATAGAGAATATTATGAGCTCAGTTTGCATATCATCACATAAAACACCTTAAAGCACAGTTATTGGTGGCTCCAGTCACCTGCAGCTCCTAATACGATGAAGCAAAAGAAGATTAATGAATTTTTACTTGATATCTGAGGGCATTTTTATAATTTATTACAAAAAAGAACACATATTACATTTAAGAAACATGCTTCGAGAGTGCTCTGTTGTGCTTCTATCTTTTACAGTAGCATTATTCCTGACAGCGACTCTTTGCACGCTAAGGTTACCGGTTCAACAGCTGCTTCAGATCATGGAGCAAGGACGAGAGACTTTCTTCTGTGCTCTGGCCAAAAGAAGCGCTCAGCTTTGCTCTATTATTATTTTTCTTTTATCTTAGTCATTCTTCCTGTGTCTAAACTTTTTAAAAGGGTTACATTTAAAGCCTTGGTTTATCAGAATGTATTTTCAGTAACGAGTTATAACTTCTTTAAATGGCCTTACAAGTCCATTTGCTACTAACTGTATATATTTTTTTTCAGCATAGCAATACAGTCCATAGAGTGTTGGCCTCAGTGACCCTCTTCTCTCATGTTCTGCTGTGTGGCTGCTGCGTCTGCTGTGGACAGGGTTAAAAATGTCAGTCGGACACAAAGGGCTGCAGGATAAGTGTGTGTTGTTACTGTGAGCTCTTACATCATAAAGCAGCTCTGTTCTTGTCTGCGGCTCAGACTCCTTCAGACTAAGACTGCAGACCAGAGACTGTTTACTCGCCGATGATGCAACTTTCTTTCATTCAGCAGTGGAGCCAGACCTACATCGCTCAGAGTCAGAGGAGGAAGTAACTACCTTTACTTAAGAACATTTTATTCAAGATTATAAACTTTCTGAGCATTCTGGGCATTCACAAGTCAGTACACTCGTTATGCCAGCCCCAAGCCTGGAAAAAGGAGAGGACTGCATCAGGAAGGGCATCAGGTATAAAACCTATGCCAAGTCAAAATGCAAATCACTACAAGCAAAAGGAAAAAGCTGAAAGGAGAAGAAGAATTTTCAGGACATACAGAATGAAATACTTTAAGCAGTTCTTTATTTTTTAATGTGATGATTATGTAACATTATATTTTGCTGCGTGTACTGAATTTACATGGGTTTCACTTTGAATTTAAGTACTAAAAAGTCACTTTTAAAGGGTATATATTATGCTTTTATTCATATTTTAAACCACTCTTGGTCACCTCTAGAACAGCATTTCACATTTTACAACCTTTAAAAACATTATCTGACTAAAAGAAAATATTTTAATAAGTATTTTACTGGTGCTGTAAAGAAGCAGGTGAAGACACCAGCAGAGGGCAACAGTGTTGGTCTTTTAAACACAATCAAAGAAAAAGAGCACTTGACTTCCTGAGTCTGTGCTGTGGTCTGTGCTTCCTGGAGTGGGCGGGGATTTGTGGGAGAGGAGGAGATTTGTGGAACTGAGCGTTCTGAGGCCTCCAAACTCAGTGCCAGAGAATACAGATTTACTCAAACATGCATGAATGAAGCACAAAACTAACTCCAGGTATGTTTTTGGTGAGGAAACAACATTATAACATGGTAGAAAACACAGAAAAGTTTATTTTGTTTAATATAGCCCCTTTAAACCTCTGCCTATGGTATAGTAGACAGTGGTGTAGTGGAAAAGTACTGTGGGGCAGACTGAGGATCACTTCATCTGTCCTTGGACACAGAGCAGCGATAAGACACACAGCTGTGTGTGTCTCAGTCCTGGACAGACTCCTTTATCTAGGTCTGGGAGTTGTCTGCTGGGTCAGAGCCTGAGCTCTGCCTCTGTACAGTCCACAGCCATAGAGCTACAGGACAAACTCTCCTATCTGATTAATGTTACAGACCAAAATATCCTTTATATTCAACACAATCTGAAGTGTGTGCATGGCCGCAGTCATCACAAAGCACTTATCAAACACTGTGCTATCCAAATAACAGAGGACGCTGCAGAACCTATAGACAACAGCTGCAAGCAGATTATAGCAATTCACTTAAAGAGACTGCATTACATTTTCAGTGGACAAAAGGCTGCTGTGGTGTCGTAAATTAAGCCAAGAGTTAGATTTCAATGGGAGAATACCAAAAGTTTGTCAGTGTGTAGCTTCAGTAAAGCACAAATCTGTTTTTAGAGTGGTCCCTTTGACAACGTGAAGATGAAAGAAATTAATTCATGAGCATTTTCAGTTGTGAAATTAATTAACTTGAACTTAATTACAAATTAAGTTTAAGTAGCTCAGGAGCTGGTCGCCCATTAATCAGAGGGTTGGCAGTTCAACCCCCCACCCACAGTTCTGCCTCCTTGGGCAAGACACATCACTCTCCTTGTCTCCAGTGTCTGTTGCACTGGTGTATGAATGTGTGTATGAATGTGTTAGTGTGATTGTGTTTGGTGGTGGTTGGAGAAACCAGAAGCAGCTCCCCACCACCACCAGTGTGTGACTGAATAACAGACTGTTGTAAGTGTCTAGACTGTCTGGACAGTGGTTCGCCTCCAGGACCCACAGCTTCATCCTGTAATATCAAGCCACGACCCAAATAAAAGAGATATTTCAACTGAACAAATGTATTGAAGGAACACATTGTGCAGTTTGAACCTGAGACAGTTTAATTTCAGAATATCACAGTCTGACAACACAAAAAAGGACACATTTAAAAACCAAGCAACTGGTGATGGAAGAGAGGAAACTAATCCTGTCTATAGCCTATTAGATGCAGTTTAATTTAAAAGCAAAATACATGAAATAAAAAAGTGCAATTGAAAAATAAAAAGTGTGATTCAAAAGGTTTTAATATACAGAATAAATATTTCTTCTGGTGACCTTTTCAGTGGTAAATACTGAAAGACACTGATTGTGCTTTAAGGAGAATAAAGCAGCAGCACTAATGCAGTTTTAGGTGTTACAGTAACATAAAATATTTTTTATAATTTTTTAAATAATTTTTTATTCCTCTTTATTTTTATTTTCCTGGCAAAGGCCTGCAACCCACTGAAAATTATTCTGTAACCCACCAGTTGAGAATCACTGGTCTAGACTGTGTTATATAAAATATTATTACTTGTGGTTACTGTGAAGTGGTTCAATATTTAGCTTTTCTGTTCATTAGGCCACAACAGCTAAATGCTACAAGTAACAGGGACTTTTGTAGGCCAAATATAAAAAAACATGGGTGTCTGTCTTTTCATGGCACTAGTGAAAGGGTCTTTTTCATAGCATTAGTATAATTACATCTAAATAAACACAGTGCAGCACACTCATCCAAGTGCACAGGCAGTCATTTACAACTCTAAAAATAATTTTATTGCAGGAATAGATAACACTTATCACTCATAGAGAAAAGCTCTTTATTATTTATTTATAGTTAAACTGGAGGACTGAACAAGGACTAAGATTTATGATTAATGTGTTCTTAGGATTAATTTAAATATTCTGTCAAAGATGACCAAGTACAGTACATACAGATGAGGTGTGTTCGCATGAATCAATACAAATGAGATTGAGAAAGGACAGAGAGGACACAGACACAGGGAGGACAGTCCAACATCCTGCTCACTCCAAAAACAACAAGGTAAAGTCTTCACTGCAGAGCTGAGACTCACTGGACCTTTATTATTTTCCTGAAGTTCATCTGTAAACAAAAGCAATGTTTCAGTTCACTGCTGTAAAAGAACAATGATGATGATTAATTAATCCAACCTCAGGCCAGTTTAATCTCTTGTGCCGGTCCCAAGCCTGTACAAGCAGCCTGAGTGCTCATTGGGAGGCAGACAATATTCTTTGGAGGAACATGAGGGAAAAAACAAAAACATAAAAACATATTGAAGTAAATGAAGTTTTGTGCTTTTCCCTCATCAAGTGGGGTTGATATTAAAAGTTGTTTTTTCTGTGTCAGATCTGGTTAACATGTGCTGGTATACAGGGAAAAGTTAACAATGCTCTTCACAATGTGTTTCATAATCCGTAATAACATTTAGTGTCACCGCTAACTGCAATTTATGATTGCATTATTCATTCACTCCTCAGTCTCTCTCTCGACTGATCTACTACCACCCATGATAGGAATGAAAATATGCAGCTAACTTTGTGATTGTTAACCACTTCCACTTCTTTGGGTTTGTGTTTTTTTTTCAAATATAACAAGTGCGTTTGTAATCTTAGTCTACTTATTTACATAGTAGTACATAGTACAGTAGTACATAGTAGTCTGTAAAATTATGTAATGGTCATTAATCCTTGAACTGACTCTGCACAGTAACAGTATAACCTAAACAAGCAGTGGACCTTGACCATTTAACACAGGCATCTATGTGAGTGAGGAGGAGAAAGTTTTTATTTCTTGAAAAATATGTGGGTCTATGTGTGCTGTCAATAAGATCCTGCTGTACAGTCAGTGGAAAACTATTAGCAGCAAATAAACATCTGACGTCCAATGACTGGCAATACTGGTGATGGAGGCCATAAACTCCTCGGCTCACTCCCAAGCAGAGAGCAAACCATAACATTAAAAGAGTACTAAATGTGTGCATGTGCAGCCAAAGCAGTTAAAATGACTAATTTTCAATAACTTGTGCCACAATAATGTTTAAGTCTCACAGAGGCGTAGAGAGAAAAGCACAAATGCCTCCAGAGTTTCGACAGTGTAGCTATTTCTGATTGAATGCGCCATAAAACTAAAGCGATAAGGCAAAGAGATGCGGCGGAAAGGAAAAAGGATGGAATGAAAACAAATGCAAACAAATGGCAGATATCTTCAAGGGGAAAGTGTCAGACAAAACACTGAGCCAGAATACAAAACAGTTTGATGTGAGAGCAGAGTGTCCCGGGACTTCAGCAGGAGTAGATTTAGGTCAGGTGTATCAGAGGGGAACCCCCAGGGCAGCAGCACTGTGTCAAACTAAAACTGGAGAACATCACTCACTGGTTTCATGTTGACTTAGCACTTTGTCTGCCACTGAGTACAATCACTGTGACGTTGTTGACGAGTAAATGTTGTGGTTTGTCTAGGTTTTAATTTTCGCAGTGCACTACAGGCTCTGCATAAACAAGATAATTTTTGCAACTATGATTACACGCGCGGTCAGTGAGTAGATAGAGATTATTAGCAAGTGGTCTTGAGCATAACATTGGAGACTTTAAGGTGAATTTCATATTTCATATTTTAATTTTGTTTCAATGCAAGTCATGTACAGATTATAGAGATAGATGTGAAATATGAGTATATTTAATAAGTAAAGTTTATTTAGCGCTTCACAATAAAAAGACATTATAAAATACATAATATAGCAAAACCACAATCAATCAGCTAGACTGTTCTCATAAAAAAGATTGTAAGTTATCTAAGGGTGCATGTGCAGTTCTTGGGCAGCATCTGCTGGCAACATGTCTTGGTCAGGAGTAAGTAAATTTTGCACCTCTTTTTTTTTTTTTTTTAGCCTGTGAGAGCCTATGGTAGCCATGCAGGGACATGCTATTGTATTTGTACCACTGATAATGCAGTAGACCTAAGTCAGATGCTGCCCTGAATCCTAATAAAAATTGTGTTTAGGAATTAACTATTTTCATTTGTTTTTATGGAGCACACAAGACAATGCAATAAGTGATATTTGTTACATTATGTTCCTCTTCTTTTTACACACAGACAAAAATCCTCTGACATAAAACTACTTCCTGTGCTTAGTGTGAACATTTTTGAAGTCATTCACTTCCTGTTATGAGTCAAATTCACATGTCTTTGTTTTAATCATGTAAACCTGTTTAATGCCACAAACAAAAGCTTCGAGAACAATGGGCCACATGTATGCCATCAGGAAGTGCAGAGCGGTGTCATGGCAGCGACTGAAAAACCCTGCTCTGTTGGAAAGACGTTTGAATGTTAATGACATTATACTTTAATTCACTCTAAAGTAATATGTTATTAAAGCCAAATGAATGAGTGTGTGGAGCAGACCAGAGTCCTCTGACGCAGGAGCGAGAGGCGGGATGCAAATAAAGTTGTTCCCAGCGTTCACATAAACAGCCTGTGACACGTGTGGAGGTGTCTGCCAGCAACAACCGAGAATAAACATATTAAATCTCTGACTGTAAGAGAGAGGACCCGGAGCAGCCAATCAGCTATGTGAGTAAAGTTAAACAAGACAAGCAGGACAAAAAACACAAGGCCTTGAAAAATTTAAGTTTCCTTTATTTGGTGAAAGTAGGAAACACTGGGTAACTACACCTCTAACCAAAAGTCTCCTCATTTAGTCTGGGACTGGAGTCAATGTGATCTAACCCAGCGTTTCTCAAACTGTGCTCAGAGTCCTACGAGTAGTACTCAGGCTTCTTCTAGTGTTACTCAGGAGTCTTTTTTCAGTCCAAGTCCTGTTTTAGTTTAATTTAGAGCTTGATCTAATAGTGAAGTGCAGACCATGACTTAATTAAGTCCTGGTTTAGTCATGGTTTAGAGCTGGTTTACACCAGATCTAAAGCAGTACTAGTTTAGTCCTAGTTTAGAACTGATTTAGTCTTGGTTTATACCTGGTTTAGTCCCAATATAGACCTGGTTTAGTCCTTGTTTAGTCCTGATTTAGACCATGTTCAGTCCTGGTGTAGACATGGTTTAGTGTTGGTTTAGTCTTTGTTTAGTCCCAATAAGACTTGGTTTAGTCCTGGTTTAGTCTTTGTTTAGTCCGGATTAGACTTGGTTTAGTCCTGGTTTAGTACCTGTTCTGTCCTCAGTTTGAGAACCTCTAACCAAAGGCTCAGACCAGTCATAAATAAACGTCAGATGGCGCAGTGTAAATCTGAGGAATGTAGCGGGAGACTTCAGTGACCGGTGTTTGATGTCAGCTCTGGTATGTGACACATGGATGAACAACGAAGTATGTCCCATCCATGTCTTCTGGGTCAGTTCAGATTCAGTGAAAAAGGTGTCTGTGCTGTGAGGTGCTGCACTGAATAATTCCTTCAACTTCACATTAAAGAGGTGACCCTTAAAATGTATTAGCACAAAGCTCACTGCTAAGGTATGGGCAGTAACCTTTTGGATTTACAACAGGACTTTTACAGCTTGAATAAATTGCACTTGTTAAAGAACTACTTCACCGACTGCCCCAATATTTTGATATGCCTGTTTTATATTTTTGTTAGGTGTTTTATCTTTGTTTCATTAATGTTGACTAAAAATAATATGCTCACTTGGAATGGTATGGATTTAACGCCAGAGTAATAAAATATGAAAAACTGCACAAATTAATTTATTTTATGTCCAAACTGAGCTCTGCCTGCATTTTTATGGCATGCAGTCCTTGTGTCTTTCTGCTGTCTAATGACTGACAGTAGAAAGTGCAATACAGTTTTTCATAGTCTATTATATAATATATAATATTTAAATATTAAAATCATTGATGTGTGGATATTAAATTTTTGGCACTTGTTGGCTTGTTGGATATGTAATATTTTTTATCTAATTTGATCAAATTTCTTCCATTTTCTAGTCAATCACTCCCTTACTAACGGTAAATTACCACAATAAATTATCAAATTATATCACATAATACATTGGATTTCAATTTATCAGAGTAAATATCTTTTTACTTATTCTACTCATACTTGAGTTTACATATATAGGCAACAGGCTAACTTTTTTTTCTTTCTGAACAAACTCAATATACAAAACTCCAGTGGGGAAACGACAATTTACAGAAAACAGTTTCAGATTTCTAAGTACAGATTTAAATTATTTAAACTTTAATAAAATGTCAAAGAGACCAACTGTAATAAAACAAAAAGTAAGTTCATGGGGTTATTTACACAAAATAAAAGAAGCAACGTGCTAACACATTTTTTGCAAATAATATACCTTTGATTATTGCGCCATCTTGTGTTTATTTATGTTACCGATGCACTTCCGCCATCACCGATTCAACATCCGGTTGTGCAGCAGCCATTTTGTCTGTTCGGGCAAGTCTACCCTGACGACAACGAACTCCAGTTCCACCCTAAAAAACAATTTAAAATGTTGTTATCGTATTTCTGTTTTACCTTATTTAGTGTCTGAATGACGTGCAAAATTTACAATTGAAGTTTACGAGTCTGAAGAGGACTCTCCTCTTCGTGGGAAATTTTAAAAGCCCGCGTAAGGTGAGACATGTCGTGCGAGGAAAGCTACTTAGCTATCATACGCTATCTGACCGATGAAAGGGAGCCATATGCGCCGGGGACACCCGGGAACACCAAGAGAAAAATACGCAAAGCAGCGGCTTGCTACGTAGTAAGAAATGGGACTTTGTTTTATCAGCGTCGGCTCAAGGGCCAGGATGATTTTATTGAGCTGGAAGTGGTGCTGCAGGACGACAGGAGGAAGGAACTTATCAGCCAGGCGCACATCACTGAGGCGGGGGAACATCTCAACCAGCAACTCACCTGGGAGACCATCTCTCAAAAGTACTGGTGGAGAGGTACAACGTTTAATTTATTTATTTTATACATGCTTACAGTTTTATATATATATATATATAAATAAAACTAAAATAATGACTTGCATTCTTGCTACGAGCGTGCGCCGTCGGCCAAAGTTGTAGGGTTATTTGTCTCCATCTAGTGGCTAAGTGTAGCTTCTGCTTTTGCTGGGATTTTTGTTTCTGCATTTCAGAATCAGAATCTGAATAACTTTACTCATCCCCGGAAGAAAGTTCAAGAAGTTACAGACCTGCACGATTCCCGAACTAGAACTGAGAAAATAGGCTTATGATTAAAATACATTTAATGAATATAAAAGTACAATACCCTCAGATTTGTATATAAACTGCCTCAGTACGAATATTAAATATAATATATATAATATTAAATATAATATATATAATATTAAATATAATATATATAATATTATATATTTTTATTTATATATATATATATATATATATAGATAGATAGATAGATAGATAGATAGATAGATAGATAGATAAAGATAGATATAGATATATAGATAGGGGGGTGGCAGAGCGGTTAGCGTTCTCGCCTCCCAGCAAGGAGGTTGTGGGTTCGAGCCCCGGGCGGACCAATACACACCATCACATGAACTCTCTGGGTGGAGTCTGCATGTCCTCCCCGTGTTACCGTGGGTTCTCTCCGGGTTCTCTGGCTTCCTCCCACCGTCCAAAGACATGCATGTGTTAGGTGAATTGGTGACTCTAAATTGACCCTAGTGAATGAATGTGTGAGTGAATGGTTGTCTGTCTGTGTTCGTCTCTGTGTTAGCCCTGCGACAAGCTGGCCCCTGTCCAGGGTGTACCCCGCCTACGGCCCAAAGTTACTGGGATAGGCTCCAGTCACCCGCGACCCCTAACGGGAATAAGCGGTAGAAAATGAATGAATTAATAAATATATATAAGAAAGAATAGGGAAATATTAACCTAAGGAATATCCATCTTTTAAAAATATATAATAACTGTGCTCTGCTGCTGTGATAATGTTGATTTTCTTGTAGGTATACTGAAGAATGTGAAGGACCTCATCAGAGAGTGTTCAGTGTGCCAGAGCAGGCGCAGTGATGATGGTCCTGGACGACCGCTGGGACGTCCAGCCAGGCGCAGAGCTAACATGAATGAGGATGAGGAAGACGAAGAGGAGGAAGAGGATGGCTTATTCTTTACTGGGGGACCAAGATCCAAGCTGTCTTCTAAGCATGAACTTGTATTTGTAAGTATTACAGACACTAAACCAGTGAATCACAGCTGCTCAGGCGGTACTCAGTCAGTGTTATGGTATTTTCACCTTTACAGGAGTTTTATTTAAAGTTAATCAATTGCATGCAAATAGCAAACAGATTTTTAAATGAGATAAAATATTCTCTTTCCCCAGTGGTCAAGGTGACATTACGATATACAAGTGTTGTGCTCTTTGTGTGTTTGCAGGTGGACAGTAAAGGTGAGGTGAACCAGTTCCTGCCTAAACACAGTCAGACCATGTTGGAGAAACTGAACCATCAGCGCCTCAATAATCAGTTCTGTGACATCACTCTGCTGATCGAGGGAGAGGAGTTTCGTGCCCACAAAGCTGTGCTGGCCGCCTGCAGCGAGTACTTCCACCAGCTCTTCTTTGAGAAGGGAGCAGCCTCCACTCACGAGGCCGTGGTCGACCTCTCAGGTCAGAGTCTCCTACTTGCACACTTACTTATACGCTGGATTAATTTTATTTCTGGTGTCTCTGTTAAATACAGGTTTTTCTTCATGTTCTCAGGTTTTACAAAGATCAGCTTCCTGCCACTGCTGGACTTCGCCTACACATCCTCTCTCACCTTTAACTTCTGTGTCATGGCTGAAATCGCGAACCTGGCGCGGCACCTTCTGATGATGGAGGTGCTGCAGATCTGTGAGTCTGTGCACAAACAGGTGGAGGAGCAGAAACTGACGGTGTATCAGAGAGGAGATGTACACACAGTGGTGTCCGCCCAGGCCCATGAGCAGCCTGTGGACCAGGACCAGGCCTCTAAAGGGGAGGAAGCAGGGCAGGACATCCCAGTAGCAACTGCGGGCACCACGTATGTGGTGGCCATTGACAGTGATGGCAGTGCTGTGGCCGTCACCCAGGAGCAGCTGGCCTTTGTGGCTCCTAAAGACGCCTTCATCCAGCAGCCCATGGAGGTGGTTGCCCCGGGTGATGGAGAAGAGGCGGGGCATGAGACTGTGACTCTGATCGCCCACACACAGGCCCAGCCCGGAGAGACAGTCACTCTGATCTCGGGCGGGACAGAGGCTCTGGAGGGTGAGGCCATGACAGTGGTGACTCACAGCGGACAGGCCGGCGCCAGTGACTCTCTGGCCGTGGTCTCGGCCTGTCTGGCCCTGGAGCAGCAGCCCGACCAAGAGGCTGTGGGACCTCAGACTTTTGTGATCAATGTAGACTCTGACAAAGGAACAATCACAGAGGAGGCCCAACTAGAGTCTGTCCCGACTCAGAGCTCTCAGGATGATAACACCCAACAGACTGATTCTACACCCCCTCCACAGAAACGCAAGAGGGGACGTCCTGCCAAAGTAAAGAAGGAGGTGATGGAGGTGTTTGTCCCACTGGAGGAGGAGCCTCCTGAAGAGAGCCCAGACCCACAGGACCTGAGTGAAGACTCTAGCAGGAGGAGACTGAGGCAGCGCTCTATTGCTGAAGGGGGCTACGCTCGCCTCCACATGGGGCTTGAGGAGGAGGAGGAGGGGAATAGCCCAACACCGCCCCGGGTCACTACACCAAAGGTACATCATTCAATGAGCTCAGACACTCATAAGTGTTTATTGTGATTTAATGTTAACATTTTTATTGTTTGTAGGTTTGTGTGCGGCCGGGGAAGAGAGGCAGGCCGCCTAAACAGCCTGTGGAGACTGAAGAGGACGAGTCTGTGACTGTCCCAGAGACAGGGGACAGTGTGTCTACAGCAGAGGGAGACTCAGAGGAGGTCGGGACAGAGCTGGAGCCTGGTCTGAAGCAGGAGAAGGCCTCGGAGAGTGCTGTGGACGGAGAACACACCTGCTCTGAGTGTGGCATGTCCTTCCAGCGCCGCTACTCTCTGATCATGCACACACTCAAACACGAGAAGGCTCGGGGATACAAGTGCAGCGTGAGTACATCTCTGTTCATCATCATCAGTCTGTTTACATATCTCTGAGTGTACTGTTCCTGTTACAGCTGTGTAGTAAGGAGTTTCAGTACGCTGCCTCTCTGCGCACGCATCTGGCCAGACACAAACAACAGAGCACCCAGCGCGCCCCGTCCCGCTCCCTCTTAGAGCTCAGCTCTGAGCCCCGAGCGGACGACAGTGAGGACAAGGGACAAATGACCCATACCAAGAGAGAGTTTGTTTGTGACATCTGTGGTAAAACTCTTCCAAAGCTCTACTCTCTGCGTCTGCACATGCTGAGTCACACGGGTGTCCGGCCTCACTCCTGTAAGATCTGTGGGAAAACCTTCACTCACAAACACAGCCTGAAGATGCACCGTGCGCTACATGATGTCACTAAACAGTTTCAATGTGAATACTGCCAAAAGACATTTGTGAGCAAGAGAAGCATGGAGGACCACACCAGCCTGCACACCGGTCTGTACACTACTCATACAACAGAATTTATCATTTAGAAACACAAAAACACTGACCTCTCACCTCTGTGTCCAGGGCAGTCCAAGTATCTGTGCAACACATGTGGAGCCACCTTCCATCGAGCCTCTGCTCTGAGCAAACACCTGAAGAAACACCTGCCCAAACCCAATGTGCGGCCGTTTGCTTGCTCTCAGTAAGTGCACTTCCATCATTAATTACCTCTGTAGAAATACCTCTATATTTTATTAAAATATATCTCCCTTTTGTTCTGCTGCAGCTGTGACAAGAGGTTCTTCGAGGCCAAAGACCTGCAGCAGCACATGAACAAACACATGGGTCTGAAGCCCTTCCAATGTCAGATCTGTGGAAAGTGCTACAGCTGGAAGAAGGACTGGTACTCACATGTCAAGTCGCACAGTGTAGCCGAGCCTTACAAGTGAGTCTCTTCTCATTACAGCAGTGTCAGAGGTAGTTACAAAAGATAACCTGGAGTTCATAAGGAAACGGTTTATTAAGACACTTTGTACTCTAATATCTTACTAATGATCTCAAAACATAATATTAAAATTATTAAGATAGGGAAAAGAGATTTGAATAATTCATGCTAGTTCCTAATGTTGTGTCATGTTCACTCACTGACCGCTGTTGGGAAAAAAAATAAAAATAAAATGTGAAGATTTTGCATAAGGTGTTATTTGTCTGTGTATACTGATTTGTAGGCATTGTTCCACAAATGACTAAACATTAGTCCATCTGTCCAGGTGTAACGTCTGTGGGAAGGAGTTCTTTGAGAAGGCTCTGTTCAGGCGCCATGTTAAAAAAGCCACTCACGGAAAGAAGGGGCGAGTGAAGCAGAACCTGGAGAGAGAGTGTGGGCAGTGTGGCCGAAAGTTCACTCAGCTCAGAGAGTACAGACGCCACGTCAACAACCACCAGGGTGAGGGCCCACAGGCAGGACCATTGCAGCTGGATCTCTGTATAAGACACTGAACTAATGAGTTATTCATGTTTACACAGGAGTGAAGCCGTTTGAGTGTCTGACCTGTGGAGTGGCCTGGGCCGATGCCCGCTCTCTGAAGAGGCACGTGCGCACCCACACAGGGGAGCGCCCGTACGTGTGCCCCATTTGTCAGGACGCCCATATCGACGCTCGAACCCTACGTAAGCACATGGCCAAGTACCACTCGGACAACCTGCCGGGGAAGATCATGTTGGAGAAGGACACGCTGCAGTTTCATAACCAGGGCACGCAGGTGGAGCACGCCGTGAGCATCCTGGCCTCAGAGCTGCCCCCAGAGCTGCGGCCGCCCCAGCAGCCCCCCTCTGAGGAGATCGAGACAGTGCTGATCACAGAGGAGACTGTGGAGGCTGTGGAGGCTGTGGAGGCTGTGGAAGCGGTTCAGGCCGTCCAGGCCAGTGGCCGAGGGTGCAGTCTCCACTCTGTCTGACCAGGGCATCATGCAGGTGGTCAACTACGTCCTGGCACAGCAGGCCCTGACCGGCACCAAGGTGGAGGAGAACCCTGAGCTCATCCAGACCATGGAGGTGGAGGTGGCCCATGTGGCCGAGGTGGCCGAGGTGGCCGAGGTGGCTGAGGTGGCTGAGGTGGCCGAGGTGGAGTAAGGACTCAGCTCAGCCTAAAATGTGTTCAAAGTGTAAAAAAGACTATTTTCTGTAAATGTACAATCAATTTAAAAACAGAATTTGTAAAATTCTTAACAGTGAGTGTTTTTTGTTTTGTAAGCACACAGTTAATGTGTAAATAGCAAGCTGTACAGAAACAGACTTATTATTAATAATAATAATAATAAACAGGTGTAAGTTAAACACGCACAGACAGAGCTGAAGGGCCTCTTTTCTTTCATCATGCAGCTTCCTCTCTGCCGCTCCAGTTTATGCATCAGAACATCTCTGTATCCACACTTTGTCTATTTCCTGCATTTATTTTGATTATCCCATTACATCATTGTCTCACTGTCAGGCTGCATGTCTGTCTGAAAGGCCAAGTCTTCATTAATCATCAATTTAACACTCAATAAATTCTTCTGTTGCTTTTTCTACTTCTGTTATTTTACTGTACCTTTTTAACACTGGATAACAGTTAACTAGTAATTTTCATTTTTTACATGACATAAATGAAATTGCTATCGGTGAATCATTTTAGTCCTTGTCTTAAAATGTAATAACTTGACACAGGAGTGGTAGAGCAGTATGGATATTTATTTACTTTATATCAAAATACCCTTGATATATTTACAAAGTTTACAATGAAAGAACATGCAGACAGTCTCTGCTTCTGAAAATGGTGGCGACTTTGAACAAAGTTGAACTTGGGCTCTTGTAACATGCATGCATTATTTTTCTGAATTATAAACATTGTTCCTTTTGGGTACAGAAACCAGGCAATATTCACATATGCTTTGCACCAACATAATATGCATTTTCTTTAGAAAAACATCTATACAAATTTATATACAGTTTTATTAATAAATGTAAATTGGTATTAAATGAAATGCACCACTACCAAAATAAACAATACTTGTGCTAGGCATCCACCACATCAGAAAAGCCTTGATTGCAGCGGTAAAAGCAACATCAGTCATAATATACAAAAAACACTGGATCAAAAGCATTAGGCCTATATATGGCTACATCAAATGAATGACCAGACATACTTCACAACAGACGACAAGGCACATTGGTCTTAAAACAAAAACAAACACTACAGTAGAAAATATTGCCCATCAAACTGACATAATACTTCTGAAAGTAAATGAATGAAATGTATACAATCAATGCTGACTTCTGCCTCCAAAGAAAACCAGTGTCTGTGACTAAGATCATCCACAGTGGTTAAAACATAATACAAAATAAAATACATACTTTTGCTACGGCCCATAGCACAAATATAAGCCCTATAAAAACCCTCTAATGCAAGTTTTGTTTCCAGTCATGCTTTTAAATGGAATGAACTTGAACACTTTAAACTCCAAGCAGTTGAGAAATCCTAAGCGTTTCTTAAGTGCTCTCAAGAAATTGAAATAAAAATGCACCTCAGCTCAGCACCTCCATAAACACTAAAAAAATAAGTGCACTTTAACTTGAACATGGCTTGTTTTTTCAGCAGTTTTTGCACTTAGACCAGTATTTTTTTAATGAAATGTTCCAAGAGAAGACGTGAGAGTTTTGAATTTGCGCAGTGAATCAAAGATGGCGGCCTCTCACTCTCCCTCCTCCTTGATGCGCTGCTGCTTGTTGCGGCGCGAATCCAGGTCGAAGGAGAAGTCGGACCACTCGTCCCGGGGCGGAAAGGAGATGGTCTGGCGCAGGGTGAAGCGCACGGCGTCGATCACGCGCTCCCCCCGCGCCTCAGAGGACCCCACGCTCACGGTGGATGCCCCGCTGGTGGTGCGGACTATGTGGGGAGGGGGTGAGAAGTCCATGGCCTGCCTGTGCTCCATGATTCCCTTCCAGATGATGTGCTGGAACTCGGCAGGGATCTTCAGCCGGGACAGGTCCTATCACAGTCATTACACAGTAGCAGTTAGTATTCGCGGGAAGTGTGTAGGGGAGGGGGGTGTGGGGTGCAAGCAGGGAGCCCACTCTTCTGTCTCTACCCCATCAAATGACTCGAGTTGGATAGGCAAGGGCTCACCTCCATGTTATAGTTCTCAATCTGGTAGATGTTGGTTAGGCCCTGTGCGGTGAAGTAGTCCAAGCAGCCTGCGCAGCCCAGCCGAATGAGGAAACTGCGGACAGACGGGACGACCATTAGACACTGGTAAATGCCATATATCCTACTTTTTATAAGACATTTCGGGTCTGGACAGCAACTGGTTATAGCATTGCAAACCTTTTAAATACAGTAAAACTATGTACTAACTAAAAGACCTCTTCCCAAGTTCAGAAAGAAATGTGATGTGTGTGAAATGTGTAAAAAGCCTTCATAAAAAGCACAAGTGTGAAATCCATGGAAAGTTTGGATGGGGGAGTACGCAAAATGAAGCAGGATTTCTCTTTATGACAAGCTGTAGCTTAGCTGCCGTGACGAATAGTCAGCGTGAAGTTTTTGGCAATATCTGCTTGTGAAATTGCACCTAAACTTGTACCTCAAACTTGTAAGCATCTACGATAGCCCTGTAGGGACAAAAGGTTGTCTATAACAAACCCAGTGGAAAAAGTCAAACTTTGAAATTCAGTGCATTAGTCCTAGTTTAGTCTTAGTTTAGTCCTGGTTTGACCTGGTTTAGTTCTGCTTTCGACCTGGATTGTTCCTGGTTTTGTTCTGTTTTTTTTTCCTGGTTGAGTACTGGTTTTGGACCCAGCTTAGTCCTGGTTTAGTCATAGTTTAGTTCTGGTTTTAGGCATGGTTTGTCTTGGTTTAGTCTCAGGTTAGTTCTGGTTTAGACCTGGTTAGTTGCTGGTTTAATCCTGGTTTGGACCCAGCTTAGTCCTGGTTTATTTTAGTCCTGGTTTAGTCATAGTTTAGTTCTGGTTTTAGGCATGGTTTGTCTTGGTTTAGTCTCAGGTTAGTTCTGGTTTAGACCTGGTTTGTTGCTGGTTTAATCCTGGTTTGGACCCAGCTTAGTCCTGGTTTAGACCTGGTTTAGTCCTTGTTGAGTGTCCCATCCCTCTCTATAGTCCTGAGCTAGTCCTGAGCTAGGTTTATTTTAGTCTTTGAAAGCTAAATATATAAAGGTCCTATAAATGATCATACAACTCCACGTAGCCCCTGCAACATGCTCACGTACCCCTAGGGGTCCCCGTACCCCTGGTTGGGAAACACTGCCTTAGACCTTCTTGCAAAAACCTGACTGTGCTTCTCCCCCAGCAGTGCTCACTTTGTCCACAGTAAGTTATTACTTCTTCCACTAGGTTAAATGTGTTTTTCTAACATTGTTTTGAGGCAGAAACTGCATTTTTTGCACCTTTAAACAGAATGAATCAGTCTCTGACTGTCCTGTCCTATGTGGTCCCCCAGGAGGAGCCTATCTCTGCACTGTGCTGTGCTGCCTGTCCTCTACATGGAGGGTGTGTTCTGTCTGTGCTGGGGGGTACCTGGAGATGCTGCTGTCCATGGGGTAAGGAGGAGGGGGGGTGCAGTGCTGCGAGGAGGGCACCAGGGGGAGCTGTGGCTGCAGTGCGTGTGTGGGGCTCAATGAACTCATGTCAGCGTTCATGGGGATGTGAGTGCCCATCATGGGAGTCACTGAGGAGACACAAAAGGAGCCGACATGAGCTCTGTGTACGAAACTATCGGTCACATGACACAGAGACGAAGAAGTGTTTAGGGCCGGGAGGAACGGAGCGCCACGGGACAGGGGTAGGGAAGAGGGGGCAACAGAGGGACACACTTACTGTCAGTCAGGCCGCCCGACATGCCGGAGGGGGTCAGGCTGTTCCTCTGCTGGGGGTTTATGAGTTGGCTCACCGAAGGCAGCTTGTTCATTTTGCTGTGAGTGGGAGAGCTGGAGCCGAAGGAGGGCTGGGAGGGCATCGAAGTCCTGGAGAGAGGGAGGGACAGAGGGTTAGTGCTGTAGGACACTGTGCTGTACAAAATGAAGAGGACATGCTAGACACAACTAAAAACAACAGATTTAAGTCAAAGTTATAAAATCCAGGAAAGATTTAGCAGAAGAGTTAGACGGGAGCAGCTTCAAGCACAAAAGCATTTATTATGTTCTGACAAAAGTGCAGCAGCCACAAAAATATAAAAGTCTGTTTCAAACAGAACTTAACAGAGCAATGTTCATTAAATACAGAGGATTTCTCTATTAAAGCTTTGGTATTAAAGGAAAGTAAATCCATCACACACAAACTGTCCTGCAGTGACTTTAGAAAACATGTCCAGCAATAAGTCTTTTCTCAACAAAACTCAAATAAAAAGCTACATTCAAGGAGTCCAGCTCTTATCATTAACATTAACATTAACATTAACACATTCATCAGCTCTGAAGTCAAGTAACAGGAGAGCAGCTGGTTCCTGTCCACATCCAGGCCAGACCTGGGACTGGCCCCAAAATAATGGGACAGAACTGTCTCTCTGACACAGGAGGCTGTGACTGTTGACACTGTTCAAAGACGCATGCACATGATCAGTCCCTGGTAAATTCAGAGTCCAGTTTACAGAGTCTAAAGTCCAGGCTGTGGCTCACAGAGCGGCTTCCTCTGAGCCTGGAGCAGCAGCAGAAGGATCTTAAAGGTCATCAGAGGCAGGTGAAAGGAGGAGAAAGCTCAAAGTGGAGAAAAGTCAAAGAGAAGATCTCAGGAGGAATGTGTTCAGCGCCGTCTGTGTTCAGCTGCAGCGTCCGACAGTGGGCCGCCCAGACGAGACTTAACCAGACTGTAGAGAGGAACCAGAGAGAGAGGAGAGTGAGGTCCAGGGAAGGAGAGAGGACAGAGGAGAGAGGAGACACTGTCATCCAGCAGGGGGCAGTATACACTCACTGATCACTGCAGTCACCTCTGATAGAGTTTACACTGAGGCCCAACTTCTGATGTTCACAAGAACTTTTATTAAAACACTACAGAAATGTTTTTAATATCAATACAGACCAATTAATCAACAATATAGTGTTCTTAGGAGTTAACAATGTATGTGGCAAAGCTGACATGCAGCCACACAACCTTAAACACTCTTCAAGTGAATGAATGTTATTTTATTTTATATCATTCACAAGCAGCAGGTAGTAACCAGGAAACAGAGAAAAGCAGAAGGAAGCAGCTCTCAGTGTGCGTCAGTGTTTTAATGGGAAACTACGACATAAGCAGTAATTATCATTGTCGAACTATCATTTACAGCCGTACAGCTCTTTTCCATAGCTGATAGTGAATGGGCGTGCTGGGGAAAAGACGGCTTTAATTATGCCAATGGATGAGGCCGAGGCACGGATTTTGTTGACTGCTGTTGTGCAAATGCTGGCAGAGCACCCAAAGGCGTTACCGTGAAAGCTTTGGGAGATTCTCTTAAACAAAGCACAGCCAGGTACATTTGTCACGATTCACAGACGCTGGCCCCAGTCCCACAAGAGCAAAAACACGCCCTCAGCTTTAGCCAAGTCTCAGTAAATTCACTTCAACAATCATTTAACAGCGACATTATGCTCTGCATTAACAAGATCTCTACAGCCATAAACATAGTCAGCACATTTTGTGTCAAGCCATGGGGCCACTTCAAAAAAATGGGATCCAAACAGGGTTCCCACTTTTTTCAAGAGACCTCTTACTAGGACTTTCATTAACACCTAAAGAGGTCATTTTGAAATCAATAATTGTATGTCTACAACAGAACCAGAACTATTCCTCTGTCGTTACACAGGTTTCATGTGTAACTATTGTTTCTCTGCTTTGGTTTAAACTCAGGCTTTGACAAACTACAAGTTCAACAACTTCTAGCTATGGCCACAGAAACAGGCATTTTTCAAGAGAGGTTCACAACATATCTCAATGCACACTGGGGCTGCACAATCTAGTGTTCATTTTTTTCTTGACAAAATAAGAAGTTGTAAGACTTGAATTACAAAATTATGCTGTGGTGTGACCAAATATTGAGAGTAAATTGTATCTCTATTGCGCAGCCACAATCATTATGTGTACTCACTGACAACAACAATGTACACTGACAACAGGGTTTGGTTTTAGCATCATTAACACAGCATTTTAACATAATATAATGTGATAAAAAGTACAGGATTTTATGTGTGTATTTTAAAACCTTTCTAAAACCTCAAGTCAATGTTTCACGCAATCTCTGAAAAAGGACCTGTTCACAGATCCACACTGAGGACAGTGTGAGGACAGAGCACCAGAGGTCAAAACTTGTTTAAAGACAGGTTTAAAGAAGGGGGTACAGTATGTGCTGTTACAGTATTTATTTAAAGTCAAATTTGAATTAAAAATGTCCACCAAAGTTTGCAGACGCCATCTTGAAAAACATGACTTTTCCAGGACAACTTTGCACCATCTCCAGGACAGTCCCAGGACAAACCAATTTACTATAAATGTCCAGGTTTTTCAGATGAAATGTTCAAATCTGACAAAGCCATACTCACTGTTTCTGAATGAGGTTCTGCTGCTGCTGTCTGTACGACTCGATAGTGTGCTGGGGCAGGAACTGCATGAGCTCCAGAGATTCCTTAATTTTTACCAAAATCTCATAAATTTCACGACCTTTGATCTGGAAAAAGGACAGACCACAACAAAGTCAGTATAGCCTGCACAGTGTTCCGTGTGGCAGTTCACAGAGGAGATTGATAACTTACAGGTAAACAAAAAACCTCCTCATCCGTGGATCTTCTCTTCTTTATGGTGGACATCTGGATGCCGTGGGAGACTTGGCGGTAAGCTGTTAAGGAAAAAGTAGATTAAGTTGTACTGTCTATGGTTTCTATGGAATAATAGTTGGCCTATAAGCAAGAGCAAAAAGGCAGAATATGAAAAGTTTGGAAGAGTCCTGTAGATAAAAGGTTTCGTCAGCCCGCCACCAGCCCAGCCCTACTTACGGCGCTTCGTACCATCAGTGCTCTTAGTGGCGTCCGATACATTCTGCTTGCGGATGCTGTCTTCGTCTGCCTTTCGGTCTCGTCCGGGACAGGCGCAGATCCTCGCCTCGAAGCATCGCCGGCCCAATACCTGACCACTATGGAAATAATAACAAGTGCAGAGTTATTTAGATGTGATTTTTAATTAAGGAAAATAGGAAAAGTGATGATGGAGAAAGGAGACGTATGTGTCTTACTCTCGAGTTTCCAGAGTGACGATGATGAGAATAGGGGCGTCTGTTCATCCCTCCCACACAGCTCGAGTTGCACATAAAGTTGTACAATATGGTTGTGAATTCTGTGCCCACCTGAGACAACGAGACAATGGCAATGACAGTGAGCAACTCCTGAAGAATATTTTGTTTATTATTTTGTAAAACTGTAAATAAAAGTCTAACATTATTACTATTTTTCCTAGTTATGTAATTAAAAACCATATTTAACTACAAATATCCATCTAAACACTATTTTTGAGATGCTATTTTTATGATGTTGCAATCCCAATCCTCAGACCGCTTCTATCGACAGCCTTTGGGTCCCTACAGTAGCCCTGCAGGGTCACGCTAATGTTTATGAACAAACTTAAAGAACACTAGCGGTTTAGGAGAGTTCATGGATAGAGATGTCAGGATTAAGCGATTATACAATTATTCACAATAATAAACGTCATGGTAGAATAACCGTATAAATTTTAGAGGTTGCGGTATCATGACGGGGAGCTCTCGTGCGTCATTTCTTGGAGCCCCAGGTAGGTTTTATTTGGTGCTAAGGAAACAGAGCGACTCAGAGCACTGTATGCGCCCCACTTCATCCCACTGTGAGGTTTAACCCCGTGCTCGATCTCACTGTTGACGGCATTCACGGCGCTGCTCCTTTTGTCTCCCTCTCGCCTCATACTCTCCACCGCTCCATTACGCGCTAAATATGTGCACGAACTCTGAGCTAAAAAAAATTTATCTAAAAAGTATTAGCTGTACTAATGGCCATATAAAAGCACAAACAGGGCCAACAGTTGGTTCATGTTTATAGGATCCCTGCAGCTAATCAATGAAATAAAAAAATAAATAAAAACATCTAAAGAATGGGTCAGACAGGTTATAGCAGCATTTAATAAAAAATGTAAACAATCGTGAAAATCGTATAATTGCAGTATTTCATCTCACAATAATCATGACACAAAAATTTGACATCATGACATCCCTATTCATGGGATAACAATAACAAACTCAACGGTAAACCTTAAGTCGTGGCTCATAAATGTCATAAACCAACAAACAATGCCTTTTTTCTATGTGTGTTTTTTCCAGCAGTGCTTAGTTTGTCAGTTTATGAGCTGTTGTAGGAATCAAAAACAAAAAATAATAGAACCTAATACTGTATGTCTAATTGTGCTTGGTCTGCTTAAGATTGACAAACACAAAAAGTGCTACAAATCAAAAAACCAAGGCAGTCCAAAGTTGTACGAAGTACATTTAAAGGCCTTTAATATAATGGCCAAATGATCATTAAAGCGAACATGTTTCAACCAATGTTAGGTCTTCATCAGGGGTGTATTAGTGCTATTCGGAGGTGCTTATACGCAGTGAACAATGTGCCTAAAATGTGTCAAAATGTTAAATAATATAAGCTCTATGTCGCTGAATTATTGTGTGTTTGTGGATCATAGACTACAGAGAGGCATTGTTGGTTAAGAGCCTCACCTGAGGGGGCTCATAGGGCACCAGGACGCTCTGTCGTCCCGTGATGGAGTCCTCCACATACTGGGCGTGGCTGTTCCCCTCCACTCGGATCAGGTGACTGGGAGGAGCTATCTGACCTGTGAGCAGCATCACACCAAATATATTTAGTTGATATACAGTCATTTCAAAATTATTCAAGTGAGTGGTTTTGAGTGAAGACATTAGCCAGAGGGACTGACCGTCGTTGAACTCGCGGCTGAGTTCGTGGTTCGGGCAGCGCTTCACCACCTCAGTGACGTGCTCGGCTTTTTTATAAACAGGCATGGCTCGGATCACGGCGCCCTGAGGTGGAGGGGTCAGCACTTTTATCTGAATGGGACACGTCTTGGCAATCTGGCAGTACAGCTTTTTTAGATCTGTCGAATACTGAAAAAAAAAAAGAAGAGAAAAACATGACACATCATTTCAATACAATATTTGCATAATTTTCAAAGGTGAGGCCCAACACCTGTTGCCCAGACGGAGCACTTCTGTTTTCCCCCTGCAGCTACCGAGGTTAAAGACAACACTGTGATTATGACCTACTTAAATAAACACACAAACACTTGCAGCGCCGTTCTTAAAGTGAGGATTGGATGACCTCAAAGATGTCTCTCAGAGAGCCTGTGGGATTTCCGAGGACTGCCATTAAAAATGGACCCCGCTGGCTGCAATTTAAACTGGGCCCGGCTTTCATCTGGGGCCACTCATCACAGGGAGCTGGGCGTTTGAAGAAGCTGCTGCCAGAGTACAAATGCACTTTCCTCGTGGTGGTGGTGGATCAGAATGAGTTGTTTTGCTCTGAGGTTTGGAAGACTTCCTTCTCTAATGGCTGCCTCCATGTAATGTTTGTTCACAAATGCTTTTTGGCTAACTTATGCCCACTTTAGATCTTACATTTAAACACAGATTTTTTTTCTATTTAAACATATGCAGCCAGTTTGTTGTTTTTCAGTACTTAAACGATACCTGGTTGTCGATACCTTAGTGATACTTTTTCATACCTGACCAATACTTTTTCTGATACCTATGGTGTGCTAATTCATCTTCTACAATCATAAAACACAATATTGTATAAAAGACCAATTTATGGAGCAAAATTCTTAGATGTAAGTTAAAACCAGTAGTTTGTATTATTTATTCTGTTATTTGTTTGATTCACACATGCAAAGTAACTTTAAAGGTCCCACTAGATACTGAATGATAATTATTTTTTCAATACCAGTAGTATATTAACTTTTCTTTCGATACCACAAAGGTATCTTTTAACGGTACCCAGACCTACTTGTATTTACTTTTGGTATTTAGTTCACTAGTTTCCCTCACTCGTATGTAAAATAACATTAGTATCTGAGGTTAAAATAGTGCTTTTCTGACAACCTTTTCACTTGAGTGAGGCAACACTTTTTCCCTCTGACATAAATGACTTAAATGCATATTATGAGCAACCCAAGTCACTCCAAATGCATCGTTAAACTTGATCTCTTAATACGTATAGAGTGACTGAACCAACGTGACCATATTTGGCAAGAAACTCCCTATTTTAATGCCAGGTCTGAGGGCAGCCACGGTAATCCAGGAGTCATAAATAATAGATGTATGTTATTTCACTTAAACCAAAAAGCAAAAAGCCATCAGAAAGTCTGAATTGTTGCTAATGGGCAGAACCCAACTGTGTAAACAAACCATTCAAATCAGCGCAGTGCAAACCCAGCTTTAAGCCCTCTATGTGCACAAG
Source organism: Bostrychus sinensis (assembly GCA_020698575.1). Taxonomy (NCBI): domain Eukaryota; kingdom Metazoa; phylum Chordata; class Actinopteri; order Gobiiformes; family Eleotridae; genus Bostrychus; species Bostrychus sinensis. The sequence goes on from CM036246.1 coordinate 26,302,566, forward strand.
ACGCTGGCCGAGGGGGGAGCGGGGAAATTTCTCCTGTCAGCTTAATTTCTCAGTGAATTGTGAAAAATGCTCGGAGCTGTATTTGAGAACAATGGAACAAAAAAATTTCACCTTTATTAAATTGGAAAAAAAAAAATAGCTCATCACCGCACCGACTGTGGATATTGCACAAGCTTGGCACGGACACTTTCTCCTCAGCTCCCAAGGCGCAACCTCTCCTTTCATCAGGACGAGCCCAAAAACAGAACATTCCCATCTCTCTCTCACTCAGTGTACTTTTTAGACTAAATAACAGTCACGAATTTCAGCGAGACCCAAATTCACGGCTTTGCTCTTTTCCTCAAGTGACCTCATTAGAAACTGTTGAAACACAGGAGGAACTGACAAAACACTGCAAGAAATCTAGGATACTGTTAAGTGTCGGGACAAATAGACTTTAAAAATAAATCTGAGAAATATGGCTGGGTTATGAGGAGTTGAAGCTGTGGAAGATGTACGTCAGCGTGACTCAACTGCAGCCAATCAGAGCAGCAAAGAAAAAAGATGAAGATGAATGGTTGCAGTTTCATTGTCCCTCGCTCCAAACCTGATCCACGCTGTACGCTTCTGTCAGTCAGCTAAATGAGCTGGAGAAGCCAAGAAAAAGACCAAAGAACAAAACAGAAAGAAAAGAAAGATTAAGAAGCAAAGACACTGGGAGGAGAACTGTGTAAACGGTCAGTGTTTGTAAAAATTACAGGCTGCTGTTTGTGAAGCTGTGAAAGCTGCACCATCTTCAGTGAAGTTTGTTTCAATCATATCCCAGAGTGAAGGTGCACACACACAAACAGATGCCACGGGACCATCCCAGCCCTGCAGCTACAAACTTTAGCACACAGGTATGGGCTGTGTTTGCTCAGAGAGAGAGAGAGCTGCTAAAGCTAACAGCGTTAGCACAGGGCGGAGAACAGTTGACTGATGGATTCAGTGGCTCACAGGGCGCGGCTCAGGTGTTAACATGTAATTATAAGTCTTTCATTGGTCACAATGTGAATTATACAGCCACACAGTGCTCTGCACACAATACAGAGCTGCTTAATCACAATCCTTTGAAAAAAATAAATGAAAATGGGCAGGAACCACACGTGACTTTAACGGTAGCAGACAAAAAAACAACGGTCTGTTACAACTGTGTCTATGTTTGAGAAAATAAAAGCTAAAGTCTTTAACTGTGTTACAGCCACACAGTGAGAAACAGTGACAAACGTGATCTGAGTACAGTAGTGAATTTGTGCCTGTGTCTTATGTATCACACACAGACACTTCCCGTTGGAGCAGGTTGGGACAGGCCCACAGCTGGAGCGTTCCCTCTCTCTGACAGGCGCTGCGGGCGCATGCAGCGTTCAAGTCCTGACAAACATCAGGCCTTAAACAAGCACTGTTTGGCGCCTCTGGTCTTGTCTTCTTCATACCTGACATGTCATGTCATGCCTAGAGCTTCTCCCAAACCTGTTTAATTCAACTATAATGCAAAGGAGTTTTTTTTTCCTCTCCTTTTCCCAGTAGCAGATATCAAACACCTGCACTTTGGAGGGAAAAAATGTAGAGATTAAATGTTTCCCCTTTCACCTTTACAAATTAACTAGGATTCAGTAGTGCTCAACAAACAACCCACTCAGTGTCAGTGGCACCTGTCCCGGGACAACCCTGTACCTGGCCCAGGGTTCATGTGGCTGAGATACATCAGGTGGGACAGGACAAACTCTCATCTGACTAAAACTATGTTTTAGCCTGGGCTATTTGTCTAAATGCCACTGTTTATGACTGTTTATTATTGATGTGCAGCAGCTCCATAGCCACCATTTTGTTTGTATAAGCACCACGCAGTGTGTTTACAGCTGAAGAGTTTTGAAATAAAAAAATGAAAGAATGGGCCTTTCCATAATTATGAGGAAATCAGATCCCAGGTAATAAAAACTCCAACTCTTCCTTTTAAAAAATTCCCCTGTACCTTTTCCCATCTGAAGCTCCTAGGGCTTGTCTGGCTGTGATGGGCGAGTCATGACAGGCTTTTTGACACAAACAAGTCTGAGCCCCATCTCTGAGGCGTGGGACGGGCCCGCAGATGTTCCAGGGGCAAGCTGTGTCTTGCTGCCTTTCGCTGGAACACTCTTCTCTTTGAGCGCTGGCTCTCCTCCTCCTCCGGCGCAATGTGAGAGGCAAGAATCAGGCTTAACTTTGTAAAAAGACAGAACCCAGTGCAGGAGCACAGGGTTCAGGAAAGAGGCACACCGTATTTACACAGGCATTATCTACAGGCGCTCAATCCATTACAGTAATCCCCTCAGCTCTGCAGCGCCCAGTGATAGCCCCAACCAGCGCATTCCTCTTCTTTCACTACTTTACCTGCTGGCAGCTAATACACAAGACAAACACTACCAATCTTTGGACGCACAATAGTTGCACCAATGGGCAACAAAAGCCGCCAGATTTGCGACACTCCATTAATTTAGTGAAGCAGGGTCAATAAAGCATCTGTAACCCATGAATTCATTTGACCTGACCCCAGCTGAATGACAGGGGCTAGAGGTGTGCCCACAAGGCAAGTGTGTGGGAACACTTCTGGGAAGTGTTGACGTATTTTGCTTTAGAGTGTGTCACAGGACGTCCCAGACAGGAAGAGGTTAAGGTGTGGGTTTGGGATTAGGTGTGTCTCCAAAGGAACAATCATCAAAAAGACAGTACACAGTCCACTAAGTCTGCTGGAAGATCCCGCAGGTCTTCAAACGCACCACGATCAGCAGTGACATCTTCAGTGGCTGTGTCCAGCTCATGAGCCACTGCACTGGGATTAGGGCGGCTTTGTCCGAGAGGAAACACTGTTCAGGCGAGGGCAGACTATTGTACATCATGAAAATGACCGTCTATGAGGTAGTGCGGAAAAAAATGAAAACACGGTGAAGGGAGGCAAAACTCAGACAAACACTTTTTGGCAGGGATCAAGTGTTTTTAGGAAAATGACAAACAATGATACGCATACTTTTAATGGTGTGCTCTTTTACCTGGACATTACATGAGTAAACTAGTCATTTTTCTTATTGTTTAAGAAAAGGCTGCATTATCATTCATTTTATGCTGTGATCTATAAAAATTATCATATTTATCTATTTAATGTTAAAGACTTTGCAGAAAGGCTAACTCCAAAGTTCATTTCAAGCCTAATTTTACTTGAGTTCATGTTGGAGTAATTCTTATTATTCTTTCTTACTCAAATAACATTTTTTTAAAGTGTAAAAGAGCAACAGTAACTTATAGATGCTGTGGCCTCTTTTCTGGAGAGTCACTGAAAAATTATTGTTTATAAAAATTGGTTGAAATTTGTGAACTATTATCGTGTCAAAAATGCATTAAGCTACAATGTATCAAGGGCTTTAGGTAAGTATATGGAGTTATGAAGTATTTTTTGTGCATTTTGTTCAGCCCTGATTTAAACGAAGAAATGCTGACACAGGCCAATCACAGAGTCCTTGCGCATGAGACATCCCGTGTGCTACCGTCAGTTCTGGGATGCAGTGTAATAGTTTTTCAGCTCTACTTTAAACCAATCAGACCAGTCTTGAGTCATATGTTATGACTGCTTCATTCTGTTACAGTCATGGCGGGATGTGGAGCTCAGTTTGTGGGGCGTGTCCCATTTTAAAACCACACTTCAGCCCTGTCACAGTTGCGCATGAGACAAACACTTTTGTTTTTGGGGCTGTGAAAATGAGAGGGATGAGCAAGGCGGTGTGGGAATAGGCTAAATGTCACTGGTCCCACAGTCGGTGAGGACGTCCAGCACGCCCTCAAATTTAGGCCAAAGAAGGAGGAACAAGCAGGGATTTTGTTTGTATATCTCAGGTTTGGTGAGGCTAGTAATCCTTTTGTGTCACATTTGGTAGATTTACTTATATACACTAAGTCAAACGCACTTAATCTCCTTTAAGGCCAATAAAAACTCTCTAAATCTCTAGTCCAGTCCAGCGAGAACTGTCCACAAATGATACAGCTGAATGTGACTTTGATGTGTCAATGTCGAAACCCTTGTCGCCAGAGAGCGGTGACACCTCTGCCACCGTGTGCGTCCGCCAGGGAGCGACACTGGACTGAATTGTCGGTTTGCGCCTGTGTAGTCCAGATTAGACACATAAACAAGCGAGCAGGTGGAGCAGTGATGTAACAGCTGGCCGTACACCGTGTTGTTGGTAATGATAGAGCAGGAGGAGCTGGTTTGGTCACTTTACACGGCGTGACACTGTGACAGTGCATTACCACACCTGGACCAACGTCTGTTTACCTCTGTCATCAACAACACGTCCCGGGACAGAGGTCAGCGTAAACTGAAGGCTGACCAAGAGTGCCACCTGGGCATTGGGGTTTTGAGTTAACCAGTTTAGTTTATCCATGCATTATAAGTCTCTCGTTTAATTGATATGCTTCTTGGATGGTCCCACCTCATCAGAGTTAATGTTGCAACTTGGATAAAATGAAGCAAACATAATTCAGATAACAAGTTTCCTCCAGATAAGAAAAGGTTGAATAATGTCTAAACTCATTCCTGATTAACTAATAAAGCATTTACATATGTAGTCCAGGTTGTTCCAATGCAAAAAAAAAAAAGAAGAAAAACTAAGAAAAAGCTTGGTGTGTAGGGCTGGGTACCATTAAACGATACATTTGTGGTACTGAAAGAAAAGTAAGAATATAAGTGGTATAGAAAAAAAAATATTCGATAAGTTTCATTACCTAGAGGGACCTTTAATGTTCCTCAGTGTGAATCAAATAAATAAATCATGTAAATCATACAAACTACTGGTTTTAACTTATAAACTAAGAATTTTGCTAAAAAAAAAGGTCTTTTATTCAATATTGTTGCATTTTATGATTGTAGAAGATGAATTTGCACACTATAGGTATAGGTATAGGCTCAGGTACCGGTATTGAAAAAATCTAGACAAGCCTATTGGTGTGCCATATTAATACAAGATCTACTTTCAAACGTAGATATGAGTTCAAGACAGAAACCGCAAGCACCTAATTTAATTTATACACATGAAGAGTTCTTATAGGTTAGCAAAGATGGACCACACAAATGCATTTTGTATTTTACCTTTCTTAGCATTTTATATGAACTTGACTGTTGTTGCCAGTATAGTGTTATGTCAAAGCCTAAAAAAGATTTGCCTGAGGGTTCAGTCTTGACTCACAGATATATCTTCAGATTTTTACAGCCAGATGCAGTTGAGCATTGCAGAACCTTCAAAAAAAAAGTGCACCTGACTTTGCCTACAGGAAGGAGTCTCAGGAATAAGTCATGATTCAAGTATCCTCTGGGCTGACACATTACTAGTTTGACCTTTTACAAACAGTTAACAGCTAACTTCTGTTGGAGGGAAAGATTTTTGTGCTTTTCTAAATGCTTAAGGTCCCATTTTGGTCATTTTTGTACACTTAATGGCTATGTACGATATGTTTTTTTTGGGTCTTAGACTCAACTTACCGTCCAAGTTGCAGACTTGGCCGTGCTGGACTGCTGGAAGGACACGTCGAAAGTGTGTGGCCCGGCGTAGTCTGTGTTGGACGGGATGGCCGGTGAGGGAGAGAGGGCGTCGAAGGTGGAGCTGGGCTGGGCGTAGGGCGATGGGGCGGTCACGTTGGTCTGCGCATGGTCGTTGTTGTAGGGGCTGGTGTTGGTTGAGCCGCCGTTTTGGATGTTTTGATCCATGCTGTTGAGGAGCCCCAGGTTTGTGTACTGCGACTGGAACAAAGGACAGAGGAGAGAAATTGTGTTCAGTCACTGGAGAGGAATTTGAGAGCACTTTAGTCTGACAGACAGCAAACAATGTGACAAGAGGAGATTATTGGAGCTGCACAATAACAGAATAACTATGTTGAATATTGTGATAATGGTATGGTATGGTATGATATTTGGATGCCCCTTTGGACAATCAAAGTTCATTTAAAACCATTAAAGTAATACAAGCTTTTAGAATAACTTTCAACTGAGAAAACTAGCGCTAAACCACAAACAAAAACATAACATAAACTAGACCAAGACTAAACGTGCACTGAATCAGGACATTTTCAAAATTTTGAATTTGATTTTGAGACACTTTGGACATTACCATTGCTATTAAATGAAGACCACAACATTGTTGCAGTTCCAGTTCACTTTCTAAAATGCAAAATATTCAACTTATTTTAAAGAGGTACAATTAAAAAAGGGAGCAAACACTGGAGATTTTGATCAAGGTAACAGAGATGTCTTTGGTCATGTCTAGATTGAGTCTAGCCGTGTATTTTCATTGTACAAACACGCACAGATTAACAATTTTAGCAGTGGTTTGTTGCTTCTGTCCTTCCACAATCAGTCCATCCAACATTTTGTATATATAAATTTATCTACAGCCAAACTACTGAGTCTGTGGTATCAACACAGGATGGACCATACTTGGGGTCACAGCCAGCCCCTTTCCGGCTCACTCCGCTTTGCCATTCACCCCATTCCTTTCCATTTATACACGGCACATTCCCGGACGAGGTGCCATAGCCCTCACTCTTTAGACAGTCATTAATCTCTCCTGGGCCTCTTCTTGTTTATTTCTGGCATGTCCCGCCACAGCTGTCCACCTCACACCCACACTCTCCTGGCCAGGTGTTAGGATGACCAGTAAAAAAAAAAAAAAAAACGAAACTGCAAGCTAGGTCTTTCAGCAATAATAACCGGGCTAGTGAAAGGTGAAGCAGTATCTTTGGTTTGACACATCCAAACACTGGTTTTCATTGACAAAGGTTGCAGGGTCAACCTCAGCCTACTCATGTAACAGCGCCACAGGGAGAAGCAAGCCGTTTGAATGAGGGTCAATATGTTTGCGGCATGAGGCTGCTTAACCCCTGGTAACAATGACACCACAGCTTATAAGAGCTTGACTAAAAAGGACAATTACGTTGTGCAGGCAAGTGTTTTATGAATGGGGCGCACACACACACAAAAAGAAAACGTCCATTCTGGTGGAAAGCCTCAAGCCTTCGACCAAAGAAAAGCTACACAACTGCATACAATGAGCTCATTACACAGAATTACGAAGGTTAAAACTCAACAGGGAAGAGGAGTGGCCTTCTGCATCCGGTCTAAAGCAACAAAAAAGCTTGTTTATATGAATATAGGCTGTTTTATGTGACGTTAGGTGTAGCTTTGTCCAGTCAGATCCAATCACTTGATGACTTAAATGGGTCTGCTTTCCTTTTGTATGACAATAGTCTCCAGTCAAACAATTCATGATGGTTGTGATTGAAAATCTAAAATGAGGTGGGTTCCATAAGATGTTTTGTTTCTCTTTGGTCATAAGCTTTTCAAATGGCACTGATTTACACTTTTTTAATTTTGCATTTATTAGTTTTTTGATTGACTGTATGTCTGTTCATCTGCACCTATTACTTCTGCCCTCAAAGAGATTAGCCTATTTTTTTTGTATACAATAGAAAAGGTAGTAGGATCACTGCCTGAGCTAACTATGGTGCAAAAAATACTATAAACATGAGGTACTTGGAAGCTGCTGTCAAATGGACTGAACAGTAATGGCTCCCTTGTGGTAAAATAACGTACTATAAAAAGAAACGAAATGTTTCTTTGCTGTATAGACCTCATTTCTACGCTTATTACTGTCTGCACATGCACACAAGTACTATCCTAACAAGTCTAACATAAAAAAATCCACTATGAGCCAATCACTATTTTCCACTGTGTGATAGCGAAACAGCAGTGATTCAGAGATGACACAGGCCCTGATGCTGGCAGCTGCAGTGAGGGGGGTGTGACAGGTGATAATTATCAAATATTATTCTGAAGAAAAGACCAAACATAGATAAAAGCAGAGGGGTAATATAAAGAATAGAGAGTCTGATACTGAATACTTCAGTGCATACCAGGATTCACCAGTAAAGTATGAGAAGACGCACTATGTTTTAAGGTTTAATTGAGTGGAAGTGGGATGTCAGCCTTTAGAAAGCACTGTGATGAGGATTTGAGCCTCTTTAATCAGATCTTATTCCACTATAATAGAGCCAGCATTTAATAACCAGTTAGCGGCCTCTTAAAAATTCCTCCTGTTTATGGCTGATGCTGCGTGGACCCCTTTAGGACGAGTGGTAAATCAGCAGCTTTGACATTCGCAACGGCCTTTAATAAAGTTTCCAAAGGTTGGGCTGTCGACTCAGGGCCTTCCAGCTAATTTCACTGTGAGAAATAAGACTGCTGGGGTAAGCGTTTTGAAACAACACAAAACAGAGGTGGTTTAGCGGCACATACAAACACAATTGTGAGTTTTAATGTCACAAGGCAGAGGATAATGAGATATTTGCGAACATTGTGCAAACTACTATTTAACTTGTTGCACACCAGCTCCACATCATCGCAGTCCACAGCCTTTGTACTGGCTTCTTTCTACACTTCACTCTATGTATTTGGTATTATTCGTCCAAAAAAAAAAATCATGTTAGCCAACCTAGGATGATTTATTTTACATAATTGTCTAACGAACACCAAAACAGGCTAAACAAGTCAGTTATGTCCGTTTATGGAGAGCCACCAATATTTCTTCATTTTAATATTAATGCTAATGCTTGCTGCTACTAGTTTTAAAATTTTACCATTGAAAGTTCAGCTTATCATTACCAGTACAAGCAACTGACTGATGTTTTTTATTAATGTAAGACAAACTATTTTTCTTTTGATTTTAATGACACACCTAAGTTTTTTTACAATTCAACAGAAAGCAATCATGACAATCTTTGTCAATGTGTTTCCTAATGTTTTTCCTATTCTATGTGAAGAACTATTCCTATGTATGTGATTTTGATTTCCAAGCGGTGAGACACAATTGGACAGACTTACAACCAATCAGAATTCAGGAGGCAACATATGCAAATTAGACTAGACTGATGCAACCAATCAGAGGCTTAATTAAAAATGTAAATAAAGTAAAAGTCCCATAAATCTTATTTATTTATTGCTTATTGGTGGTCACAAAGTTTGGATAAAGCCTGGAGCTCTGAACGACCACAAGATGACAGGAACCAGAGTAGACTTAGCCCTAGGGGGGGAATAACTTCAGTTCTCTGGTGGCCTGTGATGTGTTTTTAGGGCTAGCACCTTAAGCACATTCAGGGTTTGTGATGAGTGACCATGGGGTAGAGGAGGGGGAAGGAGGCATTAAGGGATCAAGAGTCCAGGGTGGGGGTCTATCTCCACCTCATACCTGCTGGGGTGGGCAGAGCAGGTGATTGTATCTACGTCAACACACCATTAAAAGCAATCACGGCCTAAACGGCAAACGCCTGGTCAGTTGCATTGTGAGGACTGTGATGGCGGCGGCTCCCGGGAGACTGGGGACAGGGGGGAGGCAGGGGCAACTTGATACCTTTTGCACAAACGGGGGTGGGGGGCGATAGAGATGGACGAACGCCTCCAAAAAGACTCTGGACAAGTTAAAAGACAGGGACTCGACACACCTGCTATCTGTAACCTGCAATCTGAGAATCATTCAGCGCTCGCTCGGCTGGCAAAGGGCTAGGGCACGGGATCTGGGGGCTTCAAAAGTAAACAAAAAGAGGACAGATGCCTGAAGGTGCTGCTGGTTGAGGGAAAAATAAAATAAAATAAAACTAAGGGACTGCTGAAAAGAAAAATGTCAGTTTCTTCACTTTAGTTCACTCCAAAATAGTTTATAAACCAAGATTAGCATACTGCACACTGTAATTGCGCAGTCTAGATTGTTTCATTGGTTTGATGTAGGAGTTAGGAGCAAGTATACAAACCGAAGATTGAAAGTCAATTTCAATTTAGTCAACTTCAAAAAACAAAAATTATGCCGAACTCCTCACACTGAAAGAAAGTGGAAAGAAAAATGTACCAAGAACTGGGTCACAACAAGAAATTATGACAACACTAATAAAATCAAAGGCCTCAATCAGTGACTTTTGCAGACTAATTTTGTAAAAAAAAAAAAAAAAAAAAAAAAAAAAACATCTGAAAATCAGATTTGCTTTATCCATCATCAGTTTCAAGATCTCTTCAAGACCACTCATCTCTAGAAGTGGTGCTACTTCCCCCCCAAAATCCAACGCTTCATATTTTTACTTGACGGATTCAAAAAAAAGTCAAATCTGCTACAATATCCAATGAAGACAGTAAAACAGCCATTTTAAAAGACGAAAATATTCCTCCAGATGTTTGCATTCCCTGCTTTCACAACAGGCAACCATGCAATCACATACTGTCACATCGCCAAACGAAACGGCAACAGCGTGAAACGAAACACACAACACCTACAGGTATTCTTAGTAAATAAATAGTAAATAAAGTAATACAGCTATTATTATCAGTAAATGTATTTAGCGGTTTCCTATTTGTTTTTGCTTCTTTCTCAAACACACATTGTCCACACACCATAAGCCTGCTGAATATTAAGGAAAGTGATTGAGAGGTCATGTTGATTTCCAAGATAATAAACTATTTGATTAATTAAACAGGCATCAGTGTATTTCTTGCCGTTATTGCTCGGGCCTTACCTCATTGAACGAAGTGGTGCTGCCTGTCTCTAGATATAACATGTTGGCGCTGAGGTTGAGCAGAGCGGCTGCTGTTTGCTCCACTGGCTCCAGGATTCACCAAATCTCTTTTTCCCACTCGGACAGGGAGTGATGTGGGCTATGGATGCAAAGTGGCCTAGCAAGAAGCTTGTATAGGAATCTATGGCAGGTCATATATACTGGGAAGAGAGGGGAGGGGTCAGGAGCTACCTGTCCAATACCTGAATCCACACCCAGCTCCACTGGGCTCCTTACTCCTCCTTTGAAGATCCTCCGAGGAAGAAGTGAAGGAGCTAATTACTGTTTTACTCTGTCTCGCTTATTCAAACTCAACTATTTTTACTTGTTTGTGGTAAATAAACTAAAGAAAAATGTTAGTTAAAAAAATACCTGGACACATACCTGTAGCTGATCCTTTGAAAAGTAATACATTTAGCATGTTCAGTTTAAATTGTGATATGGAAAAAAACTTTTATAAGTCTCTTTTTTGCTTATTAGTTATTTTGCACATTATTTAGCAATATTGTTTTGCAGTGCTTTTGTGTCTGCATTTGTATTGGAGCTTTTAAAATACTGTATTTTCTACAGATATTTTTGCAACATTGGAGCATTTTTTCATTTTTGTGGCCCTTGTCTGTCTGTCAAAAGGTGTTCTTTATTTTTGCAACATTTTAAAAGATTGTGTTGTTTGTTATTTTGCAACATTTGGGATTTTGTAAAGTGTTGGTACCATTGGTAAAGTAGATCTACAAAATGTCAGGCTACTTTGTAACTTTGATATTAACAAATGACTATAAAAGTTTTCTATTAACTAATCCAGAGCAAACACAGTTATAATGACAAGTTAAATGTCCTATTACAATCTATAGATAAATAAAGGCCATGCCGTTAGATACAAAATTAGGTTTTTAGAATTACTCTATAATCAGTATCCCCATAATGAGATAGTATTTAATGTTGGTGAAATTTAGTTAACGCTAAATAAAAACAATAGAGGCTGTAATAACTTGGTGTCTGCAGAGAAAATGCACTGGGTCTGGGTCAGAGTCTGAGAGTGAAATCTGTTGTTGGAGACATTTGTAAATAGTGTATAGCCACAGTAGTTGTTTAGCATTTGAATGATTGCCCTTAGCCCCTCAGCCATCCCACTGCAGTGACCCCAGAAATAACAATGTGGCTCCTGTAGGCTGCTTGTATCTATCAGAGATGGCTGATGGAGATCTGTTTTGGAAACATGATTCTGTCTGAGATCCTGGTCCCACTAAAACTAATCACCTGACTCTGACCTAGGTCTCTGCGACAGACGAGGGAGACTCTGTGGCTCACCTCGAGAGGACATGCAACACTGGACTTGGTCTGAGGCCCAGCTCTGTCACACTCGAGCCCCACTTTCCTTTCTATTTCCTCTCTATTTGCTCTTGGGGTTCATTTTTCCTGCTACAGACATTTACCTTGTGCATAAATGCCACTTTATGTGACAAGGTTTAATTTTGTACTTTTTTGTACAATTAATAAAAGTAGGGAATTGTTATATTTTCAAAGCTGCATACTTAGGCAAAAATATTTATTCACAAATAAGTGTACAGTCCATTAAATTAAATCTATCAAAATCATTAAAAGAAATATAAAACAATTTACACTGTAAAATCTCCATAAAACAGCTTATAAAGGTGTGAAATGTATACATTATAGATGTATATAATAGAATACATTTGCCTTGTTTTTAAAATAATTGCTGTATTTTGTAGTCTTTCTGGTATTATTTAGGCATTTCCTGTAATAGATATTAACATTGGGGAAAGGAAACATGTACGCACAAGACACTTTTTCCTTCTTTTGCTCTCAGTTTTTTTCATAATAGCTTATTATTTGTATATTCTTTGTTTATGTTTCACTGTTGTACATTACTTTTTCATCTGAATTCAACTCTGGACAGATCTGGGAAAAAGGTCCTTGACAAATGGTGGCAAATAGTTACTCAACTCTAACATACAGAAAGAAACTGCATCTTTACACTCATACAATTATCAACAAGATCAAACTGTGGGGCAACAGAGCAGGAGTGAATTGGGCGGAAAGGGTTAGCAGTGCTGGCAGATGACGAGGGAGGGACGGTGGACCTCCAGAGCCGCGGGGCGACCCCTCCTGCCCCGTGGCCACAATAGTTTAAAGCTGTCTACAGAGTTAAGCACCAGTGTGACCTGAAGCCAGTCTACAAACAGCAGCCACACCCCGCTCAGGCCTCGGGGGGCTGCGGTCCACAGGTCAGCCCCACAACAAAAGGCAAATCAACACTTAAAAGACGCCAATTTAATGGGCTCCTAATGTCTCCAGCCTCAGTGCACACCTAGGCTGGCCTTTTAGGTGATAATTGGCGCAGCTAAACAAACTTCTCATTATGTTAAAATAACGCTGGCATCTGAAAGAAACTTAGAGCACCCTGAGTTAGAGGAGAATGGAGTGAACTAAGGAATAAAGACTAAGACAGAAAAAGTATATGCCGAAATGTAAAATAAGTTTGGCATAACTTTGAGTTGTATCGCTTCTGGGGTCACCACATCGACTCATCTGCCTTCTAGCGTGCAGCAATTTGAACATTGATTTGACAAAGGTTTTTACGTCCTACCTGAAGCAAACATCTCAGTTTCTTTGAGCTTGGGACTGGCACAAGAGGTTAAATGGCTTATAACTCCACTGTGCCTGGATTATTACTACAACCATACAGTGAACAAAACAATTAGCTTACTTATTCAGCATTTATTAAGTTCATACCAGTTTAAAGAATATTTTAGACACTTCTTAAAGGGTAATCAACTCTGAAATACTATGATAAATACAGCTATCTGCCTAGTTCTAAATTCTGCCATTAGCCATGACAACAATCTCATAAATATTTTATTTGACTGTTTGCAAAACTACAGCTAGGAGTAAGAGAACTAGGGCTGCACAATATTGGAAAAACATGCAAAATTCAATAACTATATTGAATATTGAGATTATTATATATACTAATATATTATATATATTGAGAATATTTTTGCAGTATTTTAAAATAGGGCCTACTATTCTGACACAGTAAAACAAAAATGTTAGTCCCTGTATTCACAAATCAAAACAGCAGCAATATCAAAACTTAACACAGACTAAACCAGGAATAAAACAAGGCTATTGTGACTAAATTAAGGAAATTATCACTAAAACTGGACTTTTTAAACATTTTTATTTTCATTTAAGACCCTTGTGGAAAATTGTTTAGTGTAAATCTCTGTCAGATGAAAGACCATAGCGTTATTGCGATACATTTAGATTCTTGCGATAAGGATATAGTTTGCTATTATTGTGATTTTGCAATATATTGTACAGCTCTAAAGAGAAATAATCTTTTTGCTGCATTTTAGATCCAGATTAAGTAAAATAATACAGTAAAATTATACTAAGGCTTATCACTACACTGCCCCACCAATTAGATGACTAAACTGACTAAACCACTGGCTTAAATCCCGAGTGTGGCCAAATCACTGCTAACAGCACTGCTTTAACTGAGCTAAGAAAACTGAGCAGCAGCAGCTAAAGATCCTCAAATCTAGAGGCTCAGACGAAAGAGGCTTTCCTGAAGTTTTCTCCTTTTAAGAGGCTGTTCCCTAAGTCCTGTAGATTAGTCCAGTATCACGTGTCAGGTTGAGGGCCGGGGCTGCACAGACACCTGTCCTGAAACAGTCTAAGCACCATTTACATCCACAGAAGTCACAGGAGAGACTCAGAGCATCACCTGGGTGGCAAAAACTAAAGCCCTGACAATCCACAGCCATCAAATCCCACAATGCCATTTGTTTAGGACTTTTTGTTCAGGATCATCTCCTAAAAGTACATTATGCTAACCTTATAATGTGTGGCCATTGTGTATTTACAGGAGCTCTATTAGATATAGTGTATGCAATGTGTTTCTTGACAGTATGACTAACCAAACTGTAAAATCCACTTTGGGTTTTAATTACACAAAGAAACAAAAAGATAAAATGGTCAAAATTGTGCTCTTTTAATTCAAACTCTGATTAGACAATTATTTTCGCACTAATTATTTTAACATGAACTTGTGGCACAATAATTACAATGTAATACAAAGTACTACAAAGTAGAGTATTTGAGATTAGGTTTGTTTGTTAGTGATAAATGTGTTATGTTTTTGTGCAGCCCTTATGCAGCGATTTGCACTAAAAGTTTTGAACAGTGTATTATCTCAGGCAGTGCAAATCTAAAATAGAAAATTAAGATTTGTGAAATACATGTTTAATAAATCAATACTCCTTTGAACTCGTAATTTATCATAAAATAGAACATCTCAAAATCAGTGTTAACAGGCGCCCAAACACAATGTAATGAATGTGAGGATTATAAACAGCACAAGGATAATAATAGTGTGATGAACAGTAGATACAAGAGGAAAGCTTTAGGTTCTGTACAGTTAAGCTTTAGGTCTAAGCTACAGTATTTGTGTAATAAAAAGGAGGAGAGACAAAAACAGTGGGGGCTCTGGATCCACACATTCACACTACAATGACTCACTGATGCCCTGGCAAGGAGATGTTAAAAACTTGAGACGAATAATGCAAGAAGAATTCAAATTCAAGAATTCAATTTTGAACCTAATTTGAAACCCGATGGATACAGAACATTATGATCTGGTCTCAGCAACAATACCTCTTTTTTACTAAAATTAATGACTAAATATAATCCATCTGACTACTTTTAAAAAACACATTTGACAACACACTTGACTTAACATGCTATTATAACAAACGCTACAACATATGGCTTGATATAAAAAACATAATTTGGTAACACAACTATTGAGCTGTAATAACGCATTAATAATTATGTAATTAACAAGTAATAATTCAATAAAATGTATCAATCCCAAATTACCGCTGATGTTTATTATTTTGCACTAATTTACATGTGCTTATAACTAAAGTTTATAAACATTAAACATTAGTAACTGTTTATAACTCAATGATGATTATAAATGTTGAAGTAATGCTTTTTAAATAATCAATTAACTGGTTACTATTCCTTAACTAATACTTAGTATGAGTTATTAGTTATTTGTTTTACCAATAATTTAATTCTACATAATAGTAATAATAACAGAAATGGTAATAGTGAATATCTTCGTAGTATCTTTCTGATAAATAGTAAAGACTTAAAAAATACATTATTTTAAATTTTAACAGGGTTATTTTACTTGATCCATAACAAAATCCATTTCTGTTTAAAAGGGACCCATTTTCCCTCAAGAATGTTAGTGTTGAAGTTACTCAACATTGTACTGACGTGAACTGAAGCAGCGACCATCAAACGAAGGCACAGCCGCTGGGGGAAAAAGTAAGAATCCAAATGCAAACATATAATTATATCTCCTCAAACCCTGCGTCGTGAGCTATGCGTTTATGAACTTCATTTAGTGCCAGAAGCCCTGAAGTGTCCACACATTTCCACACTGAACTGAGTTCTCAGTGGCCAGCTGATCAGAGCTTTATCAAGCTGTAAATCAGCTGTTTGTGGTAGGATATAGCGTTTCTTCTGCCACTGTTTTCAGCTACATTCCTTCATGTTATTCTAGCTCTTCCCTGTCGCCACCCCCACCTCTGCACACACACACTCGTACTGATAGATGGGAGCTGGGACCTCTGCACAACAGGCAGGTGCTGAACTAAATTGTTGCCCCGGAGCTACAAGAAAAAAAAGTCCAAAAGAAAAAAGGAATTTCAGATTAAACGTAAAACCTACACAACAAATAAGTCCCCTCAGGCGGTGCAGAGTGTGCTGTGTTTTAATGACTCATGATGGGACACACCTCCTCCTGGTGCGAAGAGGGTGAATTTGCCCACCGTTGAACATACTCTTCTAGGGGTAATAATACTCGGGGCAGGGCAATTGGCACGGGTCCATGGCAGAAAGCCTTATTTTGGATGTTGCTCCAGCGGTTGACGTGCCAATCGCTGCACCACGCCCCTCCCTGATGCATGGGAGGTGTGCGGTGGGGGTGGGGCCATTAATCACCAGTTCAAGAGAGCATATACCCCCCGGGGGGAAGAGCAGGGTAACATTACTCAGCTCCTCAAACACAATTTTTATTTGCTATTTTTTCCACTCTGGCTGGACAACAGCATTCCTGCAGTGGGATGGGAGCATGCACTGCTCTGCATCGTCTTTCATTAGGAGAAGTGACCAGGATGTGTCCCAACTGTAGCCACAACTGGTAAACAGCAACACTAAAACATCTTCATGCTAAAATATTATTTTATAAGCATTGGTTACACCCTTGGATACATTATTTTTTCCACACAGTATCATTTTAATGAAATTTTAATGATACAACTGCACTACTCCACGGTCAACAAGTTCTGATCAGCACACAAAAAATGAAAAAATGTTTTGCCTTTAATTATTTAGAGTGATCCCAAGCATTCTATCTGGGAACCACTATGATAAAATTAGAGATAGGTAACTTAGAGTATGCAACTGTCAGTACAATTATACTGTAGTTTGGAGGTGGAGCTACAATGACACAGCCTTACAGTTCACCAAGGCCAGTGAAAATGCAACTACCAGACCGTCTAAAAGTTGAAAAGTTTTTGTGAAACTCAGTTTTACCCAGCCCAATTCTCAGTCATAAATAAAACACCTGTCATTGCTCCTGTCTGCTTCTTCATGGTGTGTGCTGCCAACTATTGGGAATAATTGGGCTGTCCCAGGATATCTTTGGGCATCTCTACTATAGGAGTATTTCTGCTGTAGTGAAATAATTCAAAAATTAAAATCTAAATACAACTCTTTATTTGAAAAAGAAAAAAGTTAAAGCTTGCTAGTTGCTACTCAATGAAAATGTCTAAAACAACAAGGCCACAAATTCTTCACTCACAATAGAAGCAAATAAACACCGAATACATCAATTGGGATTTGTTTACTAATAATGAGAGATAATATTCAGATTTCTCAACTAAAGGAATGTGAGAGTCTAAATGAACACGGTGCTATCAGCAGACTCAGAGAGGTACCTGTCTACGAGGGGCCACCCAGGTCAAACTCCCCTCTGATCCTATCAACTGCTGCCGCACAGACAACATCTCACAACACAGACTGATAAAACACAGCCACTCAGTGAATCTGCAGCAACTTTCACAACTGTCCTGGGAAAGTCTTAATACACACATAAAAATATATAGTTGCATTCAGTTTTTACAGTCAGTGGATTTTACTACTGAGAGTCCCAGTTATTCAGAATGAAAGTTCAGAGGAAGCAACAAGTGGCGAGCACTGTTCAGAGAAAGCCCAATTACATTCATGGTAATTAAAGCTACACAAAATCTTGCAAATATATTGTTGTTGTAATATCAATATTAGTAACAACAAACTGCATTTGAACTGCTGGTCCTATGAAGTCTGTGGTTTAGTAATAAATTTAGTCCTTGCTTTGAATTGGTTTGGTCCTGGTTTAGTCCTTGTTTATATATTGAGTTCGCCCTAGCTTGGAGTAGATACTTTGTAAATAAAAATGCATTCAAATATAACATTATATAACATATTACTTTAGCTTTACTAAACACTACCAGTACTTGTGTATAAAATAGTGTAGGTGTGTTATACAGACCCACGTACTTACAGAAAGTGCCTCATTTTGCTCATGCATTGTGATACAGTCCATGCTGATCTGAATGGTGTTTCCTGCAGATTTATCTGTTGGATTCTCAGTGAAGTTCAACTCAATGGGCTGGACCGAATGAACGGCAGATCTGAAACAAAGTGCATACATGAGTTCAGGAAAGGCCCGTCTTTGCATTGACTGTATCTTGGTTTGCGCTGTGGCGTTCACTCACTGGTCCAGCATTTCCAACAGTTGGTTGAACAGCTCTTGGCTGTAGTGCTCTGAAGACTGAGAGGACTGACTCTGAGACATGTTGCTGAAGAAGGAGCTCTCTCTCCAAGGCAAACGTGATGAAGGGTCCCTGAGTCTGCAGACAATAAATAACATCACACAGAGCTCAATACTGACACTGCCTCCTTGCCTAAAGTGACCACTGCTTAAAAATGATGAGAATTGAGTGTTGCTTGTCTGATAAAAATTGCATTCCTTTGTTTGACAAATAATGCACCCATGCTTTTAGCCATTAGATGACAACATTATATTGGTGTGTTATAGCAAATGACTTTTAGTATTATTATGCAATATTTAAAGTGCAAGGAGAATAAATACTTTACTTTATTTAAGGTGTAAAAATTGTCAGCCTGGTGCAGTGTGTCTTACCTTTTCATGTCAGAGAACCATCAAAATGAGACTGAGGCAATGTATTATATGTCAAAAGTTTGCACGGTGTTACATTTAACAAGAACGACTCAGGGTCTAAATCTACCAGTGTCAGATCTATAGAGGACTTTAAGGGAACCAGAGCCGTTGTATGAGTAATGCCAGCGGAGGTCCAGGATACAGATAGGACTCATGTAATTCACATAGCCACTAATGGTAATTTTTAGGTAAGTAAATTTGAGTTAAATCTTCAGATAAAATTATCTTTGATACTTTAAATATTTTACTCTTCAAAAGTGATACAGTGTGGACAGTGTCTCCAGAGCAGCTGTCTTGGGAACTAGCTTGCCAAAAACAGACCCATTGGAGTCTATGGAGATGTCATAACTTTCTCTCTCAACGGTTCTGGCAAAAACTAGCTGTAAAAATGACAAATAAGTAAATTACTAGGGGAGACTGGGTTTCCTGGGTGGACATGAGAAATCTGAAGCTGTTTTAAAATGTTTGGGTAATACACATCCAAGTTTTTAAATGTGCAATGTCAGCAATCATGAACATTTCTTGTGGATGTGTCGGTCTAAAATGTGGCCACCCAGTCTGTGGATGAAAGCAGGAGGAGGAGGAGGAGGAACCTGTGCTGGCAGCCATTCATGACGAGCACTTCCATTGTGAAGAAGTCAGCCTGCATAATGCTGAATATTTGTACTACACAGAATAGTGATTATGCACCAGTCACACACGCACACACACAGACACTCTGACCCGCTCCCCCCCTTGAAACATTACACCTGCCTCACAGCTCGGGCCTGCCATTGTCCCCGCTGAAGTGTGGCGCACGCTGCAGTGTGGGCCGCCGGAATTCCCCCCAGAGTCTATACGATCGCACCGCAGCTACTCCTGGTATGTGTACAGCTGGACGGGCCCATGGTGCGAGGAGGGGAGGGGGGAGGAGGAGGAGGAGGCAGCGGGGGGCCATAATCTGAAGCTGGCACTATTTAAGGGTGTGGAATTCCCCAACACTGCGCGATGAATGATATTAATACCCACCTCGCAAACACGGGCATATCTAATGAGACAAGCCATTTAACTTGTGCACAATAAGTCACACACGGGACAGACCTGAGTTCACTGTCAATCAGATTTAACATATGCTACTTTTCAAGGCTAATGCAAGTCCCTCCTAGCTGCAAAAACATTTTTATACAAGCTGTGTGAAGAGTGTCATAAAATAAACAAAAAACAAAACAGAAAACACATAATAAACATCGTGGAAAAATTACATGTAGAAATTTTATCAACACTTGTCCCGTGTACTGTCGCAATTAAGATAGTGCTATTTACTCTGAAGGTGCTAATACAGAGCCTTGTTTTTATCACAAAACAATATGCTTTTTAGACAATGATTTTTTTTTCCTTTTAAATCGTTTAAATCGTTTTCGTGATTGTAACTTAGCTAAGACAAGCTAAACTGCCACGTGTTGTTTTGCAAATGCTAAATAGTTTAGTTATTAGCATTTTATTTATTCCTCCCAGTGTAGTAGTGGCCTAAATAATTTTGCATATTTTAGTACTTACCTGCCTCTAGTTTAAAAAAAACTATAGCCTATTTGTCTTATTAAGTAGTTTGTAGAGTTATTTAGCGAGTTTTAGTGAGTAAAGGAATACGTTACCTTAGCATTAGCAGAGGTTCTAATTAATTGTCACCATAGTCTCACGAGAATAGAGCTGAACATAACGCGCGATTTGTGAATGCTTCTTTATTTAAAAAAATCTATCACTCTGTTTAAAAGTTTCAATGAAGTTGAATGTGTGTTGTGTAATAATACCAAACATACAAAATCGTAGCTTTTTATTATTTTAACTACATGTGTTGGCATTGATTGAATGACATTATTAGTTTTCCACATATTTAGATGAGTCTATTGGGGACATTGTACTAATACCAGTTTAGCTTAGATAAATAAATGAGCAAGATTATGACATTTTTTATGTTCCTAGATATTTTTTTATGCTTTTCAACTTTTGGGTGCATGATAATATTGAAAGAAGAGTTGATGAGAGCCATAAAAATGACTTAGAGAGTGCAAAATTCTGATTATTATTACTATTGTTTACAAGTTATTTCTACATATTATTGTACATGTATATATGGTAAAACTTTCACAGGGTTTAAGTTTTAGACCACGGGGGATAAAAAATTTTTCTTCTGTAGGCCTTTAATCGGAAACACTGCTATTAGAATAGTACAGTATTAATAATACGCTAAAAAGTTTCCCTTATAATTTAATTTGATTTTATTTTTCCTCCCCTTATTATCAGTAATTATTATGTCAGCATCTTCCCACAGCACTTAACGTACTCGGGTTTGGTATTCACTTTATCCCATATAGGCTGTTTCTGTATGCCATATGTCAGTTTGTCCCACAACAAAAGCAGGCGGTGAATGATAGGAGACTGTAGGGAGCAGGGCATGTGTCTTTCAAAGTGGAGAGGATTTAGGTGTGGTCCCGCTACTGTCCTGCAGCTTAATTATACACGATTTGATTTTGTCTTTTAATTTTCTTTAAAATAGGTAATTTGGCAGAACTTGTTTGGTCACCTAATTATGACTGGTTGGCTGTACTTTACTTTGTTTGTGTGTTTGCTGCTGAGTCGAATAACAAAAGTTGTCTGTCAAGTTAAACAATTATTATAATGCCACACATGCAGTTATTATCAACCAAATTACAAAGCACAATTGTACACACTTTACATACACATAATGTATATGGGCCTAAATGTGGGTCTAAGGGAGGAATATAGTTTTAATGCTATTCAAAGACAAAAAATTGTTATAATTAGGTGGTGCCACAAAGGTTGTAGTACAATAATTAAGAAAAATATCTTTGGTTTTGTAAAAGGTGGGCCACACTAAAATGATGAGGCAAGGTAAAATTGGCTACAACAATAACAAAAACTCAATAACAAAGTGTAATATATACTATAGACACAGCTATGTTTTTTCTTGCACCATAATAAAACAAAAAATACATACCGTGTAAATATTTAAATTAATTGAAAATAATAGCACCATGATGATAGCTTGTAAATTGCACTATAAATATCATGTGGGAGTTTTCTATGGTGTTATACTGTAGCCCAGTGGTTCTCAAACTGTTCTCAAACGACCACTGGTGGGACGCAGACTTCTTCTGGTGGTACGCAGGAGTCTTTTGCAATTCACTGTAAGTCTTGATTTGGTTTAATTTGTGTCAGATTTAATCCTGTTTTAGTCCTGCTCTGATGGGGGCTTACATACTGCTTACTGGTTTAGCCCTGATTTGTCCTGGTTTAGTTTAGTCCTGGTATAGATCTATTTTTTTGTCCTTGTTCAGGATTTCTTCCTGGTTTAGTCTTGATTTTGACCTGGTTTAGTCCCTGGTGGTAATTAATAATGCAAGTTATGTTGCTCGGAAATCCAAATATTTTTGAAAGTGGTGTTAAAAGTTTGAGAATCAGTGATGTAGCCTATATTGGATGGTAATAGTTCATATTGGAAATGCATGTTAGAAGTATATACAGTAATGTGTTATAGTATGGTTTTAGCCCTGATTATTTTGTGTTTTACAGAGGCTCAACAAGAGACAGGTGATGAAAATGGCACAATTAGCCTGAAACATCAGAAAATCTGTCCTTCCTATCACTTAATTCTGAGTTCAACTTTTAATCAGTCACAAGGGCTAAGTTTAACTCTGCATTTGATTTTAGTCAGATGGGATGATCCTATAGGTGTAGCCTGTCTGCTCCTGGGTGTCTGGTTACCCACTCACTCACTCACTCAGTAGTTTTTGCTTTAGCCCGGGGCAGAGGCTGTTCAGCATCCACTTAAAGACAGCACAGCCCTCCAGACGGGAGCAGGCCAGAGGTCAGCACTAAACAGGGGCGGTCCATTGTCTCCTGGCAGCTCGGGCACAGCCACCGATGAAAATGCAATCAAAACAAACAGACCGGCCGATCGGGGGAACCTTCTCCTGTGTCCCTATTAATCACACGTTCAAAGCCCCAAGTCCTCGGCCCCCCTCATCTGTCAGGATGGCCTGCGAGAGGGACATGACGGCACAACAATGGGCCGCACCACAGTTTCTCCTGCACTTATCCCTGACTTTATACACAAGTGAAACAGTCTGAGGCCAAAGGGACATTCCTCTAAGTCTCAAGAAAGAGAATTGACTATTGGCAATTAGTGTGATTTCATGTAGACTCACTTTGTTCAAAAATAGATTAAAGGACGGGTGTGTTATTTCAAAGGCTGCAAATACAGAATAATATGGTCTTAGTGCTATTGATCTGAAGCCAATGTAATAATGATAAAGGCCTAGAAAGATACAGACATGAGAGAACCTCACTCATTATTTTTAGGACTACAGTATAATAAGATATTAAATCTTTTTCTCAGATGTATTACTTTTAATGGACCTGTTATGACCTGGATAACAACAACATGCCATGTTTTTAAACCAATTCCGTATTAAATTCAATCAATTCCTTTAAAGTTATAGTTACTTTTTATAGCACCATGCAACAGATGCTTATATGGTACGTATACATATACTAGTATCTTAATCTGAGTGGAGTTTGCAGTAATTCTGGGTTTGTGAAGTAATTTTCCACTCATTTTACTACAATGTTTTGATGCTCATGTTGATCTTCTGGCCTGGCCTGCTTTCAAAAAGAAAGTAGGCGGTGGTTGGCCAGACTATTGATCATCTACAATCTCTATTTTTTAGATTATTGTATTTATTTTGTAGATTCACTACTATTTTGGATTTAATCTGTATTTACTGTAGGTATTTGATATATTTTACTTAGGCTTTTTGACAGTGCATAATTTTCCATTAAGATACAGCAAATTAATTAAGGAAAAATAAAACATTTAGTGAACCTTTTAGTTTAAAAAAAATATTTTGAGATCACCTTGTAGAGCACATATGACACTTGGGTTTAATTCCAAATTCTGGCGTATGTCTAACAAGCTAAAAAAATATACACTTCATATAAAAACTGATTAGCCTTTCATTCACTTCATAATGATTTTGACCAGTAAGTGAGCAAGTTAAATGCAGCAGAATTACAGATTTTTCTTTAACTGGTTTTGTGCTAAGTTTTGATAAGAAACATATAATTTTTGGAGTGTTGTTGGCAGTATAGAAGATATCATTTAATCTAAGGTCAGTGCTAGTTCTGTATCAGTAAGCCATGTAATATATTGGCTCTTTACACACATTTTAAGTGGTCTATAAGAAACACTTATAAACATGAAGAGAGGGCAGCAGCTGTGAACCAGGCAACTGTCCCAGGACACTTTGAACTTTTACAGTTGCCCTTATGTGCCTGGGTCAAACGGAACAGACTAGGCCAATGGTTCTCAAACTGTGGTACAGGTCTCCAAAATGTGGTCCGCGGACTCTGTTCAGTGGTACTTAGAGAGAATTTAACCTATTTGTAAGGTGCTCAAAACTCAAATACAGTACAGAAAATACATTAATTCATAACTTTCATTCCTTAGTATTAAATATTATTGATAGCTGTGTAAACTATATGTATTGGACATATACTTACTACATGTACTACAATGAAAATAGTACTTAGGCAAATATTTTCAGAGATGGTACTTGGTGTGAGAATTTTGAGCTACAGTGGAGCCTAGTGGTTTTCAAACCAAATATTTGACTCTCCAAGTACCATTATTACTGAACTAAAAACAGACAAAATCTTGACTAACCCCAGTTTAACTGAGGAACAAAATACCCAGATCTAAAGCATGACTAAATCCAGGACAAAACTGTGGTCTAAACTTCAAATTTATGTCCACACCAGAGCAGCACTAGAAGATAATCACTGGACTAGACAATTGATTGTAATAAGCTCAAATCATTTTGTGTTCTATTTGTTAAAACCAGACAAACCTACACAATATTTTGCATTTCTCATTAGCAACAAGCCACAGAAAGCATTATTTATGTGTCACTAAAAATGGTTATGATCGTGTTTTGTACAGTTTGCGTGGTACTTACCGGTGAAAGGGGAACTCGGGGCAGTACTGCACAGCTGTGTAGGGTGAATTCATGTTGTCATACCAGTGTCAAATCTTCCTCAATTATCAGCTGGTCATAAAAATCACATTCATTAAAACTGTGCAAATAAATAAATACAGTTAATAACCACAATTCAAATAAACAGGCCTGGATTAAAGTGCCAGAGGGTACAGTGCAGAGTGGGCTACGTTGGGGAGATGTTTTGAATTTTGTATATTTTTTTTCCCAAGCTACAAATAGGAGGGGCTTGTGCCAGCTCTCTGACCAATCCCAGGCTACGGTGGTGTAAGATTGCAGTCGCTGGCAGTTGCTAGGATATAGATATCAAGCAACTACATTTGACCTGAGCCATAGTCCAAATATCATTCCACATAGATACCACAGTGCTTTTGGGGGATATGTTTTTTGCAATATTAATAGATAGAGTCGTAAAAGGTGTCATAAAGTTGTGTCAATAGCATGCAATCAATGAATAGGAGATTTACTGTATATCCGGTCATAGAAACAAACTCTATAGGCAAATTCAGACGTGGTTACTTAGGAATATTTTTGTAATATTATGTACTTTCTGAGAACATTTTCCAAATTATACTTTTACTTTCACTTGAGAACATTTTTAAGGGAAAATTGATAGTTTTATTAGTATTTTTGGGCATTGATGCAGAGTGGGCAGTAAAAGCAGTGGCAGCAGTAGTAGCAGTAATAGTATTAATAGTTTTAGCTAGTAATAATAATAGTAGTATAAAGGGTAGTAATAGCATTAGGAGTAGCACTAGATGTAGTAACATTCATAGTAGTGGTAGGAGTAAGTACGCTTTATGTATCTATCTAGTAAGTAAAATATACTCTCAGCTCTTTTTTTTTTTTACCTTTGCTCAATAAATAATTTAGTTAAGTATTATTTCTTTGACTAATTATTT
The DNA here is from genome assembly GCA_020698575.1 of Bostrychus sinensis. Taxonomy (NCBI): domain Eukaryota; kingdom Metazoa; phylum Chordata; class Actinopteri; order Gobiiformes; family Eleotridae; genus Bostrychus; species Bostrychus sinensis. The sequence goes on from CM036246.1 coordinate 26,328,473, forward strand.
TGCAGTAACAGTACTTTTACTTAAAGTAAGCACTGATTTTGAGTACTTCTCCCACTTCTGCACTCAAGTAATAGTTTTGTGAAGTGCTTTTACTTAGACTTGATTATTATTTTGCAGTAACAGTACTTTTTCTTGAGTACAGTATTGGAGTACCTCAGAATAAAATCTTTACAGTAGCCTACATGAAGCTCTAAGCATGCAAACATCTCCTGCCACATCCTAAGTTAAGATACCATAGCCTGTCCTTCTCAGAGCGTCTTGTATGACACTGTAAACCCAGAGTTGTTGTGCGGTTTTGGGGGAGAGATGGACAGCAGGTGATTAAGCACGCGAAAATACACGGCAGGGTCAGGACAGGGGGAATGATAATAAATAGATGTGGTGTATCCAGGGAACACAAACCTCTAAGCTGCTCTCTTGTACTTTTAATAAAGACATGAAGCCGCTCTCACCGCGGACGTCCCGCTGAGCGCCTGAGAGAGGGAGCGCTGATCCGGCACTGCCACATGAGTGACATAATGCAGAGCAGAATATAAATATGCTTTATTATGCTGTGATGCAAAATGTATCTTTGGCATTAACACCAGCTTAGATAAGCAATGACGGAAGTGAATGTGTGAAACAGATGGAGGTAGTTTCCTACAAATGTTACAATAACTGCAGAGATAATTTTGTTATCAGAGAAATTATTTTGGGAACACTATTTTACACTACACTTGATACAGTGTAACTACAATGTAACACACAGTGTAACAAAACTGTTATGACAATAACACATATTTTTGTGTACTTATAGTTTCTAGATACAAATGTAATAAAATTACTTTTTACACTACTCTATTAAATGTCGTATTACTGCCAAGTAAAGCAGTCTCTGTACTGTTTTATGCAAAGGCAAAATGCACTTTTTAATTATACACTAATATAGATCAGGTCTTTAGATTTTAAAAACTGTAATGCACCAGTGTAAAGTTATTTACAGCAAGGATTTTATATTCAACATTTTAAGCATTTACAGCAGTTCTGGTTACATAATACTGGCATCTCAACAGAACTTAAAACATTTTTATCATAACTAAACTCAAACATTGTATAGAACTACTCTGTAGTTAATGCATTTGTTGTGGTTGCTGCTTTCTCTCAGATTTTAACAAATAACATTGTGCAGACAACATATTTTTATAGTTCTATAAAACCGGTGATATTCTCATGTTAGCAACCAAGCAAATTTAGCAGCTAAAAAATCCAACAATAATGAAGTCCAACAAGTGTTGAAAATCACACACACACACACACAAAAAAAAAAAAAAAAAAAAAAAAAAAAAAAAACACCCTGTGGTTGTAATATATTCTTTCAACAACTAATCAGTAATAACTAGATTACATATGTTCACAAAAAAATTATAAAAAACAAACAAACAAAAGATTTGAGTTTAAGTATGAATATTTGAGAAGATAAAATAATTCTTTTATAATAATTAACAGGTGTGCTAATGAATTGTGCTCAAATATTGAAAATTGCCCCCTCTCCATTTATCTGTGCTTGGGACTGGCACATGGATGGCCTTGTGGCTGGAGTTTCCCTGAAACTGAATATAACCTTACTCTGGAAGTTAAATCACATCCTCCACAGTGACCAGTAAACAAGACACGCTAAGCTAACAAGACCACACTGCTAGCACTGCTATTAGCAACAGCTAATGTTAAAAACAGAGCATGGGCCACTTTAATTATCTGTTTTATTTAGTCTACTGTTACTGTATAGATCGGCCAGACCAAGCCAAATATTTATACAGTGATAAAGGAATAGAATAAATGCCTAAAGCCACAGTTGCTACCCGACTACTGTAAGTGTCTGAGCAACTATTCCCCAAGGTCAGTGCTGTAAATACCGGCTGTCGTTAATCAGCTCTCTCTGCTTTATGAAGTGTCCCAGAGCAAAAACACAGACCACTCTCTGCCACACAACTGCAGTAACTGTAGACACTGTAAAAAGATTAGAGACACCATAGAAGCAACCTATACAGCGATTTCCTCCAATAAAGAAAATACAGTGTTGACCTCTGTGGGACAAGGACAAACCGACCTCCGACTGTCATTAAATCTGATATTAACAACGACATCTGAGACCATTACATCATTAATTACTCTAAGGCTCAGTGTCACCTAACTCCGATTACTTCACTGTACATGTATGTGTGTGTTTATGAGTTAGCGGCTACGTCAGCCACATCTCTGCATATACTGTAGCTATGTAACATTGTTATTATTCTCATAGAGGTTAGCCAGCGAGCGCTAAGCTAGGTTAATCTGGAGTCAAACACCAATCTCTGTAGCTAATACCAGCAAGAAGACATGGCTTTAATGCACTATGGTGTGTGTATCTGTACTGAAGTAAAAGTACTGTTACTGCAAAATAATAACAATATGTAGAAGTACTCAACAACATTATGACCTGAGTAAAAAAGTACTGAATGTAAAGTTCACTTAAGGATAATTTACTTTTTGTTTTTTAGCACCAACCACGACTACTATGAATCTAGGACAACTACAACTGTGACTACTACTGTGCTACTACAGTGCTACTACTAGGTTACGGGTACTGATACTTTTACTACTCTTACTACTGCTACTACTGTGCTACTACTGCTGCTACTGATACCAGTACTACTACTAGTACAATAAAGTAAAAAGTACTGAATGTAAATTTTACTTAAGTACAAATTACTTTTTAAAACTCTTATGCGACAAGCTGGCCCCTGTCCAGGCTGTACCCCGCCTACGGCCCAAAGTTACTGTGATAGGCTCCAGTCACCCGCGACCCCTAACGGGAATAAGCGGTAGAAAATGAATGAATGAATGACGACTACAAATCTACTATCACTACAACTGCTAGTAGGCTACTACAGTGCTACTAGCATTACTGCAGTTACTTCTACTACTACTGATAGTACAACCACAAAGTACTACTCCTGCTACTTCTTCCACAGAGTACTACTGTGATGACTAGTAGTACTAGTACTGCTACTACTTCTACAGACTTCTACTACAACTACAACTGCTGGTACTACAGTGCTTTTGCTGCTACTACCACTACTCCTACAAATACTGCTGTGGCTAATTTTACCAATACTTATAGTACAACTACAAAATACTACAACTACTGCTACTACTTCTACAGAGTACTACTGTGACTGCTGATACTTCCATTACAACTACTACTACTACTAATGCTACTGCTAGTACAACTTCAAGTACTAATACTGCTGCTACTTCTACAGACTACCACTACTACGACTACAACTGCTAATACTACAGTGCTACTGCTGCTACTACTACCATTACTACTACTACAACAAAAACTACTGCTGCTACTAACTTTATTTATACTGCTAGTACAACTACAAAGTACTACATCTACTGCTGCTTCCACTAGAACTACTGCTACTACTGCTGCTATTGCTAGTATAACAACGAAGTACTACTACTGCATAGAATTCATATCACACTTTTGAGTCTGTCCTTTTTGCCACACAAGATACCAACACACAAAGTACTTCTACTTTACTTCAACTCATTTAGAGAGAAAAAACATAAAAAAGCAAGTTGTTTTTTTTTACTATGAAATCCACTGGAGTATAAGTATTAGTGTGTTTTAGAAAGTGTGCTCAGAAAGTTGCCTCCATTTTCCTCAAATAATGTACTTTAGTAAAATACTGGAGTAAAAGTATGTAGTGAGAGCATTGTGCAGCCCCATTCACACGGCCTTATTAAAGCCAGACGTTTACATAGGACATGCCTGAGCGCAGTTGGTGGAGCAGCTGATGAAGTAGCTCAATGAAGAGATGCATTATGGGTATCAGTCCCAGAGACAGCGGGGTGGCCGGTGCAGTGTAGGTGGAGGGTATGCAGACATAGTTGTGTGTGTGACTAATGCAGGGGAAATCCAGATGAGTCAAAACTACCAGTGTCCAGTGCAGCGTCTGCGAGGCGATAACTTACAGCCCCTGCACTAAAACTGCCCAGCAACTTGGTATTGTTCATAACGTCTCATGGGAAACTGCTATTTTAACGGGCGAGATGTCAGCGCAGAGCAAAACATCAACACGTTGCATAGGCAGATGAGCTCATACACAATTGAACTTATACAGAAAACGATGTGAATCTAAAACAGCTCCATTATTACTTGTAGATACACTTCTGATGCTTCTGAATGCAAATATCTACTTAGGCATGCGGACTTGTTCGAGACAAACCTACTGAAGGCAAAACTGAAAATCAAAATGTGGAAGTAAGGTGACAATGAAAGAGACTTTGAAGATGGTTAAAGACAAACTGGCTAGTTAGAGTATTTCAGAAACAGGGCTTGACCTTTAATTTTTTTCTTTCTGGCCACTGTGACTAGTCTTTGTCAAAAGGTACAACAAAATGATTGTTTCTACTAGCCACAATTTGATTAGTGGAGTTTTTGCGTACATTTCATAGTAAACAATAAGGTTGAAGAAATGTAAAATTTGGTTGTATGCCTGGACATTTATCAAATATAAAAACAAGTTATCTATAGGCAGAATAAAAAGTGTCTTTGTGCATGTGGTGTTGTGGTGACATTTTTTAAAACATGTAATACTTTTGAAATGACTAAATTTCTTTCTTTAATCATGATAAATTACTATACAATAAATGGTGTACACCTGACCAGAGCAACATAAATTCAGGCCTAACTTCTGAAGTAAAATCTAGGCCTTTAGATATGCATAAAATTCAGCCAAAGTGGCAGTGGGAGTGTTTGTGTCACTAGCCAAAATGAAGATCTACCTGCATTTGGCTGATTGGCTAATGTTAATGTCAAGCCCTGTTCAGAAACCCTCTCTAAGGTTTACAGACAATGGTAAAAAAAAATAAATAAAATAAAATAAAGAGAGAGAGAGAGAGAGAGAGAGAGAGAGAGAGAGAGAGAGAGAGAGAGAGAGAGAGAATATCCAGTGAGTAGCAGTTCTGTTGTGAAGATGTCTTGTGGATGCCAAAGGTTATAAAATGGAAAGACTGGTTTGAGATTAGGCAACAGTAACTCAATTAACCACGTTTTTACACTCAGGGTTTGCAGAAAAACTTCTCTGAAGGAACAATACTTTGAAGCAAAAACAGTAGATGTTCACACCAGGTGACACTACAGTGAGCTAAGAACAAGGAGCAGAAGCTGCAATTCTCACAGTCAGACTCAGGATTTGTTGTAAACAGCATTAAAACATAAATCTATCCTGCCTTGTGTCAATTGTTCAGGTTGGTAGTGGTGTGGGGAGACAAACTTGGGCTCTTTAGAACCAACTCAACACTGTAAAAGCCACAATGTACCTGAGTATTACTGCTGAATGTGTCCGTTCATTATGACCACAGTGTTTTTTGATCCTGCAGATCTACATCCAACAGTCTCAGACTCAGACACCAAGTACCACTGCAGAAAAAATATTGGGCTTTACAAGTACCAACTTCAGCAGACTAAAAAACACAAAAATGCATGACTACAAAAGGGACTATACCAAGACAAATCCAGAAGTAAACCAGGGATAAATCAGGGCTAAACCAGGTGTAAACCAAGACAAAAACAGGAGTAAAACTGGTTTTAAATTAAACCCTCAGGACTTGAACTGCAAAATGGGGTCCAACACATTAGCAAGGTGTACTAACAAAGTTTTTGGAGAGGGTATTATGACGGTTTAGAGAAAAAATATTTCAAGACAGTTCTATATAAATTCAATTCCTGAAGCGTGGAATATTTTACCCTCATAGAACCAGTTCACACTTCCATAACGGCGGGAGATAAAGAGCAAACCTACACATGTGACCAGTCCGACCAGTCTCTCTGCAGTGATTCATGATTTGCGGTAATAGTCATTCTCCCAGACAATTATTGACGTATTCCCACGGTGCAGTTGTGCTGTTTGGTGTCTTTTGTCACTGTGACTTTTACACCAGTGCTGATGTGAGGAGGCTGGTGTGGCGTTGGGAAAATCAACCTGGCCTGCAGCGCTGAAAAGGCACCCAGCCAAAGTCAGATCACCTCATCCAGAAAAACTAGTGTCAGTTGGAGGTTGTTTGTTAGATCTCTCTCCTCTTTAAGTCTGATAATGACAAAGAAGTTATGGGCAGAAGGAAGTAGTGAAAGACTGTAACCAACCGTGTCTCTGTGAATTTTGGTTGCTATTTATAGACTTCAATGATGTTTACAGCCCAATACTAAGAAGTGCATTTACAGCTGAAAGTCTGAGGAAATTGGGTGCTTTTTCTTGAAGGGGCGGGGCTTGGTTTATGTGAACATAAGGACTTTCCCACTGAAACTCTCTCAAGACAACATTTGCATTTAAAGATTGTGGTAAATTTTGTAGCATTCAGAAAAAAATAAAGGATAAAAACTTTGTGTGCACGGTGCATATCTGCCCGGTGTCACAGGGTCATGCATGTGTTAGGACAGTGTTTCCCAGCCAGGGGTACGGGGACCCCTAGGGATACACAAGCACTTTTTGAACTATTTGACAATTTATGTGGAAGATCATAAGAAAATATTTGTGATCTTTCATATGGAACTATTGACACTTATGAAAAACAAACAAGCTCAAGTGTCTCACTGACATTTACAAGGTCAAATTTGGTTCAACAGCAACAACAATCATATGTAAATATTTTAGGGTTTTACAGCTTTTTAAATTTTTATTTATTTTGTTTATTATATTATTATTATTATTATTATTATTATTATTATTATTATTATTATTATTATTATTAGAATTCAAAAGTATTATTTTATTTACAATTTATTTTGGGTAATTTTGCGACAGTGGCGCAGTGGGTTAAACATTTGCCCTGCAACCTGAGGGTAGCCAGTTCAAATCTTGCCCAAAGCACATACTGTTGTTGTGTCCCTGGGCAAGACACTTCACCCACGCTGCCTATTCCAGTCACTCTATGTGGTTGTGACAGGGAGGGCATCCGGAGTAAAAACTCCGCCAAATCACAATTGGTTTGCTGTGGTGACCCCAAATAAGGGAGAAGACAAAAGTAAAAAAAAGTAGTAAGTAAATAACAGCCAGATTATTGTTTATTGTTTATTTTATTTCTTCATCTTGAGTTTTTAAAAAATGTAGGAGAATCTGCCTTTACAATAAAGTAAATATACAATATCATTGCACAAGACAGAGTTAAGACAAGTTTTTTTTAAATGTATTTATTTTATATGACCCCCAAGAAACATCAACAAGTGTGAGTGTGAGAATTCAAAGTATGAAAAAAACTCCAGGGCATACACAAAACAAAAAAGGTTAGGAATGACTGTGTTAGGAGAATTTGGTGACTCTAAATTGCCCCAAATGAATGAGCGTGAAAGTGAATAATTATTGGTCTGTGTGTGTCTCTGTGTCCGCCCTGAAACTAACAAAGTTGCTGTGTGGCATAGGCTCCAGCCACCTGTGACTAAAAAAATGATCATTATGTTTTTAGCAGTTCCTTTCGTCCTTTCACTTTTTTGCTTTTGTGTTTAAGTTGGAACATTTTCAAGAGAATTAATAAATAAACACATTCTGTTAGCAATAAAAAGGATGTGAGAAGTTGAAATGTCACCACCAGATACCAACAAACTCTACTTAAAGCCATCATAAAGCTGAAATGCTACTGTTGCTTTAGGTGTTAGTCAATTAGGTAGAGTGTCGATAAGATTAACCACCTCAAGAGACTACAAAATAAAACAAAACTCTCAGTTATAGCTGTGGTTCACACGAGGACAGCTGCATGACTGTGTTTTCTGTCACGAGGCCACAATCCGATCAGAAACAAGACCAGAGCCCTGTCAGTAAACACGGAGTCAAAGTCTTTATCCCCAGATCTAAGAGACAGACGAGCAGTGAACCTGGGAGCATCAATCAGAGCTAATCCAACTCTAAACCTGACTTTGATGTCTTTTAGCATGAGTGATGGAGGGTTGTTAAACTGTAGTGAAGCTTTATTATTTGTACAAGAGGAAGAACACTAGAAAGTAATTACATACAGTACTTTTACCCAGATAATTGACTTTAGTACTTTTTTTTTTTTACCTTGGTGGCAATGTGGGTAGCACACTCACCTGCAATCAGAAAGTCCAGGACTGGAGCCAGGTTTGGAAGCAGTAACCGCAGTTAGTAATTTTCTCACTGTGGGACAAATAAAGGTTTTCTTATCTTATCTTAGTTGTAGCAGCAGCAACAGTAGTAGTAGTACAAGTAGTAGTAGTAGCAGTAGTAGCAGTGGCTTCAGCATTAGCAGTAGAAGTAGTAGTAGCAGCAGTAGTAGCATCAGCACTAGTAGTAGTAGTAGCAGCAAGAGTAGTAGTAGTAGTAGTACAAGTAGTAGTAATAGCAGCAGCAGCAATAGTAGTACAAGTAGTAGAAATAGCAGCAGTAGTAGTATCAGAAGCAGTAGTAGTAGTATTAGCAACAGCAGCAATAGTAGTACAAGTAGTAGCAGCAGCAGTAGTAGCATTAGTAGTAGTACTAGTAGTAACACCAGTAGTAAGAGCAGTAGCTGTAGTAGTAGCAGCAGTAGCGGCAGTAGCTCAGTTGGTAGAGCCGCTTGTCCACTAACCAGAAGGTTGGCGGTTCAAACCCCACTCCCACTGTTGCATACTGTCGTTGTGTCCTTGGGCAAGACACTTAACCCACCTTGCCTCCGGTGTCTGCGCACACTGGTGTATGAATGTGAGTGTGAATGGGTGAACGGTTCCTTGATGTAAAGCGCTTTGAGTACCCATGAAGGTAGAAAAGCGCTATATAAATGTGACCATTTAGCAGAAGTAGTAGTTTTTACTGTGCTTGTAACATTATAACACAAGTTTACATGTACTACGTTTTAAAAACTTTAGTGATAATCTTGATGAGTACTTTTACTTCAACTTGTCAGTATTATATTGAAGTAACAGATGAGTACAGATGTCTACTGCCTCTGGTTAATATCCATAAGTCTTAATTATCCATAACAAGTCTTAATGTTGTATTTAAACTGCACTGCTAAATCTTCATCATTGACAAACCGGATCAGAAATGTGAATGAGGCATTATCACTAAGGTTTAAATGGCACCACGCTTATCCTCAAACTGTCATTGCTCCTAAACATGTCCCGGGACAACACCAATCATCTCTGAACTGATGATTTATCGGCATTAGGTGGTCAAGGTCCTGATGGAGATCCGGGTGGCGGCGGTGCAGGGGTGATGATATTTTACCCTGAAAGAGCAGGTGCTCCCGGGACCTGCTTCAGCACTTCTCCAAGGTAACCCAATCTTTCCAATTTGAAGTTTAAGAAATATAGTCCATGATGTAAAAGTTGTGGAGCGATGTTTAGCACCCCACAAAGCCGGTATCCCAGCAACAGGTTGACAAGTGTGATTGGTCTGCGCCCTCAGCCTATTAAAAAGTGAACATAATGATGCCTACGGGCCGCTCAAAGACACTCTAGCCCCCGTCCAGAAGCTTATACACTCGTCTGTGTGTAATCTAAGCCAGGGGTTGAAGTGTCCTTTGTCACTGGATATGCTTTAAAAATAAAACACCCTGTCCGTGTCCTGGGACGCTTGAATGCAAGTAGATCTTTCAGAGGCATTTCTTTGAGTCTCTGATGAGTAGATGGATATAGTTCATCCAAAACCGCCGCATACCGAAGCCATCAAACAATTACATGTTTGGCATGGCGTTCATAACCAGACGAGAACATCAACGAAAAAAGGCAATAAAATGAGGGGGATTTTTGTAAGGCTAAACTCACAGTGGGACAAGTGTGCAAATGAGAGAGGAAAAACACAAACTGAAGGCACCATCAGTATAAGAGGGCTGTACCGCACTTTATTAAATGTGAAGGGTAACATTTATTAAGTAGTATTTCATATAAGTTCCTTCATTATTTACAAAACACATTGCTAATCACCACTGAGTGACAGATGTTGTTACTTCTTGTGTAATAATCAATGCCAAATTATCAACTTCAGACCTACTTATTACACATTTACTAATTCTTTGTTACTAATAGTTGTTCTAAAGTGTTACCAGGTGTAGCTATTTGTTTTGCGCAAACTAATATCTAGAAAACTCATAAAGTCTGATAAGTGTGATGGAAATATGACCAAAAAAACTACAACACGACTGAAAAGCATTAATACTGTCACTACTGTGATATGAGCATTCCCAGTATACATACTGTAGAACACAACATCAATGTTTTAAACTTCATAATTTATTCATATATTAATTATATCAACACAGATTTCCTTTCTGTGATATCATATCACAAAAACTAAAATACAATTATATGTTTATGTGGAGCCAGGTTTTTGTGTTGTTTGTTTGTTTGTCTGTGAAAAACATACAAATTATTGTAGGACTTCCATGAGCTGTCAGTTATTGGACTTTAAATTATGGACTATTTTCAGAGAAGATTTTGTAGTAATGGTCTGTTTTTGGTGTTAATCTGGTTCAGAGTCTGGACACAGGATTATTCACCGCTGTGGGTGAAGTTTGTCTGAACTCAAACTGTTGGTGGATTTTTATAAAAGTCTGAGGAGTGATTTAGAGCCACACAAAAATAGTTTTCTTCTCCACTTGTGTCATCTTGGTGTGAATCTAAATAAGGTGAACTTGGCACTCTCCTTTTACACCAGGGCAGCAGGTTGGTGGTTCGATCCCCACCATCGGCATTCTCATTGTGTCCTTGGGCAAGACACCCACCTTGCCTGTATGAATGTGTCAGTGTAATTGTGTTTGGTGGTGGTTGGAGAGGCCGTAGTTGCAGAATGGGAGCCACACTTGCGTCAGTCAGTCCCAGGGCAGCTGTGGCTACAGAAGTAGCTCACCACCACAGAGTGAGACTGAGGAGGGAAGGAATAAAAGGACAAATGTAAAGTGCTTTGAGAAGTCTGAGAAAACTGTAAATGCATTATTATAAATTTAACCCATTATGATGATGATGATAATGATAATGATTATTATTATTATTATTATTATTATTATTATTATTATTAGTAGTAGTAGTAGTAGTAATAGTAGTAGTAGTAGTCGTAGTAGTAGTAGTATATTGTTGTTAATGTTTTGTAAAACCACACATCTTTGGAAGATCAAAACAAGAATAAAGCAGTTGTTGGAGACCTGCTCTGATAGGAAAGTGCCTTGAGGCAACTTTGTTGTGATGCAATTTGATTAAATATAGAAAAAATATAAGTTAACTTATATAAGAGTTACATAGAGTCTGCATATGACCCTACACTACAGAGGTTATTTTATTGGCCCTCATATAAACTTTTATGAGTCACACTGAAACAATAGCACAAGCCTCATCTCTGTACAATGATTTTATGAGTTTATGAGCGATTTTCTAAATGGACACACAGTGACATCAGCTGTGAAGTAAAGACTCCCATAATCCTTTTCACTAATTGACAGGCTCAGAGAATTTACATTGCTATGAGCGCATATGTAAGAGGATACAGAGGGGGCAGAGGGGAATCTGGGCCATGTCAGGTAGGCCAGGGTCCTGCAGCCTAACGTCACCGGTCTACAGAGGTGGGACAGAGCTGGATACTCTGACTGGAGTTTACTTAAGTACAGTATTAATAGTAATTGTAGTAGTAGTAATGGTGCTAGTAGTAGTAGCAACAAGAACTCTCTACTTTAAATTCAATACTGTTTCACTTTCAGTCAGCTAACAGATATGTTGAGTGCTATTACTTCAACAATCAGTAATATCATTTTGAAGTACCAGTCCGTCTGTATTCGCCAGCGGGTTTATGTTCGTACGTATGCGCCCCACTTAGGTGTGAGAGGGTGGCAACATCTCCTCTTACCCTTACCATTGGCGGACATGATGCGACGATTTGCCTGCGGGTCGTGCCAAAGCTGCAGCATGCCTCTGGAGTTCAGGATGCAGGTGCTGATGAAGGAGAACAGATATAACCCAGCGCATGGAGGAGGTCTCAGTGTCAGGAGTGTAGAGCACAGGAGTAGTGTCACGGCTCTGAAAAGCAGCGTGAGTCACTTTGGCAGAGCCTGTCCCAGTGACACCTGGCCTACGGCGACACAGAGTTCATTAACCCTTTGTTGTGCAGCTGGCGTGACATCAACATCAATCGTGACAACAGTGACATGTAACTTTATATAAAACAAACACAACATACATGCTTTTGTTATTTCATAAGGGCTAAAAAGAAAGGGCTTACGGCTAATACTCTGACTCTATGCTATTAAGCAGTAATAAAGCATTTAGAAATATGTAATAACTATACATATGCAGTTTATAGTGACTAGATAGATAGAGAAGAATTAAAGATCAGCGGCAATCTATCATCTATCACTGGTGTTTATTAATGTTGAAGTCATTGGCTGTAAATAAATAGATCACCTGGTTAAAAATCTTAAACTTTGTTCATAGCATTAAACAGTAAACATCATACCTTTGAAAGAGTAGTTTGTTTATCTGTTCACTAATGTAACATAATTAGGTAAGAGCACTAATAAAACTGCAGGACCATAGAGCAGGTGTGGCCTGTGATGTGTTTACAATAAAAGGCTGCTGTAAAAAGACTTGTGGTTGACCTGCTTTAGGCACTAAACTGGCAGTGTTGGATCAACTTGTGACAGTGGCTTTATATTTTCATGAACATTGTTTCTAATTCCATGAAATGAGCTATAATGTGACAATGTAAAAGTGTTCTGCTAGTGGGAGTCACAAGTACGGTGGCCCTGAGGTACAACATCAGAATTGTTTTGTCCACTAGAAAAATAAAAGTAAGTAAAGTAAGTAAAAAGCTGTAGTTTTTTTTAAACCCATCCCTCAAATTTAAAAAGAATATATATTTTAAAAAATTAAAATAAATGTCTATATTAAAAAGTAGCATCATCAAAATAGTTTTTGTCCGCTAGAAAAATAAAAGCAGAGGAAAATTTTTAAATGTGTTCCTTCAAAAATGAAACCTGCCTCTAATATTAAAAAGAGTTCATTAAAATAAAGCTATGTCTCATTTTTTAAAAAGCTTCTTCAAAAAAAAAAAAAAACCTCACTCATCAAAAAAATAAACTTAGCCACTGTACTCTTTGTACCAACCCTGGATAAATGGAAAAAAAAACAAAAGGAAAGAAGAAGAGTGAGTATGTAGAGTAATACTGGACAATGTGTTAAATACTCTGATATTCTGTTTATTTATTTAGGTATTTACTTATTTGATATGGACATCACAGTTACATTAGACAAAGCAGACACATTGTTTTAGTGTTTTAGCATACATGCTAATTCTTAACACCAGACCATAGGAGGCTTTTGAAGAAGGTTAGTTCTGTTTGTCAGTGGAAAAAAGTTCACTACAGCAAAAAAGGTTAAAATGGAAACATACACAGTCAGTTTACAGTAGGACAATAAAGAAACATAGAAAAAAGGCACATTTTCATATATTCATATTGTCATGTGAACAGCTCTGTCGTGACTTCAGCCACTGTTTCAGATGTCTATTAAAGATTTTAATGTCAGTCTGCAGTTTTAGGAATGTTTCACATTCTGGGCCCTTTAAAAGAGATGCTGGACTGTCCAAAAGATGGCTCAGGTTTACAGAGAGTTGTGCTGATCTGGCAACATTTTCTTTAAAACAAGCCCTGGTTTACATAGTGCAGTATCTAATGAACTAAACCAGGTCCAGTGGGTCTATGGACTTATGCCTGTTTCATGTTAGCGAAACATCAAAATTAACTTGGTGTGACTTTTGTGTGTGTGTGTGTGTATTTCAAGGCTATGTTGTTTTAAGTTGTATAGTTTTTTTTTTTTTTTTTTTTGGGCTAATCTATTCTGCTATAAGATATCTCTGGCATTATCTAAAAGCTTTTATTATTTGAAGTGTTACTTGACAGTGCCATAGTTTGTTGCCTTACATTAAATTGGGTTGTCATGTTGGCCGATGTGTTTTCGGAGCCACAGTGTCTGCACAGTGGGGACATATCTGATGGATCTTGACAGAGATCGGTCACTGCGCCGTCCATCTCCCGGCTGAATGTGTTTCTGTCTGACAACATCTGTGATCCGTCAGTGTCTCCCGTCACTGAAGAGGGCTTCTGAGCCCAAAACACAACAGGAGCAGGTACAGTAACCGTGTTTGCTCTCAGGCTGTTTAAAAATACAATACACTAACACAATGATGGTCAGCTGGTGGGTCGGGGCCTGAAAGTGGATCGCGGGAAGGTTGGGTGTAATTTATTTGTCCAGCTTTTGTGAAGGCTAAATTACAAGAAATGGTAAATCAGGTTTTAAAATGAATGTGCCATCAGTTCAGTAAAAAGTGAGTCACAATAAATGAAGTATAAAACTGTGTTCTATAATCAGACCAACTGAGAACCACAGTAAAAAAGGTTAAAATAAAAACTCAGGTTATAGTCTCGAGTTTGCTATAATTATGCTGAGCCCATGCAGTGATTTCCAGAACTGTCTCTTTTTACTGCAGCACCACTTGAAAAAAACTATGAGCATCCAATACCAATAACAACAGAGAGTCTGACTTTCTAAAATACCATCTCTTCCTTGCAAAACCCTCACGCCAGCTGTTTTATTTGTTTTGTTTTTTACCTAGGGTGAACTGGGTTTTATTTTCTCACAAATCACAATGCATGTGACAAAAAGCCTCCACAATCAGTATAATTTTCTGTAATGCAATTCAAAGTACATGACGCTAGGGCCTAAGTGATAAAAATAATGACATTGTAAATAGATTTTGTGACAAAAGTCTTTAGATTCTAAAGTCTTTTTGTTGTTTGTTATTGAGGTAAATGTTTTTAAGTTTCCTATGTTTTTCTATTAGTTAAAATGATACAATTGGCACATTTTTTATTTTTTTTTTTAAACTTGGACATATGAGTGTTTTTACAGATATGTAAGGACATGGGACAGGGAGACTAAAACTGGAATTGTCCCCATCTTCCATTTTGCTGCTTCATCAGACCTTTGAGACTTGCCTCACAGCAAAAAGGTCCTGGGTTCGATTCCTGGCCCGGACAGGACCTTTCTGTGTGGAGTTTGCATGTTCACTCTGCGTCTGCGTAGGTTTCCTCTGGGTGCTCCAGTTTCCCCTACCACATGTGGGTCGGGTTCGGCTCAGGACTAACCCTCCATCTGATCTACGCAATTTCATTGTACACCTTGCATGTATAAAGCCAAATAAAGCACTTTACTTTATTGTTTATTGTGAACCAGATAAAGTGTTATAATAAATATAAACCAATGTATTCTGTTCCTATTTACATTTTATACATCGTCCAAACTATTTAGTAATTGGAGTTGTTGTCATGGTCATGAATGGTCATGAATCATTATTTTGCACATACTTAATCAGACGTCTGGGGCCCTTTCTTCTTGTGAGTCTTTGACATTGTCCTGGTTTGCCCTATTGCAACACCTGCATAAATAAACACACCAGACCTGGCAATTATACAACATAATATATCTCCTCACAATCACATAACATTTGACTGTAAACAATAATAATAGCATTATCTTTATTGCCCAACAGCTGTGTCAGTAACTGAATTTGACCAAACCAGGAAATGTTAAACTGTGGGTTGGTTCTTGTGTAGATGCTGTTGTAAATTGTGTGTTGCTTGTGTGTTTGTTTTCTCTTCATGAGCCGTGCAGTCGGTAAGAAGCTGGAAAATAACAGGTCTTAAAAAACAAAATCTCTTCTCCAGACTGCGGTGAGCTGGCTCCAGATCTGGCCCGACAGGTTTTTGAAAAGCCTTTAGGGCCCTGCGGATAACTCCTACCTCTTCTCGCTCAGTTCATTTACACAGGCCACGCAAAATGTACCTAATCCTGACATACGCAGCTAACTCAAGTGAACCCAAGAGAAGAAGGAAAAAAATGGAGATGATGACAAACTGGTGAACTTTTGCTCCTAATGCAAACAGACATTGGAGATGGTGATGGACTGGCGTGAATAAAGGCGTGACCGGGACAGTTTGTATTGTTGGTGTTAAGGGCGCATTATTCCTGAGGTTTTTGTTTGGGGAAAATGGTGGAAGAGAGTGGAAAATGTGATGGATGTGTCATCAGCTTTTCCAAGTAACACAGAAGCTGAAATGACTTTGAGCCCCGCCTATAACTGCTCAGAGTCAGGGTTGCCTCAGGAGGACGGCACGGAGGCAGCACAGTTTATGTTGTGAGATTTGACACACTGTGATTACTGCTGTAGCTTTGTTCTATGCATGTTTCTTCAGTAAAGAGCTTTCCTTTCAGGTTAAATTGCTAATAATCATAGGTCCATTTCAAACTGTGGGAAGCTTAATGACATTACAAAAAGGACTGGTTTCTTTTTATCAACTGCTCCTACAGCACATTCAGTTTTGTTGAATGCTGCATGTTCAGACTGATGGTGTAGCAGTACAATAAACTCAAAAAAAAAAAAAATTTGGTTGCTTAGGGGTTGCCACAGTGGTACTTTTGGAAGTTTTTCAACAGATACCCTTCCAGACGCAACCCAGTCCATTTATCAAGGCTTGGGATTGGAAAATCTATTGCTGGAATTTTTGGATCCATGTTGGGGAATTGAACCCCTGACCTGCACCAATTGGTGGGTGAACAAACACTTTCCTATGGACACTGTTACAGAACGTCTGTGCTCCAAAAACTGGTACCGGAAGTTAAAAAAGATGATATTATATTTTGTATGGAGGATTTAATGCTAGTCATCAAACAAATTATGAATAATCAAGGCAACTGACAACCACTCTGCCACCTGTGAGTAATATCAGAGCCAGGTTTGAAAACATTAGAGAGTGTGTTAACATTTAGCCGTTGTCTTTTACATTGCAATTAGCGTCTATAATTAGCATATCAGCTAAACAATATAAAACTTACATTTCTTAATTTCAATGACACGCAGGACAAATAGCAACAGAAATATAGGACCACAATAGTTTGACACTGTATGTGCAAATTCATCAATCACCACAAATCCTACTTTTGTAAGTTAACTTTAGCAACTGGACCTCACTCAGATCTGGGTTATATTGATTCAGAATATTTTTTTACAAACATATAAACAACAACCATTCGTTCCTGCTGCCCAATAGTGTCTAAATTAATATTTTTATTTTGCTCCAGGCTGTGTGCACATCTTTTCTAAACACGTCACTCCTGGAAGGGTCCATGATAGGGGACCTTACTAAGTTTGTTTTGAAAGATTACCTCATAATGTGCAGGTGTTTGATCCAGTCACCTGCAGGTATTCATCTAAAGTACCTGCCCTGTGTAAAGAGTTTTGCTGAAGCCCTCTCAGATGATTCTGTGCAACAAAGGTTCCCTGTAACAGACCATCTGGTAAGTCAGGTTATAAATGTAATAATGAAGTCAGTGGCCAGGCTGGCATCAGACCGAAGGAAGCTCATCACCAAAAACTGGTTGTTAGGTCATCAGGAGGCGACAACACAACCCTTACACACATCAACACACAAACACAGACGGAAAACACATCAACACACAACAGTGTGAGCCAACAAGTAAAAAGACTCAGCCACAGATACACACCAACACACATCTGCACACACACACACACACCTCTACATACACACATCTCTACACACACATCTCTACACAAACACACCTCTACATACACACCTCTACACACACACAGATGCGTCCTCACTCTCTTCATGTCAGTATAAGTCCGTGCACAAAGAGGAGAAGCTCGTCTTTCAGCGTGTGAGTTCTTTCAAAAACACCTCACTGTGCCTCTTATCAAAACAATTCAAACTGGGCCTGAATGGATTTCAGCGATGCCAGGAAGCACAAACACTGTAACACTTCCACACTTTAAAAAACTGACGATACACTCGCAGAGCAGGGATCAGGCCGAGGTTAGGTTAAACTTTTTTAATGCAAATACAAAAATCCTTGCAATGTTGTCTAGTCTTCTTACTGTAATATCCCATAGTGACACCAAACACTTCTACCTGACGTTGCCACAAGCTTTCTCTCTATCACATCTCGTACCCTCGATGCTTTTTTCTCTCTGGTTACTTACATTTGTTACATTGTGTCGTCATCCGTGGAAATTGACAAAGCAGAGAAAGGATGTAAGCAGTGCTGTAAAATGTAATGAGCCTGTTCTGACAAGATATTGTGTTCAAATAAAACGTCTGAAAAACAAATACTCAAGTGCAGATAGCAGATACAGATACATTATGGATACATCATATTTATACATAAACTGCAGTTCTTTCAGGTTGCAAAAATACAAAGACAAAAAAACTAACTTAACTAAACTTAAACTGCTGACACAGTTTTATATAAATGTATCAAGCAGGTACAATGCAAAACGGTCACTTTATTATTGTATTGTAGGTGACTACAGCCCTGCTGGTAGTCTCCAAAACCCAGCGAGCCACTAAAGGGGACCGGGCATTTGCAGTTCGGGCTCCCTCCCTCTGGAATGCACTCACCCCAGAACTCAGGCACATCAGATGTCTCAATACTTTTAAGAAGCATTTAAAAACCTTCCTTTTTAGAAAGGCATTTGATTTTACCTGATTTTATTGTTTTATTGTTTGATTTGTGTTTTTATTGTTCTGTCAATTCTGTTTTTATATTGTTTTCTCCTGTTTTATTATCTTTTTATTGTATTTTTACTTGATGGGTCTGTTATGGGTTTTTTATGTATTTTGCACTGTAAAGCACTTTGTAACAATGTTAAGAAAGGTGCTATACAAATAAATATAATAATAATAATTATTATTATTACTTAACAAAATACCTGACATTGAATATTTAACAACAACTTTTCATAATTAAATGTTAGATAGACTATTGGTTGTATTCCTTTGTCTTTGGTTTGGGCATTTTATTGAGTCATTTATTTTACTGAATACTATGAAGCTAAGTGCCTTTATAGACTGGTATATAACTGGTAGCACTTTAGACTCACACTCACTATGAAGCAATAGTTAAGTATTAGTAACCAGTTAATTAATTGTTTACAAACCATTTATTTAAACACCATTGCATTATAATCATTGTTATTACTGTTGAATTCTTGAGTTATAAGCTCATGTGAATCAATACAAAATTATAAATGGCAGAATCAGCGGTATCTATAAACTCCTTATTAATTAAAATATTGTAAACTACATATTTATTAATGCTATATTACCGCTTAATAGTGGTGAGTTATTATATAGTGTTATCGATTGACTTATATGATAAACTCCATGTATTTCAGTAGCCTCCCACCATTTAAATGTAAATCTAAATTGCCTATAGTAAAGGAATGTGAGCTATTTCTACTCTACTTTTCTTTAGTTCTCCCCGGCAACGGTCAGTCAAAACAAAAGATTTAAAAATTCAGATTTTGTGGCTTTTGCCGTCAGTGTAAGCGAGCCTCTGTGGGCCTGTGAGCAGCTTTCACAACTGTCCACACTGTGACACAACAGGAAATGCCAGAGTCTTGTCAGTGGCACTCTCTGAACAGGGGAGGAATGTAAACTGTCCACACAGGAGCGCTGACCAGAGAGGACAGCACCACAGCGCCACCAGCAGGCGCAGCAGAAAAGGACAGAGATGCTCACAGTCTCTGAGACGCCAGGCAAAAGGACCTGGGTGGAAAAAAATCACAGAAAATCAGAGGACAAAAGTACAAGACCTTCTTATTCTTCCTCTGTGTGTATCAAACATGGACTTACAGTTCATTTAGCCTGGCAGGCCCCTCCTACTTTTATTTCGAAAGCAGGACAGTTCCTCAGCCACAGTGAACTGTTTCTGCTCAGTCGATTTGGACCTGGTCTATCACAGATCTGCAGCGTGTCTTACAAATGCGGGAGCTAATCTCTGATCAAAAATAACCAAGATGCCATTAGAGCAAACTTCTCTCACCTGATAAATGGTGTTTCCTTTGTCACCTATTGATTCTGCTGAAGCCTTTGTTGTTGTTCACTCCCCTGTGTTTTTTTGTTGTTGTCTTGTTTCCATTTTAACAACAGTAAAGTCCTGTTGATGTCTGACATAATGACCACATTCAAACAAACTGAATTTTTCCATAACTCTTTGTACAACTGGCTTATGTTGCTGTCTTTGTTCAAAAATGAGTACAGAGCTGCGTATTCTTTTGTTTTATGGTTTTATGGTGTTTTTGTGTTTTTCTTACAGGTCAGCAATGCATTGCTTGCATCCCTTTCTTTCTCTGATTGGTTTCTCCTCCTGTGATTGTTCCACCTGTTGAAATTAAATTCATAACATGAGGTACCAGACTAACTTGTTTCTCTAGAATAGAAAAAGAGTTAGTCTGGTTGGTCAGGCTATAATTTATAAATCCATTTTGTGACAGATATAAACAGGAACAGGCCTCACTAATATTTACGGATCAATGTATGTATATTAGAATAAATCCGCACTAGTTAGCAGTAATAAAGCATTAATAAACATGCAATTAAAATATATATAATTATCACTGCTGTTTATAAATTTGCATCAAATTACAAGAGCTTATTACTCAAGAATAAAATGTTTATAACACTGTTTATAGCTCTGTGGTTTGCTAGTGTTTAATTATTGCTTTATAAATAACAAATGAACTGGTTGCTAATGCTTCGTAGTGTGTAGTTATGCTGCTGTGTTACCTCTCTTTTCAAATCAGGTTTTTTAGCTTTCATGAATTAAAAGTTCACAAGCAGAGTTGACCATCAGCCAGTGGGACCGTCCCATATTCTGATGTGAATGCAGACTTGGCAAAAGGGACAAAAATGCACTCACTGTCAAACTGAAATAACTTGATGTCCCAGAGCACGTATGCCTCTGTATAACTTTCTCCAGCTGTGGACTAAATCCTTGTCTACCTTTCACCAGTCCGTGCCTCTGCGGGACATAAATCTCACTCCTGAAGGCTGTGGCAACGTGAGCTGTGACAACCAGATTCTGCCTCGCGCCTGACTGGAGAGATTCGTGTTGAGAAAATATTTACTGTGCATGTAAAACCGGCCCGCAGCGAAAGGTTAGCAACACGGCGGACATCTGGTGAAAGCATAGCCCACAGCTGCCACCCCAAACTGACATCTCCTCACTCGCAAATTTATCTTTGTGCCACTGGGACATGTGCGTACGACATGCCGGCCATATCAGGGACATAACTGAGGAGAGAAGAGCGAGAGGAGAGGTTAGTGGGGACGCAGCGGCCTGGGGCAGTGGGCGGGGCAGGGGTCAGAGCAAGACTAAGATGGGACATTCCTCCCTCTGTACTTAAATATGCAATATGTTAGAAATAAAATAAAAAAATATAAAATATAAAATATGTTAGCTACACCACAATTTATTTTCTATACAAATTAGCTTGGACGAATCCAGGCACAAGCGCTCACAAGCCAGTGCTCTCTTTGTGCTGGTCCTAAGCATGGATAAATGGAAAGGGTTACATCAAGGTCATCCAACTTAAAACCAATGTCAAATGTATATGTTAAAATTACTGCACAAAATTAGCATTAGCCAGTGGCATAACTTGGTAATATGGGGCCCCAGTGCAGGATTTCAGAATGGGCCCTTAAATTATAAAACACATTTAGTATTTCAGGTTCATGCATTAGGCTTTTTATTTATAAATATTGCTGTTATACTGGAGTTTAACACAAAAACAGATGCTTATTTATTCATATTTAGGGGCAATTTTGTGAAACTACTATAACTATATATACTACAATTTGTCTATTTATATTAAAATAAAAACACAATATTTTAGTTCTTCTTTCTGTTATGAGTTTACAGGAAGTAACAGGATTTAAAATCTACTTTCTTCTGTACCAGAGTTATGTGCTGCTCCTCATTATTATAAATATTGTAAACACAGACTTGACCATAGATTAACAAGGGCCCACTCTTATGGGCCCCTATACCTCCTGGGCCCCAGTGCAGTTGCACAGGCTTCGCTTCCTGATGTTATGCCCCTGCCATTAGCGTCAATAGCGACCAACCAACCGTGTTGTGCAAGTTCACACTTTTCATGAACTAGTTCAAAGTTCAGTTCACACGTTCAAAGTGAACTGTTCACGTTCATAGTTCACAATTTTAATTTTGAACTAGTTCAAAGTTCAGTTCATGTTATTTTTAGGTGAGATATGTAAATGAAAGGCTGAACTTGTTTTTCAAACTATGACTTCTATCACTATACATCTACCTTCTAGCCTCACTGTAGATCTTAAGGTGTACTCACACCAGGCCAATCGAACCGTGCCCAAGTCCGGAACGCCCCTAAAGCACGGCACGGTTGCCTAATGTGAGTGCTCCGCAGCGCGCCCAGGCGCGGTACGCTTCAGGACTTTGGCACGGTTGGAGGAGGTGGGCCAAGGCACGGCGCGGTTGCTCATGCATGCGCGCACGCACGACTATGAGGCGTGTCATCTATGCAACTGTTCTTCTCTCGGTAAAAAGTGAATAAACTCCATTATCAACACTCGTACCAATGCCAGCGACTTGCGCTCACCTTTCTGAAGAAGAGAACAGACAGCGGCAGTAGTTTTGAAGCCTCTCTCATCGTCTGCGGTGCCTTTGCGGCTCCTCGTATGTGGTTTATTCCAAACCTGTGAGAGAAGACCGCGTCTCACGAACGAGACTCAAAGCAGAATCAAAACAGCACAGATACTTCATGCCGCAGGTCTCACGTTTTCCACTACGCCGGTTTTAAAAGTGTTAGCGGCTCGCTCAGCTTGTAAACAAACTGCGCATCACGATGACGTAGCAACCTGTCGCTCTCAGAGGTGATGACGTAACCGGGCCACGGCACAGATCGTTTGTGCGGTGGGAGTGCGGGCCGGCGGGGGACTCAGACCCCTCCCCAATCTTACCTGGGCACAGCACGGTTTGAACGGCCCTAGTGTGAGTGCGCCCTTAAATTCTATCACACAAAATGGACGTTTTTGCATATATAAGCTTGCACAGAAAGGTAATTTTTTTCCGTCAGAGTTTTTGCGTGACAATGTGTAAAATGTCTGTAAATGATCATAGTTAGAGGCAGCATCGTCTGTGTTCTCTGTGCCTTCACTCGCACTGCCAAAGATATTAGATTCGACTATCTTTGGCTTCACACTACGTTACCCAAGATGCATTGCGCACACAAGCGCTCTCTGGTGAAGCGGTGCAGTTTTGGAGTGGAGCCTGTGGGCAGTGAGGGACAGCGCTGTTTAAAAAGTGCGATCAGACCTCGTCACTCGACTCAGGTGAAAACAAATTCC
Organism: Bostrychus sinensis; assembly: GCA_020698575.1. NCBI lineage: Eukaryota > Metazoa > Chordata > Actinopteri > Gobiiformes > Eleotridae > Bostrychus > Bostrychus sinensis. Next base: position 26,351,717 of record CM036246.1, read on the forward strand.
GACGTTTAATTGACGTGACGTACGTCGTTCATCTCACATAATCTGAACAAATTCACGTTCAAGTTCTTGATTTACAAATGTGTTGCGTTCAGTTCAAAGTTCACATAAAAATGAACGTGTTCAATGAACGCGTTCATTTGAACACAATATTTTATTGTTTTAGGAGAAATAAGCTAAAAGCTACAAATTCATCTGTCAAAGCAAATCTTACTTCACATTAACTTGGGCTGATGAAACAGATTAGTCAATTTGTGCAACTGTATTCACAATAGTAATTTTGTCATCTACTACAGCTCATGTAGTGGTTTTATTTTAAGGTCTGGAAGATGGATTATTTTGGCCACTATTATTTCAATGTTGATAAGCCAAGTTTACCAAACCTCCCTTATTGTAATTTGGAAGAAGACTTAATAGTATACAACATCCTATTATGTGATTATCAGCTTTCCTCAAATCCAAGATGAAATATGTCATAGTACCCCAGGTAAACACTACATACAGCCCGTTTATGTCTACAGGCCGGGGTCAGAGTAGGACATTCCTCCTCCTGTCAGTCTGCGGGACAGTAAAAAAAAAGAAGAAGAAGAAGAAAAAAAGGAGGACCATCTTTAATCACTGCCTGGACTGACATCTTAACCTCAGCACACGCACGCACACACACACACACACACACACGCACACACGCACGCACACACGCACACACACACACACACACACACACACACGCACACACACGCCTGAGGCAGCACTGGCCACTGCTGCTCAGCCCCGGAGAACTATTAACATTCTTACAGGATAATGACACTCCTTGGACACGGGGATCTTGTGGTTTTGTTTTGGAGTTAGTAAACTACAATTTGGCTCAAGTTGTCTGGTTCTGGAATATTTACTAGTTTCCAGAAGTGAAGTATGTGTGTGTCAGTGGGGTCAGTGAGGAGAGGAGTTTGGTTGCATTTTGTGTTGCCTTAGGAGCTACTTGTTTATGGTTTGTTGGTAGAGATACAGGCTATTTTTAAGCTAACACTAGCTAGTTTAGCACATTACAGTAAGGGTAATGCTTAACACTGCTTTAGTATTGTCTTCATAGTAATCATTAATCACTGACTTATTTTCATAAAGGAGGGCTTAATATGATACAATATTCTTGGAAATTTGTCTTGGACTGGTGCTGTACAATAGTGATATGCATTTGAGAAGAACAGCTTATTTGTTTAATAGCATAAAATAATTAAAATCCTCTTCTGAAAACCACAATCACATTTCTGCACACGCTCTGCTTCTGCATTAAGGGACGATTGGCTGTTAGTCTGCTTGGCTTGTAAACAGTGAATAAATAGCTGCTAAAATTGCAAAAGTGCAAATGCCAACAGAGCTACAACAGTACAGAATACATATAACATAGTAGTAGCATTATTTACAGTCTGTTTTATCTGTGTGCACTAGCGTTTACAACTTAACTAAGGCTGGATACTGAGCTTGTGGTAAAATACTGATCATGCCATATGCTGTTTGGTGTTCAAAACTCCCAAATGTTGCTCCTTGGAACCACAAATATAATGCGAGTAGTTAAATATTCAAGGGTATGCTCATCATTATGGCCTGGGTAGGGAGGTGGACCAAAGACAAACAGGTGTGTCCCGTAAAGGCTGGTCCTGGTAACAGTAATAATATTTAGGCCTGTTTAGTCAAAGAGCACATGAGCTGGCTACACCTTTGTACTGGATAACCAAAGTACTATTACTCATGTATTACTACTGCGCCACTGATGAAGTCATCGCTGAGTGTATTCAGCCTGAACGCGTAGTTTGGATTTTTTTGTTAATATATGCAGTATAATGCAACTCATTGAAGAAGAACCACAAAGCGTTCCCAGGCCATAGTCCCTCCAGTGTGTCCTAGGTCTTCCCCGGGGCCTCCTCCCGGTGGGACATGCCCAGAACATCTAGGAGACATCCAGAACAGATGCCCGAGTCACCTCAGCTGACTCCTCTCAATGTGGAGGAGCAGCCACTCTACTCCGAGCTCCTCCCGGGTAACTGAGCTCCCCACCCTGTCTCTAAGGGAGTGCCCAGCCACCCTGCGGAGGAACCTCATTTCAGCCGCTTGTATCTGGGATCTTGTCCTTTTGGTCATATTCTCATTTATACACGGCATTTACAGCCTCTAAAAACATCATAATATTTACCTTACATGAATACTTGATCACAAAAGCATCACATTTTTTAAATAAATAGTTGTTTACATAGGCTATATAATACTTCTGATAGAGTAATCTGAATGGTTGTCCAGGTGGGAGCTGCTTGTTGGTAAGATGGCCTTAATTACAGAGTGTTGTGAAGCTACCAGGTCTAAAAAGGACAACAACTGAAATCTGCCCAAAGTGTCAAGTTATATCTAAAATAATATTTAAAAAATATACACAACAACCTCTACAAAATGAAAAAAAAAAGTTTTCAAGACTGTAATTACTACTGTACCTGAAAATAGGCAACCTGTAGCATTCATTGTGCTTGAGAGAAAATTTTCTGACTTTTGCATTAAGCAAGAAAACAGTCATGCCATAAACAAGGAACCAATCTTTTGTTTTATAAGCAACAGAGACATTGACATCTGGAAACCCTGCAGCACATTGGTGGTTTTCCAATAAAAACAATTCCCGTGCAGCAAACATTTTTCTTATCCTGCACTTATGATAATGCTTATAATTCAGCACTGTGTGTTTGTTATTTCTCTATATCTCATTTTAAACAAAGCCTAGTCAGACATCTCAATTTGTCTGGTCCCTGCTGATACAACTTGGATGTCTAGATGGCAGAACAAATTACCCACCTTTACATGCAGCTGATTAGACACAGAGCACAACAAATCAAACAAACAACGCACTACATAAAGCCTGTCCCAGTTTATTATTAGGATTATTATAATTATTATTAATGAATGGAGAGGTGAGAGGTCAGCAGGTCCGGTCCAGGTGCACTGTCAGCCAAAATAAGTTGGAATATAGTTTTTATTCCCATTTACATCCCACTGTAAAAAAAATAAAAAAAATAAAAAAAAAAAAATACATACTGCGAAATCACAAAAACTCAAGACAACAGGATCCCTCAAGATTTTTGAGTTTTGGGGCCAAGTCAGTCTCAACAAATATTTTTTGTTCACTTAATTTGATGTTCATGAGTCTAAAAACTTTAAATTTTAAGTTTTACTCACCATAATTATTTTTATAGCTCATCTTACAGCCAGCTTACAATCCACTGACTAGAAAAGGCTTGTTCTTTTTTTTAAATTTAGTACATTTATTTTTTTATTGTTATAAATTATATTACTTTTTCTGAACAATGGATAGTAAGCCAGCTGTAAGATGAGTTAAAATAAATGATAGAGAGTAAAACTTAAGGTATTTAGACATATGAACATCAAATTAGGTGAACAAAAAAATTCTTGTCTTGAGGGGATCCTGTTGCCTTGAGTTTTCGCAACTTTTTTTTTTTTTTCTGCAGTGCAGTTGGGCAACAAGAAAATGTGGGCATGACTGCGTTGACACAATACTTTAATCAGAGGAACACTGACCGTGTCCTGGGTGTAGTATAAATAAATATTGTGGCTGGCATCTCCCTTTGACAGTTATTAAGTGTATGTAGATGAGGTTTCTGAGTGGCCCCTCTGCCCGCAGCCCTCTCTCCTGTCATCAGCGCTTAGGCCCCGCGTCTGAAGACAGGGTCCCAGCTGACTGTCACGGCAACACAGCTTCACTTTTATGCTCCCTGGCTGCGCCGTCCCGTCCCGAGTATGTCTGACTGGGGCTGCGACGGGCTCACATTCAAGTTGAACCCGCGCCAGTCCACTGTTTTCATTGGTTACACAAGCTGCGTGTACAGACTGGAGCGCGTAAAAAGTCACTCAGCACATACACACACGGACTCTTTTATGGCATGTTCATAAAGTGAGCGTTTATATACGTGTCAGGGGAATCAGGGGGAACAGCCGCCAAACTGTCAAGGGCATTCATTATGGGATCAACTCATAATCAAGGAGTCAGGGTGGGAGAGGCAATTTTAACTTATACTACTACCACAGGCAATTAAAATGATCAAACTTCTACATTTGTTTAGGAGGGAATACAAATTATTATGGGAACATTTGATAACAGAGGAGCGTTTATTAGTCAGGCCAATTCATTCCTAGTTCCCAAACATTAATTTATTGATTTATTAATGTCTTCCGCTTAGGGGGTAAAGGGTGACTGGAGCCTATCCCAGTAACTATGGGCCTTAGGCGGGGTACACCTTGGAAAGTGGCCTCTTAATTGCAGGGCTGACACTGAGACTGCAACTGCAACTGCAATTTTATTTATAAAGCACTTTAAAAAACAACTAACATTGACCAAAGTGCTAAAACAAACAAGAATAAAATAATACATACAAGAATACAGTAAAATGATAAAACAGTAGATGTATAAAACAGAATAAGAATAATTAAATGATAATGTCAACATCTCAGACTGTGTCAAAGGCCAGTGAGAACAGGAGGGTTTTAAGAAGAGATATAAAAACAGGTAGAGAGGAGGCCTGTCCCATGTGTAAAGGCCACTACAGAAGCTTGGTCCCCTCTGAGCTTTCGTTTAGTTTTTGGTTCACTCAGGAGGAGCTGGTCAGCCAACCTGAGCGACCGTGAAGGAGTGTACAGGTGTAGGAGCTCAACACCATTCAGACATTTAAAAACAAATAAAAGAAGTTTAAAATGGATCTTAAAGTGCGCTGGCAGCCAGTGCAGGGAGGATAAAATCGGGGTGATGTGCTCAAATTTTCATGTGCCAATTAAAAGATGTGCAGAGACACAGGCAACTTAGAGTCACCAATTCTTCTACTGCGGTGGTTCTCAAACTGTGGCACGGGTAACACTGGTGGTACACAGGCATCAGGAGTCTTTACAGTTCTGATTTAGTTTTATTAATGTTTTAGTTGGGGCTAGTCCTGGTTTAGTCCTGGTTTATTCTTGGTGAATTTCATCACTTTGGCTAATTTTAGATGGTGCTTGGAAAACTAAATATTTTTGAGGTGGTACTTGGTGTGAAAACTAAACAGGACCACAAACTAAGGAGCTAAGTCTATTGAAAAAGAAAATAGAGACAAAAAAGTAGTAACAAAATTCATGTACAACATAAAACAATGAGCTAGTTAAATTTCACCACCATCATTGTTTTTAATGTGCAGCAAAGCAAAGTAAAATCCAGGAGTGATCAGTTTGTCCTTTTTGGGGCAACTATAAGAGGAGCAAATGGGATTCTCTGTTGTGTTATAATTGTTTTTGAGATAGACAAGTGCAAAAAGTGTTATTTTAAAAAGATTATACAATGTTTTTAGACTGAAGCATGTAGGTCTTTTATTTAAATCAAGTTATTGGCCCAATAAAAGTGTTCCTGTAACCTTTTTCTACAGCCAGCACCAGACATATGAGCTGTTAGTGTGATAATGTGATATGTTGGTACATTTTTACCGCTCCTTGGTCTGTTGTGACTGCTGTTTTCACAGGTAAACCTCTTGTCAGGAGAGTCCCTCACACATTTATCCTCTCTGCTCCTTTCTCGGTGTCTTTTGTTTACCATAACAAGAATCCAGGGTGTGTTTCTGGGCTGCTGCTGCATTCCTCATAGCTGGGAGGGTTAGAGGGTCTGACAGTTCTCCAAGTGTCCCATAACCCTGAGTCCGGCAGCACAGAGCCTCCAGACACAACACTGACAGCTGTGGAGGCGAGGGAGGGGGAGGGAGGGGTGTAAGATAAATAAAAACAGTCTATCTCTATTACAAGACAAGCTGGTAGCCAGGACACAGCGCTCCACGCCTTCACTCGCACCTTCACTGCTTCACACTTACTGTTTCTGCTGCTGCAAGGCCAACAGACGGAAAAAAAAAAAAAGGAGCGAGGCGACACAATAAATGTTGTTGGACTTGGCCTGTTAGCAACCGTTAGCATTTCCCGGACAGGTGTGGCAGTGTTTACCAAACAAACAAGCGACGGACATGTCAAGAGGAATCAAAAATGGACACTGGAGGTTGGGTGTCCGGAGCTGGCAAATGTATACGTAGACTAGGGAAGGTATTTGGGAGAAGATGAGAAGACTAGTGCGTGCCACGCCGGGATGGCAAGAGTGTCGAGCAGAATTTGTCTTATGTTACTGGCCCCAAGCATCCCAGGCAGCTCTGGTTGTTAGCCGGGGTCGCGCGGGGTCACTGTCGCTGATGGACAGTTTCTAAGCCTCTCACTTTTCCAATCACATTCCACTTGAGGGCACTGGGAACATCATCTGGCGACACACTGGAGGAAAAATAAGCACTTGGACCTGTCCGGGGCTGACACAGACACTTCCGCTGTCTCTGCCGTTTACCTTGACCTTCACAGATCCACTTCACCTGGGGTTACTGAGGGAAATGTTTACTTACAGGCTGCTTTGGGTTTCATATCTGTGTCAGGTTGGATGGTACTGTACCCTGCAGAGGTCTAAGGCCATAGGTTTGGGATTTTAGCTATACAACAAATATGTTAAATACTTGATTAATACCTGAATCACAGAAGTTCACGCATGCATCCTTTTCCACTTTTTCTCATTAGAGGTAGGAGCCTTTATCTCAGGAACCATGGGTTTTAAGGGAGGGCACAGCCTGCACAATGGCCAGGCACTGACAGACGACCATTCACTCTCACATTCATTCACTACAGGCAGTTTACTTTTACCTATTGTAATTTGGCAATTCTCCAAACACAACCAAAATGACACAGGGAGGACACGGTAACTCCACCACCACAGATTATTCTCAGACCAAGATCCAACACAGCCTGCCTGCTGAGAGGCAGCTCGCTGAAGATTAACTGGGAGGGATTTAGTGAAACATTCACATTAAACTTTGTTGTTTGCAAACATGGCAAAAAAAAAAAAAAAAGCTACAAAAACATTTACATTTTATAATCATTTATACATAACAATTTTAATTGTTATAAGGGATGCTCCCATTGGCTGTTGGTCAACATTTGATTAATGTCTGCTGATATGCAAAAACAAATAAACAAACAAACAAACAAAAAACAATAACAACATGATACAAAGAATGAAAAGTAAGCAAAATGCAATTATTTATTTGCAATGCATTCACAAGAAGAGGACAGTGGTTTGCTTGAATCACAACACAAGATTAAAAGAAGTCTTCTGGACTTGGTAGTCGTAGTAGTCTTCTGATTATTTCTTTTAACCATTTGTTGTGATAATTGTGGGCTATTCATGTTTTAACATTGACATATGAATACAATTAATCAGTGTTTGTTAAATGTGTGTGAAATGTGAAAGCAAACAGTAGTTTCAGGAAGCTCGTACAAATGGGACAGGTTGGCTGCAGGAGACTGACACAGGTCCCAAATACTGTAGATATTTTAGGAGAATTTGCATTTTGAGTTAAATAATCATCTATAGCCCATGAGCAGGATTTATGAACAGGTAATTCAAGTACTGCGAGCTGCAACAGCAGTATACAGAAAGTACCAGAAAGCTCAGTAAAGGGCAATTATCACAGGTTCTGCCAGCACTAAAATGGCTTTGTGTTCTCTAAACACTCTTTTTATCCATTTTATTTGTAGATATTTAAATGTTTTGGTAGAACTACAAGAAAGAGCTATCCAAAATTAATATGATTTACATGTTTAGAGAAAGAGTAGATATGTCGCTTGTGTTTTCCACTACAACCTTTTCTGGGATGAGTTCTGGTGGAAAATAATTGGAGTGAAGCATAGCCATATTTTCTAGCCCTGGGGCATGACTTACCTTTGCAGAAAGGAATGCAATCATCAGCTTTAAAGTAATTTATCTTCTGAATCCCTGCACTTCACCTCCACAATGCTCTGATGTACCAACTAAAAGCAAAAATAATATCCTCTCAGTACTACGTTAAAGTTGCAGGGACTACAAAAGACCTCTTGATGTTGCATATTCACCTTGAAAGAATTTGCCAAGAAATTGTTCTGTACTTCCCTCTCTGTACAAAGATCCACACATCTTCAAGTATAAGACATCCAGCGTTGTAATGAACCACACTCTGTGTTCATTTACCAAAGACGTGTGAGGTGATGCCAGCATACAACAGGACAGCTCTCTTGTTAACAGGCCGATCAGTCAACTTTAAACCAAATGTGGCAGAAAAACTTGCCAAGGAGCTATCCCAGCAATGGGTATGCACATAGAAAAAAATGTAATTTGTGAGATGGAGATTATTATAGTTAGATAGATAGATATATTATAGTTAGATAGATATATTATAGTTAGATAGATAGATAGATAGATAGATAGATAGATAGATTATAGTTAGATGGATATATTATAGTTAGATAGATAGATAGATAGATAGATAGATAGATAGATAGATAGATAGATAGATAGATAGATAGATAGATTATAGTTAGATGGATATATTATAGTTAGATAGATAGATAGATAGATAGATAGATAGATAGATAGATAGATAGATAGATAGATAGATAGATTATAGTTAGATGGATATATTATAGTTAGATAGATAGATAGATAGATAGATAGATAGATAGATAGATAGCTAGATAGATAGATAGATAGATAGATAGATAGATAGATAGATAGATAGATAGATAGATAGATAGATAGATAGATTATAGTTAGATGGATATATTATAGTTAGATAGATAGATAGATAGATAGATAGATAGATAGATAGATAGATAGATAGATAGATAGATAGATAGATTATAGTTGATTGCATCAACTAACGGTGAGCTATAAGTTTTAGGTAAGCTCTTGACTTAATTAATAATTAAGTTAGATGTAATGCAGAAATTTGAGGTGAAAAGCTTTACGTGTGACAAAATAAAAGCAGAAACAATGACTAAACTTTACATTAGCATTAGCAGAATGACAAAAAAATATCTTTATTTTTGTTTCTGTGGAGAGTGAAGTCTGTGCATCTTTGCTTAGACTGCTGCCTCTGCGACCCAGTCCCGGATAAGCAGAAGAAGATGGATGGATGGATATTTTTGTTCAGTGTAGTAAAATGCCTTCAATTATAAATCGCATCACACACAAAGCTAGTGCACAACTGCACTGTCAAACTGAAGATTATCTTCTCTTTTTTACTCCAGCATCACATGTTGTTATGTTAAGACCATACACTGTAATGTTTGTATTTAGGTGTCACTAGTTCTGCAGCCTGCAATACATTCTGAATAGACAAATTAAGATTAGGAAATCAGAAATTGTGCACAGGAAAACTAGCTGATCATGTACACGTGCGTGATTTTAAAGTCAGTGCCTGGGTAGGAAACATTAGTTTATGAAGTAAACTTTGGCTAATGTACTACCAGATCTGTGTGGTGTACCTAAGAAAAAATGTGTTCTAGTTTGATCTCTTGTCAAACTGAATGAGGAGGATGGATTATGTTTTGCATGTACATACTGTAACCAATTGAAAGTGTGGATTCCTTATAAACTGATTATTTGCATTTAGTGTGGACCAGTGTGTGCCCTGCCCCAAAATGTGAATCATCAAACAGCCTTTATATGAGCTTCAATAAGAGTTATTATTCAGATAGAGTAGCTGCAGGGCTTAACATAATGATCTCTGAAAAAGAAAAAAGAGCATCTAAGGACAAGACTGGATCATCCCAAAAACACACACGCCTCCACTCCCTCACACGCCTGCACGCACACAGACACACACACATATTATTCCCATATGCTGGCATTATACCTGACATTTAGACACCCGCCAACTCCACCAAAGTCTTATAAAAAATGGAAAAAAAGATTGTAGCTTGAATAAATTATGATCCGAACAAGCCCTGACCTGTAGTTAGCATCTCCAACAGTAAACAACGTAACCACAAGCATTAAACGTACACAAGTCACCCATTATTTTAAATGATTTGTGACGTGAATCTGTGAAATGGCTCTAAAAACATTTACTGTGGTGATGCGGCTGGATGTTTTTGTAAATATGCTTCCAGGATGAAGAGATTAAAGAAAGAAACAATTACAGGCACAAGTGTTGTCCATGGAGACCAAACATAATAAACAAACTGGAGGCGGACATTTTTTAAGTACACCAATTTCACTTTTTTTTTATTCTGCCCAATCCAGTGCTGCTCCCAAACAACAGCAAAGGCACTCTCCTGTTATTATTCTTGAAACAATCCCAGCAAAATGCTCACATTAAAGTTAAATTCTTTGCTCTGAGTTAAGCGTCAGACCAAAGCAATGAATCTGCTTATCTTCTTTTTTCTGTATTTGTGTTTAAGAAAGAAATCCACAAATATTGGAACTGGGCCATTTCTCAATTCCTAGTATGCAGACTCTGGACTTGTGTACTCAGAGGTACAGACTTATGGGAGCAGACTCAGAGAATGGACTTGAGGAGGACGCAAGGATGGACTTTGCTTTTTTCAGATTTTGGGATGAGATGACATCGCAGGAAGTGGCTCTCCTGTGGCTCTGACCCCATGCTTCCTTTATTACACTAATAAAGAGTTCCTTTACTTTTGTTTTATGCACAAGAATAAAATAAACATCTGAAGAATGTGTTTATTTTTAATAAATAAAAAATGGTAGCTCTGTCCTTATTTTAATTTCTTTGTATTTAATAAATAATAAAATCTAGTTAAACAGATATACTTAATTCATAATGGAGATATGTAAAACAGAAAGACAACAGCCAAACTGCTCCCATTTGTCCTCATCAAATAACATCTTTTTAGTAATAAATAACATAAGAAAATGAGTGCATATAAAAAAAAACAAAGTCGTTGAAAATGTACAACTTTGGAAAGAAGAGGTTAAAAATATAAACCCAGTGGATCAGGCAGTGACTGTACTCGTGTATGTACTGCAGTGTCTGGGCTCTGGTGCGCGCTGAAGAGGGAGCAGAGGGAGGGGGTCGCGGTGATCCAAGCGGCGATCTGTGCACAATGTGAAATGCATTGTGGGATTTCTACCTGCCCGAGTACGCACAAGTCTCCTCAGATGCATCCTTGGTAAAACGGGTGGAGCTGAAGCTGCAGCAGCTCAGAGGAACAGAGAGAAAAGCAGCAGCGGTCACACACACAGGGGACATTTGACATTTAGGATTTCCTAGTAGTGACGGTAAACTACACTTAACAATTCCTGGCACTGGCAGCAGATTCTTCCACAGAATTTTACTCTGCCATTCAGCTCAATCTCACAGCTGAGCTGTGGAGAGAGTTGCGACATCTGCATTAACTCTAATGGCACAGTTTTTACACGATAGTTCAGTACTCCATAGTACTCCATAGTATGTTCAGACTGAGGGTGGTGTATAGTAATTGTACAGAGAGGCCCTCTCCATGTAGCTTTAAAGAATGAAAAGTTTATATTATCTACAGATTTAAATCAAATGTACATAACATTTACATACACAAATGCATGTTAGTGTCCACATGAATCTTGTAACCATATTATGGACCTCTGTTGTTCGTGTGCAGGCTCTGTTCCTGAAACAAAAGGGACACTCTGATCATTGATGATTGCTTAAAGATGTCTCTCAAATGAAGAAAAAGGCCAAAGAAATATACCTCCAACAAAATAATGTCTTCAACTACATAAGAAGTGTACAAACCAGAGCGCTGCATGGTTTTCATTATTAGAAATTCAACCCGCCACAGCTGCCCGGGGCAGACTAAGAAAGTTGTGGCAGTAATTTTGCGCCTGTGGCCCCTCCAACCACCAAAAACACAGTCACAGTAACACATTTATACATCAGTGCCACACACACAAAGGCAGTGTGTAGTGTTGGTAGCGGTACCTACTGAGCTGCCTCCAGAACAGTTGTGACTAGTTATTCTGGCTATTCTATTTTACATACAGTATGTGTGATGTAATGTTTTATTTCACCTGCATAGTTAATGTTTTGCAGACATATGATTTTTTTTTTTCATTTTTCACCCAACTTGAATTTCAAATTCTCACATTTATATGTAAATTTTAGATCAAAGATTGGCTGTGTGGTATTATTATGTTAGTCTACTTACAGTGCAAGTTTCAACAATTTCAAGAAAATCTTGTTTTGATTTGAAGATATTGGATTTTACTAACTATTTATTTTTCATTACTTCTTTTTCACAATAAAAAAAAACAAACAAACAAAAGCCTAAATCAAGTGTTAGACACCTCAGATATGTTCAATATACTCTGTTCTTACACAAAAACATGGATGACAGCTGTTAACATTCAGCCCCACCTGTGTGGTTTTTCAGATTTTGCCACCAGTCCATTAAGATACAGTCTTTTGAATCAAAGTGTCCTAAATGTTAAAGTGATCTGGAGGAGCTAAACTCGTTTATGTAGCACTTAATCCTATTCTGTGAACACTTTTTACAACGTGAAGAGCAGAAATATGGCTGAGGTGCACTTTGCTCGGGGCCAGAGCAGGACTTGATCCAGGATTAGAGACTCGTCCTGGTTTTGGGAGGAAGACTGTTAACCCCTTCACAGCCTGAGGTCCTGATACATGATCCAGAGAGACTGAACTTTGCCACAGAGTTTACCGTGTGGAGGAGCAGCTGTATACTTAACCCTGGTTCCTGATGCCGCGAGGAGACTGCTTTCACTTGTGACTGTCACTTTGTAACTCTGAGGGTAATTTGTGAACAAAGATGAGTCTTTTTCTCAAGGCCTTTGTGCGATATTGGTTCTAATGGGGACACCAATTACTGAAGGGTCAAACTACAATGGGTTATTTATGGAAATATAAAGGTGCAATTACATGAAAGAAAAATAAATCAGTCTAATAGGTGCAGTAAAATGTTGAGAAAGCATTTTTGGAAAAGTGTTTGGGACAGGGCGTGGCCATGTTCAGTTCTGTGATGCTACTGATATTAGCTCCTGCTTCATGTTTGGAGAGTTACAAAACACAAAGAACTGGCTGTTGCAGGCAATATTTTTACCTCAGTTTCATTTACTTACTTTGAAATTTATTTACTTGTTTTGCTGCGGGCAATCCACTTGCATCAAAAGATGCACAGGATAAGCGTCATCTGCTGGCCGTGTCTTTTCAAAGCTCCACGAGAGGTTCTCAGGTATGAGACTGGACATTGTACTAGGAGCCCCTTAGTAGCAGGTCCGAATGAAAAAAGTGCAGTTGGTTGTATTCAAACAATCAGACATGATTTCTCAATCTTGTGATGTCATAAAATCAAAAAGTCACAAGATTCTTGTGAAGGTAAAAATTGGTCTTATAATCTTTGAATCAGGTTCTGTTTGCACTTTTTACAAAGAAGTTAGTTGAGTTTGAGGTGAAATATTTGGCAGTATATGTTGTTGCATATAATTCAAATAATAGAAGTAAAAATACCATTCATTACAAGTTGATTTTAAAAATGCACCTAAAAAGTTTAGCATTTTATGATTTTCTGGTCAATAAATTACATTTTTCATTTGTGCAAAATACATATTTCAATAGTGTAAAAATCTGGTCTGGTCTGGTTAACCCAGTCTTGTGGCTTGTCACAGTCCTATCAGACGCTCCGTAAGATTTAGGAGAGGGTCTGAGTGACCGTGCATGTGAGGGCTAAGGAGACCATGAGTGTGTTCCTCCTGCCAGTCTGCTGTGATCTCTCTGAGTACTGTGGAACCCCTGAGGTCACGGAGACCCTGTCTTCTCAGTGTCCAAATACATTCATGTGTTAGATGAACTGATGAATCTAAGTTGCCCTTTGTGAATGAATGTGAGAGTGAATGTCTGGCTGTGCCTCTGTGTCAGCCTTGGGTATTGGTCCACAGTTACTGGGATAGGCTCCAGTCCCCTGCGACTCCATAAGGGAACAAGCAGAGGAGCTGTACATCAATACAAAGCCTCGTGAACCCCAGACGACCTTCACAGGAGTCACCTGAGACTCTGACCCCAGTCTAAACCACATAATACAGGATTGAATGATCAGGAGAACATGCATTTTACAGAATATCGTTTGTCAAAATATGTGCACCAAAAATAAAAAGAACATCCACCGCTGGTTTTCTTATTTGTGGCGTGCTCCCCTGACAAACAGATGGCAGCGCTCTCACACAGTAAACGCACAAATCAAAGGGGAAATTCCAGCTCTGTACGCACTGTAAAAATACACTGCCACACATAAAACTGAACTGACAAATGTGGCCCCCATGCTCCAGTGGCTGTCTGAGGGGCTGAGAGGCCTGGGAATGAGCTTCAGAGCAGACACACCAGAGGAGGAGGAGGAGGCGAGGAGGGCGTCCCATTGCGAAAGAGTTGAATTACATTATCACTGAGGGGCAGGAGAGACAGCAGATCTGTCATCCACTCACGAGAACTGTTGAAATGTGGATAGATCTGAGCACAGTCAATACGTTTACATAGGAGAAGCGATATATGTATCTTAGTCTGATTATCACATGGGTATTGGACAGTGGGACAGAGTAAAACATGTAAACAAATGAGAAAAAAAAATACACCATGATGTAAAGAAATGTATATATTAGAGCAGCAAAAAATAAATAAATAAATAAACAAAAATAAAATTAAGAAACTCTGCTGCTAACTTGTTTGAAGGCTGTTATGATCTTTTGTGTCTTTAACAATTACTACAGTTAAGTCTATTGCAGCTTATGAGGTTTAAACATAAAGGACTTTTTGACATTTTAAATAACAGAAACAAAGCTGGTTGAGAGTTCAGTTAGCCAAAGTTAATTTTAATGTCAGGATTTGCAGTCAGTGCAAAACAAACGGACACATTAAAAACCAGGCATTTCGCCCAAGTGGGCGTGACTCATGTAGCATTCATTATAATTTTGACAATAAAAATTAGTTAATTTGTCAAACTGGTTAATGTTAGGTTAGTTGTTTGTAGAAGATGAGTTGACTTTAATGGTCACCAGCCAAAACAAGACACACGCGAGTGTGTGACGTAGGACGTTAAGCCACACCCCTGGGTGAAATGCATGGCTTTTAGTTAGTCCTGGAACAAACTATTGTATTCTTCCATTTTTCGGTAGCTACTTGTCCAGCATAAGAATACAGCGTGCAGCCTTTAGCTTATGTTGCTCTGATAGCTCCTTTATACAAAACTAAAAAATATCAAGCCACTTGCCAGTGTTCTTAAGCCAGACACTGACATCACACATACAGCTTTTTGGTTGTCATTTTCCCCAAAATTTTAGGTGCTTATTCAGCCATTGAAAACTTACTGGGGTCTGCGGTCAAATGTGACTCTAAAGACTATGTTTTTTAGTAACAGGAAATTGAATATAAGGAGAGCGAATCACAAACACAAATATACAGTAAATATAGATTTAAACCTGGAACATAAAGTCAATAAGTTTAAATAAGACTTCAGTGTACAATCAGTGTAAACACAAGATGCCGAAGTAAACATGTGAGAGTTCAGAAGCCGATGTTGCCGCGGGCCATGGAGTATCCCAGCCTGTTCCCATTCCCAAAAAAGGACATAGCACCCACATAGGCCTCGATGTGGACGGGCTGACTCAGGACCAGCACCCCGTTGGCTCGTCCCGGGACAGGCTTCGCGCCGTTGGCTTTCTGCGCTGCATCTCGGACCTGATCTCGAAAGGCCATGATCTGCACATGGGACAGAGGCACAGAGACAGGATCAGGGGCGGGGCTTACAGTTTACCTGTGCTCTGGTTTCCTGGTAAAATATTCAGTGTATGTTTCAGCAGAAGACGGAGATAAATATGGCTTGCAGGGTTGTTTTTGTTTTTTCAGATCATGCCTTTTCTCAGAACACTTTGGCTTTTTATGTTTTCAAGAAGTACAGCAATAAACAGAAGAAAAGACAAACACAACACTAAATGTTCTCTGCTATTATTGAGTGATTGAAGTGAAATGTCTGATATGTCCAAGTAAAGTTTTTGTTTAATTATGTGTCACTAGAAGACTATCCATTATCCAAAAATGTTATTAATCTTAAAGTACAGACCTCTACCAAAGCAGTAAATTAGTAAGCATTACTCATTTATCAAATTCACCTTTACTGAGCCCTTGTGACTGGTTTTAGTTACTTGAAAGGAGGTCCCATATTATGCTTTTTTCAGGCTTTTTGAAATAGCTTTGGACACCTTTGCATTAGTATATTTCATGTTTTATAATTTTAAATAATGTATATGATATAAAACGTCTCTTTTAGGGAGCTGTTAGTTTGACTTTGCATTTTAAACTACTCCAGGTGTGTTTCTGAGGTGGAAACAACATTAAAAGCTCAAAAGTTGGTTTATCATAATAGGGGACCTTTAAGATACCTGTGCTATCCTTGAAATCAAAACTTTTGCATGAAAGCTGAACATCATAGATTAAAACAAGGCGTGTAAGCAATTTTTTTTTTTATTATTATTATTTTTTTTAACATAGTGAAATAATAACACCCAACAGAAATCTCTGACTCGTAACTGATGATCATCATTGACTCATAAAAGTTTGAGGCTGAGGTCTAAAACTATAAAGACAGATGATAACATGCTCATGTTGAATGTCTTTTTCCATTCTCTTTTCATTTTCAGTTGGGTCTTGGTTTGGGCAGCAGAAGTTAGTTCCCACATCTAGAAAGTAGATATTTAGGTATTCACTAGATCCATGCTAATAGTGTACTGTAATGATAAACTCAGTGTCTGTGCTTGTTATGCAATATTCACTGAAACATCTGATAATAACCTGTAGTAAAGTATTACTTTAGCCTGTAGCTTGTGTTTGTTTTTTGTATCCCTCATTACTCATTTATCTCTTGCCATTATAAAAATGACATGTCCACCCACATGCTATGTTTGTCACACAAGTCTGTTGTTATTGTAATGTGTGACACAGACACAGATTGCTCCACTCCTCTGCTCCTTTAAGACGACTCATGTGTTTACAGTAACACACGTTTGGATTGTGAAAAGTCACCTGCAGCTGTCATTATTAACAGAGCAGTGGAGCGCGGCCTCTTATCTCTGAAACCATCAGAGGGAAAGAGTAGAAATATGATATCGGAGGAGAGTGCAATGTTTTTAGTCAACTTTGCGAATAAAGGGATGCACATGAATCTGATCATTTCCAGTCAATGTAGTGACTCACTCGCCCACAGCATGACTCCTCACCACAACCATGTTTTTAGAATACTTAATATCACTGTTGCAAAAAGTTTATTTGACCCTGAATTGCAAAACACTGAAAGAATGATGATCTACCTGGAAAATGTCCTGTTCCTTTTACGTACTGTCATAACTATAACCTCCATGGTTAATCAGCGATTGACACATGCCAGCTCACAATACATGTTGTGCAACTTTGTAGGATCTGACTGACAGTTTAGAAAACACTAAACTAGGCTAACTTTACAATATAATACAATTAAATGTTTTAAATACATAACCTTCTTGTGTTTTTAAGTAGCATCAATGTTACTCAAATATTTATAAGGGATATATTATGCTTTTATTTTTAAACCAATCTTGGTTGCCTCTAGAACAGCATTTCATATTTTATAACCTTTAAAATGCGATCTGACTAAAAGAACACATTTTTAATAAATACCCCACTGATGCCATAAAGAAACAGGTGAAGACACCAGCAGAGAGCAGCAGAGTCCAGCTCTGTTGCCATCTGTTAAACATAATTTAAAGAATAAAAGAAATCTCACTTCCTAAGGTTTTTGTATTATGCCATTTTACTACGAAATAAATAAAAAATAGGTGTGAAGAATCAGTGGAAACAGAGCTGTACACTGTTTTTTTGATAAATTAATGAGAACAGATGGATGTAGAGAGTTTGTTGTTTGGTCAGTGCTTCCTGGAGTGGGTGGGGGTTTGTGGGAGAGGTGGAGGTTTGTGCAACCTTTGTTCGAGTATTAAGAGGTCTCAGAAAGGTCATGCCAGAGAATACAGGATTATTCAAATAGTCCAGGTACGTTTTTGATGAAGAAACATTATAAAATGGCAGAAAGCTCAGAAATGTTAATTTTGCATTAGGTAGTCCCTTTAATGAAAGCCAAAAGGTAGACTTTATTAAAAACAAAGTATAGGCTTTACATGGGAAAACCACCATAACTACTTAATTTCAAATTTCAAGTATTTCAATTTTAGTTTTTATCAGCTCAAGTGCAGATCCATAAAAAGGCTTTAATTTACGCTTAGAAGTTTTGCATCAGAAATTATTCTGATTATTATTCAGGTCAGCTGATTCCTCAGAGCAATTTGCCTAACTCACTGAATATGAAACAAAGATATAATAATATAATACTGAACAATAGAGAAATGTGTGGCTATATCACACAGAGTCCTGCGTCCTGTGGTGTGATAGATTTTGAGTCAAAATAAAAATATTCTGCCAGGTTTAAGCTGTTCGTTTACACAAGGTTTGAGTTGGTTCTCCATTTTTGTCACTCTATTTTTTTTCTCAAAGAACTTAATTTTGAATACTGTATCGTCATCAAAAATAGTCATGTACCAGTCATTTGCAGAAAGCTGTTGGCTGGTCCAAACAGGCCAAAGAACAATGTTTCATTACACTACGTATATAACTCCATATGACTAATAAAACATAAAAGCTGATTAAAACAAGTTAATTAGCCTGGATGTGTCGTTGGAGGAAGATCACATAGTTTTGTCCTGACTGAATAATTGTATTTCAAGTACTGCCACAGCTGAACACCTTGGAGCACATTTTTTCAGAGCTGTGCAACTTTTTCAGTTTAGATTTGATTCGGTAAGATGTTGAGAGATATCCAGATCCCACATTTCCCACAAACCCCACCTTTTCCTGGGAAACATTTTCTCTTCTTCCCATTGAAAACTCTTATCATTGTGAGAATGTGTGTGTGTGTTTCTGAGTTGACTTTGAACTCACGTCGCAGAGAGAGTTGTACGTGGAGCAGAGCGTCCGGACCGGGTGGTGGGTGAACGTGATGAAGGGGATGTCCATGGCGAAGGGGTTCCACCTGGAGGAGAACGAGGGCTCTCTCATTCTGTCCCAGAACACCCTCACGCCCTCCCCCTCTCTCCTGAAAACACACAGATACACACACACAATGAGTTTGGAAAATAATCAGCTGGTGATTTTTTCAACCAATATTGCAATTTGTTAATCCAACCAAAAAAGGGATCACGAGCCAATGTTCTCTTTGTGCCAGTGCCAAGCCATTGATAAACGGAGAGGGTTGCGTCAGAAAGGGCATCTGGCATAAATCCAAAGCCAAATTAATATGAAAATCCCTGTGCACTTGTAGGAGGCAGATGGGAAAATCCAAAAGATAAGAGGTTTGTAGTTTGTTATGCAGTTATTTTCCTCAATGATTATTCTAAAACCACAAGCAATAAATAAAACACAGCAATAATGTAGATAACTCCATCAATGTTTCTCATAGACCACACCCATATGTAGTTTACTAGATGTTGCATGAATTTTTACAAAAGGCATATTTTTGTTTAAAACACAGAACTATGGCTGTGAATTGGCAAGAACATGACAATATACTATGTATCACAATATACAGGTGTCACAATGATATTTATCAATATATCATGATACTGTAATAAAAACAATATATCACAATTTTTTACCAACATGATTTTGGAATACCTCCCCTGCCCTGTATATTAGTGCACCACTACATGCACCAAATTTGGTAAAAAAAAAACAACATTATATTGAATCATCAGAAGAATGAGTTTTTCAACTGTATTGCACATGCAAGTTTTTCCAGATTATTAAAATAAAATATAAATGACATAAAGCATCGGCCTTAAAGAGAGCTTTTCTGGACACTCAAAGTCACTTTACAATTGCACTTTTTATTGACTCCACCCTCAGTCACACTCGGTGGCGGCAAGCAGCTTCTGTCCTAGGGCAGATTGCTGAAAACGTGGCTGCCAATCTGTGTCTATGGGAACCACACGACCACCAAACACAGTCACACTGACACATTCACAAGCACGGTTGGTAAAGGGTTTTGCCCAAGGACACAACGGCAGCATGAAGTGGCGAAAAGCTGGATAAGAACTGCCAAATTTCCAGTTACAGGACGAAAAGTCAACACTCAAAAATTAATTGAGCCGCTTTTGCTATCAATGCAGTATAGCCCAATAAAATCACAATATACAATACAATATTTTCTACTGACACATCAAAACTATTTCTATGTATCATTTAAATTATAAACAAACATACAAAAAAAAGTTAGTTTGTGAGCCCAATAAAAAAATCTGACTGATATCCAGTTAGTAACAGAAAAGCAGGGAACAGTTAAATAAACAGAAAAAACAAACAATTGCACATTATAAGACTGAGATCAAATGTTATTTAATATTCAGCTCTAATACCCAAACGTTAACAATAAAAGTAAAAGCAGAAGTCTATAGAGCGTTTGACAAACCCTTATTAAATTCAGTTACACCACTAACTGCTCTCCAAAAACAGGTCTGTTGTTTTGTTTTGCACTTACTGCGACACAAAGACCTGAATAGAGCTGCTTTTGTCGCCTCGGGCCAAATTCAAAACAGTGACATTGTTATACGGCTGTCATCTCAAAGTGACAATTATGAACAGTGAATTGTTTAGCAGGCAGCTTTTATCACAGGTGACATGCAGGCAGACTGTGCGTTGGTTCAAAGAGGAGATGGTTTTGATAAAATGCAGATTAAATGGCTCTTTATTCAAACAATACAGACAGAGGAGTGAAAATCCTATTTTAACACACTATTTAATAGAGAAAAAATTATGTGGGGTTTATTTGATGCTTTTTTTCTCCAAAGGGTCGCTATTTTCTGTTTTTTTTTTTTTTTTTTTTTTTTTTTTCAGTGAATGTAGGTGTTGTCCTCTGCCTCTGACTGGCTGAATATGTATTTACCTGCATTAAGTGTGTGTCCCCCATTTGTTGTGACCCCTGGAAATTAAACTCAGCTGTATACTTTATTGCAAAAGTATACTGATATTATTAAAAAAGGCTAACCTTAAGGCACTAAAATAAGAAAAGTTGATTTCCAGGGGTTGGACCAAATGGAAACATACTGTATGCAGATGGATAAACAGTCAAATATGGGGGGAAAAAAAGTGTCAGTACCAATACAAACGCACAATGAACTAACAGAATCTGAAAACCAAACAACAGATCAGGTGCATTGCCTAAAGGGGACACATTACTCTTTTATTCACATTTTTAAACCGATCTTGGTCACCTCTAGAACAGCACTGCAACCTTTAAAAACTTTATCTGACTAAAAGAAAATCTTTCCAATAATTACTTTACTACTACTATAAAGAAACAGGTGAAGAGACCAGCAGAGGGCAGCAGAGTGCAGCTCTTTTGCACATAGAATTTTACAGAGAAAAAAAAACTTTTCACTTCCTGAAACTTTTTATATGATGCCACTGTACTACGAAATAAACAATAGCTGTGAGGAATCAGTAGAAACAGAGCTATTTTTCAAGGAAACCAGGCCCAAACCTTAGATGAGAGAACAACATTATCACTTGGTAGAAAGCTCAGAAAAGTAGATTTTCCAGAATATAGCCCTTTATAACCTATCCCATTTTAGTGGTTATAGTTATTCGTGGGATCTTTTCAGCAGAAATGAGGTGGAGAGAGGTTCCAGACCCACTTCAGAAATAAAATGAATGAGTCTGACTTGCGCAGGCTAGCTAAACTGTATACTGTTACACTAAAACAGCATGTGCCCTACATATCATTACTAAAAAAAAGCTATGCAAACGACCGCTCTGAACTCCCATTGACCCAGCGCCGTTACAAAGACGTCACAAACATCACCGTCTCGTTGCTCTAAACCCTGGGATCATATGAGCAGGTACAACAGTAAACCCAGTATTGTAAAGATCTGTACCTGAGACTTTAATATTTCAAAGCGTGGATTTTCAGCAGTTCTCGGTGGTCTGTTTGCTCTGTGTCTTCTGAGGTTTCCCAGCGCTGAGGACAGATATGACCCGGGGCACTTTCATTAAACCTGCTATTTGCTTTGAAGGAAACACAGAAGAAAGCTAAAATGACGAACTCGCTGTAGATTAGCCCTAAGCCCAGTAAACACTAAATTGCCCTTATATTTAGTGTGTGCCCTAAAGACGGATTAGTGGCACTTTTATTGTACTGTTATTGTTGCCATGGAACGTAAAGGACCTGTTGCCCTATTTAGGAGTAGCGATAAGGCTTATTACATATATAAATGTAAGCTGAAGCTATTTTGGACCTTTAAACAAAGCAATCTTCTCTCCTTTTGACTTTTTCCCTAAGGGGTCGCCACAGTTAATCAGCCTCCTAAAGTGCAATGACCCACAAATGAAGCTGCATGTGTAAATTCAACAATAAAGACTGATTTCATTGAGTTTTTATAGTTAAATAGCTACTTTCCCATAAAGAGTCCAGGTTTGGGTCCGATTGACTCATGCCATCCCCTCTATGTCTGGGGCTGCACAATATATTGTACGTTTATTGTGTCTGCAAAAGCAACAACAATGGAACAAATTAAAAGATTCATAATAACATTATGGCCTCACATGGGACAGACATTCACATTTTGCAAGTCAAAATAAATAAAATGTTGAAAACTCTGACTATGCCAAATATGATTCAGAAATTGTGTGTCATTGTTATTTCATTATTCAACATTTATTGTATATTGAACACTTTCCCTAATAATGTGCAGCCCTAATATAACTACTCTGACCAACAATGTCATAAAAAATCATATAGCCCTATTCCCTTTCATGCTATAACCGCCTTTTATTATTTTATTACACCAACTACTAATGGATAAAGCCTGAGAAGCAAACTTGAAAAACCTGCAGAGACAGGTGCCACTCCTCTTTTCAACATCAACATAATTAATACAACAACAAAACCACTTAATGAACCACACAAATCCTGGCACATACATCATGACAAAGCTGTTTATGGTGATTTTGATTCACTTCATTTCACTGAGCAATTAATCCCGCCTTCAACTGCCCTTACTGCACAACTGCAGTGATTTTTTCATATTTGCTTTTGTACATTTTCTGTTTGCTATGCTAGTTTACATGAAGCATAGCTTAAATCTCACCCCCGACAAACAACTACATAAACTTCTAGCTCTAAGTTTAGCATTGCACCGTCCCATTGCCTTATTAAAAAAACATACATGGAGTAGTCTTTTGTCTCATTCACGAATGTTTGATTAATCCTGTTTGCTAGGCTGCTGTCATTCTCAAGAGCTGAAAACGCTTTGTCTCACCGCTCTATATAAACACATGAAACCAGGAAGTGCTCCTGTGGGTTTCTACAGTGTCACCGGATTCTTGTTCGGATCATTTCAGCACTTAAACTGCTGTCGCTATGAAGCAATCAGCTTATTTATCTGTTAGCATTATTTTAAGTTATAAAATGTGAAACACTAATGCAAAGGTGTCCAAAACAATTTCAGCCTGACATAAGCAAATTATGGCCTCTTTAAATATTGTGTGAATGCATTGCTAGTTTTTCTCTGCGTTTAACTTTGCCGTCCCTTTTTACTTATTTATGTTTTTTATTTTTGGGGTGTTTTGCTATAAGCAGGTGTATTAAGTGCTGAAATAGTTCCTTTCATTGTTTTATAAACTTCCAATAATTAAGTGTTGACAAGTGGAGTAAACCAACCAATAGGAGCTTGTTAAAAACGCATATGTAACGGGTGGTACCTCGGGGCGTCGCTGCAGCCCCACTGGCAAAAAATTATAAATAGGAAATGGACTGTTTGCCCGTGAGGTGTTAGTTTCTGTGGGAGGCCAGGGAGTTTGCTGGGCCCACGCCGTGTGTAGTTGTGGTCAAAGCATTGATAAACCTTTTTTTACAGTTTTACATGTTGCTACTTTTAATTGAGTAACTGCATTTTTTAATCTGTTACTTTGTGGTAGGACCACGCCAGGGTTTTAAAGATCTGTCGTTGACCTGTGACTGAGGAATGACTGTGTGTGAGGCGTTCACGATGCACAGGCACATGTTTAAAACAAGCTTTAGGATATTAAAAATGTTGTTTAAATGGTGTTTTGTAATTTTGTATTTTGTGTTTTTTACAGTTGTGTCATTGTACCTGCTGTCCTTTAGTTCTGAGTCAGAACAGTGTTTCTGTGTTTTGTTTTTTGTTGATGTTTTGTTCCAGTCACTTCCCACAAACTGTTACTACAACATTTAATGGTTGTAATGTATAAATCCCAATCGGTTGCAGTGTTTTGCAGTGTTGTAAACTCATCTGAAGTGCAGTGTGGGTTTTGTGGGTTTTTCTGCCGCACACAGGTGTTTTTTATTCAGTTACATACAAATTACATCCTGTTATATGGAATAATGAAGTAACTTATGGGAATAAAACCGCTTCTATGTGTCTGAAAAATAAATATTGTCAACTATAATTCGGGTCTGTTTGTTATCACTCACCAACACCTAGATGATGAATTAAGATATTGCTTTTTTCCCCACAGATGATTCTTATCACAATATAATCCAGCCACTGCATGTCACAAGCCAGTATGCTCTTTGTGCCAGTACCAAGCCTGGATAAATGGAAAGGGTTGCCTCAGTAAGGGCATCCGGCATAAAAAACCTACACCAGATCAAAATGCTAATTATTGCACGCTAGGAGACAGATCCAGCCCTAAGAAGAAAACACAAAAAGTAAAGTAAAGGTGGATTAAAAGGTTGCCCTAAACATACTTTCACTTTAAATAAGAATGTGTAATTTTGTGTGCTGCTGACAGTGAAATTAGTAATTTGAGTTTGTAATTTTTAACTTACAATTGTGCAAACATCATCCATCAATCAAACAGTGATTTCCCAACACTGTTCTGATTGTCTTAATGAGCTGTCACTGATGCACTTCTTAACCACACACACCTTGTGCAAGTACATTTCCTGCCAGCAGATTTGAACACCTGAGGCTAAACAATAGTGCTGGATCTTCTGATTCGCTGTGGTCCAAAGGGAGGGGCCCCTTGCCATAATGCAACCGTGGCACCCTGTATACACAAGCGCTTTCAAAATGACAATATACTGCCGCTGCTGCCGAACATTATGTGCTCATGAGTGAGTGTGGAGAAAAGAGGAGGAAAAGAAAACTTGGTACACAAGCGAAGAGAGTGATTATATTTCAGGGCAGAGAGGGATGAAGAGGAGGTTACATTTGAACATGAGCGCACACTGCTATAGGCCTTTGTATTAATGGGGGATATAAAAAAAAAAAAGCCTTGAAGAATTCCACAGAAAAGCGATCACCCGGAGTGGGACCGGCCCAAACAGGCAGAGCAGGGCTGGGCCTTGGAAGTGTTCAGTGTGTTTATGTGGACTTTCACTGCCGCTCACCTCGACACAGACACAAAGATACAGCACTGACAGACTCCACCTGCTGTGTATAAAAACAAGTGGGTTAATGACAAAGGCAGGGTAAACACAAGCCCTGGTTACATATGCACAAAAAAGTGCATTAAGTAGCCACCACCCATAAAAAGTACCAGAGGAAACAGAACTAAACCAGGACAAAACTAGAGAGTGTAGATCCCTGCCATGGCTCTATCTTGCAATGGTAAATATATTGCATAGCACATGTCTATAAAACAGACGGTGATCAAGATTAATCACAAAAATGAATAACTTCTTTACAGGCCCATTCTGACCTTTCCAACCATTAATTTTATTAAACAAACACCAACGCCAGTGATTGTATGTTTTGAGTATTACTTTAATGATCCATGAAGTGGACATTTAAAACAGGAATAAACCAGGTCAAAACACACCTTAAGTATCATAGTAGCACAATAGACACAGGCCACACAGACACTGACCAATGTTTTAGATAATTACTGGCTGAACAAATAGCTGCAAATACCTTGGCATTTCCCAAGTTTGATCAACAATCTTTTTCCTAAGACCACAGATGCAAAAACGCAACAGTGTGTTGGGAGCTGGAGGGCAGAGTGATGAAAAGTTCCTCTGTGGGCTTTCATTGGCTCTGGACTCAAAAGTCAACACACAAGATAAATATCAGCGCAGCTCCAGTTGTCATGGCAAGTGTCCCACATTGTCTCAGAGTGAACAAACAAATGTGCCGAGATTGCTCAATAGCCCCTGCAGGTCTGTCAGCCATCCATACCTGCATCCATCCAGCAGGCCAGGCTGCACTCTCAGCCGTCTGAGTGAGAGGCTACAACAGCACAGAGAGGCCCTGGCTGTGTTTACACTGGGATAAAAAAGTGAAACTAATAAAATCTGATTTGGATTTAATAAGAGGTGTTTGTCTCAGTGTGAACAGGCCAAAGTAATCTGATAAATCTGAATTTGGGCAGTGTGTCCTACTAAGAAGTGTATTTGTGTTTCTAAATAAGCCATTGTCTATTCTGATATGAACTATGTTGTAGTGTATGTGCCCGACCACTAGGAGTGTAGTAAACAGTACAGCGGTTACACTATACTAACAAAGTAGTAGTAAAAGTAGCGCTAACAAATGAGTTATGCATGGATTGCTGCAGTAGTAACAGACGTGTGTTGATCTGAAAACTTAATAACCAACAGCCAGGATCAGACTGAGACAAGGGATATAGCTTTAAAAATATATATCAAGAAAATGTACAGTGCATCTATAGGAACTGTCATACTTTCATTTTAAACCACTTTTTCTTTTAGTGGTTGCAAGAGCTGATGCCTGTCTCAGCAACTTTGGGCCTCGTGGTCAGAGACACAGAAACATCCACAGACAGATAACCACTGACTCTCACATTCATTCACTAGGGGCAATTTTTTTGAGTAACCAGTTCACCTCACACACGCATGGGTCTGGACGGTGGGAGGAAGCCAAAGAGAACCCACAGTAACACAAAGAGAACATATAAAACTAGATTAGATAGATACTTTATTGATCCCCCCAAAAATTCATGCTGCAACATTATTGCTACTTCTTTTATATATATAAAAAAAATCTTAGACACTGGATTACAACTGAAAAGCTACATGTTTATTTGCACAAAGCACTATACTATAAATAAAGAAAAAAATAGCAAGAGGGAGCTTGTGTACTTGTGTATTTTATATACTGCTTTAACACCACCTTAGACCAAGATTCTTCTGTAATAAGTAATTTGTTAGGAGGGGTTCTCTACATTCTCTGGCTTCCTCCCACTGTCCAAAAAACATGCATGTGTTAGGTGAATTAGTGAATTGAAAATTGCCCCATGTGAGAGTGAATGGTGGTCAGTCTGTGTATGTCTTGGTGTCAGTCCCAAGACAAACTCCACAACACAAAGGTTTAGAGAATGACACAAGAAATAATCTGTGGTAAAGTCAAAGGTGTAACAAAAAAGATCTGCCCTTACTTTCTCTCCAGTGTGAACACGACCAAGGTGAGGGGCCTTGGCTGCTGTACACAGCTCCCCTGTTATCGCCTCCTCTCTGCTCTAAAATATTTACATTATTCATTTCAAGGCACCTCATGCAACCTCTGAACGTACAGCCATGAGAAATGCCATGATGCAAAGGCTGTGATCTCATAGCTGCAGGCTGTTGGCAAAGAGATTTCCACCTTTCACAGAAGTCCACAAGCTCAGAGCTGCTCCCGAGGTGCATGAATTTAGAGCAGCCCAAAACATTCAACATCTTCAGGTTTTTATTAATTTATACAGTACAGACTTCCACCGGCCCCTGAGCGGAAGGCTGTTCTTGATCTAAGCTTTGTTTTTGCAAAGACTGCTACAGGTAAAACTGGAGTAAAGAGCAAAAAAGGTCTTGTAACACCCACCAACACCACCATAACCACATTAAACTACTAGCGGTGTTTAGCATCATGCAACTGTCTCTGTACAACGATCAGGCATAACATTATGACCACTGACAGGTGAAGTGAACAACAGATTATCTCTTCATCGTGGCAAATGTTAGTGAGTGGGCTGTATTAGCCAGTAAGTGAACATTTTGTCTTTAAAGTGTGTTGGAAGCAGCTAATTATAGGCAGGAGTAAGGATTTGAGCGAGTCTGATAAAGGACAAATTGTAATGGCGTGACGACTGGGACAGAGCATCTCCAAAACAGCAGCTCTTGTGGGCTGTTCCTGGTCTGCAGTGGTCTGTATTTGTTAAAAGTGGTCCAAGGAAGGAAAATGGTGAAGTGGTGACAGGTGATGCATGTAGAGAGCAAAGGATGGTCCTGTGTGGTTCAATTCGTTAATGTTATGCAGGTGTTTTTTTCCTTTTCAGACTGTTTTGTTTGTATAATCTAGGGCTGCAACAACCAATCGGATTAATCGATTATAAACAATTACTGAAATAATCGTCAACTAATTTAATAATTGTCTAATAGTTAACTGGGGTATTCATAGACTCTGAAACATGCCATGCGCTGAGAGATGAGGTTAATTATCAAGACAGAGCAGTAGAGCCATGGAAACAGTTTAAAACAATGTACATTTTGTGTTTTTGATTAACAATATCTGTGTGTGTATATGCGCTATCCAAATGTCCTCAAGTGGCAAACTCATGGCTTTGTCTGGTTCAAATTTTGTAAAAATTTTGTTTTTTTGGGTAGAATTTATAAAAATAAATAAGGGGAACTATAAAACATCTCACAACATCTTAACCACTTTACTCATGCTTCAATATCCAATTATTAATCAACTAATCAGTGAAAAAAATTAACAGACAGATTAATGGATTATCAGCCCTACTATAATACAATGTAGTGACCACTGAAATAGCCACTTTCTCTGTTTTATGGGCCACCATTAATTCAATGTTGACAAGTGGTATAGACCAACTACTGGGAACTTTATTATAAACTTGAGGCATTTATGGAAAACAAACCTCCACTTCACCCAAACTACTTTCAAGCCAAAAAGGGTGTACTGTTTTAATAGCTATGATTTAATTTATTCAATGTTAAGGTTAGGGCTGGGTACCGTTTAGATTTTTTTGATACCAATACTTAAATGATACCTGGTTTTCGATGTCGGTACCTGAGCGATACTTTTTCTGATACCTGTGGTGTGCTAATTCATTCTCTACAATCATAAAACACAATAATATTGAATAAAAGACCGTTTTTTTTTTTTTTAGCAGATTTCTTAGTTGTAAGATAAAACCAGTAGTTTGTATGATTTATTCTGGATAATTTATTTGATTCATACATGCAAAGGAACATTAAAGGTCACAATAGATGTTGAAACTCAATAGAAATAATTAACTTTTAATTAATTAGTAACTTTTCTTTCAAAACCACAAAGGTCTAGTTTAGAGACGATTTTTGAGTGTTTTAGACAATCGGTTGGCTGATTTTTCCCATTTAATGCCAATTTTTGGTCAGGCACATGTCCGGACAACCACTGAAGGACCCTAGTTTTTGTGTTCATGCCGTCCATGCTACAGCGGCATCATTTACTGTAGAAGGTGCTCAGGGCGAGTGAGGGAGATCACTCAAACAAGGCTGAGGCGAGGCCTATTGTTTTGAAAGAAAAAAGGTAAGACTTTATCTTTTTTATCTTTTTTTTCTTACCAAACCTGCGCACGTAACACTGATTTAACTTTTAAATGTCCGTTTGAGAGAAACTGTAAATGCCCAGACACTTTAGGTTATGTTCGAGCACTTTTGTATGCAACCTGCAGCATTAGCTTTAATTGCTAGCTTATTATCAGGTAGGAACGGTCCGCTGTAAAATAATTGTTAAAATGCTGCATAAGAGAAACATTTGATAAAACGGGGAAAAGGTGGTGTCTTCATAATCATGGTTGAGGCAAATTTTTTTCTCTCCATCTAATACATTAACGTGGAGAAGTGCTCCTCAGTGACCGCGGTATAAAAACGTGTGCATTACAAAATGAGATGGAGATGAAGACGTTAGCCTGAACTACTTTGACCTTAGATTCGGACATTCTGCTGTGTCCTTAAGTGTCACAGAGCAGAGAACTGTCTGTATTTACTGCCGACATATGCATGCGTTTTCAGCCAGGAGCCGCTTCCAAATAGAAAAGGAGTGTTGATTAAGTGACGCGGGGACGAGCGTCAGCGCGTACCCGGTATGAGGACTCACACGAACTAAAACGAAGCAGTATTTTTTGCGCGAGTCAGCGAGTACTTTTATATTTGCAGTACACAAAGATATGTTTTGCAAATATAAAAGTGCCCCTCGTTTAATATTTTTATTTTAAAATATGTGCTTTGTGATTAATAATAAAATTAATATATTGTCAACTATCTAACTAACTTATTTAATGTCATAAATATCATCATTTACATGATACAAAAATGCTTAGCCCTTAACTTTACAGCTTCAGTACAGAACAAAGCAGATTATTTGAAGACAGTAGCCCAGAGAGCAAAGCTGAGAGATTTTGTCTGCACATGTGAGTCCATGTTTTTCTGCATTTTAAAGTGATGTTGTTATGTTTCTTTACATTTTATAAGCAACATAAGAACAACTGACTATATTAAACCATTTTTATTCATAAAATTAGGAAAAATCGGCCCTCCATATTGGCCTCAAAAATCGGCATTGCTTATCGGCCATCGGCTGCTCTGGAGTTTAAAAATCGGCATCGGTCTTAAAAAAAAAAACACTATCGGTCGACCTCTAGTCTAGTTTAACAATGCCCAGTCCTAGTTAAGGTACAGCCTGCCCTTGTTCTAGGCTTTACTTCCTTTTGTCCTTTCCCTTCTGAAGTTGCCACAAAAAAATCCTCTGCCTCCTAGCGCGCGTGCAGTAAGTTGTATATTGATTTGGCATGAGTTTTACATCAGATGCCCTTCCTAAAGCAACCCTCTTCATTTATCCAGGCTTGTAACTGGAACAAAGAGTACTCTGGCTTGTGACGCCCTGTGGCTGGGTTACCGGTAAAACTGCAAAAAAAAAAAAAAAAAAAAGAGTCTTATTAGAAGAAGCATATTTCCACCTATGGGGCAATTCACTTGTAAAATGGCAGCTAAGCTTCCTGGGAATGAATGTGCCTGTGGTTTAAACAAGTGTTGCAACTTTCACTGCCATTCAGGAAGCAAAGTTTCCCAGGTTTTAGTGGAGTGTGTTTTACAACGTTAGTGTCTAGTTTCAAAAATGCCCAGAAGGCCTTGTCCCATCGCAGCACAACTGGAAACTCAAACTCAACAGGCTGAGTTTGGATTCCCATTGGCTGTTGATTGTGGTAACACTGTTTCCTTCAGGAGTCTCTGTCAAACAACAAGACTTGTAATTTTGAATTTTGAGACTGCAACTGTGGATATTGTGTATGGCCAGAGGTGGATAACATTTCAGTATCAGTCAAAATCAGTATTCAGGTGAAAGTAGAAAAAACTGGCAACATTTGTAGAGTGTACTTTTACAGTTCCTTTCAGTAAAATGGTAAAGAATCATGTAAAGAATGTCTTGATCCAGGCAGTGATCAGGATGTTCCTTCTCCCATTTACAGTATGAGCTCCAATAAGATGTATATAATCTCCTACTCCACTGTTTTCTTTAGAAATGACTATGTTCCTTAAAACAAACTTTGTCTAGATGACCTTTCTGATTTAACCTTTTTACTGAATGTTTCCTGAATGACTGACATTTACAGTTATATTACTAAAAAACAAACAAACGCAGCCAAAATGAATGTCTTGGAAATGGATAGTTGACCTGATCTGAAAACAATGGTCCTGCACAGAAAACAAGACTTAGATAAGATTACTGCATTGTGACTTCCTCTCAGCTGTGTAATAGCATTAGTGTAAAAACTCTTTTTAAAAGTGGTTTTGTGCTAAAGTGTTCTGATTATGTGACACTGACTTTGACACTTCCTCTTTTCTTTCTTGAAATGATTATTATTTATTTTCGCCTCGAGACAGTGAGCAACCGTAGTCACAATAAACTCTGGCAGAGAAATAAGGACTGACAAAGATTAGAGCATGGCAGAAAGTAAAAAAAAAAGCATAATAAACCCCTTTAAAAGCATTTTTTTTCTGTCTACCACTTATGCTTATTCTGTTATGAGTTGGGGAGATACTGTGATGCACTGGTCAATCACCAGTTAAATCCAGTCGAAGCACTGAAAGACAACCCTTCACTGTAGTCAGCCTCCACTGCTCAGAAGAAGCGCTAAGCATTTTATTTTGCTTTTAACCAATATCCAAATACATTACCACATCTTTACTGTATTATAGTTGTGTTGCTATTGTCTGCATTCCCTAAAGCTCATTGTCTATTTTAAGCCTATAATGTCTTTGTTGTACTTAAGATTGCGCTTTACTCCTGTGACTTATGAAATCATCAGGTTAGAGTAAGACATGGAAAACAGCTTCTTATACCTGCTTCACAATTCAGCTCACTTATTATTTATGGGATTGGCCAAAGGCAGTTTCCCACCAAAATACTAAACCTAAAGTTTAGACCCAATCCTCTAAGAAAAGTCTGTCTCAAGTCTGCTCTATACAAAAACATACAACAATTTATATTATTTTCTGAGCAACAGTGTGAGCGGCAAAACTAAATCTCTACAAATGAACCCAGTTTTATCAAATCCAGTGAGCTTTTTTGGCACAGCTGTGACTCTGAAGATAATAATCAGTGGCTGTGTGTGTGTTATGCAAATGTCTCTCTTAATCAGCTGCTTTGAGTTGACTGCCCTCTGCTGTTCAAATTAAATCTCTGCTCTAATGTTCACAGGAGTGGTCCAGGAAGGCAACAAGACGTATTTTGTAATGAATGACCAAATGGTGTCCAAAAATCAAGCTTAACTGCACGTTGATGTTTTTAAAAAGGGGGTTTATGATTATCTAGATCATAATTGACAGCGCTGCCCTAGTTTGGAGAAGAAAATATAAACAATGACTGTAATTTTAATTGGGGCATTTAACATTTCATATTTCAAGTTGATAATGTAAATGTGAGCTTTATAGAGGATCCTTTCACAAAATATTGGTAACATCAAGATGCTTGTACTGGGGAGTGCTAAAATCTGGAGTTGTATAAAGCTGTGTGTGATGTGTAATACACACTTGCACTGATAGCAGTTTCTAAAGTACTATAAGCCTTGTTAGTTGTTAATATAGTGTCCATTACCAGCCATTCATGACACAAAGCCAGAGTAATTACTACTGTCTGCTTCTCCATACCCTGTGGTGGATTGTAAAAAAAAGTAAAAGTTACTTTACTTACAATTTTCATGTAACTGTACTTTACTTGAGTAAATTTTACCAAGGGTACTTTTACTTTTACGTCACTACATTTTAGAGCAAGTATCTGTACTTTTTACTCCACTACATTTCTGAGTTGGTTTGACATACAAAGTATATTGAGTTGCGATTTAAAATCGCGTGTTTTTGTTGTATCCTCATAAGATGCAGTAAAGTTGTACTTCTTTAGGAACATCAGAATAAAACAGACAGAAGACCTTAGCGACAGATTCAGTCTCTCCTACTGCAGCAATTTGTTAATTTCATCTGGAATCAGCAAATTCTTCAGCAATATGCCTCGCATTTAACACATTCATGTGTTGTGGAGTCTGTGCAAAATACTTTTACTTTTTTAAAAGTACGTGCTTTTATGCTTTTACTTAAGTAGAAATTTTAAGGTGATACTTTTACTGGAGTAAATTTTTGCTCCTTCATCCGTCTACCTTTTACTTCAGTAAATTAACTGAATACTCCTTCCACCGCTGTCCATACCCAGTATTAACCAGTACTAACCAGCACTAACCAGTGCTAACCAGCACTAGCCAGTACTAACCAGCACTAACCAGTACTAACCAGCACTAACCAGTACTAACCAGCACTAACCAGCGCTAACCAGCACTAACCAGTACTAACCAGCACTAACCAGTACTAACCAGCACTAACCAGCACTAACCAGCGCTAACCAGCGCTAACCAGCACTAACCAGCGCTAACCAGTACTAACCAGCACTAACCAGCACTAACCAGTACTAACCAGTACTAACCAGCACTAACCAGCACTAACCAGTACTAACCAGTACTAACCAGCACTAACCAGTACTAACCAGCGCTAACCAGTACTAACCAGCACTAACCAGTACTAACCAGTACTAACCAGTACAAAGATGAGCATGTATTAGTGAAGTGGTAATTATATATTGCCGATAATTCAATTTTATTTATAAAGCCCAATATCACAACAGTAGGGCTTAACAAATAATAAGTCACACAGTCAAACATAAACAAAAACAACAGTATACTAAACAGTCCCAGGACGTCCCCTATCCTTAAACCCTCCCTCTAAATAAGGAAAAAACATTTTTTGGGGGGTGTGGGCACAGTGAAGGAGCTCTTCCCCCAGCATGGACAGGTTCTAAATGCGTCCAGGACTGTTAAATAAAGTCCATTAGCTCATCTGTAGCATCAAAGTTCAGGTCTGTAATGATGGTGTGGGGGTGAGGTAGGGGTCATATCGATAATGAATGAATGTAAGAGTGGTAAGTTGTTTGTATGTGTCCACCCTGCAACTAACTGGCCATTGTTCAAATCTTACTCCGCCTCAGGTCCAAAGTGGCTGGGACAGGCTTCAGTGCCCCACAGTCTCTTACAGAAATAACAGGTAGGAGATAAAAAATGAATTATTAAAACAATAAAAAAAAGTCTGCCAATGCAGTGTGGCTACTGGTAACTTTAGTTTTAGGGTTACACATACAATAGAAAAATGTTTTATTAGTGTTGGCCCAATCTACATCTATCTATCCACTGTATTCGTCAAAAAGTAAAATAATATATCTTTAAATCTATCCAATAAATTTAATGGATCTAAAAGTGCTTTTGTATTTTACGTGAAAGCAATATATTACATTTGGGATAGTCCTCGATGGATCACAAGATAAAACAAAGCCGGCAGTGTTGGTCCTATGCCCATCTTTATCTATATATATTTTCTGCATCACTAAAGCAAGAAACAGGGCCCACACCCTCCTCTTTCAGACAGGACTCAGAATTTGGATGATGTTCTGGGTAATTAGTTTGTCTAGACAGTTTGGAAAGAAGGCACTTAAAACACATCTTTCCCCACAGATGCTGCACACGCTGCTCTCCGGGGCGCACCTGGAGGACGGGCGAGGAAAACAACAGCTTCTGCACTAAAAAATACAGACCTCCCCTGAACACGTTCCACTGGCACCGCACTGGATCGGGACGACTGATGTGGGACAAGCTGGATAATTGACAGCAGAAAAAAAAAAAAAAAGACAAGCTCTGAAATGGGACTTCTGATGGTGGTGGCCTGGGACACTGGGATCAAAAGTTCAAGTTTCCTATAGACCCTTTCATTGTTTGTAAAGCTACGTTAGAATGGTGCCATAAGTTAATCAGACCACAATACATGTTTTTAATGGAAGAATAATCAGTAGTTACTAAATATTGTATAATCCTGTCTGTATCAACAAGATGATTTTGGCCAATGACAACAAAATGGGAATCGACTGGGGCGCTACAAGTTTCATATATATATATATATATATATATATATATATATATATATATATATATATATATATATATATATATATATATATATATATATATATATATATAATGCAGGTTTCGCAAATTTTTGCCATGTTGGACGAGTAGTTCCAAAAATGTAGCAAACCACAATATTTTGTCAGTGGTGGCTAAGATTTTATCAATCTATTACTACAAATCCTCTTAATTTTTTATAATGAGCATTCATTTTTGCGATTTTTAGTTTAATAACATATTAATAATGTGGTTATGAATGACTAAAACTGCTACTCTTGTCATTAAAATGCAGCACAGTTTCTTCAATTATGTCACTTGAGGAAAGGTCTCTCTTCACATTTAAATATAACATTACTACTTACAGTGCTTGATGTGACCTTACCATTCTGCACAAGGGGGCGCTATAGCAGAGGCCTGAACCTCCAGCTGTAACTGTCTCCACTGTTAGGACCCTGGAGCACATAAATATTTACATAACGTGTCTGTATCATGATCTGAGGCCCACACATGAGGAAATGAAGTGTGGCGTTGTGTCAGCTTGCAGCAGAGAGCACAGTGACATCAAGTGGTCACATGACAACTGTCATACAACTGCATAAGGACACAGCTACAGCTTTGCACATCATAATAATTAAGTCATTCATAGAAATTAGATTTGTGTATAAATGTGTCAAGTTCTATGTCTATGTATTGTCACTGTAAAGGTAAAACGGTAAATTGTCTATTTTTATCACAATCATTCATTCCCTATGGACAAATCTCCTGGTTATCTAAACAAGTACATGCCTGAGTGCTAGGCAATATATAAAATAAGAAAGTTGGACACTTTTTAAGCTATATTAGAAAGATAAAACTCAAAAACAGAAATACTTTTGGTGTGAATGTCTTTCGACGTTGTTTTTGCGCCTCATTTTATGCCAACAGACAGATATGCAAAGCATGTAAGCCTGGCATGTGTAACACCATATTTCAGCACAAGCTGTCTCTCTCTGTTATTGCAATGATAATGCATATTTAGTTTAGGGTGAGGGTTGGTTTGTAAGCCAGTTCTTACAACTCGGCACAAAAATGTATCCCCTTTCTGGATCCAAAATCATAGATCTTTTCATGTAGGATATGTTTTATACTTGTTCATGATCTTAACTTTATTGGAATGAAAATTTTATCAGTGTTGTTTTCCATGACGTCTTTTAGGTGCTGATGATTGTCAGTTGAGTTTTACAGTTTTACTTTTGAACTGATTTTTAAATGAAAGCATACGAACTCTCTAAACTAAAATGTTTTATTTTTTATGTCGCTGCAGGAGTACCATAACTGCTCACAGGCTTTACAAAGGGAGGTTTAAAAACTGCAATCTGCTATTTCACCACCAGAGGCCTGCACAAACTTCAACTTTAACCATCTCTTCCACTTCACAACTTATCCTATTAATCTTACACTCATTTGGTATAAAACCTCGACCTAGCCTTACATCTAAAAGCCATTTTGGAGTTTGCAGGCTTCACAGTCACAGCTACTGCCAAAAATAAGCTAGGAGTGACCTAGGCAAAAAGAAGACACCTCCAGTGGGACACAGACAGAGAGAGACCAAAAGAGGCTCCAGTCTTTCTTATGTGAAGCTCTCTCTTTACTGTTGCACTCCCGGGCGGCGTTCATGAGCATTTTATGTATAATTTAACGTAATGTGCGGGGATAAAGCCCCCAATAAAGGCTGCGCTGTCTAAGCTCTTCACAGCACATTACGTTTTATTCATCAAATTAGTTTTAGTTGGTTTGGTATCCCCTGAGCCGGCTTTAAAAGGTTCAGATGAAAGGAGGACATTAATTTTGCCACTAATCAGTTCGGTGACAGCAGAGGCTTTGCACTCCTTATCCCCAAAAACTCTCACACACAACGGGGCACAAGAGTCTATGATGCTTTTGAGCTACATGATATCATTTGTCTTGGTTTGCATTGATTTTCAATCCACTCCACTCACCGCTTAGTTTGTGTAGTTTCAATCGTCCTTTGGATGATTCTTGCACTTTTATGCCTTTTTTTTTTTTTTTGTCACTTTGGTGGATTTATCTCAGCCTGAAAAGCTCAAAACGGCAATAAAAAGGTTCTGCTAATTTCTCTGGCAGTGAACCTCGTAGAATAAAAAATCAAATGCATTTTGTATCTCTCCCTGAGCTCTACCTGCACTGCAGCTTTGATTGAAATTGCCTTAATGGTTTTCTCAAAAAACTTCTCTTTAACTGTTCTCACTGTCCAATTCTAACACAGACATGCTATTCAGTTACCTGAACAATAAAAGTCTGGTCCTTTGTTGAAGTTAGCAACAAAAATATTCTCCTATGCCTCCTAAGATCCTTGGAGATGTCAGGATTTCTCCCCAGCAGGCCTGTGCACTGGAGACCTAGCAGTTGTTACCTTATAAAGACAATGCTGTAATTAGGCAATACATCTGCTCCTTAAGTCACTCAGACAAACACCTATATTTCTGTCAGAAAAGCACAAATTAAACTGACTTTAGTTGAGGCAAAAAACTATTACATATAATTACAAACAACTCGTACAAGTCACTCTGAGAAACTCCAGTTATTTATGACCTGGATTTTAATGCTTGTTGATTAGATAAACAAACTGCATTGTTATGCCACAGTTCAACTCCGGTCCAAAAACAAGGCGTCATCAGTGACTGTCAACTTTTGTGGCAATCAAGAAACCAACACAGTTTAAAGAAATAGGAGAACTGGGTTTTTTGTTAAGCAAAAAGAGCTTGGGGTAAATCTGTAGAATATGTTGGTTAACTGACAGAATTTGCTACAATTGGCCTAAATTTGACATTTTTAATAAGTAAATTTGGTGGAAAATTGTCACTCACTGTGCAAGCTGTTAATCAGTCATCATCAAAGGCTAAATTAAAAAGATCTGAAAGAAGCCAAACCAGCCAAGCCACCATCATTAGCATTTTCTCGTAAATGCAAATACGTTCCTGTGAAGTAAACTGGAGCACAGGGCAGATAATTGTAGCTAATATCTCAATCACACAAGAGCTATTTTAAAGTACTTACTGAAATGACAAATAATGAGAGCAACCACTCAAGTATTTGTTGCAGTGCACTATTCACTCACATTTCTCCAATCCATTTTACAGTACTTTGGTTACGTTTACCTTTAAGCCTTTAAGTTTTTTTTTAGACCTGGAGGTGAGAGCCGACTGAGACTTACTTGAGCAAGGAGCGCTTTGGGAAGCTGAAGTTGCCGTGGGTGATGCGATCCACAAAGTTCAGCGGGATCCTCTGCAGCTGCTCACAGTTGAACATGAGGAAGTCGTACTTGAAAACCAGGAGAGAATGGTCTGAGACAATAACAAGGCGCTCCTTCTCGTTGTTCCAGTGGTCCACTCTGAAACACAAAGGTGATGTACTGGGTTTAACTCTGGGTCAAACATTACTGCAAATCATTATTTTTATTCAAGATTTTTGGGGAACAATAGTGAGCATACATGAAATAAAAGAACAGGTAGAAAGGAAGGCCATTAAGGATATAATCTATCCTCTACTGTCTATAATTGCATTGACTAAACACATACAGTATGTAACTAAATATATTGAATTTTCTAGTTTGTACAATGTGAGTAATGTCTGTGAAGACTCTCACTCGTCCAGGGTAATTGCATCGCAACAAAAAAGTTAAAAAGCAGTCATCTGGATTTGAAAATTAAATTTTTTTAAAAATCAAATCCAGATGACTGCTTTTTAACTTTTTTGGCAGTAATGTGGAAAAATATTTGAATCACAATATTGAGTGCAGTTTAGATGATGATAACGCTGCAGATGCTTCTTTGTTACACTGCACCATTTGGGAAGGTTTCCAAAGAAAGCAAAGGGCTCGTACTTGTAAAATTTTGTTAAATTAAGTGTGAGTAAGCACCATTTTATTAAATCAGAGCAATCCCATGTTGCTCTCATTCTTCTTTTTGGCATTTTGCTTCCAGGGTCGCTACAGCAAATCACCTGCCCCCTGCTGTGCAGTGATTTGTATACGGATTTATCATAAGTTTTATGCTGGATGCCTTTCCTGACCCAACCCTATCCATTTATCCATGCTTGGGACCAGCACAAAGGCTACACTGGCTTGTGACCGCCTTTCCAAGTTGTTCAGAGTAACTGTAAAACAGCCACTTTGTCATCAAACCTAAAAAAAATGCCCAAAACTGTCAACATTGGTCTGCACATAGGAATGCATTACAAGATAGACATCAGTGAGTATGAGAACTTACAAATCTTGCGTGAATCCAGCTTCTGTGCAACGTATGGATGTTAGGTGTATTAAGTTAACACATAAAATTATTTAAGCCAAAGCCGCTC
The DNA here is from genome assembly GCA_020698575.1 of Bostrychus sinensis. Taxonomy (NCBI): domain Eukaryota; kingdom Metazoa; phylum Chordata; class Actinopteri; order Gobiiformes; family Eleotridae; genus Bostrychus; species Bostrychus sinensis. The sequence continues at coordinate 26,391,520 of CM036246.1, forward strand.
AATTATGTGCTGTAAAAGCCTGCTATCTCCAAAACAGCCTTTGGCAAAGATCTACAATATGCAACAAAGCATCTCCAAATCCCTGAAGTGAAAACAATGCAGAGGAATAAACAACTTTACAAGAACTACCTCTCAGTACTTCTCAGATTTAAAACTATGCTTTCAGTAACTGTCTTTGGTAGCAGAAAGCTGGCACGGATTTTCTCCAAGTGGCTCTTCTCCTCACAGTCCGCTGATTCTGTGCATGTAGCAACGTGGGAGGGAAACTCTCCTGATTACTGATGGCAGCTGTTGGCCCAAAGTTCACTGAGCACAGAGAGATGTGTGTGAGGAGCGTGGACCGAGCTAATGAAATGAACCTTGAGTGAACACAGTGGTTGTGGACAGAGGGGAGGCGTTACAGGGATACAGGGCGGGACTGCTGTGCATCTGACATGGTCCTGGTTCCAAACTTTGACACAATAACACAACACTTGGCTGGAAAAAGGTGGTCAAGGGCTGAGGAGATGAGCATCTGCTTTAAAAGTTCTGCTCAGAAGATGAACACGGTCTTGAGTCAAGTTGACGCGGATTGTTATTTCTTGCATGTACATATTCAATCACTTAATAGTACCATGTAATAATAATGATCTATAAAAAAGTTATATGAAGACAAGGTTTGATTATTAATGATTACAAATAAGTTATAGAGAATAATATTTGGCCCATAGCATGAAGCTTTGATCTAGTATTTTCATTCATTCAGGTACTGTATGTTGTGACGGCTTCTACTTTAGAATAAGGGGCACTGTCACTGATTTTGGTCGACTCAGCACTGAATAATTGTCAGCCAAAAAATCTGACTGAAAGAGTGGCACTGGCTTTGTCTGCTTTGTCTGTGAAACTATGCAAAAACATGAAAGGGAAGCAAATTGAAATGCACATATACTGTACACAGTTTTTGGGTTTGTTTTGTTTTTTTGGCCATTTTTAGGGTTTATTGATAGGACAGCGTATAGAAGGAAATAAAAGGGGACAGCAGGGAGAGACATTTGGCAAATTGTCAGAGTCGGGACACCGAGGCAGGCTGTAGTTGCCCTGTGTGTGCCGCAGCTCTACAACTAAGCCATAAGGCCCAGTACAAATTCCACCACACCATAGGACTCTTTGCTGCTTTTATTTCATTTAAAAACTGGACTAGTTTGTTGTATTTTGTTCGGCCCATGACGTCCTACAATAACATTATGTGGATCCATTGCTAATACTTCCAATTCTCACTTATTTCTATTTCTGCTTTTCTATTTTGCACTCTCTTTCGCTGTATAAACACTGCAGACATTTCCATTGCAACAACAGAAACTTTCTCTGTGTTATCGACAGGCATTACTTTAAAAAGGTATTAGGGAGCTTGATTATCAAGGTATCTTTTTGCAATATTACTTTAAATGGGCCCTCTGACCGGTAGCAGGCTAAAACAGCTGTATAAAATGTATAATATAAAAAAATTAATATTGATTGACTGTGGACTATTTGGGACTGTTGTATTTGTTTTAAACATGATCAAGTATATAATGAAATGGTGTTTCAAGGTGAAGAAATGTATCTGAACAAATCGTGTAACCAGGATCTGACCCAGACACAAGACGCCGCATGAAGTGCAAAGAGGAACAATGTGATAGTCTGAAATGTGGCTATCTGTGGAGAGCAGAAGTGATAACAACCCCTCCCTTACAGCACGCACTGCTCTGCTTGAGAACTGGTTCAGATCCTGGACTATGCCCATATCTGGAGTGGGTGGTATGAAGATGAGCCTGGGTGTAATCTGAGTATATATTCAATGTGAGAGGGACAGTAGTGGTTGGACTACCAGCGTAAGCCCTGTGTAAGACGTAGGCGGTAGGGACAGATCCAACCCAGAGCGCTCTGTATAATTTGGCTTATGCGAATAAAAAGACAGAAGACAAAAAAGCTGATTGGAGTCTTTATTAACAAGAAAAAGAACACGACAGGACCTGAAAAACCTCAACCAGATGTTTCTGCGTGGTGATCATAAACCATTTATCCATGAACTTAATCATTCTGACTTCCTGGTTCCAAAGATAAATGTGCAAACGATTTTTGAAGCGTATGAGAAGAGGAGAAAAAACACAGAAGAGCAAAGTAAAAAATGTGTGTGACTCTTGGTGATTCTTTTAAACAATGCCGTGCGCTGAAGAAACAGAAAGGACAAGTTTCTGTTGGACAGGTAACTTTAGCTTATCATTTTGTGAAAATAATCCTTTGCTCTGTAGCTATTGAAACATTTCAACTGTGTCACTGTAAAGCACCTGGCAGCTGCACGCGTCATGTTGCTGTGGAGGCGTTGCCTGGAAAGAAACAGTGAAGGGCGGGGAGGCCTTACACATGCGTGTTATTCAAAAAAGGACAGTTTCTCAGCGGTCAAAAACCTCCCTAATGCCTTTTATGTTGACCAACCAACCTTTATTTGAGTATGTGAGTATATTCTAACCCTTAACAAGGTTAGACAGGGTCTTAAAGACAGAATTTTTCACCAAAGATTTCTCTTACAACATGCTATTAGACATAAATACTAACTGCCTCAAATCTTAACATTTCTGACAATGAAGGCAACTGTACGGTATCATTTACTTCTCTAAACCTATAGCCCTCTGCTAGTCCTTGGTGAATGCACATTCGAGACACTTTGCTCCATTCAGCTCCACTGACATTAGTCACAGGCCGCTCCCCTGAGGCCGATCCAGCAGCGTCCCTGAATTACCATATAATGCACTCAGGTTGTGTGCTGTAAGAATCCTCCAGCAGCTTGAGCAGCGACGATTACTGCAGGCCAAATGTAGGACAAATGTAAAGTGTGTTGGACAGCACTGCATAAATGGGATGTATTATTCATTCTCACATGGGCAGCCTTTTAAATGTTTCCTGAAAGCTCGAGCTCGACTGATACAAGCTGACATCTCAAAGTGCATTCGGTAACGTCCTGCAGTCTCCTCATTTTGCTCTGTGTTTCAGTCAGTTAGATCATCTCCTCTGAGCTGACTGTGTGCATGTTCTTGGAGGGTAGAGAAAGGTTAATTAGGGCCAAACAAGTCTGCATAACAAGCAAATGTTTTTTGTAAGGGCTAAAAGATGAGGATTTCTTTTTCGCAATTGAGGAAAACTACTTGACCTAGTAGCATATTTTAACAGTAATTATAAACCCATGCACTTTTTGTGCCTGACCCAAGCCCAGATGAACAGAGAGGGTTGCGAAAGAAAGTACTGTAACACAAATCTACTCTGGGATTTATTATTAAGGATTTGACTAAGCTTCCATAGTCAATTAAGTAATGCTACCATTGGCTCTTGGTCAACACTGTAATATTAGCTGCCAATAATACAGATACAGAGATATCTATATCTAAGTCAATGTTTGTCTGTTTATACATAGAAAAGCCCAAAAAAGAAACACTTAAAAAGCAGATAAATATTTGCAATACATTCATGAGACATTTAACAAAACAGAGGTCATGGTGGGATGGCATCGGTCTAATGCTTGAAATGAGCTAGACGTTGTATGTAACATCTTAATGTGAATTTCGTTTGATGCAGTTTTTTACAGACAGAGAAAATACAATGGAGCGGTGATGATTTAAAGATCACAGGGTAAAAAAATGAGTGCAATGCCAATATTTAACCCAGTTTCATGTCGCTTCCTGTTCACAAGTTATGTTTTATGTTATTCTTTCCTGTTTCTCAGTGGAAATACTCAGCCATTCAGTCAGTGCAGAAACAGACAAATGTATGCAAAGGTGCAAACATACAAATATCCAGTCAGAACAGACTTATCATTTTTCAGTTCTCTGTCTTTCCTAATAATACAGTATAACATCATGAGAGCTTGTTTTACCACTAATAATTCTTATCACAATATGCCATCATGTTATTAAAGAGTTGTCCTCAAACACAGAAAACCTTGCCTTGTGTGTTGTGCCCCTTTAATATGAATGTAAATGTGTATGAATGGCATGAACTCACTCTGCCATGAGCCAGACTCCGAGGATGCTCCCGTCTGTCTGTTTATCCACCAGTTTGGTGATGTCTGTGATGGCCTGATTCAGAGTGCCAGGCTGAGGAGACAAAACACACTGGTGTTACCTCCTAATTTATTTTTGTTACTGTCACAACACATACACACAACGCTTAGAGGGTGATTGTTGATGCTGACACACAACCGGGACTACTACTGTGACTAAACGACAAACAAAATAGCAATAAGCAAAACATGAAGCATTTAAGAATGACTGCAAATGAATAAAACTGGGCAACTCAGGTAGGAAGCAATTTAACCATTTAATTCACGCTCTACAGCCTTGTAAACATGTAATAATAATGTGGACAAAGGTGTAAAAAAAAATAGAAAGTATATATTTCATTCATTGTTAAATTATTATAAAAAGCAGTGCAAGTTCAAGTTTACCAGCTGTTCTTCAAATATGTGTCAGTAGAAGAAAAATAAACACTTAAATACAAAAACTGTAAAATAAATAGTAAGTGTGGTCTCTGGGGCTGCACAATATTAGGAAACATGTGATTTACAGTAATAAACTGTTCAAATTGGCTTTGATTTTTATAGCGCTTTTCAAAATGCCTACGGCCTCTCCAACCACAATCACACTAACGCCTTGTTTCTTAAAATGGGGACACTAGTAACCCCAGGTGTACTTGGAAGCATCCCAGGGGGCACTCAATACATTTTGGGATTTTTTTTGGTAATAAGTAATCAAAGTACTAAAAAATAAAAATAGAAAAGATAACAAATGTTTCTACATTAAAATTGTAATGGAAATTATATTTCTCTTGGTATTTTATTTCACATTCCGTCCTAAACCAATTAGTTGGGAGAAATTAGCTATAAAAATATACTGGTGGCATGGTGCCAAAGTGGTTAGCACTCTGGCCTCACGGCAAGTAGATTCTGGATTTAATTCCCGGACCACGTGGGGCCTTTCTGTGTGGAGTTTGCATGTTCTCCCTGCGTCTGCGTAGGTTTTCTTTGGATGCTCTGGTTTTCCCTGCCACTAAAAACATGTACAATATGTCCCCTGTGGGGCCAGGACTCCCCTGTAAAAGAGATTTTTGAATCTCAGTGGGACCTTCCTGCAATAAAGGTCAAATAAAAAAATAAAAAACATATATATCAGGGGGTATTCATCTGAAGAAATCATCTTTCTGAACCAGTTTCAAAGTTTCAGAACACATTTATACAGGCAAGGTCAGGTGGGTGTCTTGCCTAAGGACACAACAGCAAAGGTTCAATCCATCAACTTTCCGGTTAGTGGGCTCTACCTACTGTGCATTTTGAACTGTTAGATATTGCAAGAACAGTGATGTCTACTGCATTTATCCTTTTTAACATAATAAAAGTTTAATTCAATATTATTTTAAGAGCCACAAAGCTCTGGTAAGAATGTGGCTAAATCACAATGTAGCAAATAATTTACCTTGCACAGCAAGCTGGATTTCGTGAAATTTGTGAGTTCCCAAATTCACAAAATCCATCTTATAATGCTCCCGCTGATCCATTTGGATCCAGACCTGTGGCGTCCGGGCCAGTGGCATGGAAGTATTGCCATGAGTGGGCGGGGTTTAGGTTTAACGACAACAACAAGCTCTTATGCTTGCACTCGATACTTGTTATAAACATGGCGACACAAAAAAATATATGGTAAGCTGCTCTACATTTACAAAAACAGCAAGTCCCACCCCTTCACAAACGTTTTCGGCGGGAGCCATTCCAGATTGATATAACCTTAGCAACTCTTTGCCAACGTTATCGCAATCTGGCTTTTGCCAGGTTAGCAAACAATAAAGCAGGACTACATTTACGACCCAACAGAGATAAAATAAACTTAGTCCCAACCAGGTTTGACATGAGGCTTTTAGAGGGTGCAGGCTGAACCCTGCCAAGTGGAAGATAATGAAATTTAGTTTTCTGTAGTGATACAGATGTTGGTTGGTGATATTGGTGGTGCAGTAATGATAGACATTTGCCGCCATTAATAGCCTTTGCCTTTTAAAATGTTGAGATTAATGGTTCGGCCCTGGCTGACACAGTGGACTACCTCAGACAAACCTACATTTCTGTGTCACAAGTCAAAGTATTTATAAACCTCCTACAAGGTACACTCCCAGTGCCAGTGTTTACCTTACTGCTGCTGTCATTGTGTCCAGGACCTGCTGATTCACCACAATGGAATTTATCTGTCATATTTTATTTCTTAGAGATAAACAATAGACTTGTTGAATTTCCTTTGGTATTGTGGCTGTGCACAAACCAAGGTAACAGTATTAGTATATTACTGTCCACACAACTACACAACCGTGATTATGTTGTAGTGTGGATGAACAAAACCTAAAATGTCAAATCAGGGCACCTCTCTAGGGTTTTCCGGGTTAGGTTTAAGACCTTTAAATACCTTTTTTTCTGATACAATTTCATACCCAATTCAAATCCAATTCGCAAAAATACATTATTGGTTAGAAAGTGTTGCTCAATTAAAGACTACATATTTTTGAAAGGTACAAGCTTTTAGTTGCGACAGTACATATTACTTTTAATTACACTTAGATCTTATGTAACAATAACTTCAGCTAGATGACTAAATCTGCAGCATATATTCACCTGCAACATTTATAAGGCTAGACTAATATTATAATGCCATTTTTACTTTAATACCTAGCTAGATGAACAACATTAAAGTTATTATCTGCACCATAAAATACAATATATGCTCCTGACAAGGGCAACTTTCTGCTTTGCTTACCAAGTTAAGTTAATAATCAATAGTTCAAGTTATTAGAGGAAAATAATTAGTGTAGAAATGCTCTGTTCTTTACCCGCAGCACTAAAAACCTCTTCATCTTGAACAGGTTGAGGGGGGCCTCTCCCGTGGGCAGGTAGATGGTGGCGGAGGGGGGCTCCTTGGTCTCCTCAGGCCGCTCTTTGGTCTCCTTTGTGGCGGAGACATCCTCAGCCTCCTCCGCGATCTCCACGGTGCTCAGGGGATGCTCCATCTGCCCCGCTGCCTCCTCCTCGGTGTCCACCATCATAGTGACAAGCGTCGGCCGCGGTACCTCCGGGGGGACAAGTTAAAACACAGAGTTAGAAAAGTTTGGCGGTAAATTTCATTCATGTCGAGCCTAAAACGTGTTGTTAACAGAGTAGTTAGTTAATGAATAAAGCTAGTTTTCTCTGTCAAAGCGGACGCAGGGATAAAATAACCGATGTATCATACTTACAAATTACAGTAAAGAAAGGTAAAGAGAAGTAGAAAGTAACAATAACAGGTACATTTACTTCCTGGTTCCGTCAAACATGATTTTAATGGGCGTAGACTGCGTCACGTGATCAGCTGGTACAGGCTCGTGGTTCACGCACGCGAGCCTCCAAATAAAATAGTAATAACATGACTAGATATTAGTGGTTTATTAATATTGCAACACACTTTAGTCACACATTTAGACATATTTAGTGGTTTATTTGTTTTTTCAGAGGTCACGGTGCATTTAAACTTGGAAAGCAACAAAAACAATTCCGCAATCCATGTAAGTTTCAAAACAATGATAATTGTTTCTTACATAAATATTTAATTATGTAATATTGTTATAACTATATTGGTAATCCTAAAACCTCACAGTTAAATCTAAACTAATAGACTTCAACTTGAACTTCTTCTGTTCTGTTCTGTTTGTAGGTTAGTATGTTTTCTTTCTTTTTTTTTTTTTTTTAGCTATTATTATTTTTATCTTTATTATGCCTATTGTGTTGTGTTGTTGTTCTGTTTGTGAAGCCTGTCTGTGTTGCTTGTCCATTTGGCATATTTGTCTGTTTGTGTATTAAAGTAGGGTGACCAGATTTTCAGAGCCAAAAACTGGGACCCTTTTTTTTGCCTTTTTTTTTTTTTTTTTTGTCACAGAGCATTTGAACTCACCAAGTGACAACAAAACCTTCAGAAATCCATACAATTTTCTGTCAAGTAAGTAAAGTATGTAACTCTAGGACTTAAGTTTTAAATTTGGCAATGGCAATTAATTAATAAATGGCAATTTTTTAATACAAATAATGACATAAGTAATTTTAGTGACAGAAGTCTTTAAATAAATGTGTTTTAATTTTCCTATGATTTTTTTATTGGTCAAAATGGGAGCAACTGGGACAAGGTTTGACAAAAACTTGGACATATGAGTGTTTTTACAGATATGGCTTGGGACATGGGACAAGGAGCCCAAACTGGAACTGTCCCGATTAAATAGGGATGTCTGGTCACCTTATATTAAAATAAAAGTTAGTAATTAATAAAATAAACTAAATTGAAAAAGGCACATTGACATTTCCCAAAAAGAAAAGTTTTGAATTTTATTGCAATTTATTAATTAAAATAATAATGCGATGCATGAATTTTGTGACAAATGTCTTTTGAGTGTCTGTTGGTTAAAATGGGACAACTGGGACAAGCTTTGTTGAAAACTGGGACTATCCCCATTAAATAAGGACCCTACATTATTGGCTATTTGGATCATATTTTTATTGCTAGCAATGAATGATAAAAATAAAATTACAAACAACAGCCTCTTTTACTGTTACATTGACATTCCTCAAATGTCTCACATGCACAGAAAACATCCCACGAACTAAATGACTTTTGCATTATTCATACTAAAAAAAAGCCTATTGCATATAAAAAGCAGAACTAGTTGAGGGATGACCCTGTGTAAATATTTCCATTATCACTGACAACAGATGCTGTACAGTGCTTCTGCTTTGCACCTGTCTGATTATAGCAATGATATAACTTGAACTTCTGCACTTTTACCAAGCACTTGACCAGCGCCAAGGTCTTAAAAGTATTAAAAATGTATTAAATTTGATGTTGCCAAATATAAGGCCTTAAAAGTATGAAATTGTATGGGCAGTATTCAGTTTTGTTCATCTAGGTTTTAAATTGTCAAGTTGGGACATCCAAATCAAGTTTTCTAGTGTTGTACTTGTCAAAAATATATTTTAGATTAAGTAACAACAGAGAAATTTGTCATTTTTTTCTATTTGGATGTGAATTTGGCAACACATTCTATCAGTAGTGGTTTTACAAATATCATAAAGTCCCCCACTTGAATATGCCTTTATTTAGTAAGTTTTTGAAAACTAAGTATACTGTTTATATGCGTTGCGTAATGTTACAAGCATAGGAATATTTGTTGCAAAAAACATCCCCACAATACAGTAATACAAATTTTTAATGCAAATGCAGTTATTTTACCTGTATTAAACTTAAAAAATAAAATCAATGGCTTTCAGAGAGTAATACTGATATTTTTTTGTGTAAAATGTATACAGATTATTGTTCTTTTGGCGGCAATCTTGGCATTAAATTTTATTCTAAGTGGCTTTAAAAAGTCTCTTTTAATGTCTGTAGTCTTCTAAGGTCTTAAATTTCACAAGAAAAAAACACGGAGCTACCCTGATGACCCTATCTAACTTACCTGAAACCACATATGTGGCATTATTTTGATGTTTGTTGTAAGAGCTGGGACTTATGAATGACAGTCACATGATGATCTGAGGTCAAACAACATTTTTCACTGGCACTAATCCTGAAAGGATTATACACAGTTGCATCTATCACTTACTGTACTTACATCACTGTATTTATTTTAAGATACATTTTTATATGTTTATTTTATCCTTTAGTTAAAGTGGCATGACCAGACAACCCTGAGAGACCTGTCAGGAAAACCCCTCATCCTCTTCTCTTCTCGTGAGGTATGCATACAAACCCGTGTCACCTGTCAGCTCTGTTTTCAATTTTCCCGTAACAAATGAGGAAGTCAATTATTTTTTACATGAAATATTAGAACTATTCAAAACGATAAATATACCGGATGTTCCACTAATTATTGCGCTGACTTTTTACGCAGACACAAGCAGAAAGCACTAAATGAAAAAAAGACTCAGTAGCTGTAGCTGAAGATTAAACTATCACTGGTCACAAAGGCATAGACCGGGGCTATTCAACAGTTAATAAAATCAATCATCTACCCATAAATAATAAAGTTTAAGTACCATTTTGAGTTTTATGTTTCAATTTAAAACTCTCAGTGAGATCTTTTCAGTGGCAAAAGGACAGAACTTAAATGTTGACCCAAAAGATGTCTTTTGAGAAAAACTAAAAGGTGTATCGGCGTTAATACTAATCGTAGTTATAGTTTTTAATGTTTTAAAACAAAAAAATAGCATCAGTTTATTTGGTACATTACTTTTTCCTTTAGAATATAAAAAGCCTTGTGAAAGTTGCATTGTTTATTCAAAAATGAAAATCTTCATTCTGTCTCCAGCTGTTTCCTCGAGTTATGTTTATTCTGTATGTTTCAATGAAACGCTAGGGTCAAAAAGGCGTATCTCACTTTTTTTTTTTTTTTTTTTTTTTTTTTGCCATTTTTAAAAAGTATCATAAAAAATAAATCATTTCCAACTTAATCTGTGGTAGTATGAATTTCAAAGACATTCCCAATTTGATAACACAAAAATAACTAAAATTGTGTTTGGTTTGAGGCAGAAGCAGCTGATTCAGTTTTGATGAAAATTTGTTTTGGCTCTCCCGTAAAATTTGTGAAATGGCACTCTCGCCCCTCTGCTTCCCAGCCCTGGATATGACATTTTGCAACACTTTGTGGCACTAAATCCAGCAGAGTTGCAGTGAATGTGATTAAACAAGAAGCTGCAATGTTTCAGTTTCTTTCTTCTATGTTGCACTGAAAGCCAGGAGTAACTCTTACAGCCACAGGCTACAGCCTTACATCAATATGACCCACAGTAAAAATATAGTTGATTAGCCCTGGTATAGACTCTAGTTCAAGGGTAAATGCTTTATCCATTGAGCCACAAAGCCCTTATATGACACAAAAAACCTTCTTCACTATTTCTTCCTTTATTGACCCCTTTGTAGCTCAGTTAGCAGTCAGGTAGCAGTCAGATAGCAGAGATGCCCAGACTCCCCTCTCCCCAGCCACTTCCTCCAGCTTCTCCAGGGCAAGCATTCCTATGGGCTGCCAGTCTAGAGACACTCGAGCATGTCCTGGGTCTTCCAGGGGGCGCCTTCCTCCAAATTACTGACCTTTCCTCCCATTACTTTTTGTGTTATCCTGCTCACAGCCAACCACCAAACCAAAACATAACCTCCCTGGTATAAGTAATGATCATGTAACTAATCTGTTTACGTCCGGCCACATAGGAGGACTAACTGCATGCCCCCCTTGTTGTATTTTATTGAATACAATGGTAGACTCTAGAGCAGTGGTTCTCAACTGGTGGGTTGGACTCAAAAGTGGGTTGCGGAACCATTTTCATTGGGTCGTGGGCCTTTGCCAGGGAAAAATATATATATATATATATAATGTTTAGTAAGAATAAAAAATACATTTAAAAAGGTGGCAGTATGGGACATAAGGTGTATAGAGGAAAGCAAAAGAGGAAGAGGAAGCAAAAAACCTAATTCTGTAATGTCACTGTTACACCTCTAAGTAAGGTTAAAAAGGCTGAAGTTACTGGCGTGAGGAGTTTAGGTTTTAAATTAAACGCCGCTAAGTGAATGTAGAAGGGAATAGTTCCCTCTATGGCATCACCACTTGCTTGGTTTATCTTTAAATAAGTTATATTTTGTGTTGGCATACTGTGATATTTTGATATTACACCATATCTCAGGTTCAAACCGCACAATGTGTTTATTCAATACATCTGATCAGATGAAATCGCTCTTTTTTGGGTCGTGACTTGTCATTATAGCGTGATGTTGGGCCCCGAAGCCAGACCAGTCGAGAACCACTGCTCTAGATAACCTTACAGATTTAGAGTATGTGTGCTCAAGACATTATTCATATATAGTCTATAAAAGGTTTATTCTTGCTCGGCTTTATTCCTCTGTCTAAAGCTTGTCTTAACATCTCTTCCTAAAATACCTGTGAATGGCATCTATATTTCAACCGGACTGACGCATAATGAAGCAATTGTGCTCAGTGTAAAGCCAAAGACACTTCCTCCTCCCACAAATCCTTGAATAACAGCACCATTTAAGCGTCAGTCTGGCTCTGAGCTAATGTTTTCTGACATGGCATAGTGTAAGGCCACTTATTCCCAATCACTGCTCTGTCAGGGAGCTCTTCTGACGTCTTGTTAGAAGTTTAAAGACCAATCCAGTCATAATCTGCAGCCGTCAAAGAAATGGAGAGGGATTTCTAAAGGCGCTCTTTCGGCACGGTTGCTTAGCTACTCCCACGAACCACCGGGACGGGATTTTCATGGTCTTTTAGCATTTATGCGTGAATGGCCACTAGCATTCAGTCATTTAGGTTTTTTTGATGTACATTCAGGTAATTACTTCATCAATAAACACAGCGTCTTTGCCTCAGTGATGGGTCAACAATAAAACTTAGCCTTAAATAGTATCATGGCTGGAAGAAACTGGAATTTTTCTTCAAAATCTCCATGAAATCCAGAGCCCGACTGTTGTTTGTAGTGGTGGTATTTTAGGATTACAAACCTAAAACCTCAATTTAACTTCTGAGTTTTTCCAACAACTTTAATTTGATGTTTATCACGCCATGATCGCGCTGTAGCATCCTATTTTACACTTTACATAACCAACAAACTCGAAAAGCCCCTGCCCCGTGATGCATCAAATCATTCAGGGAAGCAAGGATAAGAATAATCCATATTGTTGTATCTAGGCCAAGTTATCAACACTGTGTAACTGAGAAAAAAACACAGTGTTGCAAAGGCTTTAGGCTTTAGATTGGTAATACTCCACTACTGTATCTCTCTAGAAGTTTTTTGTGTTGCTCTCAAAAGACATAGATGTTTACCACCAAAGGAATTTATCATGAATGTTTGATAGAGGTTAAATAATACATGTCACATATGCGGTGGATGTTAGACACAGTGTTGCATGTAGTGCATTATAACTACTGCAAAAAGTCAATGGGGAAGTCTGCAGCTACATACAAAGTGAAGCTCAACATGATCTGGGTATAGGAAGTTTTCATTGAGTCTGTGACCCTTGGAATGTTATAGTGAGTATATCTAAGGAGACATTTATAAAACATGAATGTGGAGCAAAATAAGGATGTCTGATTACAGGACTAAAGAGATTTAATGGGGTTTAAAAAGACATCCATCTCATTGGTGACCTCTGACATGTACAAACAGCCATGTATCAAAGACCACTGTATATGGCAGAGAAATAAGGGCGCTGCCTTTACCATTCCACTTTTGGAGTACTTTCATATGGGAATAATAACAGTGAAAAATAACCCAAAAAAACTACAGTCTGCTTAGTGACAGAACCGGATTTGAGTAGGAATGCAGTAAATTTTGTCAGTGGTGAATGAAGTACTGAATTTCTTCACTTAAGTAAAAGTACAGATAAAGGAGCAAAAATGTACTCAGGTAAAAGTATCATCTTAAGTAAAAGTATAAAAGTACTCACTTTTAAATGTACTTTAAGTAAAAAAGTAAAAGTATTTTGCACAGATTTAACAACTAATTTGTTCATTGTGAAGTATCCTGATGTGGAAATGTGCTGATTACTAATAAAATAACAAACCAGGGCAGAAGAGACTGAATCTGTCGGTGAGGTCTTCTGTCTTTATTATGTTGATGTTTCTAAGGGGTACTACTTTACTGCATATATTATATTTGGGTACTACAATGAAGACACAACAAACATAAATAATATTAAATAAAGCTCAAAATACTTTGTTCTTCGAAGCAATTCAAAAATGTAGTAGAGTAAAAAGCACAGATACTTGCTCTAAAATGTAGTAAGTAAAAGTAAAACTACCCCTTGTAAAAATGTATTCAAGTAAAGTACAGATACATGAAAACTGTACTTAAGTAAAGTGACCAAGTACTTTTACTTTGTTGCATTTCACCACTGCATTTTGTCCAACAAGCTTTTGTTTTTTGATACAAGCACATAAAAGGAAAAAGGGTAAAATCACTCAAAAAGATAGCCATGTATTAGTAGTAGTATTAGTAGTAGTAGTGGCAGGACCAGTAGTGGCTGTAGTAGTAATGATAGAAGTGGAAGTAGCAGAGGTAGTATACTGCTATACTCTAGTAGTGTAGAAGTAGTAGTAGCAGTAGTAGTAACTGCAGTAATAATAGTTGTTAAAGTAGTAATAGGTGGTTTCCCTTAGGGCTGGATACTGAACAACGGTACCTTTGTGGTACCGACTGAGAAGCTCTGGTACTGGGTGGTATCAAAAAAATAATTTTCTTTCAGTACCAAGTTTTGATACCTGGTCCAGGGACAGTGTTACAAAAAGCTACAAGGCCGCCGCGTCACATAAAGCAGATGTTTTGAGCTGAGTTTTCAACTTAAACACTGGCTATAAAAAAGAGACAGGACATCATTTACCTCCAGAGCACAGGGGACAGACCCGTAGTGTGTTTATTTACTCAAATCATGGATCTTATGGTTATAGAAGATGAATTCAAATAACATAGGTATCGAAAAAATGTATTGTTCACAGGTATTGAAAAACAGGCAATCCACTCACATGAGCCGACCCTCTAATGCACGATAGGTAAGCAGTCTGTAGATCCACCAGTATCTTTTCTGACACTTGTTTTTTCAATTGCGCGTTGTATGCTTCTGAATGTAGCCCAGATAGCACTCTTCACGGTGACATCAGTTGACTTCACAGCTCAGCGATCCACTCGAACATGACCGGGGGCGTGCTTCCTTCCCTCATGTCCGATACTGTAAGTAGATGGATGTAATTCAATTATGTCCCAACACGTTTATGTTTGTTTTTGCCCATACAGCTTTGATGCCTGATTTAACTCTCCCCGGGTTAAGATAGTGGATAAGCAGATGTTGCCTAGACCCCTGTGACCCGGGCCAGTTCGACAGCCGTGGTGCGTGTGTGTGTTGTGTGTGATGTGTGTGTGATGTGTGTGTGATGTGTGTGTGATGTGTGTGTGATGTGTGTGTGTGTGATGTGGGCCAGTGGTGGTGTCTTCTCCCCCTTGTTTATCCTGTGAGTAACCAGAGTGCGGGGGCTGGGCCAGGAGGGTTCATTAACTCAGCTGAGGCCCAATGAGCTGGAAAACTCCTAACCTTTAATGTTTTAGCTCCACACAAGAACTGCCACTCTGCCCAGCGCTGTAAACGGTCTAAGACATTTCATTTTTATAGACAGATAAACAAGCTGCATGGCTACTGTGTATTGAAACGAATGCAGTGGTTTAAATCCTCTTTTCCTTTTGGCTGTTCCCTTTGAGTGGTCTCCACAGTGCATCCTCTTCTCTTACTTCACTGCATTTATAAATCTCCTCTTTGGTCTTTCGTTAGGCCAGTGGTTTCCAAAGTGGGGTCCGGGGCCTCCTGGTGGGCCACGAAGGTGCTGCAGGAAGGCCGCCAGAGATTGTCTACATTAAGTACACAAAAAAAATGAGTTTGAAATTAATTACAATTGAGTACTTATTTAAAAGTACAACTTTTAGCAATTTTTAGCCACCAGTCTGTGATTTTTGTAGTATTATTTGTAGTATTTTTTAGTATTATTTGTAGTTGTATTCATAGTATTTTTGTAGTATCATTTGTAGTATTTTTTGCGGTTGTATTTGAAGCAGTGGAGTCCTCATAACCTTAACGTTTTTATAGAAAGTTATGGGGAAAAACATGAAAATATGACTTTTGAATGTAGTTTTTTAAAGTTTTATTGTTGAGGGTCTGCGTGGATTTGTCTGATTTTTAAGGGGGTCTCAACACTTTTGACTTTGGGAAAAACTACTCTAGGCCTTCAGCTCTAACCTCAGCCTGCTCCTCTGCCTAGGTCTAAACCATCTCAGTCTGGCCCAGGGTTGTAGCGCCCCAGACTGGTCTTGGTCTCGGCTGCAGTTTTACTCAGTCTTGGCTCAATCTCCGATGTGGTACTTTATTAACCAAACATTATTAGAAAACGCTATTCTTCATAATTTTGGAGTAATTAGTTTTCTGCATTAGAAGAACCAGGAAAATGATCTGCCTCTGGTTGTTTGTGGAGTCTGCTGCATTAGATTATTAAAAAATAATGTAGGAATTTGAACCACTTTTTTTTTTTTACTTTACCCCTTTATTCAGTGTTAGTTCTGGTCTCAGTTTCTCAGTCATTAAAAGTCTCGGGCTTGAACCTTGAAAGTCTTGGTTTCAGTTCACTCTTGACTCGGACTGGGCTTGGTCTCGATTAGTACAATCTTGAATACACCACTACAGTCTGGCCTCTCTGAGTTTATCTCCAAAACATCTAACATGATCCCCCTTCTGATGTACTCATTTCTGATCCTATCCATCCTCGTCACTCCCAAAGTGAACCTCTACATCTTCACTTCTGTTACCTCCAGCTCTACCTCCTGTCTTTTCCTCAGTGCCACTGCCTCTAAACCTTGCAACATCACCGGTCTCACCACTGTCTTGTACTCATTTCTTGCAGTGGTTTAAATATTATGCAAAATCCTGACACTGGAGTCTCGAGTTCAGCCTAAAATGATGAAAACGATGGCTCAGTCTCGAAAACTTGATTTAGGTGATTTTTATTTACACCACTTTCCCAAGGACAGCGGATTTGTACAAAAAGTGCAAAAATATTTACAGCGCAGAGGTGAAAAAGTCTCCAGAACAGCTTAAGAAAACACAATGTCAACAGCAGCACTAAAATACTCCAGGACATAACATAATACAGGTGCACATTAATAAATTAGAGTATCATGGAAAATAAAAATGAAAACTAGATTTCACTTCCTGACTTGTGCCTGTATTTGAAACCATACTGACCACTGTAGCCAGCTGTTCCCATCAGGAGAAAACTTGAGCGTCGCTTAATTCTCTCTGACAGTGAAGTTCATCCATGGATCGCTGTGTGTTTCTCTTGACAATGATTTGTCGTGGGAGAGCCGGACACACTGACCGCGAGCTGACCACTCTGTTTACTGCCCCGCGGCGCCCCTTTCAGATGACTGCGGACAACTGTCTCACTTGACATTGGCCGCTCCACGCAGCAGCGGCGGGACGGGAGCGGGACAGGGACGACCTCTCAGGTTGGGTTCACCCCGGGACGCTGGGGTCAATCACTGGAGTTTTAGCAGAGTCCGTCTGGTGCCACAGAGACATAAATCAGAGTGACATGGGGCTGTCTTTTCTCAAACATTAAAGCTTCAGCCCTGACCCCCTCTGTCCACTTTTAAAACTAAGTTGCACATGGTTTGCTCAGAGTTCAGAGGTTCACACGAAATATTCATGCACAGAGATAGCAACAGTAAAATATATTTGGCAAAGTTTTACTGCAACTTTCTGTGCTGTTCACATTTTAGTCATTGTTAGTTTCTCCTGCAGATATAATAGACATGTCAAGCACCAACAGCAGTCAGAGTAGTTGCTTCGTTTTACTCTTCATGCAAGTATAAACTGCCTTCTGGTGTTTACTATTAAATGTAACTTTAATGCTCTGTAAGAGAGAATGCAAAACCCCCTCCTGCATAATAGATACTGTAATTTAGTATTAATTCACATTGGATTGAGATATATCCAGGTTCAAAGGTTCAAACCGTGACTCGACCCTAAACTCCCTCTTGGCTCCACATTTAAATGCTCCAAATGTTGTGTTGAACCTCACGTGATGAGTTCAGTTGTGGTTTCAATCTCACACAAGGATCAGAGCTTCAGCTCCTGTGGGACCTGCTGGAGCCACTGAGGGGCAGTGTTGTTCCAGTCATGACACAGAAGCAGCTTCGTGGAGCATGGGCTACAGGGAGCCCTGTATGTAGAACATGTGTGATTACAACATGTTTAACATGTGTTACCTCAGCAGCAGCTGCTCATTAGGCCTCGTGCCTGTAGTACAGTGGTGAGAGCAGCTCTGTGTACTGCAGTAGTGCGTCTGTCATGTGACCTCTGCTCTCTGCTCGTCCTCTCGTCCCATCCTGATTCTGTCTCGTCCTTCTCTCATCACCTCTCACTGTAAAACAGACAAGGCCTCCTGGCACATGTCATTACTGATCCAAACACACTGTGTCACTGGACACACTGACTGCTCCCACTCGGCCCGCTCATGCAGCAGAGTCGATCATATATCAGTGCATTCATCATGGATCCAGATGTTGACTCATCAGATACAGCCTTGAGCTCAGCATCAGACTGTCACTGAAAAGTGGCCAGGAAACGGCTGCTTTGATATGTACCACTAACGGGAGGATGAAAGCTGACGAATTAAAGGTGGCACGTAACACATTTATTCTTAACTGCTGCCTTTGAGCAAGGCAGTGTATTTCTGTCTTTGCCAGTGTTAAATCTCACTTAATATCAAACAGCTAATAATAAACCAGAGCTGCAAGAAACTCGTTTGACATTTTCATTTCTCTAAATTGAGTATCAGCACTTTTTTCACTTGAGACATGAAACTTGGAGATTTACTGGTTCTTACATCAGCGGCGTTTCACTTGGGCTCAGTAATGTTGGTGGGTTTTCCTGGAAGCCGCTGTCACTTCAGGAGGATGGAGGTCTGGTCGTGAGCGCTCTGATTTCCTCCTGGTGCTGGCCTTTCATGTTTCCCTCTGGACTGAGAGGTCACTGACTGCGGAGTCCTCAGAGGAACTGCAGCTCACAATACAAACACACTATAAACACTGGTATGCAAATGGGCAGCTCTTTCTCCGGGCTTCTGCAACATTTCACCTCCATTTGATGTCATAGTCAAACTTCAAGCTGAGGCCAATCGAGGCAGTGCACGCTTATGTTGTCTCTGCAGCCTTCTGCCTGAAGGTGAAACAGTCATTCAGGAATCCCCACAAACAATGCTCTTATGACTTAGGAGAAGTTCACAGATTTGTCATGCAATGCCTGTAGGAATACGCTGCATTTTCTGCTCTGCCGCCAAATCTCTTTCTGCTCCACTGACGCTCATTTTGCCCCGTTTGTTTGGGCACTGCACAGTTTCATGCGATTTATTGAGCTTGATTGCAAGACAAGCAGTAATTCACTTCAGCCCAATGATTTATAAGGGAATTACATTTTCAGTGTGGTGCACAGTGGCAGAGTGGTTAACACTCCTGAGTCACAGCGAGGAGTTTGTGGGTAGGGCTGGGTACAGTTAAACAATAGGCTACCTTTGTGGTATCAAAAGAAAGGTTACGATACTACTGGTATTGAAAAAATATTTTTATTCAATACCAAGTTTCCTTTGCATGTATGAATCAAATAAATAACACAGAATAAATCATACAAACTACTGGTTTTAACGCACAGCTAAGCTTTTATTCAATATTATTGTGTTTTATGATTGTAAAAGATGAATTAGCACACCATAGATATCAGAACAAGTATCGCTCAGGTACCAGTATCGAAAACCATGTATCGTGCAAGTACTGGTATCGAAAAAATCTGAATGTTACCCAGCCCTAGTTGTGGGTTCAATCCTCAGGACACCCGACTATCATGTACAGATCAATGGGTGACTCTAAATTGCCCCGAGTGAATGAATGTGAGAGTGAAAGGCTGTCTGTCAGATTATATTACTGTGTTATCCCTGCCATTAACTGGGCACTGTCCAGGGTGTATCCCGTCAAAGGGCCATAGTTTCTGGGATAGGCTCAAGCCACCTGTGACCCATAACAGGAATAAGCAGAACAAGATGACTGACCAGATGAATACTGAAGATGATTACTGAATGTTCCTTCCTTGCATCTGGGATAACTTCAGCTTGCACAGTTCGACACTGGGCTCTTTCTTCAGAAAACTTTTGCCTGCAACATTAAACTCGGTAAAAAGGAGCAAGGCTGGTCTGATTTGTGCGCTACGCCTTTATCATATCACATTGTCGCCCACCGTGACACTTCTAACAGAGGCTGCACAAAACTTTCGGCGTGTCAAGTGTTTTCGCTTTGGGAATGAAAGGCAATGAGCTGGGAAAACCGGAGAAAATGAGGAGGCATTACAACAAGGTAGCCACGCTCGCATCTTCCACTCCTTTCCACTCCTTTCCTCTCCTCCGAACATGAAACAGCAGCCCACTTTAGAACAGAGAGCCCGATCTCTCATCCTATCAAAGCCCCCTCTCTCCCACCCCCTGTCCCGTTCCCAGCTCCTCATCTCTACAGGGAGGTGATGTTTGAACCCACATGAATCGGTACCACATTTACCAGCGCATGCACCTTGATTCACCCAGAATATCAGTTCAGTGCGGTGGCTTCATGTGGATGGGCTTGTTGGTAAAAAAATAAAAATAAGCGGGTGTGCAATGGCTACTAAAAATAGCGCCATTGACCCACTTTTTCAATGGGACTGGAGTGTTGAAAGGAGACAGATCACTACAGCCATCGGGTCGTCATCTCGGTGGCCTTACGTTTGTCAGCAAGACCTCCGCACACTTTTCTTTTATTCAAGTATTTTAGTGAGTTTGTAAAAAAAGCAACACTAGAGGTAATTGTCACTCTAAATTTGTACTGAATCCATTTTCTAAAGGTCAAGCTGGGACATCAGTAGATAATGCTGTCATATTCACTGAGGCACTGGTACGTGTATACACCTTGGCAGAACCCAACAAGGCAAATGTTATAAATGACAATAATATAACCACTGCTATTTAGTTTAGAAGTTTAGAAGACGCTGTGCAAATGTCATGTAAACATATTTTGTATAGACAGAGTACGTTTCTCTTGTCACTGCTTACAGACAAATCATAGTTGTAAGGACTGAAACTAAGAACAAGCAAGGATCTGAACAAGGATCTATAAATACATCTGTCTTCTCTATGACAAAGTTTTATGAGATTCACAGATCATTACATTCTGTATTTATTTACATGTTACACATTGTCTCAGCTTTTTCATGTTTGGATTTTTAATTTTGTAGTGATTTTAACAATGACCATGCACAGGGTCAGACATGTAGCTCCGCAGCTTTTAACTTGTGCATAATATTTTTTGCTGTAAACTTTTCACAGCAAGTATCATCTCAGAAAATATTTGGATTTCCAAGTACCTTCTTTAATGTACTAAAGGAGCCTAAATCTTGACCAAACCAAGACTGAACCTGGTCTAAACCATGAGTAAACCAGCCTTGAATGAGGACTAAACCAAGACTAAACCTGGTTGAATCCAGGACAAAAGCGAGTCTAAACCAGAGCAGTACTAAAACAGGAATGAAACAAATCTGGACTTGAACTGCAGAATACTTCTGAGTACCACCAAAAGATGTCTGTGTACCACCAACTGTACCTGTACCACAGTTTGAGAACCCCTGCTGTAGACGGACAGTCCAACATATGACAAAAACCTCTGCTCCTGTAAGTCCATCAGTTCATTGAAGTTTGTTAATTAGCTGCAATTGCTACAACTTTAAAACTCACATTGAAATTGTTTGTTAGTCTGTTAGCACATAATTAGATGTTTTTTTATCTCAAGAAATGTCAGTGATAGGACAAAGAATAAACAATAAACCTTTGACATAAATTTCATGCTGTAGTGAACTTGAAAGAAGATAGGACAAGGAAGAAATCATTTTTGTTTTGATGTGGATTCAAAATGTTATAAATGTTATGTTGTGTTGATTGTGTGTTAAGTCTTATTGTGTGTTTATGTTTGATTAACTGTTTGTGAAGCCCTTTGAGGCAACTTTTGTTGTGATACTGGGCTATACAAATAAAACTGAATTGAACTAAATTGAATTGAATTGCCAGATAGGGCCAATTTAGTCCTTTTAGCAACATAATGTTAGACCACATTAGCTCATTAGTCTGGACTCTCTATGTGCCTCTAGTTGGATGTTGAATCCACTTCATATTAAGACACACAAATCCGGTCATTTTTATGCTTTTAAAGTGTGTTTTGGTTCAGTATACAGCCGCTTCCTTTAGGCCATAACTCTTGAACACATTTTAATTCACTGCCTTTGAACTTCAGCGCTCTGTCCTCCTCTGAGTAAGTGACAAAAGGCCATTTGGGACCAATACAAAAGCATGTGAAGCTGTTTTGACTGCGTCACATGGAGACCAAGGCCAGAGTGAGGGCTGTGCTGTGAATGGCATGAGTCCACAGCGGTCTGCCGACTTTTTCTTTCCTTTGGCTGATTTACTGATAGAAGTCTCTGAACTCTCTTCTCAGGTGGATCTATAAATCAAAATGACGTGCTGCTACGAAAACCTTTTCCAGAAGAAATCAAGAAATACCAGATGCCAAAACAAAGCCAGCATTTGAATTCAACTGCGCCCTTTTGAAAGACACATCTTACATTTTGCTTCTTATGATTTGTACATGCGGCAGTGCACATATGTGGTTTATTTGAAGCGGCGCTAAATCCACATTACTACCTTCTCGAGAGGGATGAAGAGCAAAACAATAATAAAGACGTACACTGCTAAAACACTTCTCTCCAAAGTGAGCTGCAAGTGATCTAATGGAAGCGGTGATAAGTGTAAAATCCTGGACAACTCCCCTGACACCGCGGCTTGTAGATCTGACTCGAGACGGCGTGCTCTGAAGTGCTGCACTTTCATGGCAGGAAAAAAAAAACACAAGAGCTGCTCCTATGGCAACAGAAAATCAGTTAAATGAAGACAAACAGGAGGCCTCTGAACCTCCACCTACACGCGCAGCAAAAAAACACAGCCCCTTTTTCGCAAATCCATCAATGTGGTAACTTTGTAGACTCACTGAATGCTAATGGCTCGTAGCATGCGCCGCTTAAATAGGTCACGACTGGGAATAATTGTATTAACTGCTGTAAATAGAAATAAACAGGGGATGTGAGGAGCGGTAATGGCTTGTCGGAATCTATTCAGAGAGGCTTTCTGAGAAAATGGTGGAGAAGTCTTAAGGGACGCACTCAGTGTCACAATTTAGTCTTTTTTTTCTGCCCTCCCCCCAAAAAATCTGCCGTCTGCTTAAGAAAGCCAATTATAAAAAGAGACGTGAAAGCACAAAAAGTGTAAGGCTGATAACATTCTTCAGAAAATGAGCTGAAGATGTTCTTTAAATCTGAATACAGCCGATAATGCGACTTCACCTTACATCCATTTTAGAGCCATTATACAGAAGTGATTAAATGTATAATCATTCAGAGTGAGATATGGAGGAAAGTGCTCTTACGTGGTCCAGGCCTCTCTGTCTCTGTCTCTGTCTCTGTCTCTGTCTCTGTCTCTGTCTCTGTCTCTGTCTCTGTCTGTGCTGGATCTGGCCTCCAGTTTAAAGGCCAGAAACACACTGTTCTGAGAGCAGCCCACAACTATGCACAGTGGAGACACTCACTGCCAGAACATCAGCAACAACATCTCCTCTCCCAATGAGTCAAAACTGAAGCCAGCTGCAAACTCACACATTTAAGAGATGTCATAACGCCCTGTGTGCCTTTTTCCACTCGTGTCTGGGGCGGTCCACTCTGTCTCTTAAATGTGAACAAATTTATTTCCTTGGATTGGAGGAAACCTGTGTAATCCTGTGTATATTTTAATAGGAAGCATCTGTGAAAAAACAAGACTTGATTATGTTGTATTGGATGTATTATGAAGAATTTTTATGGACATTGTAATTGGTTGTTGAATAATAGCTGCAGTCTTTATTTTGGCACTAGTTACATCCGTGCTAAAAAGAAAAAACATATATTTGAAAAAAGGGAAGCGGACTATAAAGCAGGGGGCGCTAGTGAGCAGGCAATGGAGTAGATTGCAAGTTCGGTGAGCTCTGCACAAAACTGTATTTGAGCAATTTTTGTATGGCCTTTTGACTGAAAATGCGACACATCTGGACCACCTAAGATCTTATTGCATCGTTTGGGATGGTTCTTTCTTCCACTAAAGTAAATGGTGAGCAACCTGCGCAAATTTAAGTACACAGGCAAAGCTGCGTCTAGCAAAACAGGCTCCGACACACCGAGCAACACGCCTAGCACGATGTCTGAGCTAGCTGAACAAACTGATTTGATTGATCTGAAAGCTGAGCTGCTGTCACCTATTAAAACTGAAACTGCAGTGCTTTTCCAGTGTGAGCTGAAAAGCGAGATAACTGAATTTGACGCAGTTAAATCAGAATTACAAGCAGTTAAGCCAGAGATCGCAAGCAATTCGTTAGCTCTTCACTCAGACTTGGAGATAATTAAGAGCACGGTGTCGGATGTGGAGCGAGGGCTTTCTGGCTGTTCAGGCGACATCACAGCACTACAAAACACCGTTTGAAAATTAGAGAAAAGTGTGGAAACTCTGCAGGAGAAGTGTTTGGACATGGCGGGACGAACGTGGAGGTCAAATATCCGCGTTCTCAGTGTGCCTGAAGAATCCTCATGCACACCAGTTTCAGTGTCGAAGCCACTCAGGAAAAAGGCAAGCAAAGTAAAATTGATTAAAAATTAAGTTTATTGAAGCAGAGATAATTGCCCTCACTTAGCCTACATTGGGTTTTTAGGATGTTTAAAATGCCTGAAATGACTGTGACGCACCACACAAGTCACGTTGATTGGGCGGTTGCTAAGGTCCTTGGGCTTTTTTCTCTCCCGGCCCCAAAAAGTTTGAGAACCTCTGCTATAGTTAACAGGTTTTTGTTGTAACACCCCTACGATTGCATTCATAAAGTTGTGTTGTTCACTTTTAATGCATTTAATCTCAAACAAAACTTTTTGCCCTTGTGCTTTTGGGAGCTACATTTACTCTACAGCACATTCGTAACACTGGTCAGGCCATTCCCCTTTTTTTCCACTCAGGCCAAAGCAAGAGGCAGGTATTCTGTAAATGTTTGAACAGATGGCTCCCACGAAAGTCTGGAGGTAAAAATAAAAACGTGTTTGTGTGGCTCCAGAGTCAGAATGCCATCTATTCTTCACCCTTATCTCCTCTGGGACGACAGCCTTGGGCCTAATGCTTTTGGAAACTTGTAGAAATAACGACCAAAAACATCAGCCAAATGGTCATATATAATTGTGAAATATCTTAAAAGCAGTTCACTGTTAAATGTGGGAGCTGTGTTTTAGAGACACGTAATAAGTTATAAGGTAGATAAGATAATATGCTTCTCTAAAGCAAGCTTAAACCTTCACCTCATTGTTCTCAAGTGTTAAAAGAGTTTACCTGTTAATTTTTCATTGAAAGCACTCTACAGATTTTTAAAACTAAAATAGGAGTCTCAGCGACCTTCTGGTACAAAGCATTTACAGCCTAAGTGGTCTGGGTCCTAATTCAAACAGCATTGTTGGGCAAGTTAAAGGAGCTATACAGTGTTATGCAAAACTGACTTTGCTGAGCTTTCTGCCATGTTATAATCTCTAAAACATCAAAAACAGACCTTGAGTTGTGTTTTGTTTCATTCATGCCTGTTTAAGTAATCCTCGATTCTCTGGTGCTGAGTTTCTGAGCCCTCAAAACGAAACTCTCTCATGAACCCCCGCCCACTCCAGGAAGCACTGATTAATCAACAAACTCTCTACATCAGGTCTGCTCTCATTCATTTATCCCAAAAAACTGTGTACAGATGTTTCCAATGTAGGAAACTGGCATCATACAAAACGTTAAAGGAAGCTAACGTTCTACGTTTCTATGTTTCTGTTCAAAAGGGCGTAACAGAGCTGCCCCAGTCTCTTCACCTGTTTCTTTGTGCCAGTTGTAAAGTAATTATTGGAAATGTTTTATTTTAGTCAGATAATGTTTTTAAAGGTTGTAAAACATGCTGCTCTTCTAGAAGTGACCAAGATTGATTCAAAAATAGGGGTGTAACAATATGTTTTTGCGGTATTGATTTGAATTGTTTTGATACAATTCAAGAACGATATTGATATATTGATATTTGGAACGATACGATTCGATACGATTTAACACCTTCATATCAATAATTGATTCAGCAACAAAAATCATTAAAGTTTATTCTCAAATGTTGCACCACAGCTGGGGTTGAATATATCCAGCAGACAGAGGGCGAAGAATAGTTGAATTTTATTTTATTAAAACACGAAAATTACATTCAAAAAGCTGTATCTGGTTTAATTTTAGCATGCACATTTCTAATATTGATATTTATGATAAAGATTTTTTTCTATGTGTATCAATAAACAATACAATTTGACACAAAGTAAGCATATCAGTATAGTTGTAATGTAGGAAAAAATGTATACATCTATATAGTTACTGTATTGTTACACCCCTATTTAAAAATATAAATAAAAGCGTAATATAGCCCCTTTAAAGTTAGTAGTTTATTGAAATTGTGTAAAATTTAACAGCTTTTTAATATTTTACCTCTTAAAAAAATCTTCCACCAACACTTTTTAATTTACGGTCTAACTTAAAAATATTTTAAATATTTTATTAATGGCTATGTTTCCATGCACAAGAATTAATACATTCATCTGCATATGAGCATACTCTGAATAATACTTGGTTTTAATTCATGCAAACTACAGTAAATTATTTGAAAATATATGTCTTTTAATGGCAAACAAATCAACAGAAGAATTATTGAGTGAGAGAGGAACGTCTACAACGCTGCTGCCGTTTGTCAGCTTGAGTTACAAAGAGCAAATAAAATACGACCCAATAAAAAGTGTTTACTACGGCTCCGAGAGAATGAAACAAACAGAGCTAAGACTTCAGCTTCCTAATTTGACAGAGGTCGACAAATCTTTACATGATCCTGAATCTTCCCCAGCACCTCGCCATCATCATCAACATTGCGCCTCTTAATATTAAACATTTTGAGCCAACCCAAACTCTACAATATCTGTCAAAAACAAAACATAGATCTGTGCAGTTTTCCCATGTGCGCAGAGATGAAGATGCGGCGCGAAGGGCGACATAAATAAAACATGAGTGGATTGGAGAGAGAGCGAGGTGAGCACTGAGCGCTGCCTTGGAGAGCACACTAAATACAAAGTTTATGTCTGATTTATGACCCCGTGACCTTTTAACCCCTGGATTTTAAGCAACTACAGAAGACCTCAATGTATACATTTTTTATGATGTTTTGTTGACAGACACTTTTGTCACATTAGTTGACAAAACAGATTTTTGTTAGAGAGTGTAAAAATGAAGTAATATTAGTTTTGTGTTTATAACATCAAAATTTGGGATAAAATATAGACCTGAGCCAAATTTCATAGAAAAAGTTAGAACCACTGCAAAAAAATAAAAATGTAAAAAGAATACTTTTGTCCTCATTGGGGCACGATTGTTAAACATACAACATGTAATATAAGGAAAATACAGAGTAACATAAGCATGCAGCATATGTACATAACCAGAAGAAGCCCATGATGAACCATTTTCTTCTTAAAAAACACTGTTTCAACACCAGGCAACAAAAACAAAGCAACATTTATATCTGTACCTTGGCCCTAGTCAGGGTCAGATGTTCTGCTGTGGGTTTGTAGAAGTTTTGGGCTAACGCTGCATGATTAAACAGGGTGATACACTTCTAATTGGTGAATTGTGTGTGCTTTGACCCAGTAACATCTATATTGGTGATTGCACCTGAGCAGATATCTTTTTCTAGAGATATCAAGATTGTTCATGTAGGCCAAGTAGTTACAGAGATAGACATTTTATTTTGGGCATGTCATTTTCAAGCAGGGGCCTAAGAAAAAGGTCTAGGGTCTACCAGGTGAGATTCATGATGGAAAAGGTGGAAAAAATGTATGGGTTCCCAAAGGGTGCAAAAGCAGGATTAATCAAGAAAATGATTAACCTTTTGAGCAGAACTGAAGTGGTTGAAGAAATGGATGGTAGAAAAATGGTAGAGAAAGAAATGGTGTGCTGAAAAATACTGGTGTGTGATGATTGTATAGCAGGATTTTTTGCCTGTACATTTTTGGCTCAAGAGACCCTAAAAGGTGTTTGATGTTGATTCAGAACAATACAATACAGACAACTTTAAGCCTCTACCAAACATCTCAAATTATTTAACAGAAATGTCAGTGGGCTTGCTCATTGTGATATTTTAACCTCAAAGCAGACACTGAGGCAGGGAAAAGGGGCCACACGTACAAGTTCAGTATTAATAGACTTTGTTATGCGTTTAGTGTAAATCCGTAACAATACACGAATAACATATGTGCTACATGAGAAGGCTGCATCCAGTTTTCTCGATGCAAGAATGGAAAATGTGGAATCCCATGTCAAGGCTTTGTCATCCAAAAGGCTGCGAGATAAGAAAGCTGACAGATACACAGGAAAACGCATTACTATTTCAGCCGGCGATGCCTCTTCCGTGCCTCTCCGCAACCATTTTGACTCGCTCCTCGTGCCCGCCCTTAATTGTTAATGATTTCTTCAAATGTGAGCCCGGGATCGCTCGTACCTTCCCCTGTCACATTTCCAAGATGTAAATCCAAGGTTAATCCACAGATCGGGTTACTGTTGGCAGGATGCTCCCATATTGTCAGGATGGGAGACAGCGTGCCAGCAGATTTAGCGTGCACCGTCTGCCGTGTAAAACCTGGGTCTATACGACGAGATCCTCTAAATGACTTTTCTGGTGTAATTCTGAATCATTTAACAGGCAGCGGCAAAGCGTGCCAGACGTACTGCACATAGTCTGGCTAATGCTAACAACACCGAGAACATGGTTAGCGCTAAAATGCTTTGTTAAAGTTTAAAAATAGGTGGGGTTTCAGATCATACTAAAGTTTTATAACCAGGGCTTGACATTAACATTAGCCAATTTTCATTTTGACTAATGACAAAAACACTCCCACTGCCACTTTTGGCCGCTTGAATTTTATGCATATCTAGACTTATATTTTAACTTCAGAAGTTAGGCTTGAATTTATGTTGCTCTGGTCGAGTGTACACCATTTATTGTATAGTAATTCATCATGATTAAAGAAGGAAATTTAGTCATTTAAAAGGTATTACATGTTTGAAAGATGTAACACAACATGGACAGAGATACTTTTTATTCTCTCTGTTTTTTATATTTGATAAATCCCTGACCATGCATAAAACCAAATTTTACATTTATTCAGGCTCATTGCTTACTATAAAACAGCCATTCCCAAAGTCAAGAGTGTCGTACCCCCTTAAATTTCTGAAAATCGCTCACAGACCCCCAACAAAAAAACTTCATACATCAAATGTCATTTTTTTCTCCTTAGATTTCTAGAAAAACATTACAAAGAACACTAAATGTTGGCTAAAAATTATAGTTTTAAACAAGTATATAACTGTAATTCATTCCAAACACAATTTATTTTTCTGTACTTAATACAGACAACCTCTGGGGGCCCCCCTGCCGTACTTTCGCAGACCCCACTTTGGGAAGCACTACAATAAAATATACACAAAAACTCCACAAATTAAATTGTGGCAAGTAAAAACACTAATTGGCTAGTACTTTTTGACAAGTGGCCAGTGAGAAAAAAAGTAAATATCAATCCCTGCTTATAACACACTCAATGATGTGGGAAAAAACTGAACCAAGGACAAAGTTGTCCCTTCAGTAACACAGCACACACTTCACTATTGATGTTCCTAGTTTTTAGATTTCACATTTTTCCAACTTTATCGTGATACTCAAATTAAACCTTGAGCAGATTGATCTTGGAAAAAAGCCTTGGGCCATTACAGAACTTTTCTGAATTTGTTCAGAAGATTTTTAAATGTGCTGCCTCAAAAAAGAGCTCTTTTTGTTTGGACAAGTTTATTTTATTTTGATGAGTTTTTTAAACAAGCTTTTTAATTCAAATCTCTTCAGAGGTGGGTTTCTGTTTTTGAGACAACACATTTAAAAATCATCAGTTTTTTTTTTTTCCAGTGGACAAAAACTTTTTGATGATGCTCCTTTTTTGATATTGACATGTATTTTATTTTTTCATGTGTTCCTTTTTAAATTTAAGGGATGAGTTTCTTTTTAAGGCTAGATTTTTTAAAAATTACAATTGCTTTTATTTTTCTAGTGGACAAAAACAATGTTGATATTGCACCTCAGGGCCACTGTACTTCATCCATAGGTGTAACAGTTTTTTTCTCTTGGTGGGTTTCTTCTATACTCCCAATGTCCCATACTGCCACCTACTGTTAAGGAGTGTAAATTGATTTTTAAATTTTAAACTTTTTTTTCCCTGGGAAAGGCCTGCAACCCACTGAAAACAGTTCTGCAACCCACTTTTGGGTCCCGACTCACCAGTTGAGAACCAGGTTTAGAGCAGACCCTGCCTAAGGCCTCTGGAACTGTGAATAAGCGGAAGATAGAAGCCACATGAATGAATAATCAAATGTTCAAATGAGAATAATAAGATCCCAAAAATACAATCCTGGATAGAAACACAAGGAGCATTCATATTCCTATTTTTAACCACCAAAGTGTTGCCATATTATAAGAACAATACATTGTCCATAATAGCACAGTGAGGTTTGGTAAATTCAGTCAATCACGTTGCACTTAGGCACCACAGAAAATATTGAGAGTAGTTTGCGAGGCAGGCGACTGTATAGAGCTTTACCAGAAGGAAATCACTAAGTTAAGCTGACCTATATGTGTATGAAATGTCAGTCCATTAAACACATCTCTCACTCTACATAGGCAACAGGAAAAGCGTCTGGTAATACAAGAAGCAGTGGGATACCTATACCAACGTGCTGGTGGCATGTCCGCGGGTGTAATTAGCTGAATTAGGAAAAGTCAAAGAAAAGAGAGTTGCTAGGAGACTGCAGCGAAGCCAAGAACAAGCGTCTGGACTGACCTTTTCCTGAAGATAAGGAAAGAAAATGACAACACTGTGGTTTAATGTTCTTTTTACAGCACGCCACTCACAAAAAAAAAAAAAAAAAAAGAAAAAAATGTTTCTTGAGGTAGGTTATAATACTAATTTTCAAAGTGTGGGTTTGATGGCAGTAGGGTGACCAGATGTCCCACTTTGCGTTGGATTGCAGAGCATTTTGAGCAAAATCCAGTGTCCCACAAATTGAAGGAGTGTCCCACTTTGTGACACATGCCAGCACTAACCTATTATTTATCTAGATTCATTGATTAGTTCATAAGTTTTCTCCACGTGTCAGATTGCAAATAGACATCAAGACAATATTCAAGTGGCCAAATAGACATCCTACTATGTCCTGCTTTGTCCCACTTAAACACTTTATGTCCCACATGGCAGGGGTTTAGATGGTCAGTGGGGTTAATGTGGCTTCTACTTTTGTAATCTTTATGCTTTGTGGTATACTACAGGTGAACTTACCAAAATATTGAGCTGAAGCACTGTTTTTACCTGCAGTCACAAGTCCAATTAACTTCTGTGTGATCCCTCGCTCAGCTTTACTTTCGTTTTCCCCTCCGTGTATCCGTACAAAGTTTTTTCTGCCATTTGGCCGCTCTGCCGTGATGAAGATTGAGAAATAAAGCCGTTGCTAGCTTGCTGTTTGGCTAACTGTGATGTTTCTCGAGACTCAAGACTTCTCTGACATCAGGTCGACAACGCTTAGACCTGCATGAGTTGTTTTTGCCCCAGAGACTGCAGGCGGAGAGGCTGGCCAATTTATTCACCCCTGCAACAACGGATTTAGCCATCGCACAGACTCCGAAACGGTTTATTTAAGGTAAAAAAGTTACTGAGTTCTGCTTTAACTAGAACTTTCTTGGATGGACAATAGAGAATTC
Source organism: Bostrychus sinensis (assembly GCA_020698575.1). Classification (NCBI taxonomy): domain Eukaryota; kingdom Metazoa; phylum Chordata; class Actinopteri; order Gobiiformes; family Eleotridae; genus Bostrychus; species Bostrychus sinensis. The sequence continues at coordinate 26,423,156 of CM036246.1, forward strand.
TCAGTCAATTAAGTATGAGGAGCAAGGGCAAAAACAACAAAAAAAGGCAATTCATTCTAATATTGAGTTAGCCTTGTGATAACAAATGTTCAACAATGACAAAAGTATGTCAAAAGCACTGTCATCAACAAATTTTAGCTAGTGTTTTGTTTTTATTTTTTTGCTGATCTCACCATTGTCTTGTATTTCCTTACACACACAAACACTGCTTGCAGATGTCTACAATCTACTCTATTATTTATTAATTCATCTTCTGCTTATTCACGTTAGGGGTCACAGGTGGTCCCAGCAACTGTGGGCCCTCAGTGGGGCACATCCTAGACAATAGGCATTTTGTTACAAAGCTCACATTTCTACACACACACTTTCACATTCACCTTTTCTCCAACACACGTGTATCTTTGGACACAGTAACATGGGAACGTGCAGACTCCACTCAGAGAGATTGTGTTAATCTTCACAATGGTCAAACCCACAACCTCTCTTGCAGATAGGCTGGGATGCTAACCACTCTGCCACTACGCACCCCATAAGTATAATAACTAGTAATTAATAATTGTCTGTAATTAAAGCATTTTATGAGCTTGTTATATAGGTTTAGGTATGCCTAGGTTTAACATTTATTGTAGTTTTTTTTAAAGATCTCATCTGTTTGTGCAGTAACTCTCAAAACAGACTCAATTCCCAAGACACAGCTTAAACTAAAGCTGCAGGAGACATAATCAGTCATGTTGATTACACCGTAAACCACAAACAAACCCAGTCCTATACAGAGCGCTCATCATTACTGCTCAGAGCCACTGTCCTGCTGCAGCTTACTCCCACAGTGCATTTCCTGTTATTTCATACAATTATGTGAAATCAGAGGGCACTTTGTTGACCTTGACCTTTGGCTAATGCTAATGCTAATTGATGCTTAAGTCCGGCTGAACATGTGCGCTACATTTGAACTGATTCCCACAAGGTGTTACTGCGATACTGCCATTACAAGAATTACAAGGACAGATGGTTGGATGAAGGCCGCCTCTGGTCAGGGTTAACTCCAGCAGTGACGTATAGAAAAAACAAAATATACACTGAAAAATTAATAGGAATGCTTTTTATACACTTCTGAATATAATAATAAATGTGAAATTTGTACTGGAGATGTGTTTTCCATGCTGGTACTATTATATTGACGCTGTTGAACTTAATCCACTCAGTTAAGTGAATGGCTATGATAGTACGCACAACCTGTGACATTCAGATGTTTACACACAAATGTCGGAGTGATAATCCAGTAAATCCTCTCCAAATCCCCTTAATCACAGCTGCTCCACCCGAACAAAACACACAGAGGAGAGACTAGAGGGACCTGGGTCTGAGAGAGAGAGGGAGGGAGGGAGGGGGCAACAGGTTAACGGGACGGTCATAGATACTGATACTGAGCCCTCAGAGTTACCAAATTATAGCATCTAGGCTAGAGGTCTAAGGTTATAATGGATACATTATTACCCACTTTGCCACAGTGACGCTTTGTGCCTGGGTAGAGAATATTAGCAACTGTAAAAAAAAAAAAGTTGTATTTATATGTGCAATTTGTGATTAGTGCTAAAAGTGAGTTCCTATGTTATCCAAAGACATGACCATGGTTTATTCATCACAAATCTAACACTTTAATATTTGAATAAGTTAACTTTGGTATCTGAAAAGCAGCTACCCAATCCAAGCTTTCTGAGAGCAAGGTCTGACAGTACTGGGACAATATTTGTGATTCTTGTTTTATCTGTTAACCCGTTGAGACCAAAATATTTATGACTATACGGCACGGTGGCATAGTGGCTAGCACTCCTGCCTCACAGCAAGAAGGTCCCGGGTTCGATTCCTGGACCGGGCGGGGCCTTTCTGTGTGGAGTTTGCATGTTTGCATGTTTTCCCTGTGTCTGCGTAGGTTTCCTCCGGGTGCTCCAGTTTCCCCTACCACTAAAAACATGTACAATAGGTCCCCCATGGGGGCAAAAGAGATTCTGAATCTCAGCGGGACTTTCCTGGTTAAATAAAGGTCCCTCCGTCCCACAGTGGAGAGACAACTGCCTCGTATTTACCAGAGAACTGGGAGGTAACGTGTTTTGAGGCGCGGTACAGAGCCCTTAAGTCTTAAATTTAAAATAGACAGCGAATCTTTGCATGTGACGCTCTCAGCCAATCAGATCTGTGGATTTGGAAACACAGAGCGGTGACTGTGAGTGAGGCAGACAGTGGAGAAATGAGAGAGACAGATGTAGAAAGGAACAGAGGTCAGCTCTAAACCCCTGTGTCTCCTGTGTTCTGAGTCAGGGACAATTATTAAGAGCATTTTTATTTTATAACTAGCTATATATTTGATATGAAGGAAAAAAATATTTTATTATTTCATGCCCCCAAGTTTGTTTTAAAACTGATGTTAATGTTAGGAAAATGTTTTTGCCATAATATACAATTCTACTGTATTTGCACTATAGACACAGATGTTAATGTAACTGCAATGCTTTTTTAAGGCACAAAATAACATTTTGATGTTCCGGACCTTCACTTGAGAACATTTTCTCAAATTGGACCTCAGTGAATTTTAATTGATGACTCCTGTTATAGGGGAATTGGGCAGATGTGCTTCAACATTTAGACAGATGCAAAGGGTGGGCTGACGTCATATTAAACCCTATGGATTAAAAATAGGATGTCACTTAAGTTCATATGCGTGTAAAGGCAGGTGAACTAATACTTTTGGAAATATAGAGTATCTTCTTATCATCTTGGAAATAAATTATGAAATAATTCCAAGTACCCCCTACAAAGTGCTCATGAAACACTGATTTAGAGCTGTCAGTTCTCTTAAGTCTTTGGATTGTGAGAGAGAACCAGAAAACCCACAGAAACAAAGAGACAGACTCCACTCAGAGATCGTGAGTCGGTCGGCCCAAGAATCATCATTAATTCATTCATCTTCATGCTGTTAGGGGTTGCAGGTACTGGAGCCTGCCCCAGTAACTTTGGGCCTTAGGCGGGTTAGAGCTGACACACAGACAGGCATTCACATCACAGAGCAGAGGTAGAAAATGTTGTTCACTGAAGGGAAGACAACATCCTTGTTCTGAAGACTTCCAAAACCTGTGAACTGGTTATTGATTTTAGTTGTAGTAAGAATAATGTGCCTATTGTCATTTATGATTCTGAAGTACAAATGGTTGATAAATGTAAGTTTTTGGGTGTGACTCTCTCCAAAGATCTGAGCTGGCAGTCAAACACAAGTAACATTACTAAAAAGCTTGCCAGTGTCTCTTCTTTTTATGAAAACTAAGGGAATTCACTCAAAATAAAACTATTCTTTTAAACTTTTATTGGCGTGGTATTGAAAGTCTTCTTACCAGCTCTGTTACTGTGTGGTTTGGTAATCTCACTGTGAAAGAAAAGGAAACTTTAAACAGAGTGGTTCGCTCTACTCGCAGGACAACAGGCTGTGACCCACCAGTCCTAGAGCATTTACAAATCTAGACTTTTAACAAGTGCTTTACAGATCATCACTGATCCCTCTGGCCGCCCTGCTGCTGAGATGTTTGACCTCCTTCCTTTTCGCTCTATTAAATGCACTACGCTTCGTAATGCTAAAAGTTTTTTTCCACAAAGCTGTGATGAAACAGACATGGACCTTATTGTTTTAGTTACCTTTTTTATTGCTATTTATTTGTGTTTTTATTGCTTCTTAATATTTATGTGTTTTCAGGATCTGTCCATGTGTTGTTTTTAGGCTTGTGTTTTGTATGTTTTGCTTGTTTAAATGCTGACAGTGCACTTTGAGCTCCTTGCAACTGTTTTCCAATGTGTTTTTTTTTATACTGCAAATGGCAAATAATCTGAACTCACAACCACTCACTAGATTTTTTTAAAAATTCATCTAACTGTAAGGTGAATTGGTGACACATGCACGTCTTTGGATGGTCGGAAACGCTAACCACTTTGCCAATTTTTTAGTAATCCTGTTCTCTAAAGTAGACTGAGAACATCCCTACACTAAACCCTGAAGAGCAATAACATCAGGTTTATCTATGGATCTTATAAGACGTCAGTGCCTTGTCTGATACTTCTCTTGTGAGACATGAAAACGCAAACGAGGCTGTGAAGTTATGGGAAATGTAGGATGCAGGGTTTTTCTCTCGTTTGGGGGAAGAGCATGATGAAATCTGTGGCCTGGATGTCAGGATTTCTCAGCCCGCGCCCGCTTTGATTTTCACATTTGTTTTTGAACGTGTCTCGGCGTCGAACATGTGCGCTGAGGTGCTTGAGTTCAGGCATCCAAAAAGTCTGTTCTCCAATATTTCAAAACCGAAAAGGAGGAGTTGGACGAGTTTGGAGCAAAACAGTGACGGGGGAGGGAGGGACGACAAGTTGGATGTGAATAATTTATCACTGACTACCTTTGTTCTATGTCCAAAGGATCCCGGTTTTAAGTTTTAATCGCATTTGTGGCTGGACTTATTATGTGTGATCAAATAATTCACAGGCCTGGGATTAAACTAAATAAGTATTCTTCTCTTCATTTTTCTAGTAATGGAAAGTTATCAGGACCACAAGGGTAAAGCCCCAAACTCCAACGCTTTACCCTCTAAATTTGAATATTACAAAACACAGAGCCACGTCAAGGGTATGCCCCAGAGACTTTTACTGTGGGAAAAAGTTCAAATTATTAACAAGGCACAACAGATGGATCCAGTGGAAACACAGTAAATTCTTAATCTGTCTGAGGCTGTCTTGAGTCGCTTGTTGAGTGGCATTTGCTGAAAGGAGTGCATCCGAGCAGCAAATGCAAATCAACGCTTATGCAATCTTCATAATGAGGGGCTATGTGAGGTCATTAGGAAGAGCTGATGCATTATTGTTTTAAATGCATGGACCTTCGGCTCAAACTATGGTGTAAATAAGGTTGGTGCAAAAAATATTTTAAATACTATATCTAAATGATCAAATTGCATTTCCCTAAGGAGGTAAAATGCAGATTGCACAATTGGTGGTGGAATGAGTGAGTAAGGAGTTGTTGCTTTAAACCAGTGTTGCATTTCACTGGATCAAAGCTAAGCACAGTACAAATATAGGCTTTGACAGAACAAATGTCAGACAGAATTAAAACTATAGATATAAGCTATAGAGCAGTGGTTCCCAAAGTGGGGTTCAGGGGCCCTGGTGGCCTGTGAAGGTACTGAAGTGGGGCCCTTAGAGGTTGTCTATATTAACTCTCTTGGCACCCTAGGGTCCAAACGCGTACTTTTAGCTGTTTTTACTTTTTTGATCCTCAATAAATCAGTCAGTTTTGGTGTGAAACTTGGCCAGAATATTTTTTTTAAGTTGGTGTTGAGTGATATTTCCTTTACCTTGTCATGTTTCGACTGACACCAACAGTCTTCCTCAGAAGTGTCACCTGACTGCTGTGACATGTCTTTATCAGCTGTGGGTGGTCAGCCTGAAGGACCTGACCACGCCCCCTGCTGGTCTATCAGCCTGACCACGCCCCCTGACGCTGTTTGGTTTCTGTAGAAAAGTGTCCCAGGTCTGAGAGAGCATCAGCGCTCCCTCATCCTGGTTGATGGTGTCTAATCCCTGCTTCCTGATTTCAGCTGCCTCCTAGATCCAAAAAATACCATGGAAACAATGCAAAAAAGAGTATATAGGTGAAACAGGGTGAAATTCTGATATTTGCACACACATAAAAACCTAAACACCAGAAGTAATGCAATAGGGGTAAAGCAGGAAGACTCACAAGAACAAGGAAAGGAAAGGCAAAGCAGGAAAACTTGAATTTGGCCATATTTGATCTTTTGAAGAGACCCTGCAAGGTGGCTGCGTGCTCCCTGAGACCATGTGAAAGAGTGAGAAGTTCGGTCACCTGGAAGAAGCTTGGAGTAGAGCTCCTCCTCCTCTACATTGAGAGGATCCAGCTGAGGTTGATGCTCTCTCAGACCTGGGACACTTTTCTCCAGAGACCACAGGGCGTCAGGGTCAGTCTGAGAGATCAGCAGGGGGCGTGGTCAGGTCCTTCAGGCTGACCACAGCTGATAAAGACATGTAACAGCAGTCAGGTGACACTTCTGAAGAAAACTGCTGGTGTCAGTGAAAACATGACAAGGAAATAAAAGATAAAGGAAACATCACTCCTTCCTCTGTCTGAAAAGATATGATTCTGACTGACAGACTTCAGCAGAAACCTGCTGTACCAAGGTCTAATGGGAGAGAGGAGGCTCTCTCTGGGTCAAGAACAAAATGTCAACAGCCTGTTTGACTCTGATCACTGATCACACACACAGAAGAGTATTCTCAGGTTCACTGACTCCACTTGTTTATAAACAGAGCTCATTTGGCTTTGAATACTTGAGTTTCACAGACTCCCTCATGACCTCATGAACAAAATATATTCTCAGCCACACTCCCACCGCTCTGTTACATCGATCCTAACACACCAAGACCAATTTATAGCTGTTCAGTGTTTTATTCCCATGCATTTTGCAAGGTAGAACAACAGAATTCCATTGAAAATGTATAAAATAAAGCTCTGCTGCCCCTGGTGGTTTAGAGGTTCAATCTGACCAAAAACACAATTTCCCTTTATTTTGAAGGTAAAGGCTTAGATTTATTAGGTTTTCATGAAAAAAGTATTATAATATGTCAGGATTACAGTATGTCAAAAATCGGTCATTATAATGGAAGTCAAAGGGCTCAAACACATACTTAAGGTAACGAGTGTAAGTTTTTACAAAAACCTGTCTTTGCTCCAAAATTAATAATGCATCACAACCAATGTTGTTATTAATTATTGACTTAGTCAAGGCTCTAATAACTTTACCCCAAGTGATCCACTCTGCAACTCATTTTTGGATAATAGGGCATATTTTGTGATTTTGCTATCTAAAAAAAATGGGGTTTTGATGACAAAAAGGCCATAAAAACATAGAAAATATAAATAAATGTTAATAAACTTCATATCTATGATTAGAGCTGAAGTAGTAGAAAGGATTTCATGCGAAAAAAGTAAAAAAATATATATTAATATTTGACATTTTTATAGCTATTTTATGAGAGGTCCCAAACGGGTCCCTAAGGTAACGAGTGTAAGTTTTTTCAATAATCTGTCCTTGCTCCAAAAATAAAAATGCATCAAAACCAATGTTGTTATTAATTATTGACATAGTCAAGGCTCTAATTACTTCACCCCAAGTGATCCACTCTGCAACTCATTTTTGGATAAAATGGCAGATTTTGTGTTTTTGTCATCTAAAATAACAGGATTTTTGATGACAAAATGGTCATAAAAACATATAAATTATTAATAAATGAAAATACACTTCATATCTATGGTTAGGGCTGAAGTAGTAGAAAGGATTTCATGAGAAAAAAGTAAAAAAAAAAAATAATATTTTACATTTTTATAGCTATTTTATGAGCGGTCCCAAATGGGTCCCTAAGGTAACGAGTGTATGTACATTTTTAAGGTGCCCATAGGGTTAAGTACAGTTGTATAGTTGTTTAAAATATTACTTTAAAGGTATTTTAGTCAGTCTGTGTTTTTTATAATGTTTTTGATTATTGTTGGAGGTCCGCGTGGGATTTTCTGATTTTTAAGGGGGTCACCACACTCTTGACTGCTATAAAGGATCCTGGTACAAACCTGCAGAGGCTCATTTGTGCAGGACACAAATAGTCTTATTATCCAAACCACATGTTGGGACTTCCTGACACCTTTCAATGTCCAACAGTTTATTCATGGATCACACAACATGAGATGTATGATAGGCTTCTCAGTGGGGCATGTAGTGGTAATCCTAAAGAACCCCCAAAAAATAGTACAGTGTGAAGGGCTTTAGAGTCCTGCATGAACACAATGTCAGGATCCTCCTTATATTTTACTGTGGGCCAAATCCTCAGAAGGCTATGGTTTGTGGGCCAGACATTTCCCTGCACTTATGTTAAATTTACAATTGACAAAACGCACCACCAAATTTAATATCTTTATTTTACCACAGTACATAAAATCAAAGTAAGAAAACATAACCAGTTTCTGTTTATTGACATCACAGTATTAGATATAATGGGCTTTTGGTGCAACAAAGAAAAAAACCTGAACCATAAGCAGTCATTGCAAAATGCCGTAGCCCTATGAACATTAACAGCAGCTATTAAATGGTTTATTTATTATGTTTTTTCTAAATGGGCCATTGGCTGGTCTAAATTGAAATGAAATGGCCGGTTCTGGCCCTCGGACCGCCTGTTGAACAGCCCTGGTCTAAGGACAGGGGATGTCCTGGGATTGATAAGTTTATTGTTCATGTCTGATTGTGTGTTATATCTGATTAACTGTTTGTAAAGCCTTTTGAGGTGATCATTGTTGAGATACTGGACGATATAAAAAAAACTAAATTAAATTGAAAATTGAACATCTTTTTTTGGTTTGGTGACAGTTCGTCCTTTTCAGAGGCTTCCAGAGGTTTAGTTGTAAAAGTATATTTACAGCCTCTTGAGCAACCATTACCTAGCATTCAACATATCTTGCTCCTGTCTGCCTCTCCAAACTGATGGTGTGCTTACAGTTATTAGCTGTTGGTATCATCCATATGTGTTTTCCCTTTAAAATCACTGTCCTTGTACGTTTTTACTAATGACTCCATGTGTGGATGTGCTAAGCAGAGATACGCTGAAGTGATTAGGAGGCACTTCATTTCATCATCCCAGTTTTTAACAGTCCAACTGTGTGATGTCTGCGCTCTCCACACACACGTTCACACATCTGCAGCTCTGAGACGATCCACGCTCCTCAAATGCACCTTCATTAAAAGCTTATGAGATCCAAAAATGGCTTCATCTGGGTTTAGCGAGGGGCTAACTTCTGCGGCTTCCACCAAAGGCAAGAAAAAAAAAACAAGCAGACGTTACATGACTAGTCGAACCACTTCTGAAGAAAATGAAAACACTTGAGGAGAAATTGCCTTATTTCCAGTGCAATCCTGAGCTTTGACATCAATCCAAGTGGTCAGAGGGTCAACTCCATCAATAAACATGAGCCCTCAACATGTTATTAAGCCTGGACATGTAACAGACTACTTACCGCTGGAGTAAATGCAGAGGAACACAGGCAGTAGACAAAACAGCATCAAGACGGTGCTTCAAGCCTCTAGAAAAAGATTAACAGGAACATGCTCCTCTAGTCTTTACAGGAAAACTCATATTGTCCACACTCCAAGGAATGAAACCTGGAAACTGGGAACAGTAAGATGCTGAATGTAAAATAACAAATTTACATGAGTAATATTTGGTCTGGCTGTTGGTAGTTGGGTAATTACCATGTACGAAGACCAGCACACACTCATATTTTGTGTCCCTCTGTCCCTTCGATTACCTGCAGCACCTGGATTCGATGGTGATTCACTCGGTTGTGCAATGGTGCAGCAGCGCGGACACAAGTGGCCGGGTTTTAGGTTTGCTGAAGACAACCAGCCTCATAGCAATACAGCAAAAGTTTTCTGTTTTAATATCTAGCTGAGTTGTTCTTATGATTGGCTAAAAACTAATCATGGTATACGGTCACTTGCTGGTGTTTAATCCAGTCACCTCCAAACACATGTATTGCACCCAAAATCCCTCTCCTTTGCAAACATTTTAAGCAGGAGCCCTCTCAGATGTTTCTGTGCAGGAGCAAAGGAACTCCAGGTCTGTTTTTGAGGTGGAAATAGCATTATAACATCAACAAAAGCTTAAAAAAAATGATTTAGCAGAACAGGGGACCTTTAACATAACAGTTACCAATAAGCCTCACTATTTCATACAATCAGAACAGAAAAAGCATTATGAAAAAGTTATAAAGACATGACAAGACAAGAAATCAGTACAAGAATACACTGAATTTCTGTTCACTGCAGCTTTGCATCGCAGCTGGTGGACACTGCTGTAGTTGAAAAAGTTAATAGCACGAGTAGTCAATATACAAGGTTAATTGTCGGGTCATGTTTTTGCACATTATGTTTTTTGCTTTAATTGAGCTGCTGTTATTACCAGCATGCAGCTTGACAAAGTACAAAATTGCTTCAAATTGTACTTGTTTGTTCTGATGCAATATGTTTTTGTCAGCACTGTTCACATGGAAACACTGCTCTGTATTTGTGAATGTACTGTGTTCAGCGGCTCAGGTGAGTCATCGGTGCGGCTTCAAACTCAAACCAACCATCGAGGAAATAAAAAAGTGGATTGATGAACTTGAGATACAAATCTGAATGAGTTGGGATGCATGTAAAATGTAAATAAAGTTTTATCGCTTTGAGTATTTAGTAAGGCACTACATAAATCCAATACATTATTATTATTACTCTTTGTGCCTGTCCTAATCCCTGATAAATGGGGGAGGGTTGAGTCAAAAGGGCAATCACTAGGAGACAGGATGATTTGCTGTGGTGACTCCAGAAGGCAAACGCTGAAAGGAAAGATTCACAACACAACATAAACAATACACCAGATGTGGAAACTGAGATATTTCACTGTTTCATTAATAATAACAATTTTTTTTTATTTGAAGGCAGCAACACGTCTCAAAAATGTGATACAGGGGCAACAAAAAGCTGGAAAAGCAGGACCACAATACAGCCACAACTAGTGTCTGTGCAAACTGAGCTCACAGACAATGAAGTGGAAGTGTTCCCATTCCAGTGATTTCCAGCACAGAATAATAATAATGTATGTTTTTTTTTGCAGTGCAGCTTGAGAACCTGAGGATCAGGAGCATCCAATACTAACAATACAGACTCTGCCTTTCTAAAACGCCTAGTTGTCTTACTGAAATGTTGCCACTTAATCTAATTAGTTGCAAAATGCTGCTCTGAACTGTTTATTTTTTTTATTCATATCACCTGCTTTTCTGGCCTTTTGTTGCCCTTGTCCCAAATTATTTGCGATGTCTTGCTGCTATCAAATTCAAAATGAGCTATTATTGGTCAAATATCTCAGTTTCAACACCTGATATGTTCTGAATAAAATATGATTGTTGTATGAGAATGGACATTTGATTCTTCGTCTTTCCTTTTGGCTTTTCTCTTCTGGGGCTCGCACAGCAAATCATCTCCATCTTTGCGCCAGGTGCCCTTCCAGATGCAACACTCTCAATTTACGCGACCTTGGGACTGGCACAAAGAGAACAAGGCTTCCAAATTATTGTGTTCTGTTTTTATTTATATTTTACCCAGCGTCCCACATTATTCAGAATTAGGTTTGTACTCTTGCCTCTTCCTGGTTTAATGAGGCCTCCAGCTTCAGTGTGAGAATGAAAAGTTCACAGCGAGACTCGAAGCTTTGGCGTTAAATCCGTGGACGACTCTCTTCCTCCAAGCCCCGGGTCAAGGGGTGACAGCTCAAAGAGGGCCCTGAACCATGAGAACCGCGTTACCTTCCCGACGCACCTACATTAAGTCAGTAAAGTCTCAGGATTTATCCGGATCTGAATGCTTCCGACGGAGTGCATTTAAATCAGCCGGTGTGTTGGGACTCGTGAGCACGTGTGAGCAGGGAGCCAGACGAGAGTGGGTGAAGGGTAGGACGACACATGCCTGTATTATTCAGGAAGCACACTCGCTCTGCAGGCCGACATTTCTACTCTACACACACTTGGGGTCCTTTCACAACATTTGATCTGACGAAGAAAGAGAATGCAAGTCTGGTTTGTTTTTTAAATCTGGTTTGGTGGAAATACCTGCACTTTTATGAGTTAACCAGGCTGCCGCATCAAGCTGTGCAGGACATTAAATGTGGAAGATTTGTGTCAGTGCATTTAAAAACATTTTATTAAACTACATAATGTAACTCTGTCCCGCTGCATAACGTGTTAGGTTTGGAGCAAAGTTATCAAGGTGCATTTCACAACGTAAACATTTTCTGTGTCTGACGGTGGTCAAAACTGTCTTATGATTCTGAAGGAGGTCAAAACTGTCTTATGGTTCTGAAGGAGGTCAAAACTGTGTCTTATGGTTCTGAAGGTGGTCAAAACTGTGTCTTATGCTTCTGAAGGTGGTCAAAACTGTGTCTTATGTGTCTAAAGTTGGTCAAAATTAGTTCATAGAATAACAATTATCAATTGCAGTGGTTTTGTGCCTGTCTGTTCCTTCTTTTTCTCTGTCGAAACAGTAAAAACTTGCCACTGAGGTGACACACATTCATCCAGGAGCTGAAAATTGCTCTGCTTTTATAAACCAATACAGGAGGACAAGAGTCACGCAACGGCTGACGACAGGATTCAGAGACTGCAGGGAAAGTCCTTTGGTGTGTTTGTATTAAAGTGAGTATGATCTAAAACAACTCAAGAGACCCCAGTTTGGATTGCAGGTGTAATTACAGGTGTTTTTTTAAAATATTCTTTCTTCCAGACAGCTTTATTGATCAGACAGAGTAGTAGGAAATCAGGGAGACATTCAGAAAACTGTCAAACTGTCTGGACTCAAACCTGAATGACGCCAAGGCAGGCTGTGAGTTTATATGCACCGCAGCTCTACCAACTGAGCTACGCCGCAGCACTATACTCCTAGTTTTTCATTATACTTTTTTGTCTATTTTATTTGTGTAAAATCACTTTGAATTACCCTGTGTATCAACTGTGCTACATGAAAACTTGCCTTGTCTAGCGGGTGAACAAAAGACAAATTTGACTTGAGGCGGTAAAATAAGACACACAGCCTCCTCCTGAGAGTTAACAGTATAGAGAAACTTTGGGGCGTGTGGTTTATGGATGTACCACAGTAACCACAGAAACTAGAATAAGTTTAATGTACTTTTTTAGGCGGGAGGATGACCCCATTCTTGCACTTATAAAAGTTTGATTTGTCAAAAACACAGCTAACTCTGCGCCTCATGCAAGTCAAATTTAAATGTGGCAAAATTTAACAAAATGTACAAATAGAGTCAACTCAGAAATGTGTTTTGATAGATCACTGATATTATATAAGTACAGTTATATTTTAAATGTATTGTGAGTGTAAAATTGTGATAAAAAAAAAGTTAAGAATTAGAGACGGCCCACAAAAGTAGTTCTTTCTTCAGATAACGTGTGATACAGCAGTTTGATTCTTGTTGTTGTTAAACCTGAATCTAGAGTCTTTCCCTTAATTTTGGGCACCTTTGCATTAGTATTTCATGTTTTATGAATTCAAATAATGTATATGTATGGAAAATGTCTTCTTTTGGGGATCTATTACTTTGCCTTTGAGGAGAACAGTTTTTCTGTTCAGCACCTGGATTCCCCAGGCCACTTTGCTAGAGTTCTCTTTGTAGACATTAGCTCTGCTTTTAACTCCATTCAGAGACATCTGTTGATCAAGAAGCTGTATCATCTCCACCTCCTTACCAGGATGATTCATCTCATATATCATTTTCTTAGCAACAGACAACACGTTGTACGGCGTTGTACGGCTGGGCTCAATTACATCTAGTGCTCTCACAATTAATACTGGAGCTCCGCAGGGCTGTGTGCTGAGCCCTTCTTATACACACTCTACACAAATGACAGTCCCTCACCCTAGCATCAAGTACCTTCAAATATTCTGACTGACACAGCCATTCTTGCTCTACTTAAAAATGATAACTCTATCATAGACTACCATACTACTGTCACACACTTTATCAAGTGGTGTGAGGATAACCATCTGGACATTACTCACTCACACTCACACTTACTCACATCATGGTCAGAAAAGAAGTCAACAAAGACAGTCAGTCATCCGTAAACTCAAAGGACTTTATGTTGCTCCTCATCTGTTACTACTGCTTTATCAAAGCATGATTCAGCCAATTATGTTGTATTGTTCAACCTGCTTTTTCAATATATTGACCCGTTAAAAACCGAACTAAACTCATAAAGGTGTCTAACACTGCTGCAAAAATAATAGGGCTTCCCACACCCAATCTCACTGAGCTTAACAATAAGGCCATTATACGCATTGCGACCTCAATAGAACAGGACTTTATACATCCACTCAATGAACATCTCTCCCCATTGCCCTCAGGACGGAGGTACAGGGCCCTGAGGTGCAGGAGGGCCCGCTTTGGAAGAAGCCTGATTCCCTCAGCCATCACTCACCTTAACAACAGACCCCGTTGAGTGAGACTGCTGTTTCTTTGTCTATGTCTACTGCTGATGTGTTTGTCTTTTTGTTTGTTTGTTGTATTTTATCAATCAAGTGCAGTGTTGTGGAAAAGAATTTCCCCTTCAGGACAATAAAGTCTAAGTCTAAGTCTAGCAAAACAGGGGGCCTTTAAGGACACGTTTTGATGTTGCTTTTCTAGAAAGAAATTATTTGTTTTGGGTGTGGATCCAGAACGCTGCCTGAATCCAGGAATTTTAAAAGGTTTTGGTTCCATTGGATGAGCCACTAGGAGTCAGCAAAGCAACATATGATTACTTTTTAAAGTGGATCTAAGCATTTACCCCTGAAATAGAAAATTTCCTGGTCTGAGTAAGATGTAGACACTATAACTTTACCATTGTGAGATATAAAGACTTTGTTTCCTAATGGCTAGAGCATTTACCCCTGAACTGGACGATCACTGATTCAAGTCAAGGTGTATAAATCTTGTGAGATGGGCCATTGCTTGAGTCCTTGTGCCTGGGTAGGTGCCAAGATTTCCTCTACCACAGTGGTTCCCAAAGCGGGGTCCGGGCCCCCCTGGTGGGCCGGGAAGGTACTGCAGGGGGGCCCCCAGATCTTGTCTTTGTTAAGTACTTAAAAAAAAAAATTGAGTTTTAAATAAAGTGCAGTTGTCCTTGTTTAAAAAATATTACTTTAAACAAATTTTAGCCAATAGTCAGTCTTTTTTGTGATGTTTTTATAGAAATCTATGGAGAAAAATATGACATCGTCTGTTGAGTAGAGTGAAGTGTCATTGGTAGGGGTCCGTGGGGGATTTTCGGAAATTTAAGGGGGCTGCAACAGTCTTGACTTTGGTAAAGACTGCTCTACTGCATACAAACATAAAATCTACTCAACTGAAGGCAAAAAGTCAAAATTGCTCCAATGACAGTGTAAACTCCTAAATCAAACTCGATGTGCTTCTTATTATGGCATTTCCCTCATTTCCTGCATCATTTTATAAAGAAAAAGTCCATTTCAGCGCCAGCCGTAGAGGTTAACCCTCACTAAAACCAGTGTTGTCTCTGTTGGTTTTATTGATCAAGACAAATCTGGAGGTTGTTAAAAGAGCAGACTACAGAAATAAACATTAACCAACGTGTCAGCATTAGCATGATATGAAACGCAAATCAACATAGTTTGAGGAGCGTGGGAGTGCATGCAGATTTCCCAAGAAGCAACAGTAGCCAGGAAACCAGTATCAAAGCCCTGCTAATAAAAAACAGTGGTTAAAGATACCCTTGAGCTATCGCGTCGGCCAAAACTCTCCTGTCCACTGAAGCTGATTTGGGGTAAGTCTTGTTTAGCGACTGATTGATACAGTAAAACTAAAGGAGTGGAGTAATTAGCGGCACTATAGCACGCTGAGTTTTTTATCTCACAGAAGCCGTCGTGGCAGCTCACACGCCCCGTACCTAAATCAATTAGCATTCATTTATTAATCTGCTCCAGACAGCTGATAGAGAGGCCCGTTTCAAGTGTCTGTGATCACTTCCTGAGTTTTAGCATGGCCAATGAGGCTGCAGCTGGGGCGAAGTCAAGAACGATGTGTGTGATGGAAGAAACGTGCTTTAATGGTGTCATTCTTTAAAGATTCTGTGTGGTTTAGAGATGTTTTTTTTTTTTTTTGTAATTAACGTGGCAGTGCTGTGTGTTGTATGAAGAACACACCCAAAAGAATCATGAGCTGACCAGGACCAGCTCATGTGTCGCAGCAGGGGCTACATGATACAACATGGACCACCAATTTGGGTAATGCACCTTTTAAAAAAGCAAAGTGAAATGTAGATAAATGTTGTCAAAGCAGGACGTGATGTTTAAGAAGGTCCTACATGTTTAAGGTTACTTCAAAACCTACTGGATTTTACAGTGACAAATAGGTCCAGTGTTTTAAATAAAAGCAGTAATGGTAGTGTTGTTGTTGTGGGTATCTGAAATGCTAGGTCACAGATTTTGGTACAACACCAGACGGAAGAGCACGATACGGAAGCGCATAGTAGTCACCAAAAAAAAAAAAAACTATCTCGTAATTACGAGAAACTATCTCGTAATTAGGAGAAAATAAGTCGTAATTACGAGATAGTTTTTCTTATAATTATGAGATAGTTTCTTGTAATTACGAGATAATTTCTCGTAATTACGAGATAGTTTTTTTTTTTGGGTGACTACTATGGGCTTCTATAGTAAGCTAGCTGGTAGTTTCCCGCATGCTAAGTGGATAGTGAATGATAAGTGGATAGCCATTTAATGTCCAAGCTTCACTGTTATAAAGCCCAAATTAAAAAAAATCAAAATAATTGATTAATTGACAGGAATAATTACCGTAATTAGCTTACTGAGGCCCCTAGCCTACTCTCTGGCCACTTAAGCTGTGATGACTTACTTAGGTTACTTAGATGCTTTCTGGTCACAGGCCCTGTGGCCTCTATGACCAGATCTTGAGCTGTCCTATTGCTAAAAAACCTTTGTCTCATACTGGTTACTGTGACGGGCTCCATTCAATGTCCTAAAGGGTACGTTGATCTTTATCTCGTAATTACGAGAAAACTATCTCGTAAATACGAGAAAAACTATCTCGTAATTACGACTTATTTTCTCGTAATTACGAGATAGTTTGTCGTAATTACGAGATAGTTTTTTTTTTTTTTGGGTGACTACTATGCGCTTCCGTAGCACAATGTAACTTGGGAACTTTTTCTGCAAAAAATGTTTATTACTGTTAGCATTGTCTCTTATCAGGCTGAGTGAATCACAACAAAAGATTTAAAAAGAAGTAATCCAGCCTTGGTAGTTAAAGATGTTTCACTTTCATCCAAGAGGCTAAAAGAGCTGGGTTATATTTGTTAGAGTGTAGACCTGAAACCATGTTATATTGGTTTATAAGTATCAGTAGTTTAGTGTTGTTAGAAGTGCTTTGTCCCCTGCTGGAGTGAGGTGGGACAGTCGTTAACCCACCTGAGGACCTCCAGAGCCTTCTTCTTCTTCTGATGTTAATGACCTGAGTGAAACTCTTTTGTTTCTAAGATATAAGGTTGTGTCTTAGATCACCATTTTTTTCAACTTCTCCTAAACCAACAGAATTTAGTTTCAGGCCAAAAACTCCTCCTTCCCAGGAGCATAACCCAGCTCTCGTATCAGTTCAATTTCAGACCTGAGAAAGCCTGAAGGTGAAACTTAAAAAAACAAGTCCAGATGACTTTTTTTTAACCTTTTATTTTGATAATATTATTTTTTTACTGTCAATCACCATTTATGGTTAGTATTCTTGATGTGCTAATGAGTCCAGTAATTATCCAGACTCTATGTTCATGTAACGTATGAGGCCTCAGCTCTCCTCAGCTGGACGTCCCATGTCTTCTCCCTCCTCGAGCCCCCCACTGGGATCCTGATAGCCAATCACCAGGTGCTTCCTGAGTCATTATCCTCATCGATGATCTTCAGTCCTCTGCTGAGACGACCTGAGCCACGCTGCGACTGAAAGAAAGATAGCCTGTAATAATCCTCCATCATATGATAGAAAAGTTTGAATGACCTTTGGAGAAGCTGCTACATGTGCTGCGGGCATGTTACTCTACAGGAAACTGGGAGAAATGGGGACTTAATCACATGCCCACACAATAAAAACAGAAAAAAGATTTTGTAGAGAAAAGTTTGTCATTGCACATAATAACCTCATTAGACCGCTCAGGTATGCCTCCATTGTACAGAATTATACATAATGGGTAAACAACTGAAGAGGAAAAGGAAAGTACACTTAATGAGGCAATTGTGCACTTACTCCTCTTACGAATCCACCTCTATTCAATATTATTTCCATGGTCAAGAGCAAATGAAAAAATACTCACTGAATGCACTGAACTATGATTGAGATCATCCTCTTGTATGGCCAGACTCTGTGTTTGTAGGAATGCTAAAGATAACCTGGACAAAAGAACAGTACAGAGCATAACCAGGGTTAAATATATGATATATGATCATTTTTCAAAGGTTATGTATGAATCTTAGCACATGTGGACATTTTGGATAGTAGCCAGAGCTGTGCTGGAATTACAAAATAGAATTAGTGATGATTGCAATTTCCCCACTCAGGGACTAATAAAGGTATTCTTATTCTTATTCTTATATCCAGGTCCATTCATTAACGTGGCACAGTTGTGAATAAAGTTTTTAAATGAGTTTCTGTCTGTGTGTACGAGTAGTGCTGGACCTAAATCATATCCTTCAACCAAGTGGTTGTATCATTTAATTTTCTATACAAGACTCTCAAACTTTTCTGGCATAACTCTCTTTATTTATCTGAGCTTAGGACAGTTGGGTTGGAGTTTTTCCTTACCAAAAACGGGGGAGGTCCTGGCACAGTTTAGTCATTGTTTATGTTTGGTTGTGTGTTTATGTTTGTGTGCCTATTCCTGTAAAGCCTTTGGAGGTGACTGCTGTTGTGATATTGCGCTGTATAAATAAAAGTGAACTGATTAAATACCAAGTATGTGAGCGACACAGGTTCAAATTTGGTTTGTGTCAATTTATTTAGATCTGACGCAGAAAAATATAAACTGACACATTGTTGTTGTAGTAAAACCAGTCTACTGTGTCTTTCTCTTCTCTCATCACGTTTCCTGTCTACTCTCTACACAGTCTCTGTTAATAAAGGATCATGTATAGCCCAATAATATAAAAAATTACCCCTTGTATAGCATATAATGTAAGCTTGTGACAGATGTTTAATAAGAAGCGATAGCTCTGTGTTTTATCATTTCTGCAGGTTCATTACCGTCAAGTCAATGGACTTCAACAAAGTATACTTTACTGCTGTTGGTTCAGCCAGTGTGCTTTGTGCAGTGAACTGAAACATGATTGGACAACAGATCATTGTTGCTTTGCCCAAAATTAAAAAGCAAAACAAACTTGACATTTTTTTTAAAGATGAAGCAGTGATAAAGCTCAGTTGGTAGAGCTGCGGTGCATATACAGGGCAACTACAGCCTGCCTCGGTGTCGTGGGTTTCAGTCCAGACTCTGACACTTTGCTAAATGTCTCTCCTATGATTTCCTGTCACTTCTTTCCTGCAGACTGTCTAAGAACTTACCCCATGGACAGATAATTTTGCTTGAAATAAGAAAAAATAGTTCGAAATAGGGAAAAAATAATTTGAAACACATCAAACATGTAGTAATAAGTTACCTAATAAGTAAATAAATCCAATCTAGTGAAAATTGCTCAAATGAGGATTAATAATCTGAACTGAAGTCATTTTAACTCATGTAGATATAGATTTTTTTGCAGTGTAAAGCTTGAAAAGGCCAAAAATCTTACAATGTCAACATTTTCACCCCTGGCTTCTTGTTTTTGCTTGAGTAAGGATCGTCTGTTGTCAAATCAGACTGCAGTATTTAGCCCCACATTTTGGAAAGGAACCGGGGTCTCAGTGAGGGGCACTTCAGACTCTAAAAAACTAGGATTACTCCAGTGGTCCTAGAGCATGTAAAATATGAATCCAGCGTTTACAGTGTCCACGTTTGGTCTAGTGCTGTGTCACATTTTTATGCAACTATTTAAAGATTGTTATTAAAGAACAAATTAAACAAATGTCTCTCAGAGTACTGCTGCCATTACTGACCACAACTTTCTGCAACTTTTACCCCAGCCTCATGCATCCACTTAACTCCAGCGGCCACGTCAGCTCCGAACTTAACTCTGGACGTAGAAAGTGGCTTCAGCTCGACTTTAAGCGCATCTGCAGAAGTCCCGGTGTCAGCCGCAGTACCATCTCTCAGTCTGGGAGTCCTTGACCCAGCGAGCGCCTCCTTCTCTTCTCGTCCGCGCGCGCTGGGACCGAGCAGCGCTGCACCAGGCAACTCTGACTCACTCATTACATCAGTGCCTCCAGCCCAGCCAAGGACGCACAAAATCAATGCTCGTGATGCAAATGCTCGGTGGGAATTCACTTTCAAGCTAATAACATTAAGCTCCGAGCCCTGCCATGTCGACCCACATTGTAATGTTATGTAAATCTGACCATATGACAGCTACATTTAAATGGGAGTGCGGCAGATTATGCACGATAGCGGCCCATTTCGCTCCCTTGTACTCGCATCTGCTTTCCCGGTAAATAATTCAGGCCATAATTCCGCGTATTAGAAGACGAAGACATTAAAAAAAAATGCCGGAGCGAGCCCCCAGAGACTTTAACGCTGGGATTTTTTATGCAGAAGAAGAAATCGGAGGGTACATGATGTTGGCTGGAGGGCCCATCACTCATCAATTTGTTTGTAAACAGCAGATTTGTGTGCGCTAAAGCCGGTCCGTGGGTAAACCGCTGCAGGGGCTGGAGCGCTCTGTCTCTCTCATAACGACACGCGCTCGCACGGGCACGGATCGCCTCCAGCAGATTTAGGAAAAAAATTACGAGGAAATGTGGCAACGTCGCCCGCATGCCAAAAGCTGGAGTTTACAACCGCTGGAGAACAAGGCGTCCCACACAGACAGGGCTTTACTTCAGAGGAACGAAAAGTATAGCACTAAACAGGAATAAAAGCAATGCCACTTACTGTATATGCATAAAATACCTTATTAAACTAGTTCAGGGGTAAATGCTCTATCCATTGAGCCACAAAACAACATGTAGTAAAGATATTCAGTAGTGCCCAGACCAGACACAAACCATGCGTCTTTTAGTTCAGGGGTAAATACTTTATCTACTAACGCAAAGCCCTTATATTTTAAAATGATATATAATCCACTCAAACTAATCTTTTGTTCTTTTACTGACCCCTTGTGGCAGAAGTTATTATCTTTGGCCCTGTCTTGCAATGGTACAGATTCTGCCTAGATGTACATTGTGTTCCAGATACACACCATAAATGAGTATTTTCATTCTTTGCCAATTACTAAACTTTCTTTAAAAAAATGTAAAATGGATATGTTATACACAACTTTACTGAACTTTCCTACCATGTTATAATCTCAGCAAAAACACACCTGGAGTTGTGTTTTGCTTCATTCAATCCTTTATTTTCTGGCACGGGCATTCTAAGGTCTCAAAACGCTTACTTCCACGAACCTCCGCCTTACCCACAAAGCCCCGCCCACTCCAGGAAGCACCAATCAACAAGCCCTTTACATCCAGTCTGCTATCATTCATTTATCAAAAAACAAACAAACAAAAAATAGTGCACAGCGGTTTCCTCTGATTCCTCACGGATATTTTTCATTTTGTTATAAAATGGTAATTGTAAAATTTAAAGTGCTCTTTTTTGCGTAACAGAGCTGCCCTCTGCTGCTCTCTTCACCTGTTTCTTTGTGTCAGTGGTAAAGTAATTATTGAAAACATTTTCCTGTAGTCACATCATGCTTTTAAAAGTTGTAAAATGTCTAATTCTGTTCTAGAGGTTTATAAATGTGAATAAAACATAATATATTACTTTTAAAGTTGTCTTGCTAACAAATCAACAAACAGCCTTTTCTAGATGACCTTTGCAGAAACTGTAGTGTAAGGTTTTCACTTGAATGCTTTAAAAAGAAAAGTACATTTAATATTCAGGGCCAACATTATAAATAGTATGAGCTCAAGTACCTGCTGTAAGCTTAGCTGAATAACTATGTGAGAACTACTATAACTATTTTGTAGAATGATTAATAAGGAATGAATAAAATGGCATCCCTGTCTGTAATGCTTTCTAATTTTAAATATAAAAGCAAATAGTCAGAAATGCAGAGAGACAGGAGTGACTGTGATGGAGGGTTCACCGTTGGGGCACTGACAGCCGCTCCGCTCGGCCTCAGATCAGTTCTTCAGTAACGGCGCCGTGTGATGAGCCTGATGCATGTGGCTTACATAAGAAATACACAAAAATACAAGCGCTACTTTGATCTGCGAGGAGTTCGGAGGAGGCTAGGAGGAGAAGTCGAGAAAGACGAACCAGGAAAATCTCGAGGTATGGATGTCAGGAAGACAGCAATGAGATTTTAGCCGCACCAGTCAGCACCATCTTCTTTACATGTTTATGGCTTATGCACTTCTTTTGGAAATTTAAAGGTGAAGAGACCAGCAGAGTGCAGTTCTGTTGTGTTCTTTAGGACAAAATACAAGAAAAAAGCTTTTTACTTTCTTGAAATTTTTGTGTGATGTTGTGAGGAATCAGTAGAAACAGAGCTGTACACTGTTTTTTGGATAAATGAATGAGAGCAGACTGGATGTAGAGCGCTTGTTGATTGGTCAGTGCTTCCTGGAGTGGGTGGGGCTTCGTGGGAGAGGCTGAGGTTTGGAGGATTTCAGGTGTGAATGAAAGAAAACACAACTCCAGATACGTTTTGATGAGGGAACAACTTTATGCAATGGTAGAAAGCTCAGGAAAGTCACTTTTGCATAACATAGCTCTTTTAAGTGTGTTATATCAAAGCTCTTTATTTTCTAGTAAAACATAAATTATACTTCTGTCACCACTACTACTGCTACTACTAGAACTACTATTACTACACTGCTGTCTATTTCTTTTACTTGTAGTAGTGGCAGCAGGCTGTCCCTCTGAACCTTTTTTTTTAATATTATTATTATTTTATATCCTAAATAAACCTTGACCTTGTCTATTACCATTACTGCTGTTACTACAACCACTACTGCTGCTACTATCACAACCAAACTTTGTCACTGAGGAAAAAACTTAAAAGTATTGTGAGGGATTTGGTGTTGTCCTAGTGTTGTAAAGGATGGGCTAAAGACTGGATGTGTGAGGCAGGAGAAGTTTATTTACCATCGGTGAACACGCAACACATTGTGGTAGTATTGTTTTTTATAAGATGACTCATTGATACAGATGTAACAAATGTAAACAAGCTGTGCAGGGGACATTTAGTTCCCTAACAAGTATCTGTACACATGGCTGCACGCAGGTATGAGGTCTGTGAGGTTATCTTTCAACCATATTTTCATTATCCATAATCCAGGGTGTTTTTCTTTTATTACTAGTTTAATTCATTAGGCCTGCATCGATTCTTTTAAGCAAGAAGAAGGCGAGTGCGTTCTGTGTGTAAAAAAATGTCCAATGACGTGACTACTCACTGTTTTTTTCTCCAGACAGACAATTACACAGGTAACTTTACTCCCCTGCCACAGGGTAAGCTACTTTGTTGGACTCGGTATTTTGAAAATCCTGCGTACGCTCCTGTCTGTACAAGGTTGATGGTACAGTCTGAACCCCTGCAATATACCTTTCACAAGTAAATATATCGTAAACTCAACCTAGTATAAGGTATTGTGGGTGATGTGGTGTGATTTGTGACCCACTTCCTACAGAACCAAAAGTATTTTTCATAATGATTTCACTCCAACCATTATGGCACATTTATTTAATTAAGCTAAATACTTAAACTTTCCTTCAACCTCCCTCGTTTGGGTCCTGGCCCACTCGTACAGAGCCACTGATCGCTCTGCTCTCCTCCAACACTCACTTTGCCATTTCAATTGATCAGGCTAGAAAAAGAGCGCCTGTGTGACTGTGTGTACTGATTTGCAGCACACAAGTAAAGATGACGAATGGAAAGGATTAAATCAGGCGGCTCTCGGGACGGCCCTGTAAAAAGAAAAAGTGTTTGGATTTAAAGTCGGTCTTTAAATTATTCCAACAAGTCCATCAGGGGTAAGCATACTTCACAGCTGAGAGCGTTTGCTGATCACGGGCACAAGGCGCTGTATTCGATGCGTAATTAAAGTCCCTGCGGAGCACTAACAGAAGTATTTTAGATTTGTATACAAGTGCAGTGGAAATAAATGGAGATTGGAGCAGCATAGGGCGACACTGAAGGGTTTTTAAATGACCCTCAAAGAGGCCCAGGTCACTCAGGGAGGGGGTAAATGTGTTTTAAATGCTGAGGTGGAAGAAGTACTGAAAATCTGCACTCATGTAAATATATTGGCCTAAACTAGGACTAAACTGGCTCTAAACCAGGGCTAAACTAATGATTAAACCATGAGTAAACTGGGCCTAAACTAGGACTAAAATGGGCCTAAATCAGGACTAAACCAAAACTAAACTGGGCCTAAACCAGGACTAAACCATGAGTAAACTGGGCCTAAACCCGGATTAAACCAATGACCAAACCAGGACTAAACCAGGACTAAGCTGAGCCTAAACCAGGACTAGACCAACGACTAAACTATGAGTAAACTGGGCCTAAACCAGGACTAAACTGGGCCTAAACCAGGACTAAACTGGGTCTAAACGAGGACTAGACCCATGACTAAACCATGAGTAAACTGGGCCTAAACCCAGACTAAACCAATGACCAAACCAGGACTAAGCTGAGCCTAAACCAGGACTAGACCAACGACTAAACCAAAACTAAACTGGGCCTAAACCAGGAATAAACCATGAGTAAACTGGGCCTAAACCAGGACTAAACTGGGTCTAAACGAGGACTAGACCCATGACTAAACCATGAGTAAACTGGGCCTAAACCCGGACTAAACCAATGACCAAACCAGGACTAAGCTGAGCCTAAACCAGGACTAGACCAACGACTAAACCAAAATTAAACTGGGCCTAAACCAGGAATAAACCATGAGTAAACTGGGCCTAAACCCGGATTAAACCAATGACCAAACCAGGACTAAACCAGGACTAAGCTGAGCCTAAACCAGGACTAGACCAACGACTAAACTATGAGTAAACTGGGCCTAAACCAGGACTAAACTGGGTCTAAACGAGGACTAGACCCATGACTAAACCATGAATAAACTGGGCTTAAACTAGGACTAAATTGAGCCTAAACTAGAACTAAACCAGGACTACACCGTTTCTAAACCAGGACTACACCAAGACTTAACTGGGCCTACACCAGGACTAGACCCAGGAGTTACTACATAAGTATCTAATTACTTTCCACCTGTGTGCATTTGCAGGTGAGCCGTTCTCGAGGTGGATCTGAGAGGAGCAGAGCGGGCCTGCAGTGCCCTGGGACAAAGGCCCAGTGTTAACCAGCAACAAGGGAACTGTGCACAGACAACAGATGGTAATGCACTTTTATTACAAGAAGAATAGTGAACAAACAGGACCACCGAGACGTGAGGCTGATGCAAAGCTTTTATTGAAGGAAGAAAGAGTTGACTACAGGCCCTTCCCAAAGACAGAAGAGAGATGTTTGAACAACAGAGGGTCAGGCTGCCGCAAACATCTCCGTTTGATATTCAGAGACAGCCCATCAGCTGAGAACGCAGGCTAAATCTTTATTGACTTTGGTACAGACAAGTGAACGAACGAGGCTAAATCTGTGTGAGTGAAACATCCAGCAACAGTACAGTCATTCGATACAGCTCGGCTCAAAGGCACTGGAGCAAGAGTGTGCAGAACAAAGACAAATAAAATAATCATTACACAGCCTTTTGTTTGCATTCTTCTTTTACATCAAGCCCCCTCACAAAAATAAGTGATGTGTCTACAAACATCATTAATACAGAACAACAGCAATGGTCAAACTCTGCTTGTCAGGGAGGCTTTGTAATACAGTATGTGCTAAAGCCAGGAACAAAAACAATGACATATAGAACAATGTTTTCAAGCCCAAAAGCTGAAAATATAGAAACATAATGTATGATTTCTACTTCTGTAAGGGAAACACATTACTGCTCCATTCATTCATCTTCTGCTTATTTCCAGGACAGTTAGAGGCATACACAGACAGACAACCATTCACTCTCACATTCATTCACTAGGGGCAATTTAGAGTCACCAAACCACCTAAGTATTTAGACAGCCAATCACAAGACAGCATGGTTTGCCAGGAAGTTCAAACGAAGCACCCAGAACGGGGAAGAAAGGTGATTTTGAACATGGGATGAGAGGTGAGCGTCAGATGGGCTGGTCTGAGTAGTCTTTCAGAAATTGTTGACCTGAATCAAACTGTCCTGAGCTGGGAATTTAACTCTAGTCGCTTGTCTGGGTTGGACAATTTCAAGTTTTGTTTTTAGTCTATAGCATCTATTTGTCTAGGTCCTAGGATTTTTAACTTGATGGTAAGGCACTGTGAAAGGTAGCGTTCAAAACTAAATATGAAAGTGCTTCTCCTCCAGCTGTTTGTCCTCTCTGGGTAGCTGTAGTTAGAGAACAGGTACTTATGGCTCTTTACGCTGGGTTATATTGAGTGTTACACGTCTATTTTCCCTCTCGAGTCTTATTTTGAATCCCCTCTTTCGAGTGCTGTGTTTCATTTTGTTCAACTATATTTCAAAATTGTACACAGCGCATCTTCCTTTGCATTCCATAACAATAGCAACAACATAGAAATGAATCAAGGTCACTTAACACCAATTTATAATGTCCATTTTCAATCTGCCTGCACTTAAACATGAAATGTGAAAATCTGAATGCTTAAAGGCAAAAAAAAAACAAAAAAAACAAACAAAAAAAAAAAAACAGCTTGAGCCTTGGCCACTCTTTCAAGCCCCTCACAACATGTTGCCTGACTGATGGAGAAGGATTGTTGCTGAAGTGGACTGAAGCCACAATGAAATAAAGGTGATAATTATGTTAGCCGTGGTTAGCTCGAGTGAGTCACTTCTTTTTGAGCTCGTAACAGCACAGGAAATTGCTACTGCTACTATGTGTTACTAGGCCACAAGGCTGTTCAGTGTACTCCTGAATGAAAAAAAAAAATACATCAAACTATTTTACATTGCATATGACCAGAAAAAGGCACACACGACTACGGCTGCTTAACACACTGTTAGCATGCTAGCACGTACTTCTGACTCCATTTATTTGCTCACTTATCTTGAGTACTACAACAATTTAGAGCCAGTTTTATTTTTGTTTTAGTGCTGTTCTGGTTGGGGATTTAATGTGAAGTGTAGGTCACTGCTTGGTCCTGGTGTAGTTTAGTCCTGGTTATTTACAGTAATAAACCTGGTTTAGTCCTGGTGCAGTCCTGACATAATTCTGGTTAGACCTGATTTACTACTGGTTAAATCCTGGTTTAGTCCTGGTTTAGTCTTATCTTAGACCTGGTTTAGTCTTGTCTTAGACCTGGTTTACTCCTGATTAAGAGCTGGGTTACTTCTGTCTTATACCTGGTTTAGTCCTAGTTCTGACCTGACTTACTTCTGATTTAGACCCAGTTTAGTCCTGTTTTAAATCTGGTTTACCCCTGGTTAAGATCTGGTTTACTCCTGTCTTAGACCTGGCTTAGTCCTAGTTCTGTCCTGACTTACTTCTGTTTTAAACCCAGTTTAGTCCTCTTTTAGATCTGGTTTACTTCTGGTTAAGACCTGGTTTACATCTGTCTTATACCTGGTTTAGTCCTATCTTATACCTGGTTTTGTCCTGGTTAAGATGGTTTAGACTAATGTTAGCATGCTAGCAAAATCTTAGCATGTGCTTGTGACTCCATTAGCCATAGCTGAATGATTGTCATGAGTACTTTGCACATTTAAGATTTTAATAACATAAAATCCTATGTGAACCCAGTTTTGTCCGTGTGTAATCAGGTCAAAAGGTTGTGTAACTAGTTTCGACGTTAATGACATGAAAACCCCCAAAGGCTCTCTGCAGCTAGAAGCCTAGCAACATTGGACATGATGGTATATGGAGGCTCTATTTTTTGCTCAGTTGCCTAACAACCAGTAATCAGGTGAGGCGCTGTGTTTCAGGTGGCTAAAGGGAAGAAAAGCTTCCTGACGTGGACCGTGGTGTGAAGAGAACACTATAGAAGCAAAAGTCAATCTATATACTTTGTCTTTGCATTGAGTTGTCTACACAGAGGATGGAGGATGCTTGAAAAAAAGTGTCTGAAAGTGCAGCCTTAATTGTAAAAATGTAAATAAAAATAGAATGTAATCTTATACAACCTATTATTCTTATAAAAATGAACATATCTGGTGTTGATATGTTGCCAGTTCAACAAAATCACAATCCTTTTTTAATTGGATGGCAGCAAGACATCTAAAATAAGGCTAGAAATAGCTTTAAGTTGCACTAATAGTATAAAGACAGCTAAATCAATCACAACAGAAAGTTTTAACCAGAAGTCATCTGAACAAGGTTTTTAAAGTTGAAGTTAAAGTCCAGATGACTTATTTTTAAACCATTTTTGTTGTGTACAGCTAAAGCAGCATTTTGTGACTAATAAGTTTAATTGGAAACTCTTCAGTAAGATGATGGGTATAAAAAGAGCATTTTAGAAAGGCTATTATTAGTATTGGATGCTCATAATGTCCAATCCCTAAAGTAACACTGCATAAAAAATAAAATAAAAAAAAGTTCATGAAATTTCTGCAAGGATCAGGAACACAAGTGACTTTCAGCCATTTTGTTGCCCCTGACGCAACATTTTGAGATGTGTTGCTGCCTTCAAATTAGAGACAATTTCATTAAATGGTAAAATACCCCAGTTTTAACACCTGCTGGATTGTCTATGGTCCGTCATATTATTCTTACAGAGAACAAAGTATATATATGTATTTTTTTGTGAACCACTGCATTTTGTTTTTATTAACCCTAACCCTTCATTTTACACAGAGTTCAGTGTTTCCAGAATTAGGTTTGTACATAGTTTGTCTTTGTATTGAGCTGCTTACATTGAGGCGAGAGGATGTCTGCAAAAAGTGTCTGAAAGTAATTTGTGATGACATATATCGCCTCCTATTTTGTTGTTGGATTTTGTTACTGACCCGTGAACCGGTCGTCTAAAATATGCGCTCCAAAATATCGATGTACAATGTCCTGAGGATGTTGAGAGTTTTGGGTTTGGTAACCTCGTGGAGAAGCCGGCTCTGCTCGCTGACGCTGCAGGCGCACAGTGAGTGACGGCTGCCTGGGTCTGTACATACTGTTCCACGCAAAGGGTCCCGGCACCTCCTCACCTCCACAAACAACAATATAGTGTTTTTTTTGGAAAGTGCATATACTATTGAAAGCATTTGGATATTTAGTAGCTGGAGTAACATGAAGAGTTAATGGCTTAGCACAGTTTGTTACAAAGTGTTCCCCTTCTGCAGAGTTTGACGTGAAAAAGTTGGTTTCTTTTTAGCTAAAACAACATTCATTCATTCATCTTCCACTTATTCTCGTTAGGGGGTCGCAGGCAGCTGGAGCCTATTCCCAGCATCTATGGGCCTTAGGCCATAGAGATAAAAAAAATCAACGCTAGAGTGGACTTTCTTATGGTGAACTGCAGTAACTAACTCCAGAGCAGCCAGCCATGTTATAACTGCACTTGCTTTCACAATATTCTTTTAATTTAGTTTGTTAATTTGATAAGTTTTAAAAAAAATTTCTTGATTTAATGTCTAGTCTTACTTAGTGTACTTGCTTCAGCACAGAGACATTTTGCACATTTTTCAGTCTCCAAATTGGTATTATGGCATATTCAGGGGTGTCCAATCCTTTTTCCTTGAGGGCCACATACTGAAAAATATATGTGCAGGAGGGCCACTCAGTCGAGGCGTCATATTTTGCATCACCACAAAAGATGTCACTTTTTTTTGGCGCCACCAACCATTAATTTCTATTTTTTCTTTCTTAATGCCAGGTACATCTCACACAAATTATTTTTTTTACCTGAATTTCAAACCTTGCAGTAAACAGTGCTACCTGTGGCAATTTGAGCCAATTGTGAATGAAGTCCGAGGGCCAATAAAAAATAGTCTGCGGGCCGCATTTGGCCCCCGGGCCATAGTTTGGACACCTCTGTTTTAATTCATTATCATTATACTCCTATACTTTGTGCAGTGGTCATCTGTTCTAATACCTTTACAAATACAAACATGCAGCGGTCCTGGATAAAAGTACAGACCACTGCAATATTAATAGTGCAGGGTTTACCCTAGCACTTGATAGTAAAGGTGGCCATCTTCGCTATAAGCACTACCACCTTGTCTACCATTCAATATAGGCTATATAAAGTAATATATACATTTAGTTTGTTCACCCAAAACCACATTTTAATGCTTTAATGTGCAGTTTTTATGTTAAATTTACTTTTTTGTGGCATTTAGGAGTTGTAAGTGGTCTGTATAAATGACATTATTTTGAAGGTTCACAATTTAGAGGCACTAAGATTTAGCTACCACCTTAACTGACACATTTTCTGCAGGAATCACAGTTAATATAATTTTTTGTATTCCAGTGAAAAACATACCGACTGAGACTGCCAGACTTATTATGATTTTAAAAATATCACTGCTTCTCAATTTCCAACATTTATATTTTAAGCTATCTAATTGTTTTTACATTACTTACCATTAAAATTGGCCTCATGCGACAGTCACAAGATGGCCGCCGGATTTGCCACTGAAGCGGTTGCTATGGCCACTCTAGTGTTCTATTTATCTCTATGCCTTAGATGGTGTACATCCTAGACAATGGTCACACAGACAGACAACCATTCACTCTCACATTCATCCACTAGGGGCAATTTAGATTCACCAGTTCACCTCCCACAACGCGCATGACCTTGAACCGCTCTGCCACCTGGCTATAATTACATATAATCACATATTTATCTTCCTAAATAAGGCAACGTCATACAATCACCTGCTTTTGAATCAAGAAAGTAAAAATATGCTTTGATACTACTGGCATATATTAAACTGAATCACATTTAAAACAAACATTGTGACCTATTGGCCCATGGATGTAAAATGGAATAAAATCTTTAATTGCGAGAGCTCGTATGGTCCCTTATTCACCTAATAACTATAAACAAATCCATAGTGAGCCACACAGTACCAAGTCTGATTACAAGGAGGATAGTAATAAGGACACTTCTGCTTGAGTCTGTACAGGCAAAATATTTCCTTTTTTTTTTTTTATATAAAGTGTCGCTGCACCAAGCTTTAGGGATTGCATAGCCATGGTAAATATGTCACTGAACGATTTCATGCATGTGCTAAATGACTTTGTGTCACTAGAGCAGTGGTTCTCAAACAGTGGGACGGGTAACACTGGTGGTACACAGGCTTTCTTCAGGTTTAGGAGTTTTTTTTCTGTTCTGATTTAGTTTAATTTGTATTTTGATTTTAATTTGTATTTGTGTTTTAGTTTTGCCCTGGTTGGGGATTAAATGTGAAGTGTTTATCAGCTTAGTCCTAGTTAAGACACAGTTTAGTCCTGTCTTGGACCTAGTTTAGACCTGGTTTAGTCCTGTGTTAGACCTACTTTAGTCCTGGTTGAGTACTGTCTGAGTACTGGTTTTGCGCAGGTTTAAGTGCTTGGGTAGTCTTGTCTTAGACCTGGTTTAGTCCTTGTTTAGTACCAATTTAGTCCCTTTCTTAGTAATGCTCTGATACTTTGAAAGTCACATATTTTCTGAGGTGTGGTGTGAAAAGTTTGAGAGTCACTGCTGTAGAGGAAATATAAAGTTGTGTGTGGAGGGGGATTAGCTGATGTGGTGCCTGACTTTTGACACTGATAGTAACTGTTATTGTATTCCCCGTGGCCCCAAACGCTCTTCATTACAATAAAACACAATAGTAAGCTGACAGATGCGTCTCTTTGGTGTTCCCGTTTCATGATTTCACTAAAATAATGTAAATTGAGCTTGTTAAAAATACACCGTTGTTTTGTAAAATGCTCCTCAAATTCACATGCATGACTTCACCTGCAGGGCACATGTGTCAAACAGTTGGCATGTTGTTGTGCCACTGCTATTTTAGATCACAGCCTAAAAAATGTGGGCTTGTTGCACGAGAAATGTGGAGCTAAAGTCGGGATGAATGATGAGTGCATATGAGATTATTATAACACTGAAAGGAGCATTTAACAGCACAATAGACTGTTGGATATCTGTGTTTAGCTGTGGGGAGGATATATAGGAAAATACAGGATAAGGAATGCAAGCTGGTGTGCACAGGCCCCCTTCAGACCTGGCTCCGAAATTTGGACAGAGTAATTGGAGCTAATGTGGCCGGCCATAATGCACTGAATAAATCTGCATTGAGAGAGGTTTTGTTCAGCTAAGTAGCATGATGCCATTATATTTAAGCTCTTCATCAGTATAAAAGTATAATATATGATGATTAGTTAAGCATCAGAGAAAGTCATTACTGAGAAAACATTAAACTAAGTTGTACCAAGGACCTTAAAGCAGAGGTGGAGACAGTACTTCAAATCTGTACTCAAGTGAAAGTACCATTACGTTCAAAAAATATTACTCTGACAGAGGTAAAAACAAGTCAAGAAATACTGGGTCACAGCAAACTCTGCTACTACTACTACTAGTACCACTACTACAACTACAGTGTACTCAAAGCTGGCCTTGAACCTAGGATTTTTTTAAGTTATGCTGCCTAAAATACCTTTACTTACTGAAACATTTTAAAAATATACTTGAGTAAATTCAAAGTATCTATTTGTTTTCCACCTCTGCTCAGGTTTAACAGCCGACTTATGATGCTACATGATATTACCTCATACTACTCACAGCCATTACAAATGATATGATAAGTTAATGCTGTTTAACCATTTAAAAAGCGTGTTCTCAGGGGAGTGCGTGTAAATATCGAGTGTGAATTCAATGCATTAGGCTGGTCACATAAACAGTATCTATGTATAGGACAGGCCATATTGTGATGCTGGGTCTGAAGGGGTCTGGAGGGGTCTGGAGGGGTCTGGGGTGCTCAGAGTTGGGGCAGGGGGTTCACAGGTCGGTGGTGGCCTTGGCGGTCAGGGCCTGGATGCGTCCGCTGTTACAGTTCTTGCAGAGCACATGTCCGTCCAGAGGGTAGCAGCCCTGGTTCTCCCCCTCCGAGAGCAGAGAGCCACAGTCCTGCAGGGTACACAAAAGTACACATGAGTACATACAGTATATGGATTAGCTATACTTTCTGATCACTCACAATACTCACAGATACACAAAAGAGACAGCTTTATTTCTGTTTTGTTGCTCTGGGTGGGAATACATTTCAAAGTGGAGACCTAGAGCAAGTTATAGTCATACTTTAGACCTGGTTTAGTCCTGGTTTAGGCCTGTCTTAGACCTAGTGTAGTCCAGGTTTAGACCTGGTTTACTCCTGGTTTAGTTCTGTCCTAGAGCTGGTGTAGTCCGGGTTTAGTCCTATCTTAGACCTGGTTTAGTCCTGGTTTAGTCCTGTCCTATAATTAGTTTGATATTGGTTAAGTCCTGTCTTAGTCTTGGTTTATTCCTGGTTTAGTTCTGATTTAGACCTGGTTTAGTCCTGGCTTACAGCTGGTTAATTCCTGGTTTTGTTCTGGTTTAGACCTGGTTTAGTCCTGTCTTAGACCCAGGTTAGTCCTGGTTTAGTCCTATAGTTTCTGATCACTCACAACACTTACAGAAGAGAAGCAAAACTGTTCAAGCTAAAGCCTATAAGAAGAAACTCAAGAGCAGGGTTCAAAACTGCAGAGACTCAGTATTTCTGAATGAAATCTACAAAGAAACAGCACACTGTTCGTTTACTAAAAAAGAAAGAGGAAGCAATACAGCATGTATGCAAACACCCAGCAATAGCTTTTTTTCACAATTGGGGGCGTGGTTATGCAAATATTGTTGGTCCATCTACTTCATTGTTCTGCATCACATAAGCGGTGTGTGTATCAAGTTTCTTTAGTTTCTAGGACAGACTACTTTTGTGGGTTATTTTGCAAGTGGGAGCTCTGTTTCTGTAATTGAGTGTTTGACTTAGCTATTACTCAACTCAAAGCATGCAATTTCTTCTTGGATTTAACCATGTAATACCATATTGTGATAGGTATCATCAGTGAAAAAACAAGACCTTTTTATGTCATCTGGGCTTTACTGTCAAGTTTGTTTTGATGGGTCTATACAACTTGTCAACAATGAATAAATGCCTGCTGATAATACAGAGAAAGTGGCTATTCCAGCACTAGCTATGTCTGCTTGCAAAGTGAAACAGGTCAAAAAAGGAAAACATACATAGCTACAGTAAAAGGGAACCAAAGTGAAACATGGAGACATATTCATAAAGCATTCACACAAAACTAACTCAGAGCAAGACGTTTGAAGCAAGAAACACTTAATACATTTATGAATTGATGTGACTTTAAATACATAACAGAAGAGGAGTCATGATGTGGAAGAAATAGCAGATGTTGAAGTCTCAGCAATGGTGAAATGTACTATTTAAAAGTAGCTGAAGGTGAACCTTAAGTGTCATTACCGGTGAGTGCACCTGTAAACACACTATTTTCACATACTTCCTGTGAACTGGGTATAACGTGTTGCAAGGAAGCGATTCGATAAACAGCTAAAATGTAGTCACATTAAAATGTGTTAACGAACAGGAGAGCTGAAAAAAAGTTAAATTGGTAGTTTGTCCATATGGTGTGTGTCTGATTTTAAAAAAAAGATGAGTCACACAGCTACCTCTTTATGAGCTTTCTGTTAGTTTGCTGTCTATGAGCTGAACATGAATAAAGTGTTCAGAGAGAAAGCTGTCCACATTATAGAGAAAGTACATTAGAGCTGTTGAAATGTAAATATTAAACTGATATGATCCAAGTGTGGCCCGGCCAAAGTCATGGCACACAGTTTTCATGTGACCTTGAGTTAAAATATTGTTTACCATAAATCAAACATTATCTCAGTAGCATTGTCTGTACATTTGTGCATCGCCTCTACTGCTTTCAAACCAGATCTGAACTTCATTTCTACTCAGGCCTAACATTATGACCACCTGTCTAACATACAGCCCCATACGTAACAAACTCCAATTTGTATTCTGACATCTTTCAATCCTTCACCTGACACCGCTTCACCACTGTTAATAGATACTGACCACTGCAGACCAAAAACACCCCACAAAAGCTGCAGTTTTAGGGATGCTCTGACCCAGTTGTTTAGCCATCACAGTTTCATCTTTGTCAAACTTGGTCAAATCATTGCGCTTGCCTGGTTTTCCGGCTTCTAACACATCAAAATGTTCACTTGCTGCCAAACAGGAAGCATGATGAAGAGATATCTGTGTCATTCACTTCACCTTTATGTTTTCACATTCTACAATCTAACCCTCTTGCGAAAAAGTTTTAAACAATACATCATCATGAGGGCTAAAAATGATTTGCCACTAGCTAATCTTTCCATGTTTGGGTTTTGTTCTCACACATTTTAAATTACATCGGCTCATGTCGCTGGTGAGGAAACCCTCGCCTTCAGCTGGATTAATCTGCTTTCCTTTGACCTTTATATTGGCCAAACTCTCTGTGTACTCGCTCTGGCACCGCTGCTGGACAATGTGACAAGTTCCTCTCCATTTAGCCGGACCAGATTGATGTCTTACTACCATGAACTTTGGAGGAAGCTATTTAGCGGCAGGTACAAGAGGATGACTCACCGAGCTGGCACAGGGGTGAGTGATGGATAAGACTGTCTCCCGAAGCGGATACACAAGCATTGCAATGGTTGGACAGAGACAGAAGCGGACATTTACCTCGCAGCGATAGCACTGCACATGGAAGTCCCGGTCCAGGGCCACGATGCGGACCGTCTCCTCCTGTCCCGGGGCCGGCATGATGGGCTCATGGCACACACAGCAGCGAGGGGCGAACTTCCTGCCAAAGAAATCATAACAGAGATAGAGTTTAAAGTCATGCACCAAGTATCAAGCCATCTGATTTCTATGACCTTTTTATATGAATGAAACATACAAAACAATGACAAAAGGGCATTAAATGAATAAAGAAACAATAAATCATCAATAGACGCTTACTTTAAAACCACATAAATTAGACTTTAGCATTCAGAAAAATATTAAATCTGAAATTTCCTAGGAGCTAAGGTGGTGGAGGCTATGGGGACATGTTGTCATAGTTTAGTGGAGTTTCTTCTCAGAGGGCCACTGTAACGCTTAAAGATTGAAGTTTGAAATGGGAGCAATGTTACGTGGTATTATAATGTCCTCAACTCTCCAATAAATGTCTCATCAATAACATGAGGGCTGCACAAAATGATGCTAATCTTTTTTAAATGTTGCTATATTAGCAAATTTAGCCCAGAGATGGCACTTGAATTCAACACGGTAATTACAAATGTGCCAGGGCTAAAATAATGGATTACAATCGATTATTAAAATAATTGGCAACTATTTTGATAATTGATTGAACACATTTGATGTTTACTGTTCAGTATTATTTATATTTTTTGAGCAATATGGAGATTCTTTTAACACTATACACCTTTTTGTGTGTTGACCTGCGATTGAAGTGTGAAAATTGTACTGTTTAGTTTATATTGAGTGAATTTTGTTGCATACTTTTGTACAATGACAATTAAGTATCCCATTGTATCTAATTATCTAATATGTTAAAAAATGGCATCAAGGTTAAATAAGTCAAAACTGAAAGGATCTTGATTACTGTATATCAATAACGTAATGAGAAATGTGTTGAGATTCCCGGTCGGACAGATTTGTGCTTCTTGTATTTCACGTGAGTGTTTCAGTGCAGGAATCAGGAAGTGGAGAGAGCGTCTGCAGCTTTAAAACAGTGAGAATAAAAAAAAACCTTGTGCTGCTAAACTGTTCCTCGACAAAAGGCCCGCGCTCCTGAGGTCACACTTGTCACGAGGAATTAAACCACAGACCAGTGCAGCGGGCTACACAGAGCCCGGCAGTGCACTCTCTCGCTACACCACAGACCGCCGGAGTTCCTCTGTTCCCTTCTGGTCAACGATTGAGCCACGGTTCTGGGAAAATGCCGATTGTGCAACCAGAATATGACACACTGACAGGAATTTACTACTAATCTGAGCTGGTGTTTCCCAAAAAACTATCATTAAATTAATTTCTTGAAGTGGTTTCTGAAAGGTTACCTGAGGTTTTTCTGGCTTAGGTATAGTAAACAGTGAGTGATCTTTTTCTGATTATTCGTATTAGGGACTGCAGGTGGCTGGAGATTATCCCAGCAACTATGGGCTTTAGGCGGGATACACCCTAGACCAGGGGTGTCCAAACCTTTTTCCTTGAGGGCCACATACTGAAAAATATATGTGCAGGAGGGCCACTCAGTCAAGGTGTCATATTTTGCATCACCACAGAAGATGTTGTTATTTTTTTGGCGCCACCAACCACTAATTTCCATTTTTTCTTTCTTAATGCCAGGTATATCAAGTTTTTTACCTGCTTTTCAAACCTTGCAGTAAACAGTGCTACCTGTGGCAATTTGGACCAATTGTGAATGAAGTCCGAGGGCCAATTAAAAAGTAGTCTGCGGGCCGTTTTTGGCCCCCGGGCCATAGTTTGGACACCTCTGCCCTAGACAAAAGCCAGTTACAGACACAGAGACACAGACAAACAACTGCTCATTTCCATATTGTTGCCTGTGGAGAATTTAGAGTCACCAGTTCATCTAAAGCTGGGGAGCACACATTTAACGACCGCACCAGGGGCTGTGTCCGAATATCACTTATCTGTATAGGGCACTAAAGTGGTCATGCTTTGCGAGTTTCAGAGGAGAACAACAGGATCTCTACAGGTCTTTAAACTGTACACAACATCTTTGAATAAAACCAGTTAGAGAAGCTTTTTGTGGCATAATAATGAATAAGTTGTTACTAAATAAGCCGCAGTAATATTGCTAATGTTAGCTGACCTTTGCTTGTACAGATGTCAGCTTCCCCTCGTAACGCAAAAAAAGAGCTGCAATATTTCAGTGTGTATTAATTAATGTCACAATTCATGTTAAATAGAATGCGGATTATTATTTTTCATCCAGCCTATAAATACCAGGTCTGACAGGACTTTATTACAGAAGTCCACAATCAGTCTGGCTAACTTTCTTTTAACACATACTCCGGAGTCATGTAATCAATGGCGATTCAATTAAATTCAAACATGTTTGACTGACTGCGACTGAGGTCTGGTCGAGTTTCTGCGCCGCCGATTTGAGTCTTTAAACCTTGCACACTTACAGACTTCTGGGCTGACGACCCTGCATCTAGAGCTGACTGGTACAGACTCGGCACAACTGTGAATCGTTAGAAAATCTGCCAAAAAATCGTGTAGTGTGTCCCCAGCTTAACACGTGCATTTCTGGGGCAGTGAGAGGAAAAAACCCAGAGGGACCACTTGACTGGCTTACTGAGAGTCAGGAGAGCAAACCACTCTGCCACTGTGCAGCCTATTATGATAAAAATGCAGTTGTGTAATATTTCACACTTACTCTAGTTTAGGAGCCATGTT
Organism: Bostrychus sinensis; assembly: GCA_020698575.1. Classification (NCBI taxonomy): domain Eukaryota; kingdom Metazoa; phylum Chordata; class Actinopteri; order Gobiiformes; family Eleotridae; genus Bostrychus; species Bostrychus sinensis. The sequence continues at coordinate 26,461,457 of CM036246.1, forward strand.
TTGAGTTATTTGCAAATTCACTTTTCCATGTGGCACCAAATGCTACACAGTAATCGTTAACTTATGCATGCATGTCAGCCAGGAGATTAACCAGTTCTGCTTATGTTCAGTTACTGGCAACAACTAAACAGCAAAGAGTACAGCCAAACAAAAATCTGATCAAATCGAACACAAATGCTGTTGGATCGTGCCATCTTTTTGAACTTTTGAGTCGAAATGAGTTTTTCATATTGCGTTTGAGCAGGAACACAGATGTACTGGAGGATGGTTGTTAATAGTTACTTTATCTAGTTTTGTACATAGTCACAGATGCTGCGGAGCAAAACTAAAAAGCCATTCAAACTATCACATATGTCACATTTTTCAATCAGTAGTAGCTGTCCAAACAGTATGGGAATACGTATATAGAGTATATATAGTGTGAGCGTGTCGTACTTGTGGAAGTCCTCGATGCAGTGGATGTGGTTGGAGGCGTCCACAGTGAAGGGGATCCCGTCCAGGCTGCGATGGCACACCACACAGGTGAAGCAGTGGGGGTGATAGGCCTTACCTGTGGCCCTCAGGATGCGCTCCATGATGGGCTTACTGCAGATGGTGCAGGTCTCCAAAGTGTTCTGAAACACACACACAAACCCACACAGTTATGTAACCAGCCACAACGATGATTCATTTCTTGTTTACAATTAGCACTTGAGAGCTAACCAATCTAAACACACACAGAGAGATTTGGGATGTTTCCTGCAGTAATGTGTTTATGAGGATACAGCCTTTACTTCAGGTGGCTGAGCGGACATTTCCACTCACTCATGTGCACACAGAGCCTGAGCCTGTCCTCACATGCTCTGAGCTGAAAATCTGATTAGCAGTCCGCTCAAACACAAACAGTCATTTTTCAGCTGCCCCTCTCCATCCTCCATATGCAGAGAGCGCAGTAAATATTTCCACTTTGTGATGACTGCAGGTCTTCTGCAGCCAGGCGCCTGGGCACGCTGCCCGCCCGCTGCACAAGACTTATCTGTGGCATCTCTCTTCTTAATATCTGCCACGAGATGCCATTTGTTATTTCAATATTTCATAAATAACGACCGCCTCTCTAAACAGCAATGCAATTACGGGGGCTGGATATATCATGTGTTGGTGATGGATGTGCGGCCTGATGTATTTCCTGGATCTCTGCTCTGTGTGCACTGGGCTGGACTAACGCCTGCACGCTCCAGCTGCTCCCATTGGCTCCAGTGCAGAGCGAGCTGCCTCTGTTTCCAAACACAGCTCGTCTGTGGAGCAACAGTGAGCTGCGTCAGTCGCTCTGGGCCCTCCACTGTGACTCTGTGACCGAGGCAGGAGCTCTCTGGGGGGCCGGGACGTGTGTGCTGCAGAACTAACCACGCTGTGTGTTTTAACATTGGGAAACACTTCATCACTGCTACATTAATACTCATCATTTATTTATTGTAACAGATTTCTAAAATATAATTCTTCTAATTATACGTCTAGATATATGCAGTTATTACTGTATTCTCATAATTGATAGAAGGTAATTAATAAATTGCAGTATAACCATTAATAAATTGTGTATTTTGTTGAAAAATGTTTATTAGTATGTGGTTTTAAAAATATATTTTTCTCTATTATGTACATTTCTTTCCTTTAGAAATTTTAATTCTGGGGTCACCCCAGCAAATCAACTGCCTCTCAATATGCAGTTATTTTCATATTAATTTGGCAGAGGTTTTATTTTGAATGCCCTCTCCATTTATCCAGGCTTTGGACAGGCTTAAAAACTACACAGATTTGTGATCTTTGCTGAATCACTCTATTATGTACATTTAATATGTAGAAAGTACACATTTCCATTGGTAACTTTTAATATACGTATTTTTATCTTAATGCAAGTCTTATTTTACTCAGCTTTTTGAGAGGAGGTGCAGTCTGGGAAAAGCGATTAAATAAAAGATAATGTGGTGAGGTGTATTAGATGGACTCTATACAAAACAACATGGACCTTCACCTACATACAGTATCTGTGCAACATTCAGATCTCCTCTTGACATCTTGTAGTAAATTATAAAACACAAAATAACTTCAAAATCTTCTATTTATGTAGCTGTGTATTTCTTATGGAGACTTTGAGAGGAACACAAATTAACCATTTATGCAGCCAATTAAAACTTGTGCCTGTTGATCAGATCAGATCCTGTTTTAGAGGCATTTATGAGTGATGTAAGAGATGCGGTCAAATGTCAGCAGAAGGTAATGAGGCCAGAGCAGTAAGTGCGTATATTTTTGACCTGGAGCAATGCTCTGAAAAATCGCCTGTTTCTTCAAAGCACTCCTGGAGAGGCGTTATTTCATGAAAAGCAATGTGTGCAGACAGGCCGTGCGTTCTCGTGTTTTTCCCCTTCCCCTTCAAGACAGTAATAGAAATAAACAGTATTCCCAGGGCAACATTTGTGTGTAAACAATGTCCATATTGCGTTGGTGCTGGAAGTGGAAGAAAGGCTTTAATGAGCGGGCTGCACTGGGCCTGCGAGCCGTGCCTCACACACACACACACACACACACAATCACACACAAGCTTACACAGAGAGGGGCAGTTCATTTACAACCTGAGAGAGAGAGGAAGGAGAGGAGGGAGAGGGAAGTGGGGCCAAAGCATCCTCAAGTCTTACTCATCATGTATATGCCTCCACTTACTTATTCTTATCTGGCCTTCGAGTGGGAATACCTTGCCCTTGTTTAGCTTAACTAGAGCATATGATTCCACACAAACACACACAGACTTCCTCCAAGCCGTTATAATGACTACACCACACACACGAGACATAAAATTTAGCTTCTCCCGCTTCCTCGTGATAAGATTGTGTGACCTCAATTCACTCTGTATCACTTCTGTCATGACAGCCGTTTGGTTACAGGTCACACACTCACATTCAACTTGCAAAAAGAGACATATTTTTGTTGTAGTTACCAGTATTACTCAGCAAAGGACGGCCTGGGTGGTCCAATAGATGAAAGAGCGGCAGAGGTTAATGCTGGTTCTTAGATAGTTAGTAAGCTAATTGTCCCCCAAAAGGAAATTCCTTTTTGCAGGTTCTTTAAAGGGAAAAACATTATTACACCTAATACACTACCTGTCACAACAGAATACACACATTATACACACGTCCCACACTACAGACGACAGAAAGGTGTCAGGATGGGCACAGTGCAGGCTTTGTATCAGGCAGGTGCTCATAACACATAACATTATGAAAACCAGCAACAGGAAGGTGGTCATAATGTTATGCCTGATCTGTGTATATATCTTGTATGAAGATAACATTAAGAATAGAGCTGAATGACTTGAATGGCTTGAACATAAATGGCCGATAGTGCCAATTTTAATACAATACATATTGTACATTTGTCTCATATTGACACAAATCCCATGAGACGAGACAAGGCACGAGACAGTGCTGAAATATGTATTTTACACAAATTAAAAAATGTATTTATTCACCTGAAAATCACAAAACTATTTAAGTGCATTTTTCAAATCAACTTGTAATGAATGCTATTTTCTTCTGTTATTTGAATAATATGCAACAGCAGAACATAAATACTGCTAAATGTTTTGCCACGAACTCAACTAACTTCTTTGTAAAAAGTGCAAACAGAACCTGATCCTGAGATCACCAGACTGATTTTTACCTTCACAAGAATCTTGTGACATTTTGATCTTGCGAAATCATGAGGTCTTGTCACACCCCCAAATAAATATATAATCAAAAAAGTTTTAATGAATAAATAGATAGATAGTGTATGAACACTGATGTTTATCATTTTGCATTGATTTAGATGAGTTTATAACTAAAGAATCAAACATAACAATGTTTTTAACTCAGTAGTGTTTATTAATATTGAAGTTATGCTTTGTAAATAATCTATTAACTGGTTACTAATCCTCAGCTACTTTTTAGACTTTGGGGATGCCCTGGAATTGGCACATGTCACATTTTACAGAAAAGCATGAGATTAGGTATGAACAGTGCTTGTGTAGTTGATGCAGCAGATACGGCTGGTGAAGGGGAGCGCATCATACACAAGACAAAAATGTTCCTTCTCTTCCTCTCTCATGCTGCGATTATATGACCTCAATTCATTCACTGTGCACCAAATCACTCTAGTCATGACCGCTTCAATTTGGTTTTAGGTAACACTTAGCATTTATTAGCTCCCTTACACGGCAGCGCTCTCATGTCTCCACTCCACACACATATATTTATTTTTGTACAGTTTGTCATGAATCACCGGCCCTCCTCTGTCAGAGCTCCAGAGTGGGCTGGCCACTAGAGGGCTCTGTTCGTCTGCACTGGTCTGCGCTCCTACTTTTTCCCCTTGACTAAATGAGATGTACTCAAGCATATGTATTCTTCTTCTGCCTCCTCCCTCATACATTTCTCTAAGTGTTTGCCCAGAAGGCTAAACAAATGTCTAGGCAGATGAGGTAAAAGGGAATTTAGGTCAGACTGCCTCTTTGCTGAACTGCGGGTGAGTGAGAGTGTTCAAGTCAATTGTGGCACTATTTTTCAGATAATAACTCATTTCTGGTGTAATAAACTGAGCTGGATCCCGGTCTCAGAGCTATATCCGCTGTATGAAAAAGAGAGTCTAAATGCCGTCTGACTGGGCTGTGTGTGCGGTGAATGAGCACAGAGATGGCAAACAAAGCATGTAACGTGGAGTTAAGAGCTCCCATGTGTCGCTTTGAACATGAGACACATAAACAAACACATGAAAGAAGCCGTTTCACTCAAACAGCAACATATATCAACCCGCAACCAGTCAATGTATGGATCTGAACTGAGGAAAAATGTAACACAAACTAAACACATGCTCAGTAACGAGTAATAAAGAGTAATAAAGCATTAATAAATATATAATAGACAGCAAATTCATAAATAAACAGTTTATAGATACTGTATTATTGCTGATGTTTATAGTTTTGCGTTGACTTACATGAGTTATTACTGAAGAATCAAACATTAATGACACTTCTTTTTTTTAACTCAGTGATGTTTATTAATGTTGAAGTAATGCTTTGTAAAAAAAACATAACTGGTTACTAATACAAGTAATGCTTTATAGTGTGGTGTGAATTATTAAAAAAGTGTTTCTAAAGTCATTGAGAGGGCTGGCAGACTTGGTTGTAATTATACTAGGCAGATTTTGCAATTAAAATGAATAGGACTTTATGTTTATTTAGTTTTTTAAATTTTAATTTCTCTCAGACTAAAATGTTCCTTTGCCACATGTAAAACACCTAAGAATGAATTTTACGATTAGAATGAATCTCTAACATCTGCACAATGTACACCGTGAAAAAAGACAACAAAGTCTGTACTACATTTATTTCTTTATAATGAATTTCTTTTATTTTGTTGACTTGTTTTAGAAAACTGCAATTGCCAGCAGTGTTTACCACAGAAAATGTGTTAGTTAAGGTAGTAACCAACTCATAGTGCCTCCGAATTGTGAACTTGCAAACTGATGTCATTCAGACACCCAATTACAACTCATAAATGCCACAAAAAGTTAATTTACCATAAACACTGCAGCATAAAGCATTACAGTTGGGTTTAAGGGGGTAAACTAAATGTAGATATTACTTTATATAGCCTATATTGAATGGGAGTCAAGGTGGTAGGTGCTTATAACCATGGTGGCCACCTTAACTATCAAGTGCTGGGGAAACACTGTGTCAGCAAAATATCAAATAATATGATTTATATTATTATGACTACTACTTTTTTCTAACTCAAGGCTTTCTGATTGTGAGGTTTCCTGTCATCCACTGAAGTAAAAAAATACTCAAAAATACTCACTCAGAGAAGTTTGCTTGAGTTAAAGTAACAATTTCCTTTAAAAAATTACTAAAGCAAAAGTAGTAAGAGTAGCATCTGATCTAACCCACTGATCTAAAGCTGCTGGACCTGAGTGTAGCATGGGACCAGCTCTGGTTCACTGAGTTACTGTGAGACCTGAACCAGTCAAACTCTGCCCAGAGGGACCTGTCTGTGAGGGTTAATCAACCTGAACAACAACGCTCTGTGATGTGGCTCAATCAGGACAGACCTGCGACTAGACACCCACATGATCTAAAGAGTAAGAGGAAGGATATGAGTCAAATTATAGATGGGAAATAAGTATTACGATAAGCATTTGCATAGTATTGTACAGTAAGTGAGTGAAAAGTGTTTCTATATCTGACATTTACAGCAGGGTCTGGATAGCAACACAGCAGGAACATTCACTTTTAGCGCTTTCTGTTTTGCATTTTGTAAACCAGCATTATATGTCATATATTTTTTACAATGTGAATGTGAGTGAGTGAGTGGGGACTACGGATGGAAATTAGCTCTGAGCTATAATCCGGTGTATTTACGGCACTAGCTGCTGTTCATTAATACACGCTGTCCCATATAAATAAAAAAAATAAAAATAAAAACAATGAATACACCTGAATGTTAAAATTTAGGCTTATTTTATAGGACAAAAGTACAAATACTAACCATATTTATTTAAAACTAGAAGCACTCACAGACCTTCGCCAAGGCATTATAATAATTGGTGTAATCATTTGAACCTCTCACGGCCCCCTTGTGGCTGAAGTCAGTGCAGATGCTCCACTGGCTAAGGTTTACTTTACACCAGCGGCTCCCAAAGTGAGGTCTGGGGCCCAATGGGAGACCGCCAAGGTACTGCAGGAGGTCCCCCAGAGATCGTCTATATTAAGTACTTAAAAAGAAATTGAGTTTGAAATAGTACAGTTATATACTTGTTTAAAAATGTTACTTTAAAACAGTTTTTAGCCAACAGTGTGTATTTTTTGTGTTTTTTAAAATATAAATATATGGAGAAAACATGAAATAGTCTTTAGAAAAAGTTGAAGTTTTATTGCTGATGAGTCTGCCTAGGATTTGCGGAAATTTAAGGGGGCCGCGACAGTCTTGATATATATATATATTTTTCCCCTTGACCCATTAATGACCTTTGAAAATGTCATCAAAATCTGAACAGAAACTGGAGCAGCCAAGGTTTGTTAGGAAAATTTCCGTGAAGTAATTCAAGTCTTCAATAAAGGAACAGAAAAGCCCAAATTCACTTTTTTCAACATTTCAGATAATAAGCGAATGGACAGAACTGAAACCCTCACACCTAAATCTGTGTGTTTTCAGCAGCAGCCGAGTCATGAGCTCACTCACAGCTGATTTGGCCCCAGTTTCGGTTCATGAATATTTCAGAGCAGCTTTGGCTCCACTGCCTCATGTCAGGGTTTACAGACCCATGCTGCCGTGAGAATCCCAAATCTGGACATCATTCCCACGTGAGCAGGCACACCAGTTCAGCGAGAAATAATCTGAAAGTATAACACTTTTTCTTGTTTTTGAGGAAAGATGTTAAATCACCTAACAGCATTTTGTGCTAGGAATCATCTGTGAAAATACAAAACCTTAAGATGTCTTCTGTATTATTAGGGATTTTATTCATTGAGAATGATCGCTGAAGCTTTGGCCAATCACACCGGACTCTATAATCCAAGCACTCTCCTCAAAGTCAAAGTAAAAGACATTTTTCATACATTATGTTAAGTTAAAAAAGTGAAATACTACTGCAAATGTGCCCTTTTAAAAAAAAAAAAAACTAAAAAAAGAATACTATGGTTCCTTTAATTGCTGCGGATACACAGAAAATGTCTATTCCAGGGCAGGTTAAAATTCCTTGCACGAAAAGTTAGTAAAAAATAAAAGTAGAAAGAGAAAAGTGAAGAAAAGTGTATAAAATAAGTATAAATAAAAAAATGGAAAAGCAGCTTTGAGATGTTTAAAGAGTGGAGGATGGTAATTGTGGGATGGCATCAGTCTAATGTTTAAGCTTTAAACTTTAGCATGACATAATGTTTTGGACTCGATCTGCTTCTGAGATAAAAGTGGCTAAATCTCATTTATTTTGATAAGGATGAACTGAAAATCAATTGATAACTGTGCTGGTTAGCTAATGTATTCAATGATATTTAATGATATTGTTTCACATCAAAATCGCATCTGTTTGTACAATAGATTTAGGCATTTTTGCTTAAAAATAATATTTATATTTTGAAAATATTTAATTTCTCTACATGCATGCATTTGTCCACTTCCAAGAAAGAGATTTCTGCAAAGAAAAACAAAACATTTTATGTCAAAACTCTAGACTTATTAAAATGAATGTACTGGAATGTGCAGACAGGCTTTCAGATAGAACTGGTTGCTTGTAGATGCACTGTACCTTCTGATAAACTACTGTTTTTGCCTTATTTTGCATAAATTTCCTATTTTGACCCAATACTGTTTCTTGGAAACTATAGCCAATCTGCACTTCTCACTTACTTTTTCTTTATTAGTGACCTAATCCAAGAAAAAATTCACTACTTTGTTCCGGAAGCATTTTGCTTATAGACCAGTGTAAATAGTGATAATCATCTGTGAAGACTAATGGAAAAGAAATAATGGTCTGACAAGAATGAAAAGCATTTTTCAGAAGTCTATGGAGGACAAAATGGACAGAATCTGCTTTTGGCTCAGGCTTGGAGCTCATTTAAATCTGTCCGCATATGGTCTGCCCAGGACGTGCACGAGGACAGACCTCTGGATTAGTCTATATGTGTGAAATGACTTCCTTTAGGCTCAGAGATCAGGATCATCTCCAGCTCGTCCTGTGAAGTGGACCACCCCGAGGTCCCACTCCCGCCCCATGCACACTCCTGACACATCACATGTAAAGAGGTACAAGTGAGCGCTCCCTACTTTCCAGAACAGACACTTCCTGGCAGCTCTCTCTGTCCATCTGTCCAGACATTGGCTGAGCATATGGAAATAAATAGACATGATTTGACTTTTGTATCCACTTGTGTCACTAAAAAATGTGTCGTGTGGATCAAATCATTGCTACCTGGGCGGTATAGAGAGGGGGGTGTGTGAGGTGTTGTAAGCAAACTTGTCACCCAGTCGAAAGTGATGCTCCTAATGGGCTCAGAGCTCGGTGAGGTTGAAACTCAGCTGTACCTTTGTGACCCGTGTACACATGACAGTGAGTTTGAATGGGACGAGGTGCAGTCTATGACCTGGAACAGCCCTGTCCCCCTGCATAACGATCTACTCGGCTTGGGTTACTGCCTGGGTAATAAATCTACAGAGTTCTGGATGACCAGTGAGGGGCAGAGGAGCTTATGAAAACTAAACATCATTCCCCCAAACTGAGTGGGGTCATCTAGTTCAGGGATAAATGCTCTATTTTATGATTTATTTAGCAAAAAGATAAATGTATAAATCTATATTGTGCTTTTTGTGTTTTTTTCTAATAGTTTTTGGCACCATTGCCTTAGTATTTCACATTTTATAACTTAATTTCTTTTATTTTGGAGGAGCTGGTTTCAAGTGTCTACAAAAGGACACTGAGACTGAGCGTTTTCAGTCTAAAGAAATGGATTGATTCAGTAAACAGGATTACTCAAACAAAATACTACTCCAGGCATGTTTTTGAGGTGAAAACATTATAGCATGGTAAAAAAGGTTATTTAGCACTAGGGGACATTTAAAAGCTCTTTTAGGAAACTTTCATAAGCTTTGTTAGGTAAATGTTTAGCAAGAAATATAAGGCTACATACACTATGGCATTTTATACATCACTTTATTTATAGCAACATTCAGTCTCTTTAGGCACCTACAGCATAGAATTGGTCCCTCCACTATTTTGCCCAAATATGGTCACTATGCAGGCTGCTATGTTATTTACACTATCTGTTCGGAGAAACCAACATCCTGACACATATTTGTAAATTCACCCGGGACACTGTAAACTCTCATAGTATCCATGTTTAGTCGTCCCGCTAACATTGACACGAAGGGACAGGCTGGACACACAACTCCTCCTAAACAATCCAAGGTGGCAGTGTGCGGCTCTGCTCTGCCCCTCTCTCTGGGCCTTAAACTCCGCTCCGAAACTCAAAGTGACCCCTATGGAACTGTGGGCCATGTCTCCGGCTCCGGTTACAGAGAGGAGCTGACACCGTGCCCAGCAGTGGTGCACTCAGGCCTGGACTGAGACTGACACTGTGGTGGGTCAGCACTGGGTCACAGATAACCTCCTCCTGCTCGCTCCTCAGGGGTAAGAAATGTGCTTAGACAAAAAACAGTAGGGGCAGGGTTGGACGGCCGGTGTTTGGAGTCACAGTCCTCTCTCTCTTGTCCAAACAATGTACTCTAATAACAACAGTGCAAACACATGCTCGGACTACATTCGTATTCAGTGTACACACCAGGAGAGAACCTAATGTCCCCAAAATCCAAGTAGTCAGGATATATACAAACAGCACTAAATGTTTGTAACGCTAAATAAATATTAATTCAGCTAATTTATTTTGTGTTATTTTATTTATAAATATCATCCATAACACTCTGAGTCCTCAGTGTTCAAGTCTATGTTTAAAGATAAGTCAGAGTCAAGTTGTTAGCATTTAAGTGGGAACTCAATTCCAAGTCCACGTGACCCAAAAAAAGTTGAGTCTTATTTAACTGAGGTCCGAGTCACTTAGAAAAGTCAGAGTCCCATGTGTTAAACCTGGTGGGCTCAATATCTTCAAGCAAGCATGTTGAGTTACTTTCCACCCCTGTATTAGACCAAAACATTTTTACGATGTGTCAGTTTGATTAAGATAAATGTGAATGATTGCTGTCACATTTGGAATAAGATGTCTGAAACAAATCTATGAAGAAAACACACATTTCTCTACCTCACTACTGCCTGCTTTTCAATTTAGGCCAGCGATATCTCCTGCTGTGAGGTCAGTAATAAGGACTAACGACCTGTGTGTGTATTTATTGCCATCACTGCCGCTGTACTCCACAGTTACACTTGCACTTAATTGTCTTGGCAAGCGCGGAGCCGTGCTAAGACGTGAAATCCTATTCGTGCGAGTGCGATCTAATTGGCTCACTCCTTTGAGGAATTAGACCGAGTTAATCATGTCTGAATATACAGAACTCAATTAGAACTTTGCAAGCTAATGCAGACAGCCATGAATATGTGATGACGCAGGCAGCTTTTGTGTAGTGCCGTGTATCTGAGCGTGGTTGTTTGTCGAGTGCAGTTCTTTGATTGTGAGCAGAGTGTGTTTTGTGTAAGCACTCGAACAGCAGCCGCACATCTGCCCGACCATGTGACCCTGACTACCTGTATATCCATCACAGTGATCTGACAGGTGAGGGGGCGCTGTGCTGTCAGATCTAATTACTCCTCATGTTATCAGCAGCGCTACACGGTTTAAACACTGATGACTGATGAGAGAGCAGAGATCTGGATACGTGAAGAGAGAGAGCCCTGTGTCAATGACAGCGAAGACTGCAGGGTGCTTCCTGGAGGTCTCCCTGTGAGGATCTGTGTTTGGATCATCGCTGATGGAGGGCAGATATCACCGGCGGGCCCCTGCGCAGCCTGTCACCTCGGGGTGCTACTGCAAAACACTTCCTAAAGCGATCAACGTTGCAGGATCATGCTTCCTGCCAACTGTGGTGAAAGATTCAGTGAAACAAAGACAGACCTCTGTGTACTATGGAAGCAAAAAAAACTAGAACCAATCACACTCCAAACTACAGCAGAGATACCTTTTTTGATTTTATATTACATTATAAAGAAATTACAACTGGGGTTTAAAAATAAGAAAAAACGCTTTCTTTGTTTTTTGTTTTTCAATTTAAAGTGGAAAAAACAAAGAATGAACCACACAGATGTCTCCTCTTTTTGTTTTATTTCTGATTTTCATGAATGTAATCACAGCTTTCTTGGGAGTCTTAATAAATTCTTCCCAAATAATTAACTTAACTTTCAATAATAGCAATAAAAATATAACACTTGATAGTCGTTTTGATGTGATGTGGTCTGGACTAAAATTTTAATATTCAACAGTGATTTCATTATTTTACATTTTCTGCCATTTTTTCCTTTTCATTTCAATGTCACATTGCTTTGTGTGTGTTGAAAAGAAGCGTGCTCGAACAGCCTTATTCAATTTAATGATGCTCATCCATTTACATAATGTACATAGAGTTCAAAATAAATTTAGCATTGAGAAGGTCTGACAATAATGTATTTAGATTTGTCCGTATAACAGAAAAGGGGATGAATTTTGATCTGAGAACAATGGGTGTACAAGGCCTACATAAAAATATTCACAGTATTTATGCAGCTATTAATATGTTAAATATTTCCATTTGATAAAAAAGTATTGCTATTATTTTGTGTAGAGGTTTAAGGAATACTTTTATTGCGGCACATAAGAGATATCTGCTTCTCCATCAGATCACTAGCTTTGTGTAGCCTTTATAGTGAAACGCCGTAATAAAGGGGCGTTTTTTCTTCAAGGGCGGCACTAGTGAAAAATTGAGATTAGTTTTGAAAGTGTCAAGAGTCTAGAGTTTGTAAAAGTAGAAAGAAGCAAGCCACCCAGTTATAGGCAATGTGAATGGGTGAATAGCTCCACTGACACTGCTACTTTCCAAGACAGACGAAAGTCACACCAATGGGCTAAAAAATCTTGCCAGTCAATCACAAACGGTTCTTGGTGACTTGCAGGTCAGAGCTGTGGCAATGGCTTCTTTCTTTTCACAATAGACCAATGGGAGAAGTGCGGCTGAGTGGAGCGAGACCGACCCGAAGACCATTACTTTAAATAACAGGAGCCAAAGCAGATAATGAACGTAATTACATTCATGCAACTTGGCGTCCGTGACCTTGGCTCACTCCTCACTAAAATCCTTGTCAAAAGAAGTGGAAATAGATGAAGTTTTTTTTTTTTTTTACAAATCGCTATCTCGCTTCATGATTGCTCTTTGGCTGTGCAGCTCTGTTCCAGGCACGACCTTGCGATACTTGTTTCAGTGTCGTTACAGTACTCTGAAAATTCACTGCCCTTTGGACCGGAGCATTCAAGGCAAATGGAAAAGAGAGGGTTAGTGATTCTACTCCACACAAGGTGCGATCATTGTTTGTTGGTTTTTACTATTCAAAAACGTGGATGAATGAGTTTGTTTACCATTACGGTGACCTGCAGCAAAGGCCAAACATGCAGGCTTTTTAAGACAAATTAACTAAAAAAACCTGGCTGATGGTGTGCCTCCAAAATATGCAAGAAACTAAAAGCAGGGCGAATGTGACAACGTAAATGGGTTTAAGAACAGTAGTCATGGTCTGGTGTTAACCTCAGAGTCACTGACCCTCTCTGCTGCAGCTGTACACAAAAAACTGTTCAAACAGATAGTTAAATAGTTATTTGTTGGACACCTACTCTGAGATGGAGATCCCAGGTGCGTGTCAACCAATTAAAATATTAATAAAAAGTCCATTAATATCAGTAGTTCACCTCAAAGTGAAACATATTATACGGATTCAGTGCACACAGAGTAAAACATTTCAAGCATATATTTAATTTAATGTGTGTGTTTTATGTTTTACAGTTAATGAAAACAATTCTGTATCCAAAATCCAGCCACAAAAGGTCGCAAGCCAGTGTACTCTTTGTGCAAGTCCCAAGTCTGGATAAATGGAAAGGGTTGCGTCAGAAAGGGCATCTGGTGTAAAAACTAAAACAAACAAAAAAATAAAAATAAAATAAAACCCAAATTAATCTGTGAACCCCAGACATATCTCATAAAATTTAATTATGACACAATTATCATGACAATTAATACATAGCTCTGTGTATTTAAAAATATTTTTATATGTAATCTATATATTATATAATATAATTTATATACTTTTTAAAACGTTTCCACAATATGTAAATTATTGACGTGCACCTGAACCTCCAAAAAACTCATTGTCCCTTTATTCAGCCATGGCCATTGATGATGATAAATACATATTAGAGGAGCAGTGTGGCAGAGTGGTTAGCACTCCTGTAACAGTGTTTGATCAGGTCCCATGGCCTTTCAATGTTGACTGCTATGTTTGTTATCGTGGTTACTAGTGTTGTAGCGCCCGAGACCAGTCTTGGTCCTGACACCATTTTTTTAACGGTCTTGGTCTCGTCGCGGGTGCAGTTTTATTTGGTCTTGCTCTTGGAACCAAATCCAATTTTACTCTGTCTTGTCTCAGTCTCGGATGTGGCGGTCTCAGAGATTTTATTTACCAAACTTTGTAAGAAAATACTTTGGCAATAATTTTGCAGTCATTAGTTCTTCACATTAGAAAAACCAGCAACATGACCTGTCTCTGTCATTAATTTTTTTTTACCTTTTCCTTTGACTCAGTTTTAGTTCACAGGGTTTGGTCTCGGTTTTGGCCTTGTCTTAGTCTCGGTTCACTCTGGACTCAGACTGGTCTCTCTTGATTAATACGATCTTGACTACAACACTAGGGTTACTGTGCCAGGCTGTGATCTGTAGTGAGAGCAGGTGGAGGAAAATCTAGAGAGGTGGAGGTCTGCTCAGGAAAGGAGAGGAATGAAGGTTAGTCAAAGCCAGACAGGATGCATGTGTGTGAATGAGAGAGGCCCCAGTGGAGCGGTGAGGTTACAGGTTGTAGAGGTAGTGCAGGATTTTAAGTACTTGCAGTCAATGGCCCAGAGCAATGGAGAGTGTGAGCAACACCTGTGTGCAACCAGGTTGAAATAGGTGAAGAGGAAGACCAAAGAGGAGATTTATGGATGTAGTGAAAGAGGACATGAAGTTAGTTTGTTGTGAGAGAAGAGGACGCAGAGGAGATGGAGGCAGATGCTTCTCTGTGGCGACCCCTGAAAGGAAACAGCCAAAGATGATTCATAAATAAACCAGTCCACAGTATTGTGAATGCTCCTATTATTAGGAAAAGAGGGAAGAGGAAACAGTGTAAATCCCGTGTTTCCATATTAACGCAATTACATAGCACCTTATGCAAAGTGGGCCAGTAATTGAGCTGGAGCAGACCTTATCAGAGTGCATTCAAATCAAGAGAGATACTGAACAGACCGAGGAGGCAAAACCACGGGAAGAGCCAGAACAAAGAGTGTGTTGTGGAGCAGAGATAGGAGACAATCAGGAAGCAGTGGTTTATGCAGGTGGGCCGACAGCCTGTCAATTACTAAAAGGATTTGATGATATCTGGACAAACTGTTTTGATTCAAATCACCCAAAGCAAGAGAGCCGCATATCTTTTCACACATATGTAAAAAGTCCTAGGTCCGGAAACACTGAGGGGCTGCTGATACTGATCTGAAACACTGAACTTTAGTGGAAGGTAATTCACACTGCTGTTCGATACATGAGGCGATGGATTCAGAGACTTTGCATAGATTATATTGGGTTTACACATGCTATGGTTAATGGGGAAGCACCTGAAAGATGTGTAATTTTTATCATTATAATACACAGCTGAAGGATAAATCCAATTACAAGTGTACAATATAACCTTATATTAGTAATACTGTTTGCTATAAGATCAACTAATTAGCTGATGAATAACTTGTGTCTCTAATTTGCATGACCTGAGTGTTAAAAATAGTGCTTTGTTTAGATTTCTGCATTATTACCAATACAGTAATATTCATAAATGTGTCTCACAAATTATTTTAATTTGTGACTTTATTTTTACTGGATTGAGAGCAGACACAATACAAGCAGATACAATTTTATGAGAGAGGGATAATAAAACAGTAGATAGAAACTAAAGGTTAATTTGTTACCACCTATGTGGTTATGTTTTTGCCGGCATTGGTTTGTAAATCTGTTTTGGCGACTAACTCAGAAAACTGTAAACTGTTGTAAAAATGTCTTTGTAACTGACAGAATAAACTTTGTGCATGCACCTTGTGTGTGTGGGTAAACTGTCATACAACTTGTGGTTTCATTAAAATTGCCGACATGGCAAAGGAGAACTACAATTTTAGATTTTTTTTTATATATTCATTCATATATTAACAGTTTGTGGTTTGGTAGAGACAGGATCTGGCAGCCAAATATTATTAAGATGGTAATTATAAATCAGTCTAAAATTCATATTAAATAGAATATATGAGCATATGTTTAAGGCAGTCATTTCTGTTTATTGCAGGTTGATAACTATAATTTGTTTAGTGGAGAAGGTACAAAAACATGTGTTCTTGTAAAAAGTACTCCTACTTTAAAAAATGCTCAAGTAGAAGTAAAATTAACCAAAAAAAGTTATTACTTACTAAAAAAAATGTTAATTGTAAACACAAACTTAACCACAGTAAAAAAAAAAAAAAAAAAACACAGTAAAATTGACTACTAGGACTTCTACTACTATTACTACTGTCGCCGACCTGGCTTGAATCCACTTTGCCATCAAGGTCAAAAATACTTTAAAAATGTAAGTTAAATTCTCTCCTTAAAAATCAAGTACATGTACTAAAAAAATTATATTCAAGTAAAAGTATCTACGTTCTTTCCAACACATTCATAATTCTTATAAATGTAGAGTGATGAACTGATTGTTTTAATTTGTGCTAAAACAGACTGCCCACTGTTTATAAAGATAATGAATCCAGCAGGTCACTGAGAGCTGACTGTAATTACTGCAGTGTTCCCAGTGTTGGTGGAGCATCTAAAACAAAACGAAGCAGCAAATATACAAAATGCATAACCAGAAAGTGTGTCGTCGCTTGGCTCTGGGAGATTCCTAGACTGTGTGACTTGGAGCAAACTCTAAAGTTCCTCTTTTTCTCCTCGGGACGAGACATTTCTCTTCAGAGACACCACTCTCACGTTCACTCTCTAATCGTACAGAGAAGACGACCCCGAGGATGGGAATAAAAGAAGAAGAAATTACTTTCATTAAGAAATTCAGATTTGCCCCATGCTTTTGATCTTGTGCCAGAAGAACATTTATGCTGATGAAATGCATAAATAAAGTTCCTAAATTATCCGGTCGGTCCTTAGCGCATGTATCGGAGTTGGAGAACTTCCAGACAAGACAACTACAATCTCAGTGAGTGCCTCTGAGAAGGAGTGATTTAAGAGATGCCTGAAACGGCTCCGGCTTCAAGGCTCGGCTGGGAAACGGGGGATAGAGATGTTTCCTGCAAATGATGAAAAGAGGAAATGCACATAGTTTGTAATGTGACCTGTATGTGTGCAGAGGGGGAGTAGTGAGGATGCTGCAGTAATTAATATCTTTATGACAGATATCCCAGATTTCTCTTTAAAGGGTCTGCAAAGGGTCTGGGTGCAGTTGGCATCTTTTAAGTAAAAAAAATTGGCCTTAGTGTCCAGAAGAAAAAACAAATATAAACTTGAATTTTATGCACTGTATTCAGGATGAGATAGGATAAACTTTATTGATCCCACAGTGGGGAATTTACTTGTTGATGCAGCTCACTAACATGGTCTAAAAGGAAAATGCAGGATAAGAAAGTGTCTGTGCAGTTAAAAAAAAAAAATCTAAATCAAAAACGGTGCAACTGTAAATTTTTAATTTAAAAAAAAAATAAAAATTACTAAAACTCTGTGTACTGTGAGTACTATTTTTTTTTCTCCTGTTGGTTCCAGTGTGTAAGTTTCTGAAGTGTGTTCATATTTAAGTTTGAGAGATTTTATTGCCATTCACGGATGGACTTAATAATTAGTTAACAAAATTATACATTATTATATATATGTATTCTCGTTTTTATTTCCAAGTCAGGGCTTGCAGTTTGCAGTAGTTCACATATTGTTTTGGCATTTGGCATCTCCATTTATCCAGGCCTGGGACCAGCACAAAGATTACACTAACTTGTGATCCTGTTTGGCTAGATTACTCAAGAATATTTAACAATGCTAATACAGTGGGGCAAAAAAGTATTTAGTCAGCCACCAATTATGCAAGTTCTCCCACTTAAAAAAGGCCTGTAATTTCCATCATAGGTATACCTCAACTATGAGAGACAAAATGAGGAAAAAAAAACCCCAGAAAATCACATTGTCTGATTTTTAAAGAATTTATTTGCAAATTATGGTGGAGAATAAGTATTTGGTCAATAACAAAAGTTCATCTCAATACTTTGTTATATACCCTTTGTTGGCAATGACAGAGGTCAAACGTTTTCTGTAAGTCTTCACAAGGTTTTCACAAACTGTTGCTGGTATTTTGGCCCATTCCTCCATGCAGATCTCCTCTAGAGCAGTGATGTTTTGGGGCTGTCGCTGGGCAACACGGACTTTCAACTCCCTCCAAAGATTTTCTATGGGGTTGAGATCTGGAGACTGGCTAGGCCACTCCAGGACCTTGAAATGCTTCTTAAGAAGCCACTCCTTCATTACCCGGGCAGTGTGTTTGGGATCATTTCATGCTGAAAGACCCAGCCACGTTTCATCTTCAATTCCCTTGCTGATGGAAGGAGGTTTTCACTCAAAATCTGACGATACATGGCCCCATTTATTCTCTCCTTTACACGGATCAGTCAGTCCTGGTCCCTTTGCTGAAAAACAGCCCCAAAGCATGATGTTCCCACCCCCATGCTTTACAGTAGGTATGGTGTTCTTTGGATGCAACTCAGCATTCTTTCTCCTCCAAACACGACGAGTAGAGTTTTTACCAAAAAGTTCTATTTTGGTTTCATCTGACCATATGACATTCTCCCAATCCTCTTCTGGATCATCCAAATGCTCTCTAGCAAACTTCAGACGGGCCTGCACATGTAACTGGCTTTAGCAGGGGGACACGTCTGGCACTGCAGGATTTGAGTCCCTGGCGGCGTAGTGTGTTACTGATGGTAGCCTTTGTTACTTTGGTCCCAGCTCTCTGCAGGTCATTCACTAAGTCCCCCCGTGTGGTTCTGGGATTTTTGCTCACCGTTCTTGTGATCATTTTGACCTCACGGGGTGAGATCTTGCGGGGAGCCCCAGATGGAGGGAGATTATCAGTGGTCTTGTATGTCTTCCATTTCCTAATAATTGCTCCCACAGTTGATTTCTTCACACCAAGCTGCTTACCTATTGCAGATTCAGTCTTCCCAGCCTGGTGCAGGTCTACAATTTTGTTTCTGGTGTCCTTTGACAGCTCTTTGGTCTTGGCCATAGTGGAGTTTGGAGTGGGACTGTTTGAGGTTGTGGACAGGTGTCTTTTATATAGATAACCAGTTCAAACAGGTGCCATTAATACAGGTAACGAGTGGAGGACAGAGGAGCCTCTTACAGAAGAAGTTACAGCTCTGTGAGAGACAGAAATCTTGCTTGTTTGTAGGTGACCAAATACTTATTTTCCGCCATAATTTGCAAATAAATTCTTTAAAAATCAGACAATGTGATTTTCTGGATTTTTTTTTTCTCATTTTGTCTCTCATAGTTGAGGTATACCTATGATGAAAATTACAGGCCTCTCTCATCTTTTTAAGTGGGAGAACTTGCACAATTGGTGGCTGACTAAATACTTTTTTGCCCCACTGTAAATACAAATTAAAGGTCAACCAACCTAAAATTCAGAGCAGCAAAGTGCAGAGTGCAAGAAGGTTTCTGGGTATTTTGATGTCTTATGCAATTAATGAACAAAATGCGTTCTCAGGTCCAGCTGCATATACAGTACATGTCGTGGGGGCAATAGGGAAAAGTTCCTCATCTCACCGTTGCTGGTAAGAGGGTTTGAATTTCGTATAGCTTTTCTTTCTAATGCAGTATAACTCATTTTTAATTAGCATTGTTAAAAATGCTCATCAGCAATAATAAGTTCATCTTCAAATAAAAAAACAATCATTCAAATTTTCTGAGCTGAAAACATCTGGGTAGACATTGGATTTAGGGAAGGACAAAATGTGCAATCCAAAATCATCAAACTACTTCTTCACAGTTAATGTTTTTTTAATCAGCTAAAAACAGGTGGACTTTTTGCTCAGCTTAAAACTGTACCTCCTGAAGGCAGCATGGCTTTAGTAAAACCAAATACTTCCTACTTTGTCTATCAACTTCCCATTTTGTCTCGCATGAATGACTTACAGAAGCGACAACGCAGGTTTTCTGCTGACAATCAGAGACGTGTCACATCCGGCCGTCTGCTCTGGGATAACCGTATTTACATGTGCTAAAATAGGTGGGGAAAGACCGCACTAGTATTTGCATGAACTGCCATAATGAGACAGCGTTGTGCAAGAGTACTCTCACTTCTGCTTCTTGTGCTAAATAGCCCGGGAATATTTAAAAATGAAGACATTAAGAATAAGTTTGTCAGAAATAACTTGCTGGGAACATCCTCTGTGAGTTTTGAATGATGTAAGAGCCGTCTGAGAGAGGAAACTGATGTCTGAGTGTTATCTGATCCACTTAGACAAGTAATGCCATGTTATATTCCTACACGATCCTGACGGGAGCTTGATAAGTGCCTGCATTTAAAGTCTATCACGGAGCTTATCAGAATTTAGCTCAGATAGTTCTGCATCGGGGCTCTCTGAAGGCATTCATCAAATAATTCACCAAGAAGACGATAGCGGAAAATCCTCCGCCACAGAAAGACAACTAATGTGGAGACAATGTGATTATTATAAAAAAGGAGAAGACGGTATGACAAGTTTATCGGTTTGTCCAATACAACAATACAAGACAGAAGAGCCAGTGTGTTTAGGCCTATGTCAGTGTGGGCCATTATAGTTTGTATGACTTTGCTATACTATCACTTATTTATGTATTACAACTCTTTGGGACGTCCCACGAAGTAATATTGTCTCTTGAGTGGCCTGGAAATGCTTCAACAAAAGTTAGAAAAAGTATCTAGGAAGAAAGAAGTGCGTGCATCTCTTCTGAAACTGCTGTCTTTTGACCTGGCTCCCGGAGATGGAAGAGGATGAATAAATGGACAATGACAAAATAAGTTGAAAGTATGTCAGGTCTGTGTTTCTTTACCTCTGGAGAAGGTCTTTGCTCTCCAAGTGGTTCCATATTTAAAAGGGTATGAAGTTGTTTAAGATCCTGTTTCTGCTGTTCAGTGAAGGTCAGGTTGTGTAGGTTTAGACACAGCATTGGTTACAATAATATCTAATCTCTCTCTTCGCATTTGAGCTCTTTCTAAAGCATAGGCCAGCGGTTCTCAAACTGTGGTATGGGTAAAACTGGTGGTACGTAAGCTTTTTTCTGGAGGTACTCAAATATCTTTAAAATTAACTCAATTCATAAATTTGAAGTTTAGAAGTTTAGACCACTAAGCTACCACTTTAGTGTTGGCTTAGGCACAATTTAGACCTGGTTTAATTCTGGTTTTGTCCTTGTTTAGAAATGCAATGTTCTGTATACATCACTATTTTATCCCTTGGTTAGGCTAATTTCTTAAAAAGTGTACTTGGGCATCAAAATATTTTCTGTGGTGGTCCTTGGTTTAAAAAAGTTTGAAAATCACTGGAATAGGCCAACAACAGCTCTCCAACAACGTCTTCCAGTTCCCCATCATTGGTGTTTCTGTAACTCTTGTTTTTTACAGGGCTGGGTTGTTAATCCTGCGCCCAATCCAAAAAAGGGTGATTGCTCTCCGTCTAACCTCTAACATTTGACCTGTCCAACCAGGGTGGCCCTACTAGAAGAAATATTTCTAGTTGGCATAGCTCTCAGGGTCCTTGACACTCAAGCGAACTAACCATGACAAAGTGGGGATCTATATGGGAATTTATACCATTTACTAAGTTAAATGAATTAATACATTTGTTTTAAGCAGTCAAAAAAAAAATCTATAATGAAGTTGTAATTGAAGCGTAATTTTAACCTGGGAGACTGATTTCTTTTCCCCATCTGTGACTGATAGATAGATAGATAGATACTTTATTCATCCCCATCAGGAGAAATTCAGGTGTCCGGTAACATACACAAACACACAATAAAACCATACTCAGTGAGGCAATAATAAAAACATAATAAATAAATAAATTAAAAGTTACTAGCAATAGTACTAAAGTGCACCTTCAACAAGATCTATTGTAAAGTCATGGCAGCCGGAATAAATGATCTTCTGAACCTTTCAGTCCTGCAGCGCAGTGAGAGGAGCCTCTCACTGCGACTGCTTCTCTGAGAGGCCATAGTCTCATGTAGAGGTTGTTTTTTATTGTGGAGGATGGCCTGCAACATGTTCCTCATTCTCCTCTCCACCAACGTTCCTACAGAGTCCACCCTCCCACCCAGCACAGACGCACATTTCCTGACCAATTTGTCCAGCCTGTTACTGTCCCTTACCGTAATGCAGCTGCCCCAACAGACAATGCCAAAAAATACAGCACCGGCCACAACTGACTGGTAGAAAATGTGCAGCATCTCATTACAGACCTCAAATGATTTCAGCTTACTCAAAAAGAAAAGCCTGCTCTGACCTTTCTTATTAGAAAGTTTTATTCTTTACTATTATGATGAGTGTTATACAGCCAATCACAGCCTGACACCTGCCTCTCATCCAATGACCTCTCAAGTCATTCTCACATAGTATATACTGTATACACGCCTGCTCCCTTCAGTCATCCTGCTGTAGAGCCACGCGCCACCACCCTCCTTCTCCCCACCTCTCTGGAGCAGCAGAACCATCAGCCTCCTCAAGTTCTCCTCCTCCTCCTCTTTACCACCACCACCAGTGTTCTAGGCCCTGGGACGATAAAATTCCCCCTAACTATTCTATCAAACTCTCCCTTCATCGCATCGCTGACGTCTCTACCTGTCATGGTCTAAGTGCCAGTTATTCTTAAGTTATTCTTCCTTTCGTTACACTTCACTCATTTGCCTTACTTCTCTTGTAAACCTATTTGAGTGTTCTAAAAAGCGGTACATAAGATTTATTTATTATTATTATTATTGCCTGTGTTGCTTCTGATTGAAATAATAATAGCGCCACACCCAAGGACACAATGTACAGGGGAGCGAAGTAATCAAACTTTCAGCCTTCCACTTTGTGGCTCTATCTCCTGAGCTAATGCTTTCTGGGTAGAAGCAGTGGTAGGTATCAGAACAGGATGAGGTTTTTGCATTATTAGCAACTGTTCCTTTCAAAATACAGATTGAAAATACTGATGTAAGCTTGCTTCTGAAGTTACATATCATGTCAGCATTGTACCATACTGTGTGCTATGTAACTAAGATCCACGTGTGCAGAAAGAGTGGTACAGAAAAATAATTATGGCAAAGAGAAAAAACAGAACTGCATAAGTCAGTTCCATTATGAAAGGATGTTGAGAAATGACAGCTTTTATAACATGAAAATAACTTCCAGGCCACTTCTGATTGGCCTAATGCACACCTGTTAATAACATACTGTTATACTGAACATACAGTAATCTGGAGGTATACTCACGATGTAGCAGGGCTCACAGTAGGCCTTCTTATCCACGGCGTAGAAGGGCTTGCCGCGCAGTTTGCTGCTGCAGGTCATGCACACGAAGCAGTCCACGTGGAAGACCTGGTCCATGGCCGTGCAGCCGGTGCCCTCGCCCACCACGTTCTCCCCACAGCTGGCGCAGCGCCCTAGGGAGAGAGCGGCTCACAGTCAGCCCAGATGGAGCAACAACTCCGCACACACACATTTGGGTATGAGCATGTATGAGCGAAGCAACAAATGTATGCTTTGAGAAATATAAGATCACGTCAATAATGAAGGCATGTACTGCACATCCTTGAATACAGATTATGGACATGTATTTGAAAGTTATGCATTATAAGATACACAAAAGATGGCAATGACTTCAGTGAGAGGCCCTCAATTTGAATAAAAGACATTTGCTTTTTCAACATATAAACGGATGCTTCTTATGTGTGTTTTTAGAAATGATTCAATTAAAACAAATGACCTGACAAAGCATTTGTTCAAATATTTTCTTTACAGTTTGATGCACATTTTCTTTAAATGGTGTGACCTGAGTCTATTTAGAAAGTTTTATTCTTTACTATTATGATGAGTGTTATACAAAAGTGACTTTTTAAAGGAGAGACTACTAGTATCTGGACAAACCATTTTACAACAGCACCATACAACACTTGTCCATCTGCAGTATCTTCTTTCATATATATCAAATTACATCATTGATGGTCTATTTAACTACATAAATAGCAGTTTTCAAAGTGGACAATAATATTTCAGTGTCACTATTAGAATTAGGCACCCCTAAAATGAATATGACAAAAACGACGCACTAAGAAACAGCAACTGTGACCCCAGAATGGAAAAGCCAAAAGGAAAGAGGAAGACTATATTCACGACTTCTAAAATTGCAAGTCTGACCTCAAGTTCTCAGTCCAACACAGCACATTAAAAAAATAATAATAATAATTCTTAATCCAAATACTCCGTGCACTAATCTACTGATGTGCATTAAAAAGTAGTAATCTCACAGGAACAAAGGCTCAATAGGATTTACCTGCTCATTCATTTTCCACTATACGCTGTTGTCCAATAAAATGAATGACTTTTTTAAAGCGTCAATGTCAGAAGTGCCTAATCTACATTTCTATTTCAAACAGCAGATAAGCAAGGATTAAACACTATAATTATGCCCCTTTAAAGCACATCGGCAAAAAGCGCGTGACACAGGCGACACTATTTTCCAAAAGTCTCGATAAAAAGAAAACTTCAGAAGTACAACTAAGTCTTTGTGTAAAAAAAAAAAAAAAGTGGAGTGATACTATTGCGCGGCGAAGAGGCTGATTGCGCACAGCGAGACATTGGCATTGGGATATCTCTAATTGAGCAAGCGATATCTTTAATTGAGTTTAAGATGTCCTCCACTCAATGCAACTTATCTTCAACCCAATTAATAACACTGTCAATTTAATTACTGCTATCTCACAATAATGGGCTTTCAAAAAGATTTTTATTTTTTTACACATCTGAAGAACGATGCCATCTCACACAAGCAGCATGATACAGTATATTTAATTGATTCAACTTCACTTCTATGGATCCTTTTGGGTGTTTTTTTTTTTTGTTTTTTTTTTTTCATTTCTTGCTTCATCTAAAGACTGATTTGCCGGTGACTGACACTTGCTGTTATGAAGAGAGGAGTTCAAGCGTTTTACAGACAGTAGCTGAGGGAGATAGACTATCAGATCCACGCACTTTCACACGTGTTTTTCAAATCAAAAACTCCAATGATGTGTGTCAGGTATCAGAGAGCAACTTTTTTATTATGCGCGTGTTGTGGAGATCAAATGTGCGCATGACTGGAAGGCTTGCTAATGCCTTTCTAATCTAACATCACTCATTATCTTATCAATGGAGACAGAGGAAAGTTGTTCACAGAATGACTCGACTACAACTTTTCCAGCAACACAGACTTCCTAAATACACTGTTTTTGGCTGCATTGATTATCCAGACAATGAGCGCATCAAGAACATGAGGATTATACTAAGCCTTGTTTGCACCAAAAGTTACACTGTCGTCTGATTATGGGACAAGATGGTTTTAAAAGGTGTGGTCTGGAATAAAGGTGGTCTAAACCAGCTATACATTTGACTAAGCATACATAAATTTAACAGACTGCTGTGTGTCGAACTCCAGATCTTGGGCCTGGATCTTGGTCAGAAGTACCTAGACCTAAAGGATTAGACTATTCAGTACGTTTTGGCTGGTGTTTGATACTGGACTACCCAGAGTAAACCCACTGAGCATAAAAAGAACAAGCAAACTCCACATGAAAAGACCTTGCCCAGTCCAGGAATAGAATCCAGGACCTTCTTGCTGCGAAGCAACAGGGGCTAACCAATTTTTCCACTGTGAGCTGGTAGTAATAGTAGTAAGTAGTAGTTGTTTTTGCAAAGTGGCAAGAAAAGGATCTAACCAAGAACAGTGTAGCTTCTGCAAAATCTTATACAAATCTGTAATGTAATTAAACATAAAATTATTGTTGCCTACATTAAGATTTATTATGTCATGTAAATTATATTAGATCTGCTCAATGAGAGGGATCATAAGCTAAACAAGGTCAGATAACACCATGACACCAGTAACTGTGACTTTCAAATCCAGCCACGAGGAGTCACAAGACAGTGTACTATTGGTGCTGGTCCAAGGCCAAAATAAATGAAAAGGGATGTGTCAGGAAGGGCATCTGGTGTAAAACTATGCCAAATCTGAATCATTGCTTGCTAAGAGGCACGCGATTTGCTGTAGCGACCCGAGAAGAAGAAAAAAATCTAGTGTCCTTCACACTTTTTTATGACCATATAATCCTTCAACACTTGTTCTTTTTTTAAATGCGTTTGTTTAACACAGCTAAAACTTTCAACAGTGTCTACATGTTTATCTAAAGTGCAGTGTTTTTCTTGGTTTGAGTTTAATGTATAATAGAGAGACAAACATGAGTCATTTCACACAGCACCATCGGAAAGTGAGCAATTTTGAGTCACTACCTTGATTGGCTGAATAATGGAGGACTGCAATTAACGCAACGTGGTATTTAACCCAATGGAGCTGATCCCGAATACTTTTGGTTAAAAAGGGGGACATTTATTTAGATTATAAACCCTGATGAGTTAGTAGCATAGTGGTGGTAGTCCATATTTCTTCGTGAGTACAGCAACACTACTGCCACCAAAGTTGTGTTTCAATATAGTGCAGGGAGCAACACAAATTTGAAGTGGACCTCTAAAATGCAGGTGTTTTCCAATTAACTAAATTTAAGACAATAAAATCTTGTGTGCAATGATGTTTAGGGCTAAGTGTGTACCAAGAAAAGTGTTTTCAGTTGTCGATGTAGGTTTTTTGATACATTTAAGTAGAGTTTTTTTTTTTCAATAAAGATTTTTTCAATGTAGTCTTTATTATGAAAAAGGATTATTTTAAAATCTGCTTGTTTTTATTCTCAGATCTTGGTGTGCAGAGGTGGAAAGGGGTTTGATACAGCCCTGGATGTCATAAGGTGCTATATAAATAAAGTTTGATTGATTAAAGTAAATAAAAGCGGGACACACTGGACTAAACTGTTTGATGGCCTATAGATTGCACTTGAAGATACAAGTTACACAAGTTTTCACACCCCTCTGCTCCCTGTAACATCTGTATCCACACACCTCAATTACGAGTGCGTTACCTACTGTACGGGAGGCAGATTAAACAATAGGTGCGTCTCGGGGGGACGCGTGGGCGTGAGTGGAATCACAGGCAGGGTAATCACTTCAGAGAGCCACGGGGATCGCAGCGTGCCGAGCCTGTTAGCGCCTCCACATCACAGGACGTCCTCTCTGAGTGGATGGGAATGCCAAACACGTCCCAGAGGGCTCCCACTTAAAAAAAAAAAAAAAAAAAAAAAAACCTCTCGGAAATCCTTTTGCTTTTGGCAGTCTGTGATCGGAGAGAGCCCTCAGGAGCTATTTGAATGAGCTCAATGCAACACACGAGATCAACACGTATGTACACACAATGAGGAAAAAAAATCCCCCTTTGAGGCAGGCGCCACACAAACACAGACATGTATGAGATATGTCAGACCACACATGAATGCACACATCATGTAACATACCAAAACAGCTGGGCTTTTGTACCACTGTATGCTTTTTTTGTGGCCCTGAACCTAAAGAAACAGGTCACACTCAGAGAGGAACAGGACAATGAGAGACCATTATCCAGTGTGACATATCACATCAGCCATGACACGGGAGGATCTATTGTTTAAAGAGCAAAATACTGTATTGGAAATAATTTCCACAGTGCAACCTGATGAAGTGTTTCAGTGGGAAAAGCTGATACAATACATACACAAGATTTCACTCATTTATCCGTCTTCTTCACACAAGGCCAGGTGTCTCTCAGCGTATGTCAAGCATGTCTTTGGACGTCAGAGAAAACCGACGGTCCCGCAGAGAGGACATGCGGACCTCACTCAAGAGCTGTGAGGTCAGAGTCGGCCAACCCCAGGATCAAAACCATAACCTCCTTGTTCAGATGCAAGTACGCTAACCACTCTGCCACCATGCACCCCTCATACATACAATACATAATACTGTTTCCATCAGATAACACTGAGAAAAGACACTGTGATTTTCAAATCATGCCACAAGGAGTAACAAGACTTTTGAGATCCTTTTTGTGCCGGTCCAAAGCCAGAATAAATAGAAAGGGGTGCATGCCAGGAAGGGCATCTGGTGTAAAAGCTGTGCCAAATCACATATCCGAATCACTGCACGCTATGAAGCAAAGGATTTGGTGTAACAACCCCTGAAGAAAAACAAATTAGTCATGTCCCTCACATTTTCATACCTTTCAAAAACTTTTTTCATGGCCTTATGAACCTTTTAATAGATTATCATCATTATCTATATTTTTAATGCATTTGTTCAACAAGTGTTACTCAACAAGTAAATAAATTACATCACGTTATTGTTCTGTTATGGTACAGTTTTGGCAGAGTCTGCATGTTCATCTTTATCTAAAATGTGCAGTGTTTTTCTAACTTCGAGTCTTACTGTATAATAGAGAGACATGAGCATTGTTTTACAAACGCTCTGCATTAATAATTTCAAACGGCACCATCGGAAGTGAGCAATTTTGAGTCACCACTTCAATTGACGCGCTGAATAATGGAGGACTGCAACCGAAGCAATGCAGTATTTACCCCAATGGAGCTGATCCCAAATACTTTCCAACTATTTCAGCTGGGCATAAAGGAATCATGAAAGGCCTGAGCTCCCCAGCGTCTCTTTGCGCGGGGAATGGAACCACAGTCTTAATATCCAACTTCAAATAGTTCCTGTACAAACCAATGCAATGGTGGCGGGAGGGAGGGGGTTCATTTACACTTGACTCACTTTCTTTCCTTTCATTCCTCAGCCTCAGAAGTGTCTCTTCTCTGTTACATGGAAAGTCAAAAGGAGGACTGAAAAGAAAATCTTTTCTTCTCTTTTTTAAAAGCAGCACATTCCCTGTGAGCTGTAGAGGCTTCCAATGCTTAGACAATTTAATTGGATAAAAGGAAAAGATTAAAGAAGCCCTGACTCTGTTCCATAAATA
Organism: Bostrychus sinensis; assembly: GCA_020698575.1. Lineage (NCBI taxonomy): Eukaryota > Metazoa > Chordata > Actinopteri > Gobiiformes > Eleotridae > Bostrychus > Bostrychus sinensis. Next base: position 26,490,396 of record CM036246.1, read on the forward strand.
ATTGATTCCTAATGTATTTGTAGTGGCAGGGAGACGCTGTTGTTTGGTGAATGGGGGATGTTGAGTGGCAGAACGCCTCAGATTTCTCTCCGTCTTGCCGTCTTTGTTTTTTCACGCCGTGATATTGAAGCGGCATGAAAGGCAGAGAGGGAGCACACTTGCAGCTCAATTTGATCTTACATCGTCAGAAATCAAAGATCGTGCATGTAAAGAAGGATCGCAAGGAACTTTTTGGTGGGAGACCAAACTTTTCACACTATCTTACTAAAGAATACAATTCTGCTGGTGCAACCCTTGCAAAGCCCAAAGGCAAAGCCAGCAATTGTAGTTCCTATCCAAAACTAATAAAAGAGCCACAAAACCCACTCGGGAACCACAACTTAAGTTTGTGCTTGGCTTAAAATGCAGACGATTTCATGGTTACATCACATGATGTGTTTGACTACTGAATGTGCTTTTAAACTATTAACACAAAGGATATTGTAATAGCCTCTGATACTAGTTTCCAGGGAATAAGAGTAAAATGCTGGTCAAATGAAGATATGAAGAGCTGAAAACTTCTTCACACTTCATTAAAGTGGTGCCCAACAGGTCAACGAGTGGTTAACAGCACAGACTGCAGTGTAACTGGCAGCGACTGAGGAGCTATAGGCCACAGTGTGTTGTTCATCCTGGCCTTGGGTTAATCCACTTTGTTGTTTCAGATCGGCCCCTGAGTGGCCTGACAATGCTGTGGCCCTCAGAGCCTCAGGACGACAAGAAGAATAGCTGTCATCGCTGTATTTCAATCTCTGAATGCCTCTGCTCCTTAGCCGGCTCTAATCTCATTGCCAATGTCAGCAAATAGAGCAGTGCACAGAGCTGCGGCGATGAAGCAGGATGGCATTGGGGCGAGTCCGTGCCATAAAGCATTAGAGCGGGGTCTGTCAGGGCCTCAGGGGGCAGCACAGTGTAGTTTACATGACGGAGGAACGGGTCGACAGAGTGGAGCAGTGCCAGGACGAGAACAGGCAGGAGTCTGAACAGGTGAGTGTGTTCAAACATGTACAGCTGTGTGTGCAGGAACGAGTAGATGTCTGCTCACACTGAGGTCAAACGCTCAGTCACAAATGAAATCTAGCAACGTGAGCGGCCCCGAGCCTCAGCTGGGCTCGCACGCCAGCTGATCCTGCAAGCCTCAGTGGAGCTGTCTGAACGAGACAGGCCAGCGAGCGCCCATCCTGCCCGGGCACAGAGAGGAGGGGCAGGGGGTGGGCCCTGGGGGTGGTCACCTCACGTGAACCACTGTTGAGAGGAGAAAAAAATTAAAAGGGAGGGCTTCTGTTGGCGGGAACACAGCATCAGCTGAGAGACTAGAAAGCAGCAGCAGTGGAGAGGTCAGTGCAGTAGCACCATAATGAGAGCAAAATACAAGTGTAATATCTCTGTGTTGTGTTCAAGTGCACCTCACCAAATATTAGTGAGGACAGGATTTACTAAAGAAGATGGTGACACAGCAGGAAAACAGTGTACAGTTTGGGTGAATAAAGGCTGTTTGATAAGCCGCTCGCAGCCCACTCTGACATACAAAGCATATTTCTTACAAAAGGCAGCTGTGATGGATGATCCGCGCCTATTGTGTCCTATAATCTAGTCTTTAGCTGTCAAGTACTAATCCACTGTAGGTGGTGCAGTGATACAGGGGCTTTGGACGAGTTACCATGTCACCAGACTGCCTCCTGTGATGCCCCCCTCCACCTGCCTCTGGGTGGTCCCTGACCTCCTTCAGCAGCATTATACTGCTGTGTGCCTCCTGACACACACATATGCACTCAGCACAGGGCAGAGACCGGGGCAGAGACCGGGGCAGAGACCGGGGCAGAGACCGGGGCAGAGACCGGGGCAGAGACCGGGGCAGAGACCGGGGCAGAGACCGGAGGCTGGAGACGGGAGAGGAGGAAACTCAGGCTTTCACTTACAGCGTGGGCCTGAGGAGGAGGTTGGACAGTAACTACTGGCTGTTTCCGGTTCGGTTTGTGTCAATTATGTGTAAAGGCATTTGTGGTGTATTGGTGTATATTTCACCAATTTTAATTGTCCCAACAGTTTTTATAAGATTAATGGTTGGCTATTTCCAGGAGACCACAGTAAGAAGTCCCTGGGTTCAATTCCCGGACCGAGCAGGGCCTTTCTGTGTAGAGTTTACATGTTCATCTCGTGTCTGGATGGGTTTCCAGCGAATACTCTGGTTTCCCTCATCAACCTAAAACATGTACAGTAGGCTAATCCTCCAGCTAGGTACTCCTGACCTGGCTCTAGATCTGAAGACAGACTACTCAAAGCTATCGTAACATGTCAAGGCAGACAAACCCTCTGTCATAAAATGAAAACAGCTAATCAGAGAGACATTTTAATGGCAGGTGTGATTGAAAATCTTAAAGTTGCAAGGTCTGACCTGTCTTCCATAAATGTTTGTCTCATAGTTAACACAGAACTGTCCAATAGGTACCAGTCAACAAGGAAAGGCCTGTGATTTCTGCAGAAAAAAAGTTGCTTTAAACTTTGCTTTAAACACAAAAACATCACTGTAACTTTCCTTGTCCTTTTAGTTGTTTCATTGATTTATCTGCTGCTTCACACACCAGTGGCCTTGTGGTCCAACAAGTGGTCATGTCTGAATGATGGCTGTGGAAAGTAAGAAGTCAGCACTGAGCTAAATAAGCTGTCACATTCCTGTCTAACCGTTGTATTTTTTCTTTTAATTACGTTGCATTTTGTGATCGTATAAATTCACATCAACAGCCTAAATCCTGCTGCCTAATACGATTCTCCATGTATACGTACGTGAGGTATTTCAGTAAACGTATTCCTGCTCATTTCTGTTTTTAAGGAATTGCTTATTTATGAGCTTTTTTTTTCTGTTCCGAAGAATTGAATTAGTTACATTTGAGCTGCGTTTTGTTTGTAGTTAGAGGGCTTTTCTTTTCGACGTTAAATGGAAACCTTTGCACTCTAAATGGAGACGGTTTGTTGTAGTGGGTGAGAGAGAGGTGCTTGGCCAAAGGCGCTGGGAGGAGGGAGCTGAGGCAGAGGTGGGATGGGGTGGTGGTGGTGGGGGGTGTTCTCTGTGAAGTGGGTTCGCGGCTGGTGGGTGGGTGTCTTGGAAAAAGGTTTGAGTCTGACATGCATCCCACTTGTTATGACATGCAGAGGCACATCTAAAAGCCAACTCCTGAGAGGTTCCTTAGGGCGACCTCGGTAATATGCAAATCCTTTCAGCGAGTATCTAAGACAAAGCACAAAGCTGTCTAAACTGCGAGCCTATTAATACATTAAGTTCATGTAGGAAATAAAAAAGGAAAGCTGAAGTTTGTTCTGACCCACTTACCTCGGCTGCTCCGCTCTCCCGACTTGGGCCCGGACCGTTGCTGGAGCTCCTCTACAGTTTGCCATTTTGTAGCTCTTCCAAGATCGCTCATAAAGGTTTCATGTGAGGTGTCTTATAAATTATGAGGCTTCTTCCAGACGACATTTAGAGCAAAAAAAAAGAAAAAAAAGGGCAAAGACGCCTTCTCTACTTCCACAACTTATCCTAAAACAAAGACTATAGCCAGGATTTTCCCAACAGCTCCAAGTACAGTAAGAGCATATGAATATTTCTGATCATCTCTGATACGAACATTACAGAAACATTTATGCCACTGCTGGGAAATCTCCAAGGGAAATCTCAGAGTATAAATATTGATTAGGTATTAAACTTTCACGTGGCATATCTGTATTATTCTATACAGATGAACACTGAACATCTGCAAGGACATAGAGGGATCCGTAACTTGTCATTTGGATTTTAAAGAAACAGCCACTACATTGTATCATCATCACTAATTGTGAATAATGCAAAGCAGCTCACCGTTTCAATTATTCAGCTTTATGTCCTGGTTTTGCTTGACAGAAACGTAGCTATGACAAAATATTCTAAGTTGCTCTCATGCACAAATGCCAAAGACGCGTGTGTTAGAGCGAGCCGGGAGCTGTGTCTTATTAGATTTCCACAAACACAGTACACCTACGCACCAACCTAAGTGGATTACATATGACGGATGATGACATTTTGAGAATAGACTCTTTCAGATTACTCCAATCTGATCTGGAACTCTAAATCAGGACTAATCAGTTGCTTTTCAAAAGGAGCCTCAATCACACGTGGCATTTCTGGCTCGAGAAGTGGGTTTCTCTGAGAAAAGCCCTTCTTTTGTGAGGCCTCATTTTCAGGTTTTTTCAGTGGGATTTGCAGAATGTGACAGTCATCGAGGGCCTGACCTGTGTTAAGACGGGAAACATGCACAATATTACTGTATGGTTATCTATGCCAGTGGTTCTCAAACTGTGGTACAGTTGCCACTGGTGGTACACAAAGTCCTTGTGGTGGTACTCAGGAGTCTTCTGCTGTTAGGATTTAATTTTAATCATGTTTTAGTGCTGTTTTAGCTGGGGCTAGTCCTGGCTTAGACCTGGTTGAAATCTGGTTTACACCTAGTTTAGACCTGGATTAGTCCCGGTTTAGAGCTTATTTAGTACTAGTTTAGTTCTAGTTTAGACCTGGTTTAGTCTTGGTTTAGTCTTTGTTTGGATTTAGTCATGGTTAAGTCTAGTGTTAGTAGTCTGGTTTTTATATTGGTTTAGTCCTGATTTAGAACTGGGTTACTCCAGGTTTAATCCTGGTGTAGTCAATATTTCAGCTACTTTTGGATGGCACAGATTTTTTGAGGTGGTACTTGGTGTGAAAAGTTAGAGAATGACTGATCTATGCCAAGGATGTTAAGCTTTTGCTAGTTGGTCTGTTGGAAGGGTGGCAGAGTGGTTAGTAATCTCTCTAAGTGGAGTTTTCACATCCTCCTCGTGTTACTGTGGGATTTCGCCGTCTTCCTCCCACCATCCAAACAATCATGCACGTCTAGGAGAATTGTGCGTCTGTCTAGCAAAATAAATTTAAATGCAATGGTAGGATTTAAATTACATTTTCAGGAAAGGTCAGTAAGGGGCCAAAACAAAATGACCACCTTGAGATAGGGCCAAAGATACAAACTCTAGCCACAAGGGGTCAGTACGGGAACAGATCATTAGATTTAGTGAATTCTATAACCACAGAGAAATACACTGTAAGGGCTTTATGACTCAATGGCCAGAGCATTTGTCCCTCAACCTGAAGATCTTTGGTTCGAGTCCTTGTCTAGGCACTACCAAATATGGGATAGTGCCTTGGTGGAGGTCTGTGTTCTCTGCTCTCTCTCTCCCAGTTGATAAAGTATCTGTATTGCAGCTAATAGAAAAGTTGCCCCTGACACCACAGAGCCAGAGTGTAACATTAATTCAAGTGAATGAAGCTCTGGTGGACCCCTGAGAGCCACTATGGATGTTTTAGATTAGAAGCTCATCAAAAGACATTAGTGACACCAATAAAAAAAAGTTGGCTATAGGAAGACAATGATCCGGTCCGGTGCCGTGCTACAGACCACAGCCCCCGCTTTGATTAATCTTGTTAATGACTAGCCTTAGGGTCTACTCTGGTCGACCTCTTGCCAACACTCACACACAAAAAAACAGAGAGGATTCTTAGTAATTAAAACAGGCTTGTGCTATGGGACTCTCTGGATTTAGCAAAAAGGGAAAAAAAGCCGGACTTGACTAAAACTAAGCAGATCTTTGTTGAGTTTATGGACAGTGTCGAGCGGGGGAGGACTCTGTGAGCAGCACTGAAGCCTCTCCTAATGAGTCCCCGCAGTCACCTCAGCCTCTCTCTCACTTAATTCATCTGTCGTCTTGTTTAACCACACCATGACCCCTCCCGGTCCACACTCATGCTCCTGCTCTGTAGCATCCACCCACTGTCAGCTAGGGACACACACGCGCTAGCCCTAACGCGTTATGGCTACCTCAGCTCACATATGACCCATTTATCAACTCCCGTGTCCTTGTTTTAGCAGCCTTTAGCCAGCAAGCGTGATGGCTGGCGTGCATCGTATACTACACTAACGGGTGCACGCTAGGCCAGTGTCACACATAAACACACAAGCAAAAATTAGGCCATGCATTTCTCTATGTAAAAAAAAAGAAAAATGACTACACTTTGCTTAAGCCAGCAGATCCGTTTGACCCGCGTCTGCAGTGAACCAATTAAGGTCTTTATACAGCAGTGAGCACCAAAACGTGGGACACCAATATCCCTTAATACCGGTTAAATACAAGTCCCGTAGCTCGAATACACCTCCACATGCCGTCATGGTGCGAGTGCGATTATGTGATGATAGGCGGCCCACTGCTCCGGCCCATTCAATGCATTCAGAGAGCTATCTAATGGGCATAAGAACTAATACCAGGGCAAAGGAGATTAAGGGATCCAAAGGAGAGAGCAGCAGCAATCCTCATCTCTGCAATCCTATTCTGCAAAATAGTATTAAAATTATTTTGTAAAAACCTTGGCAGTGTCTTTTTTTTTTTTTTGCAAATAAGAAATGAATAATCAAATGCTTCAGAATAAAATGGGAGAAAATACAGACAGACAATCAGACAGGATCCAGAGTTTTATCAAAAAGGAGGAATGTGCCGTGTGTCCAAAGGCGTTATCTGTGATTCTCATTATATCACGGTGAGATGGGCTCTCATCCTTTGATCGAATTGATACAGCTTGGACAGACCTGAAGACTGGAGATATGCTGCTGTGGGCACACTATCAATCAGCGCATGAGGGACAATGGTACTTACTCTGGTTATTCTTGGTGCATGTTCATTATTAGACCAAGAGTCAAATGAAATAGTGATTCGCACTGGTGCCACTGGTGGTACGTAAGCTTCTTCTTGCATTACTCAGAAGTGTTTTGCAGTTCAAGTCATGATTTAGATATTTTATACATGTTTAGGTGCTGCTTTAGATGGGGGTAATCCTTGTTTAGACCTGAATTAGTCCTGGATCAGTCCTGGTTTTGACCTGGATTAGTACAGCTTTAGATCTGGTTTAGTCCTAGTTTAGACCTGGTTTAGTTCTAGTTTAGAACTGGATAATCTTGGTATAGACCTGGTTCAGACCTGTTTTAGAGCTGTTTTACTCCTGGATAAGTCTTGGTTTGGACCTGGTTTAGTCCAGATTTAGAGCTGATTTAGACCTTGTTTAGTTCTAGGTTAGAACTAGATAATCTTGGCTTTGATCTGGTTTAGACCTGTTTTAGTCCTGGATTAGACCTACCTTGGACCTGGTTTTGTCCTGTTTTAGACCTAGTTTAGTCCTGGGTTAGTCCTGGTTAAGACTTCGGCTAATTTTAGATGGTACTTGGAAAACAAAGTATTTTCTGAGGTGGTACCATACTTGTATTATAGTAGATAGAGTGCCCAGGCCTGGATTTGAACCAGAGATCTTCTAGTTCAGGGGTAAATGATCTATCCATTGGAACCACAAAGACCTCATACTTTAAAATGGTAACACGCTGATCCGGATCTACACCAAATGTAATAATTTCTTCCTTAACTGGATTGTGGCTGGAGTTCGTATCTTTGACCTTGATCCTTGACAATGATACAGAATCTGTAAAAAAAATCTGGATGATGATTATAGATCCGCTTATATTTGAGTTACTGTCTTTTAACCTCTAAAAGCATAATGGAAAAGGAATGCTCCATGACATCCTTTTGGCTTAATGTAAAAAAATTTAATACATAATTTGGCCAATCACATGCTCACAGAAAAAATGCACTTGGTCTACATTGGCTTGTATGGATCAATTTAGGCAATTTATTCAGACAATATTTTGGAAAGGCAGACATAATTGTAAAATCACTTCAGTCTGATGCTGAACTCAAAGACAGGAGGTAAGCTCTTAACTTTGTAATGTATCTTGCAGTGGTCCATTGGTCTTAATGGTCCAGATAAAACAGGGTAGTAGTTTTAATAGTTTCTGGATGTCTCACAAAGTTGTATTTACCTCAAACTAAGAGCTGCCACCATCTCATGATCACAATCAAACTTTTCAAAGATGCCATTTTTAGCATTCGTGCCAATCTACACTTGTTACACAATTATCGGCACCTTCCTGAATGAGAGATGCACAAAACGCCAGATTGGGCGTGAACAGATGTGTTCCTAGTGTTGTGACTGGGAGTGATAATGTTTACAGAACCGCTTCAGCAATTTAGCAAAAGTGAGCCGCCGGTTTGGATGTGTCTACGATTGCATCCTTTTGTTAGTGTGACGCGTGAATCAAACACTGACTCACAGGCTAATTTTAGCCACTTTAGCAACTCTCACCTATAAGTGCTACATTGTGAAGTGGCTGTTCTATTTCCAGACACACACGAGCACGTACTCCATTACCACTATTACACTACAGGCTGTAATGAGTGTGAGTGGCCTTTGTGCTGGAGGTGTGGGATAAAAGCAGAGAGCTACAGTGACAAGGCCAGGGCTGTGTGGACATATGGATACAATAGGAGACATGAGTTATTTCTGAGGCAATAAGCATGCCGCTGTCAATAACGTGACTGAAAGGACAGTGCTGTACAATGGCAGTTTTTAGGTTGTTACTACTGTTATGACGTGGCAGGGGTTCATTACATATGGCAAATTACAACTGCATCAACAGTAAACAAAGGGCCAGATTTATCAAAGGTTTGCGTGCACGCTAACTGAATAAGATGCGCTAAAATTGGAGCAAACCCAGACGCAGTGGAGATTTGCGTGTCTTACAGGAGCAGAGCGAACGCAAAGCAGATTTTGCTCCTATGACCTAATGAATATGTAAAAGGAGGCGTTCTTCCCAGAGTGCGCAAAATGGAAGGCGGAGAAAATGCAAATTCATTTATTTACCGCCCGCAATATTATTTATCAAGGCTCACCATGATTCTGTGCGAAAATAGCGTATAAATTTAGCACGTTGTAGAAGGACGTGCTAATCTTTTGCACAGATATGGCTGCTGTGATTCGTGTGAGACGAAGGAGAAGAAATTAACAAATACGTAGGGTTAGAGTGTTTGCCACGCGTGCAGATCTATTTGCCATGACGGATGAAAAAATTATTCACCAGCACGTTCAGCTATTCTTAGTTAAATTTTTGCTTCCGTTTGAGTTCCACTTCTGCACCTTCCATGACGCAAAACAATACACGCAACGATGCCGTTTAAATAGTTCTGCCCCATCTGTTTGCACCTGTCACCGGCCACGCAGTTTGTCTTAGTAATTCACGCGCAACACACCCATTAATAGCGGCCGCATATTTTCTCACTGCACTCGCAGTTTAGCACCCATCTTAGTAAATATGGCCCTAAATGTGATGCCACAATTTGATGGATTTGGTCTTACGTTTTAGCGTTTACATTTTGAAAATAGCTCCACTTTTGACCAGTGACCTTTTCATAAGGCATAAGGTTGACTTTATTTTCTCCATTGGGAAATTTGTCCTCTGCATTTGACCCATCCTTCAATGCCACTGGGGCAACCTGTCAGGAGCAGTGGGCGACCGCAGCGCAGCACCCAGAGACCTTCAGATCTTGAGCCAGGATCCTGGTCAGGAGTACCTAGCTGAAGGATTAGCCTATTGTGCATGTTTTAGGTTGCCATGTTTCAGAGGAATCCCACGCAGACACAGGAAAAACATACAAACTCCACACACTGCCACCATCCCGTCACAAAGTGTAAGGAATACTAGTAATACTTCTCCTATTACTACTACTACTACTACTAGTAATACTTGCAGGGAATACTAGTATCTACACCTTTGGAACATGCCATTGTGCCTAATAAAAGCTCTTACATAATATATTTCTTCTACATACAAAATTATCATCATTGTCTTGTGGCAGATATGGTTCGCTCATTAAGTTATCCTAGGTCAGTGTTTGATTTCTTTGATTATTTGTTTGAGAAAAATACTGCTCCAGTTGCCATAATGTCTTACTTATTTATCCTTCAAATATAGTTAAATACATCAAAGCTTTGTTTCTAGTCATGGGCTTGTGTAAAGTTGCACCAGTAAACCTCACTGTTGGTATGCTATTGAGAATGAACTGTTTGTTAGAGCTGCACTCATTTACAACCTAATGAGATTTGACCCTTTGTATGTCAAGCCTTCTTTATATAATCCCACTTCAACTTTTATTTGACTGTGTGGGTTCAGACATGGTTGGTTTCCTCATATAATGCAGTACTATTCAAAAATAAACCTGGTCAAAAAGCCTTTTTATTTTTACTCACCAAAGTACTCTTCAGACGGAGGATTGTCCATGTCATACAGCATCTTCTTGGTGAGGCGTTCCAACTCATCCTCAGGGTGGGCCACAGGAGCGCTGCCCTGTCAAACACAAAAGTCACTTGTTTAAATGAGTCTTTTAACCCCACTTAAGCCCACTATCACCTGCGAGATCTCTGTTAGCCCTGCTGGAGAGGTTGCATATGTCCAGCTTCACCTCAAAACCTGACTTTAATAAATCAGGATGAAGCGCTGCCTCAAGGTCAAACACAGTGCCGGGAGTGTAATTAAGATGCGCAGGACGGTCCCAGCTCGGCTTTTCCCTTCTGAGACACCTGACCCTGGCTTAAACCTCGCAGAGAAGGTTACCACCATCCTCCTGTGCAACGCAAGTAAGTGTGGAAAGGTGTGACCCTGGCTAATCCTTGTATTTACAAAAAAAAAAAAAAAAAAAACACAGAAGAAGAAAGCTATCCTTCGGTTTTACCTCATCCGCACTTTCGAGATAAGGTCAAGAGATGTATAAAGCATAAAGGATTTGAGGTTTGAACCATTTTAAGGGCCTAATCTGTGGAGATGTGAGATGTCTAAAGATGTTGCTTGCGTGGTTTCCTTGTACCTCTTAGCATGCAGCCGCTGACATCTGCCTGCTGTGCATTCACTTGACATTTGGTGCCAATCATTCACGTACAGAATATAGCCCTGGTCCAACTCTACCTTAAAGATGTGTGTCCTTTGCAGACACCCCCAGAGACCTGAACCTGACTCAGTGACACTGCTGTGACCTTCCCTAGATCTACAGCTGCCCAGATCTTTACTCTGCATTTGATTTTCAATATGGCGACATGGACTGAGATCAGAGCTGACCTTTGAGCCGTTCCTAATTGTGACATCAGGGAGCAGGTTTTGTACTCATTTCTCTGTGGTTTACTGTGGAGCATAAAGGATTCAGATTTGTCAATAGCAGACGGAGTAAAAAATTGTTTTATATTCAGAATGAAAGAGTAATTATGGCGCAGGTCACACAACTCATCTGGTGGTATTGACGACTAGATTTGTTTTTGTATAATGTTTTATTTATTTAAATCACTGCTTAATGGCTGCAATCTGTATTTTTAGCAGTTACTTATGTATGTTTTTTCCGGTATTGACTGATTAACAAATAAGTGAGTGAGTGAAGTGCTGAAGGAGCATGGAATAGAATAAGCTCTTTTCTGTGACCAATCAATATCCCATCTTAGTCAGCCTTGTGTCCTATTTATGTTCAACAAGCGAAACAGTAAAATAGAGGGCTACTGTCTCTTTTCTTAACAATAACATTTCCTCGTTATGTAAATACACAATCCCACCACAGTCACAAGCTGGTGTAGTCTTTGTGCCAATACCAAGCATAGATAAATGACGAGGGCTGCATCAGGTAGACCATCCGGTGTAAAATGCCAAATACAGTAGTTATGCGAGTCCCTGCATGCTAGAAGGCAGATGATTTGCTGTGGTGACCCCGAAAGAGCAAAGCCAAAAAGAAAATGTGGTTTAAATATATCAGTTGCTATACTGGCTTGATAAAGTGCTCAGAAAATTGAATGGTATTTGTTACTGCTCGGCCCATTTTTCTTCAGTAGTTTATAATAATGAAAGAAAAATACCACGGGGCTTAGGATGCTGCCATGGGGTGCTCCTTTTTTAGATGAAGGTTTAGAGTTGTGACCTGCTTTTTACAGCCAAAGGCTCACATGGTAGAGGGTACCACACACTGCTCAGTGGTCCTTATTCAAATCCTACACAGAACAGTTTGCTTTTTGTGACCCCCCACTCTCAACCCTTGCTCAATGCAAAAACGTGGCATTTTTTTGGCCATAAACTCACTATGTGCACACCTCACACAACCGTTTTCTGTAATGCTTAGCTATTTATGAATGAAATGTCCTACACCAACATCTGTCTGTTATTACTTACAATTGCAGCATAAAGGCAGGACCAATTCACATCACAGCACAAGACCTACACTTTTTACTTTCTACTACTTTTTCTCTATGCGTGGTTGGTACACTCAGATTTACTAAACACAGTGCTGGCTACTACACCAGAGTTCATTTAAATTTGGAAACACTAAGTTGTGTGGACTGTCCAAACTGTATCAAGGGTCCTTGTGACTTTATGAAGCATGATGGCTGTGTTCAGGAGTCTGCTAATGGAAGCCCAAACACTATTGCCTCTTTAATTCAGAGTGATCAGCACATCAGCACATAAATCTCTGTGCCATCACTCTGGAGAAGTCACAGGTCTGAGTCTGTGGATTCCTTGGCACTTCCTCCTCCACTCAACCACAACGGCCAGATCACATCATGAGGGATTACCGAGACGTGAAAGGCACATTCCTCGGCGGCTGCGTATCCCTCTATTGTCACATCAAATGACATGTTTTTTTAATAATGCACAGTGGTCGAAGCATGTAAACATAGAGGCAGTTGAATAAAGAAGGGTGTCATATCAAAGAGAAACTGCTGCTGCTGTCGACTGTGGGCTCATTATGGTCCTGTTGTTAGTTTGAGACACTTAAGAGTGCGATTTAACACTGTTAATCTTAGCTCCACATCAAAAGCACATTGGAGAGGGGAGGAAATGCTGCCATTACCCGAAACAGACTTTTGAGTTTAAGCTTCATTTATAGCTTATCCACTCTCTGACACCCTGCAGCAACGCACTGCCAGAGAGTTTAAAGCACCTTGTTAGGGAGTCTTTTGTGACAGCACAGAATAATTTTTCACTTGAATAAGAGAAAGAAATTGCTTCCCTGCGTGCTTTGTGATTGCTTCGCAGTTCCTGTTCAGCCTTTCAGAGACAACAATGAGAGCTATAGAGCCGCTATACGTGGCACAGACATGATTTTCTGTTACGTCTGGTTCAATTCTGTAAATTGTTTGCCCGTGGCCTCCGGAAACTCAGAAGCAGTTTATGGAAGTTAGTTCTTAAATTTAGTAGGGACCAGGTTAAAATCACTTTTTACCCATTTTTTTTGCCTGTTCAACTAATCGATTTTTTTTGCAAAACCCACAGACCATCAAAAGGCGACACAATGTATTTTACAGCAAGTGCCAGAGTAAGATTTACAAATTGTCTGTCTTGGTGAGAAGTGATTTACATACTGATGTGGCAAAGGATTCACACCAGATGACGCAACCCTATGTGGCTGGATTTTCCTGGATCCACAGCAAAAACTTGTAATTTTTTTCTTTGGCCTATTACTGATGTTACCTAAAAATGTAATCCAAAGTCCACCACATCCTTCTTGAGTGTTCTTACTTACAGAAAAACCAACAAACCAATGCCGTCCAAAACATGACCGGTAAGTGCCAGAGCAATAAAAATCAAAACAAGACTCACAAAAGCGAGTGCGGCTGTGTGACACCTGAAGTTAAGGTGAGCAGACAAAGCGGCACTGAATGCTGCCCGCCTGCCACATCCACAAATGTACCGATGTGTGCCGCCCGGCGTGGGATTGGCACAGTGTCGGACCTGGTTAAGACCGGAGTCCAGGGACTGACTGTGGTCTCACCTCACGGCCTGACAGATTTGTAAACCTCCGGCTCTGTGTCTCTACCACACTGGCACAAGCTGAACAAGAGAGACAACTGCTCCCATGGCATCACTTCCACTGCTCAGAGCTGCAACAATCAAGGGCTACACCTGCAACACTGTTCTACTGTGTTCAAAAAGAGATTGCAAAAGGCTCTACAGTGAACATATTCAACATATTTTAGCATCAGACCGAGTAGTAACTATGAAATGTAGTGTGCAATTTGCTTCTGATTCTTTTCCCTTGTGGCTGGAGTTTCTATCTTCGGCCTTATCTTGCAATGGTACAAAAACTTCTAAAATCTTCTTTACTTTTGGCTTTTCCTTTCTGGGATGGCTACAGCAAATTATCTGCCTCCTAGCTAGCACACAGCAATGCATACTGATTTGGCATTGGTTTTACACCGTATGCCCCATCCTGACACATCTCACTCTAATTTGTCCAGGCTTGGGACTGGCACAAAAATTACACCGGCTTTGACCTTCTGTGGCGGGATTTTCCTGGATTCACACCAAAATCTTGTCATTTCTTCCTTGGCCTATGACTCATCCAAAGCCAACTACACCTTCCAAACAAACAAACCAATAAAACATGCCCTTCTTTGTGGAGGTAATGGCTGTTTATAAAAGGCCATAGTGGTGCTAACCTGATGCAGCACCTAACGTTTCAATTATTAGTGTTTGTCTGTTTCTTTACATACAGTGCTTTTCCAAACATTTTATCCATTGATATATGAAGTATTTGCTAAATGGAGAGGAGACGGTAAAATTAATAATAATCGTTGATCTCGCGCACCTTCCTCATTAGCACACAGTTGGATTTTATTTGCTGCATCAGGATGAAAAAAAAATAAACCAAAAGCCTGCTCAGGTGTTGTAACAGGTTTTGTTTGCTGCCAGTTGCTAGGCAGCATCACAATCACAGACTCCACAAAGTGAAGCTTTGAGTCAAAATAACAGTCCAGTCCAGAGCTGGACAAAAACCGGACACATGAGGACTACACAGCATCCAGACAAGAGAAGAATTTACAACATGTTTAGTTTTGATAACTTCAAGAATGTTGTGATAGGAATCCTTTGTGAAAAACCTATAAAAGACATCTAGACTTTTTTAGGTTTAGATTTTTAATATGAGCTCACTTTTAAAAAGGACATTACTATTGACCGTTGATCAATACGGAGAAAGTTTCAGATTCAGATCAACTTTTGTGTCCTAAATGGAATTTCGTCCTGTCTTCATAAAAAGTATTTAGAAAGAACGAAAGAGTCTATTCTAGCAGTAACTATGTCTGGTTACACAGCAAAATGGAAATATGGAGAAATATTGGCAGTGCATTTAAGATAACTGTGTGAGTGGATTAGTGCAATGCTGAACTCAGAGTTAGAAGTTTAAGGTTAAAGGTCATATATTATGCCTTTTTTTAGGCTTTTTGAAAACATTTTTTGACACCTCAGTGTCGGTGGGCCATAAGTAATAGATTTCGTCCTAGAAACCAAGGGCCATGTGAAATCTCAACCCGTGCCATCAATGACCCCCGGGCCGCACTTTGGACATGTCTGCTCTAGAGGCTGAGGCCCCAAGACACCCCTCCAATTCTTTTTAAATAAAGAAAAGCAAGTAAGGTAATGCTGATGTTAGAATCCAGAGTTGGTCTCAGGAAAAAAAAAAAGTCAGGTAGAGGTGCTTTAACAAGACTGTCAGGTGATCCCAGACCGTTATGTGATTTTTGGAGTAATCAGTGTCTGTGTCTGTATTCAGTCCAGCACTCTGAGTTAAAGTTGAAAAGACACTGTATGAAAACAATGAGCAAAAGGCAGAGTTAAAAGCCCAAACCACTGAACATGCTCACAGAGGAGAGAGTACATGGGCTACACACACACGCACGCACGCACGCACGCACACACAGAGCCAAATAAGATCCAGCTGCTGAACACTAATCTGAGTGTAAACCTGCACTCGTACATCCTCCCATGTTATTCTAATGCTACACTGCACCTTAAACCCATGGCTATTGTCAGAGCTGTTACAATGGTCGTGCTCAACCATTTCCTGCAGGATCAGCAACAACATAATCACATATTTACTCTCAGATTAAATGACGACGGATGATGGTCAATGGCAGCGGAGATTTTAAGAAAGAAGATTATGTCCGCTTCTAATCTGACTTGGCTATTGTCTAAACCACAATGGCATTATTTGAAATGGTCATTTAGCATAGTACAGAGAAATGGCTTATTAAATTATTAGTAATAATTAACAGAAGAAGAAGAGCATTGGTCAGGCTCCATGGGAATTATCTTCTTTGCAGAACTTGTGAAAAAGCATTTGTTGTAGCGGCGCTAAATGAGTGATTATAGCAGCTTAGGCAACAGTTTTAGCAAAACAATGATGGGCTTGTTGGATTAGTCCACTCATAGTGAATATCAGAGTTATGGCATATGGCTTAAACCATTAAATAGGCTCTGTTAACATGTCTACTCTAAAAGCAGTGAATTTATAGCACAGGTTATTTGATTCTTGATCCAGAAGGCCATTTGTGAGCAATTGTCTCTAAAAGCCAGAGCAGTGCACTTGAGCGGACGCCTTTGAGAGCTCCTCATTACTCCGCTTCATTCAGAAGAGTGAACAGCAGTAGTGAGGGGCCATACGCTGCCAGCACAAAGACCACTGTGTTTTGATTAGTGGCTAATGTCAGATGCCACTCTTAAGGTCACAGTGTGGTCTCCACTTCAGATAAAAGTATCTTGTCTGGACACATGCATGCATACACACAGAAACAGAGAGGCCTTGCCAGTTTTCTGCATGTCGTTCTCCAATTAGGCTTAACAGTAAGACCTCCTGCCTAATATTGGTGGTGAAAATGTTATGCGTTATAACCACCTAATATGCTGCTTCATCATCAATTTAAGCTACAGTTTGTTGTTTGTTTGTTGCATCACCTGTCGCCAGTTCACCACTGTTTCTTCCTTGGACTTTTGATGGTAACTGGCCACTGCAGACCAGGAACACAGTTTTGGAAATGCTCAATTTGGCTAAAATCCTTATCCTTACTCAATTTTTGCTTGTTGTTTCCTTACCGTTGCTTGTATTTGCATCTTCACCATTGCTATATGTTTGCGTTCTTACCATTGCTAACATTTGTGTCCTTACCATTGTTGGTGTCTGTGTCCTTACCATTGCTGGTATATATGTTTCCTTACCTTTTCTAATATTTGTGTCTTATCACTGTTAGTACTTGTGTCCTGCAATCTATGCAGCTATCTATTATTTAAAATTGACTTGCCTGAAATGCCTTACTATTTTTTGTTATTTATATTTCTGGAAATGTAAATATGTTTTGTTATTATTCTTGTACAAGCAGGAAGCTAAAAATAAGTTGTTTTGATTTGTTCTATGTAATACAGGGGTGGGATTAAATAAGTTTTCTTCCTCCCACTCCTTTTCGAGCCTTAAAAAAACAGTTTTCAATGTAATTATGATTCTGTATGTACTGTATATTTGTCTTCAGTTGCTCAAAACAAATAAAGACTAACTAACTAACTAACTAACAAATTTTTCCTGCTGCTAACACATCAACTTTGAGGAAAAATGTTAACTTGCTGCCTGATAAATCCCACCCACTAACAGGCGCCATGATGAAGAGATAATCTGTGTTATTCACTTCACCTGTCAGTGGTCATAATGTTATGCTTGATCAATGTATGCTGAATTTACAAAAGGAAATCGCATGTCGGTGCCTTTACATGATCTACTGATGAATTAGCTGTCTTTAGGTTTAACAGGTTCTGAGTAATCTGTATTGTGTTAGATGCACCACTGCAGCACTGCAAATGAAGCTCAAGGCCACCTTCTGAGGAGCCACAGATAAAGTGTACATTCTCTACAAACAAAATAGGTCATGCTGTTTCAGCTCCAATTAAACATGAGGGAAAAATAACAGTGAAGAGCAGAGCAGCTGAGCACTGAGCAAGCTGTGATAATTAAAAATTAACCAATTCCATAATTGACAATTTCCACAGTCATTGAAATGCTGTTTATGATATAAAGAATATCTAGTACTGTGCAGGTTTTTATTACACACTATGAAAGGGGGAAAAAAAAGAAAAAAAAAGGTGTATCAATGTAGAAAAATACACAAAATAGCAAAAACAAAAGAAAGAAAAAAAATCTAAACTAGAAGGACTTGGAGAACATACACCTCTGCCAAGGCACTGGTCCTATATCTTGCATTTGTGCCCAGACCTGGAATTCATACTCAAAGATCATCAAATGCTCTTTCCATTAAGAAACAAAACATTTTAACTCTCACAATAGTAAAAGTATCTACTAAAACGTATCACTTGTCCTTTTAGTGACTGAAATTAGCATTTTCGGTTTGTATCTCAAAATGTTACCGAATCCCTTAAAACACTCCTGAATTTAAACAGTGATCTGGATCCACACTAAAATTATTAATTTTGTCCTTGGCCCATTTCTACTACTTCAAATTTCCAACAAAACAAAACAAAAATTTGTATTTAAGAAAGCAGACTTAGTTACCAGCATTTTTCACTCCTCACTAAAACTTCTGCACAGTACTGGATTTCACCTTTGGGAGAAAAACGTATGTGGAGGGCCTTTTGGTGCTTGTACGATTGTGTTAAAAGTAGGTCATCTGTTCAGAACTGACACACTCGCCTGCAAACAGAGATATTTGAAAATAAGCGAGAGAGGAGAGGGGTGCCACGAGCAATCAGGAAAAACAACAGCAGCAAATGTCTGCACAAATTGAAAGGACGGAGATGAAGCTCTTCTGGCAGCATCCTCTCTCTGCGTACAATTACAGGTTACAATGACAGAGCAGGAAGCAGGTTTGCCTGGTTTAGGACAGTTTTTCTTTTATGTGCTGTTGAGGTATTGCCGAGTCTATATTTGAACTCGTGTGGTGGACATTCTCACAGGTCGACTCCTTAAATCCCTGTCCTGGCGACCTACACTTCCCCTTTTTGGTGAAACTTGGCCTGCAGAGAAAACCATGATATAGGGTCTGCTTTGCACCTAAACAGATAAAGGTTGATCTGAATGATAGGCCTCAAGGATCCGTCCCCGGGCCAAAGACTACTGGAGCCCACATCCACATTTACAGACAGCTCCGGCCAACAAGGGATGCTTTCGTGATGGGAAAAAATGTTTCGAAAGTGCACACGTTTCACCGAGTCTGAGCCAGCGCTGAATAAGAGTCCTCTTGTGGACGAACTGAGAGAGAGAGAGGCCAGAGAGGAATCCACTCCAAAAACAGTGGAGACTTGTTTATGTGCGAGAGGGGGGTTTGGGACAGAGGTGAGGAGACAGGCTGGGACCATGTGCGGCGCGGGCCAGCAGGGGGGGCCACTGTAAGGTAGGAGGTGCCTCAGCCTCAAATGGGACTTTAAAACCTGCATGAGCACAGTCAGAGGGCAGAAGAGTGTAAACAACCTGTGGTATAGGTGTTACACAGGATGCCAGTCCCTAAACCTTTGCATTTATCCAGGCTTGGGACTGGCACAAAAGAAATACATTGCTTTGTGGCTGCAGCTGGAATAAAATCTGGAAGTAGTAAAACAAAATATAATGAAATTAATGTAAGATTATACAGCTTGATAAAGGTAAAATAGGTGACATAAGGCTAAACAAGGTATTGAAATAGTATAAAGTAGATATGTTTTGTATGTAAGTATAAATAAATATTATACTTAATCTTGCTTCTTTCTTTCTTTGGTCATGTGAATTCTATCCGAAAAAATTGGTAACTATTGCTAAGTATATACATAGTACAGCAATCCTATTATAAATTCTAACTTTGTCAGTGGCCCATCTCCAGTTTCTGGTGGCCTTGTGATCCCTGTAGTGCGTTGGTATTCCTGCCTGAGTGTGAGCCCGTCTGCAGTCGTCAGTATGAGTTATCACACAGGTGCAGCTCATAATCTTTATTGTGTCATGTTATAGACCTCAGTGTCGTTCATCAAACAGAGGCCACCTGCGACTTTTCTCAAGATCACTTCATCCTCAACACTTCTGATCCTTTAAAACATTGTGTATTGCTCTGCTGTTGGCCGCTGTCAACAAAAGACTTCTTTTGTCTTTCTGCTGTTACCTTTCTGGAGTGGTCACAGTGAATCCTCTGTCTCCGTCTAAACCTATCCTCTGCATCCTCTTCTCTCACCAACCAACTTCCTGTCCTATTACACTACATCCACAACTCTGCTTGGTCGTCCTCTAGTCAAGTGTTTCCCAATAAGGGGTGCGGGGACCCCAAGGGGTACGTGAGCATGAGTGAGGTACTCAGAATTTTTTCATCATTTAATGAGAAAATCAGTGCAATTACAATTTCCTAATTTACTATGAAACTTGTAAAAGATAAGCTCAAGTATTGCATATGTTTTGGTTTATTAGCTCATTTTAAAGGGGCCCTATTATGCAAAATCAACTTTTCTGAGCTTTCTACCATGTTTTAATGTTGTTCCTGCATCAAAAACATACCTGGAGTTGTGCTTTTGTTTCATTTACGCATGTTTGAGTAATCCTCTATTTACATTTACATTGACTTCTTGAAATGACAGAAACGTCTTGTTTCACCAATGTCTGCTTTTTCCACCTGACCACGCCCCTCCATCCTCACGGCCCGTCCTGTTCAGCTCAAACCTGCCCCGCAACAACCAAACAAACCCACCACGGACTGCAGCGTTGCAGCAGCACATGTTGTGTGGAGCACTGAAGGGACGTGACAGCAGGGAGGGAGGGCTCTTAAAGAGACAGGGACCTAATCTGAGCGTTTCTCACAGAGTCAAATGATGAGGTTTTTTTTTTCAAATAGGGTTTTTTCAATTATTAGTGCGTTTTCTGACCCAAAAAAATGTAAGATGTTCTAGAGGTCTCTAACAGACACAAAAAAGCATAATATGGGCCCTTTAAAGGGGACTTATTTAAATGATAATTATTTTTGATAATGTTTTCTTGTAGTAAACTTAATTTAAGTTTAAAGGTGCTATGAGAAGTATATATTTTATATACTTCATAAAAATTGCCCATGTGTCTCTAAATATGAGGTAAATATGTTTAAATCAAATATTAGTTTTACTGATAACAATGGTATAGCTGATTTATTCACAATTTAAAAATATTGAAGATAATGGCCACATTGTTTATGTTTACATTTTTGGTTCGGTTCTAAAACCCTGCATTGCCGATTGTCCAATTGTTTTAATTTAGACTGCAGTACCATTTTCAAACCAGTACAAGCACATGCTGCTTACGGTACCTTTAAGTTAATTTTCAACATGAAATTAATAGAACATATGAAATAAAAAAATATTTATTAATTGATGTTTTTCTCAAATGCAATTTTTTTAGTAGATTTTTTAAAGGAAAAATGCCGGAGAATAAGTATTTACAATAAAGCAAGTATATAATAAACATGTTTTTTATATGATCACTTTTTTATGCGTGAGGGGGTACTCACGGTCTGACAAAAAGCCCAAGGTGTATGTGGGACTGAAAAGGATGGGAACCACTGCTCTAGGCCTCCAGTCTGGCAACTCTAACATCCTTCAGATATAGTCACTCCCCCCTCTGTACATGTCCAAACCATCTCAGTCTGGCCTCTCTAACTTTACTTCTAAAACCTCTAACATGAGCTGTTCCTCTGATTAACTCATTCATGACCTATCCAGGAGAACCTCAACATATTCAGCTCTGCTACCTCCAGTGCCACTGTCTTTAAACCATACAACACCACTGCTCTCACCATTGTCTTGTAGATCTTTTACTTTCATGTGAGCTGGACTCCTGACCTAAAGCACTTAAAACCGTGCACCTTCTTTACCTCTGCTCCCTGTAACCTCACCACTCCAGTGGGGTCTCTCTCATTCACTGACTACTGAATGTATTCAGTAGTCAGTTAAATTTGCTTTTCCATTCCAAAAAAAAAAAAAAAAAAAAAACTAACTCCTTTGCTCTCTGAAGTACTTTTTGTAGGAGCCGGCCCATTGGGTCAGCGCTGGATCAAAAGCGTTTGCCACATAACCGCTCGTAAATAAGAGGTCATGCCACGCTGCCTCCTGGGAGACGAACAGCAGCTGGTAAATAACGGAGCGATCGATGGCTGTCACTGCAGCTTGCTGAGCCTCAGCTCCACACCGGCTGCACACTTTCTTTATTTCTGTGTTTCTGGCATGTGGTGAAGAGATGCAGCTGTGAGATCACTGAATATTGTTTTTTATTTTATTTTTTTACTTTTTGATCAATGTGTGTGTTGAAGTAGATGCTTTAAACCAGTGCTTTGCAAACTCAGGAATCATGACCCATCATCCTGGCGTTCTTCTGCAATTTTATTTATTGATTTATTTTATTTTCCAAGAATACAAGTACACGCTGTAACTAATTATATCAGCTGGAGCCCCGCAGAACTGATCAATAAAATCCATTGATACTGTAATATATTTATTCATAATGCAAACCCTCCTGTTGGCTCAATGGGAAGCATTCACTCGCTGCTATGTTTACATAAAGAGTTGTGTAACGTTGTTGTGAAGCCTGCAAACAGCCGTTTGAAGCGGACTCCTGATGTGAGGCATGAGACAGCGAAATCTAAGGAGACCTCACAGATCGGGGCTGCTGGTCTGACCTTTAGTAAGCAGATCTTGAGAGGACCACCACCAATCTCTGTGTCATCCAACAACTCGCCTGGATGCACAGCAGAAACTGTAGACAGAGGCATGTAGCACTTCAGCAATGACATGTGACCTGCATTAGAGCCTTTACACCACATCCAGATACTCTCAGGCTGGACAAAACATCTGCCAAGAAAAATCATAGTCACTGCTCAGTAAAATTTACTCACATCATACAGATACCATGGTTATTCAAGTAACTGCTGGTCAGGAAACTGTATTATGGAGAAAATCTATTATATGATTTAGCAGGGGAGTTGTGAGCTATGGTGGTACTCAAATTAACAAAACTATTGGTCAGAAATGCTTTAAGCTTTTACTTTGGTAGTTTTGTGCTAATTTGAAAAGCAGTATACAATGTTAAAATGGTTAAAAAAGACTTAAAATGTTCTTTTTAGCAGTGCACATGACAACTGAAAAGATTTTATCTACACCCTTCTCTCTTCTCTAATTTAGTTTTAAGTTAACTCTTACTTATAATTTTTACATTTGATTTTAGTGTTTTAATTGTATTTTATGTCTATGTACATTCAACCTGTCTTTTTCTGTAAAGTCCTTTACATTAAATGAACGAACTGTGCTATACAAATAAACTTGCCTTCCCTTAAAAGTGTTTGTATTTTCCTTTAGTGGATAAAGAAAAGGTGAATGAAGCAGAGTGGATGAACTTTTCAGAGTAATGATCCTGACCACACATTTTCTGAAATATACAGTATACATATGTATGTATAAATTTGAATGGCCTTTCTATACAGTAGTATCTCTGCTGACTTTTAGTGGGAAACTAAAACACACATATTCCATTTTGCATTTCATTTCATTTTGGAGATTATGGATTTGATTCCGGGGCTGGACGATTTTCTTAAGTGGAGTCTGCATGGGTCCTCTCTGGCTTCCTCTCACCGTCCAAAAACATGCATGGGGGAATTGGTGAATCTAAATTATTGCTTGTTAATGAATGCGAGAGTGAATTGTTGCTTGTCAGTGTATGTTTCTGTGCCAGGACTTAACTAGGATGTACCCTGTATAAAGCCTATATTTGTAGGGTGACGTGATACAGTTTTACTGTCACTGTCAGATCTGCATTGTACTTTATACTGATATTTTTAAGTCCCACACAAGGCTCAGCAGCCAATTTACCTGTGTTTTGACAAAAGCTACACAAGTTAAGAAAATGAAAATGACAGTTATGCAACAGTGAATCAGTGTTGTTTTGTCATGTATGAACACACGATCCCAGAGCAGACTAAAAAGTACTATTATTAATATCATTG
The DNA here is from genome assembly GCA_020698575.1 of Bostrychus sinensis. Classification (NCBI taxonomy): domain Eukaryota; kingdom Metazoa; phylum Chordata; class Actinopteri; order Gobiiformes; family Eleotridae; genus Bostrychus; species Bostrychus sinensis. Next base: position 26,514,145 of record CM036246.1, read on the forward strand.
AGTGGATTTGAGTGAATAATATAATTTCCTTTATATGAACAAATAACACATAATGAGTGTGAAGAACAAAGGTCAGAGCTCCCGGTGTAAAATAACAGTTTCTTGAACAGCAGCAGCACAAGTGTTGAAAGGCCAGAGCTGTGTGAAGAACTAATTTTAGTATTCATGCCTCTATACGAGTGAATGTCATTTCACCAAATCACAACTCGTTTTCTTTGTAATTGCGCTGTAAGGACAACCGTGTGAAATAATGGCTTCTAATTATATGTACTCTCAGATCCATTTCCGCACCTTTCATCAACACGACACACACATAAAGGCGCATTATTTGTCAGTCAGTCTCCGGAAAGGCTTGGTGGTACAGCTACAGCCACTTGGCACAAATCGCTACAGGAATAGCCTTTTTTTTTTTTTTTTACTTTGTGTGGTGGTGGCAGCTGAATGGGAAAGACGTGGCAAGGTTTTGTGTCTGTTTCTCAATGTGCTGCGAACACTTTTAAGTATAACAGTGTTTCTGTATTTGTCTGTCCCCCAAGGGTAATTCCCAGAAACTGTTCATTCGCCCAATACATCTTCTATAACATCTAGCTTGTCTTCTTTCTAAATCAGATGCAACATTCACTTTTATCTGTTTATCTATAAAGCAACCACATTACCACTGTCATCTTCACCGTCTTCTCAGGCGAACTCCCACTCTACAACCTACAAAGTTTAGTTTAAGTTATGAAAGCCTAATGGTAAATCTGTTGCAAGTGATTAAAATGAATATAATTTAGACAGAATGACATTTAGACAGTGTAGACGATTGACCTTTAACTGCTTTCATCTTGAATGTCTTTACACAGACAGTATAGAGCCTTTAATAAGCAACATCATTACAAAGTTACATAGCAACTACCAGTGTAAGGATTTTCCATTCATGTAAGTTTGTAAGTTAATAACATAACAACAACAACACTTTAATGTCTTCAGAATATATTTTCTTTTTGTTACTGTGAAGTTATAGACATGTGTTTTATTTGCTTATATTGTGACTCGAGGCCTCCCTTGTGTAGCCAGTATATGTATGTAGTGTATGTATTCTTTAGCTAGTGTAATCTAAATCCTTTTACTGTATATGGAGATCGGCAAATTATCGTAAAACTCGCTAATGTTCTCTACCCATTCACTGACAGCACACTCATGGTAATTTTTGGCTCATGCTCCTTAAAAGGTCCTGTATATGATGCTTTTTTCAGGGTTTTGTAAATAGTTTTGGACATTTTTGCATTAGTATTTCACGTTTTATAAATTAGAATACTGTATATCTATATTCATTCATTCATTCATTTTCTACCGCTTATTCCCGTTAGGGGTCGCGGGTGACTGGAGCCTATCCGAGTAACTTTGGGCCGTAGGCGGGGTACACCCTGGACAGGGGCCAACTTGTCGCAGGGCTGACACAGAGACGAACACAGACAGACAACCATTCACTCTCACATTCATTCACTAGGGTCAATTTAGAGTCACCAATTCACCTAACACATGCATGTCTTTGGACGGTGAGAGGAAGCCGGAGAACCCGGAGAGAACCCACGGTAACACGGGGAGGACATGCAGACTCCACCCAGAGAGTTCGTGTGATGGTGTGTTGGTCGGCCCGGGGCTCGAACCCACGACCTCCTTGCTGGGAGGCAAGAACGCTAACCGCTCTGTGCACCCGTATATCTATATATCTATCTATATATCCTTTGTAGAAAATGCTTGACAGAGGCGTTTTTAGGGTCTGAAGAGATTGGGGGCTTAGCCCAGACTTAGTGTTGTATACTATTGTGTAAGTGGGGGGTCTGGGGGATCTCCACCGGAAAATTTTCAATAGAACAGACAATATTTCCTGTATTTTGGTGCATTTTAACAGGTGTTTTAGCTCACTGTGGTGGGAGTAAAATTATGGATTCTACTTGTAGCCTAACTATGTAAAATAATAGTGTGAGGGAGAGCCAACTTTTGCTGATTGTTTGGAGGCATATTGTTGTTTACTGACGCTGTAAAAAAGGTCACTGCAGTAATATTTTTTATTAAATAAAATTAAATTGAGGGGGAACAGAAGGGAACATGTTCCCCACCTCACAAACTGGGACCAAGACGATTTGACAGGATCCCCCAACTTTTTGTCTTCTATAATAATATGAAACATAAAAAATCCATAACTAAATAAAGCAGTAACAAAATTTGGCCAATTTGAAGCCTTCATGGACATTCCCTGACCTTTTCTTTCTGCCCAGTGTTGATGGAACAGACCAAAAAAATCCTCTATGTTCCCACCTCTGGCTTTACAAATGAAGTACTGACTGAGTGCTCAAATCCACCTGCTACACGCAAACCCTTTACATATAGACTATTTCTTTATATATAACAATTTATTTCAAATCAATGACCAGCAGCAAAAAAACAAAACAAACAAAAAAAAAAAAAAACTACAGCCTCATGCCTCAAAAGAATTAATATATTTATATGTATAGGCAACATATCTGCTATACCAGCAGAGAACATCAGCAACAAACTCCAAAGTAAAAATATGTATTCATTTATTTTTTCTTCTTTTCTTTACATTTACAAGTAAACATTCCCGTTTTTAGAGACACAGATCTTATTATTAACCCACTGCAGCCCCAGGTCCAGCCTGGTCAGCTGCCTTACAGCAGATTGGGCTCTTACTCTGCAGTTCATAGGAAAATTGCTTTATCTTGTCCTGAAAAGCTCAAAACAGCAATAAAAAGATTTTCTTTGTGGAGATTTCATTTCTCTGACAAAGAACCCCATAGAACAAAAATTTAAAAAAGCATTTTGTAGCTCTCCCCAAGCTCTACTCACACAGTTGATTGAGATTGTCTTGGTTTTCTCAAAAACTCATCTTTAACTGTTCTGTTGTTCACTGTCCAATTCTAACAAATTTGTTTGCATTTTAATTATTACTAAGACAAATGGCTATGTAAAATTTAATTATTTTATAATATTAAGAAAATTGTCCTTACATATCGGTCCCAAAAAATCCACATACATTTTTGACGTGCAAACATTATAACAAAAACTCAAAGTTGATTTAGCATAATAGGGGATCTTTAAAAAGTAATAGACAACTGTTGCCTGTCAGCGTATGCTTTTAAGTGTCAATCCTACAGAAATAACTGGTCATTGTCCACGAGGTGCCCTGTCTCAGGCCCAGAGTTTCTGGGACAAAAAAACAGAAGGGATGACACAGAGCTTGTTGATTTGAACTAAATCAGAGCAGTATTGTATATAATGCACTTCCATAGAAACCTATCATCCACTGCTATTGTGACTGAATGTTTTATTATAGTTTTAGGTGTAAATTTATTTTATACACTCACTTAGAGATGTGTGCAATTTAACTTTTTCTGTTATAATGTTCTATAATGGCAGTCGCTGTGATGTGAAGCCTGGGTGGTCTGAAAGTGATAGGGAGGGCACTCTGGGATCTCTAACTACTGTTGAATGAATGCATTTAGTCAGACAATTACAGAGAAGACATGATCCTAAGCAGCGGTTGTTGTCTTGTAGTGAATAAAGTGAGTGTTTAAAGGTAAAGTCTACAAAGTACTACAGATTCTGTATCATCTTCATGTTGTACCGCCCTGGCCTCTCACTTTGTACTTGTACACAGTAACCTCGTCTTCAGTGATAATCTATAGCGGCGCTGGTAACTCTGCACCCTGACTGGCAGCTTTTTTAGGCCCATCCAGAGCTCTTATGTTCAGGGCAGCTGGGGTCAAGTATGTGAGGACAGGACATGGAGTATGATGTAAAGAGGACAACTGTTCACATGTCTTTTCAGGCAGAGAGCCTTAAAGTGGGGCATTTGAAGAGGATTAGGTTTGGTCTGCAGCAGCTACAACACAATCACACACATATCAGTCTGACAGAGTGCGCAATTAAAGCTGCAGCAAGGAGAATTTGAAAACAGACAAAAGCACAATTCTTCTCATAATATTTTGTTTAGGTATCCTCCATGTTTGTTGTGACGCTTCTACAGAGCATACTCCAACTATACTCATTGTCCATTTTTAGTCATTTCCTAAACTTAACCCAGAGAAATGGTCAAACCACCCTTGTCTCGATCTACATGCAGAGAAGAGAGCCAAATTACTGAAACCATAGCACTGTGAGGCATTCAGGTGATCTGGGGATTTACCAGTAGCCATAACAGTTTGCAGCGCTGTAATAAACACAGCCAATTTACGCGGTAATCATGATTTTACCCATAACAATAAACTGCAACACTTTTTCTTTAAATAAAACTTAACCAAGATAGAAAAAAATGTTCCTCACGTAGAAAAATGCGTCTCCTGCAGCTCCACAAATGTATTAAAGCTACGGCAGTCATGCTTTCACTTTTAAATACAATGGACCCAATGGGGTATGCAGTTTAAAACTCCTGTTATAATCAGAGTAAGGCAATAATTAGATTTCTTCAACCTGAATGCAAACATAGTGAATTACAGTAAAGTAAAGTTTTCTGGTCTAAAAAGAAATAATATATAAAAAATAATACTACAAAATGCTCAAAATAACAAAAATACTGTATACTGACCCTTTTTGTGAACTTCATAATAACACCCTCTGTGAAAAAACAAGGCCTTAAAACCTAATAAGCAAGTTGATCTACACCAGTTGTCAACATTAAAATTATGGCTGCTGGAAAAAGAGAGACAGTGGCTACTTCAGAGCAAGCAACGTCTGCTTACAAAGAGAAACGGTCAGAAAAAATGGTGAAAAGGGAAGCAAAGTGAAATGCAGATTAATATACAGTATGCAATGTGTTTATATAATGTTTATCAAGGCAAAGATAATAGTGGCATTGTATTGGTCTGGCACTAACTTTTAAAGTTTAAAATAAGTAATATTTATGTTTAGTGTCCTGCGGTGGTGTTTTGGTCCAGCTTTAGGTCCAATTTAAATTAAAAGTAGGTTGTTATGCAGTTGGTGCTGGTGGGAATTACTTGTAAGAGCACTTCAAATACATACTACAGTAGCATGTTGTGGGCATACTGAAGGCATTTCTCCTTGACACTGTGCAAATATGTCACAGAAAAGCAGTATGAATGGAAAAGACTATGATGGGCCGATAGAAAATGATGCTTTGGACATTTTGTAATGGCAGCATATGTAAATATTCATGCGCAGGTCAAAAGGGGGAAGTGTCCAGAGCTGGAAGGCACCGCCATGTCACGTATTTAAACATGTTTGACAGATGAAACCATCGTTGACCTTCCAGGGGGCTTTAACTGGCTGCGGGGATTGAGCGGTTCAAAATAATCCTGCCCTGTCAAACGTCACTCAAGCTCAGCAATAACACAAGTCATCATCCAGCTTAGCTCCCCTCCAAATGCACAGCAAAAAGCTATAGACTCGCCTTAAAGTGGTGCGCTCGCCGGCAGCCATTAGATCTGTTTTTTTTTTTTTTTTTTTTATATGACAATGGAGTGGTGGATTTGGGTAATTAAGAGTCCTCCAAGTGTGTAAATGTGAATAGCTTTTCTTACACCTTGGCTTCACGTGTGGGTATAAGGACACGCCGGGGTTAAAGGAGGGACGCCAAAGCAAGCATGACTAATTAGGCATAGTCCACTTCCCCTGCAATTCATCTCGGACTTCTAATGACGCTGACCTTCGATGAATGCACTCAATTATGTGCAATAAACTCCTTAATAAAGTCCTCAATCAAAGTCACGCAATCCCCATTGAGAGTGGTTCATGGACTGCATAAGTGACCGCTGAAAAATGTGTCCAATTCTTATGTCGAAATGTGTAAATAGCGCTTTTAATTGACTATGTTTTGGTTTATCTTTCACCAGAGATTAAAAGAGGCATGACCCGCTCCTTTTTAAGTAGATTTAACACCATTTATGCTTATGAACATGTCACAGCGCCGGGCAAAGTTGACAGATTTTTTTTTTTTTGCTTTCATTTTTTTAATCTGGCTTTTATGGTGAAGCTCTCTCTCGTCTATTTTGGCATGAATACATGAAAGATCAGCTCTGGCACGCACAAATAAACAAAACAAACCAAGTAAAAAGAGATTAAGTGTTATTGAAATGAAAGTAACAAGCGGTAATGTTTGGATGGAGGGGTCAGAGAGGAGGTCCTGTCACTGAAAACTGAGTGCATAGACAGCAAAGTCTTACTTTCTTCACACCAGGCAGGATGTGTGTCCCGCGCAAGCTGAATTAGGGGGGTTAGCAAGGTCACTTTGGCGTTAACTCAAGGTTTTTTTTTAGTATCATAACACTGATCGAGGTAGAGTTCCATTAAAACTCAAGCTGAGCGGCTAACATGCATGAGAGCGGGTTAGGTTGAAAAATATAGAAAGCATCAATAAGACTACATGAAATTCAGACAAGCTTCACAAATGTTTCACAACAACTCTTTAGATAAACATTTTTCATATATTGTTGATCAAAGATGACTCAAATCTAAAACTCTCTACATTTGCCTGGTGTAGCCTTATTGTGGGTTTAATGCCAGCTTGAAACCCCTTCCACCTCCACAAAGAAACCCAGAGTTAACTGAACCAGAACAATCTTCTTTCCCTTCCACTAACTGGGATTGTAGGTTCTCATGGCTTTGTACAGACCTGGTTCTAGCTCTGGTTTCAGTCCTGGAGAGACAGAACTTTGGAATTCACAGTCACTCGCCCAGGCCCACACCTCAGGCATCTGCAGAAGTCTCCCCTAAACTCACAGCAAATGTAAACAAAGACTTATAGCATGGCACAGTGCAGAGGTTACTTGAAAGCTTCAGTTGTTTTGATCCAAGTATGACTTTGGTTCAACAATATTATTATCCACTGCAGATGACAAGAGGACGGTGAAGACTTTAAAGGAACAGTCTCTATAATTATACATGTCCAGAGACAACAGAAAAATTACTGCTACATGTAAAGAGTATGTCCGCCATTTAAACTAAATGTATTGCATTAATGTTATGAATCATTGTTCTACTCTAGCTTTCAATTAAATTGTGCTCAGACCAAATAAAAATTCAAAAGTAGACCTAATTTTGCTTTGGGTCCTTAATTTAGCCCTGATTTAGCATGGTTTAGTCTCTTAGTAAATATAAAAGTTTGTATTCCAGCTTAAATCTAAATGAACGATGTCAAAAAGCATATTATAAATATTGGTATATTGTTATTGCGATATTTAATTAGGGCTGCAACGATTCATCAAGGTATTTGAGTAATTCTGTTAAAAGTTATGATAACTTTGTATGCACTGAGTGATGTTTCCACACGGTTAATGCACAACACACCAGCGCTAGTAAGGCTGGGGTTGGGCTATACAAGGAATAAATTTGAGCTGTAGTTTGCTTTTTTAAATTTATACATAAACTATGTACAAAACAGCACCATCGTGAAAGCGAATTTAGCGGAAATGGCATCCTCTAAGCGCCATTCTGTTTCCTATGCTCTGGCTAATGCTAGTGCCCAGAGGAGCTAAAATACTGACTGTGGAGACTCTGCTGACGCTAAAAGCTAATAATCACAGAGAAAGTATTCATATTACCTCCGTAAAACTTTCGTTCAGCAGGTGGCAGCAAAATGGAAAAAACAGTGTAGTGTCATGTGCAGCCTGCAGTGGTAACTTGTATGTATGCTAATTAGCCATGTGTGCTTGATGGCGTTAGCGTCTTATAACAGGTCTCGCATGGTGTATAAATTATAACAGATGTCACTTTTAGAAGCAGAGAGGGTTACAACTAAAACACTATTTTAACTGTGAGGGGAAGGCATACTGCTGCAGCGTCTGCATTTTGTGTTGGCATTTAGCATAAAAAATACAGCTATATTTGTACAATATTCTGACTAAATATACAATTAGTATAAAATAATATATAGTAGGTAGACTATATCATAGTGTATATTACATTTAAAATACTATTTGCAATATAATGCATCAGAATGTGAAAAAAACACTTCTCAATGTTAAATGTACAGTTTCAAAGATGTGCATTAAAATGTGTTACTTTTTAAAATATGCAGAGACGCAAGATTATCTCTTATTCATTACTCGATTAATCAAACAAAATAGATTAATAGATCAATAGATTACTCAATTACCAAAATAAAAATAAAAAAAATTAAATATTGTCATATCACCTATTCCACTATTATTGCGCAGCCTTATCATTTATTACAAGGAGGAACCACGTTTTGTTTGATTTGGGTCACTACTGCTATAAACACAGCTGGTTCGGGAGCCTGGCCAGTTTGAAAAAGGTAAAATCTACAATGGAAAAACACATAAAGAAGAGAAACTTCTCATCTGCTACTGTGTACCTAAAGTATATAAATTTAGAGCGTGCATGCTGCATCTATAAAATTAGTGCATTCCTTTTATCTGATATCAAAGAGCTCCACAGAAATCTATTAGGCCACCTTTTTAAAAAACATATTACACTGGGACTAAGGCAAGCTTTTCAAGCAAAATGTAGACTTTTGTTTTGTACAAATATAATTAGACTTATTTTTAAGATACGGCGGCAATGCTGAAGCTAATTTGTATTTAGCAAAGTACAGTCCTTGATGAGTTATTCCCAGAGGCTGTGAGGCCCAGTTTGTATTTTGAAACAGCATAAAATCCTTGAATTAAACAAAACTCAAGGGCCTTGCACTTTCCAGAGATTGTCGGCAGCTGGATATATTGAGATTATAATAGCTGTCTCTGTGGTATAGTTTTCTCTCTTGTAAGGGACCACAGTAATTTGTAATTTTTCTCAGTCAATATACAACAGCGCTATAAAAAGTAGCAGTGCAATTAGTTTGTGGCACATAAAAAGTCCATGAACAGCCATTGCTATCGCTCACAAAGACATACACAAAGGTATATTTTATGTAAGGTAAGATCTTATAATAGCATTTTTATTAACCAAAAACCGCAGCTCCCATTAAGTTTATTGAATATGAACAATTACAGAGGTGCATAGGGGCAGAGTAGTTAGCATTCCTTTCTCTAAGCAAGGAGGTTGTGGGTTTGATCTTCAGCCTGGATCACTACGATCTCTCACTGAGTGGAGTCTGCATGTCCCCTCTGTTTTAACTGTGGGCTCATTCCTGCTTCCTCCCATCATCCACAGAAATGAATGTGTTAACCATAAGTTGCCCCTAGTGAATGAATGTGAGTGTTTGTATCTGTCTCAAGCCATGTGACTAACAGGCCATTGTCCAGAGTGTACCCTGCCTACGGCTCATAGTTGCAGGGATAAGATCAGGACACTTGCAATACCAGACAGAAATAAGCAGAGGAAGAGGAATGAATAAATTATTCTCTTTGCTTTCAAGCATCTTGTTTAGAATCAACCCATTTTACTTCAAACCATGTTACAGCCTTAATGTGCATAGCTATTAAAAAACCCTATTCACAAGACTAAAAGGCATGGATTACATAAATGAACCATCTTTTAAACAAAGAGCAACACTATAGTCACACTACATACTGTATACTGTAATGAACATGAGCGCTCTTTTGTGAGACAAATAAAGTCAGATGGTGCAAATCCCCAACAGACTGGATCTCTGAAAAATTCATAAAGGTTAAACTAACTGTTTGTTGTGAGCATTTCAATGAACGTCGGCAAGCAGCTCCCCACTGTATCAACAACTGTGGCTGCTGAAGAAAACATATCGCAGAACTATACGTATGTGCACACTAGGAAGCACTACATTGAAAATAACCTGTATGTTGTTGACCCACATCTGTATTCAAACTCAGGATTTTACAACTAAACAGCTTGACTTCAATAAACCAAAAAAGACAGGGCCGAAAAGAAGGCCTTCCTTACACTATTCATGAATTCATCTTCTTACAGTTACTTTCATAAGGGGGTGGCTGGAGCCTATCCCAGCAACTATGGACCTTAGGAGGGGTACAACCTGGACAATAGGCAGTTAGTCGCAGGGCTGACACTTAGAGACAACAATTGAATGATGAGTCCATTCACTGGGGGAATTTAGACTCACCAATCCCTTAACACATGCATGCAGAAAGCCAGGATCGACACTACACTAATACATTTTCATTTACACAGGGTGTCCATGAAGTCTCTTTACAAATTAAAAAAAAATGTTACTAAAGCAAATAAACAGACAAATATGTGGAAATTATCACAAAATGAGGAGTAGATATTGAAGTTTTTTTGGCCTCATGTAATTCACCTCTATATGTGCAGCATTAGTTACTCAAAACACATCAAGACATTAGTGGATTTCTTGCCATGTTCGCTGTAGCAGAGCCTCATCAATGGTGATCCCACAGCACACATTCACCTTTGGACTACCTTAGTGAAGTTCACGAGTCACATGGGGCTTTTCTGATCCCCAGATTCTCACATTATGTCTGTTCAGTTTCCCTGAAATATGAAAGGTTGCCTCATCACTAAAACAAACTCGGGTGAGGCACGTTTCATCCTCAGAAATTTGTTCCAGTGTAACTGTAAACTCTTTTGGTCTTGATTTATCATTTGTCGAGCGCAGGCTGTAAGAGTTGCACTTTGTAAGCGTATGATCGCAAGTTCTTGTATAGGACTTTGTCCACCGTTGAACATGGAGCTGTTAACTGTCTGACAGCAGTACGTATGTGATTAAAAACTTTGGTAACCACTGAGTACATAGAACAAATCTGATTAAGATATCTCATCATCTGCCTTTGTAATATATTTTTTAAACTGTAAAGAGACTTTATGGACATCCTGTATATTATTTAAATATGTATGCCCTCAAATTGAATAGATATTCAGGCCTAATGAATTGAAATGGGAGAACTGGTTCTTTTAGGATGTCTGTCTCAGTCTTTGTAGTAGAAAGAAGAACATTAATATACCGGAGGAGCTTTAAAGCACTACATGAAGAAGTGTTAGACTCCAGGCAGGACACCTTCCAAACTATTCCCTCCCTGTAGATATCCCTTTCCAGGGATATCTATCAGAGAGGCAGCCCCAGGGTGAACTGAGAACAGGCTGTGGGGATTGAATGTCCCAGCAGGCCAAGCGGGACTGTCAGAGAGGAGACGAGAGAGGAGGCAGGGGAGGTGACCTGGACCACAGAGACACCAGTACAGACTGAAAAGAGTGGCATATACTCAACATCAGAGGGACTGTCTAGTCAAGGGTGCAGCTATATATATATATATATATATATATATATATATATATATATATATATATATATATATATATATATATATATATATATATATATATATATATATATATATATATATATATATATATATATATATATATATATATATATATATATACATATATACATACATACATACACATACAGGACGATAATCACTTTCAAGGTATACAGCACTTTTATGCATCTATCTAACCCTAAAACCCACAGTAGATATTACAATATTACACACTCACTTAAACAAGGAAATTTAAAAATACAAAAGTAAATAAAAGAATGCAGCAGAAAAACAATAAACAAATATCCTAATCTGACACACTCTGGATGAGAATATTCTTGGTGTACGTTAGGAAGGGGTTCTAAATTCTTGCAAATGTATGTTGGGAACCAGATACTTTAAGTCTTATTTTTTCAAATTTAGGAAAGTACAAAACATCTTTATGCCATTGGAAGTGAGTAAGTGCGTATGGGGACTTCCACCTCAACAATATCAGCCTTCTAGCCAACAGGGTTGTGCGGGGAATCATATTCCTATTAGAAGAAGTGAGACCGGGGAGAGAGGGACAGACCCCAAAAAGTGCAGTGACAGCTGTAGGAACAATTTGAATGCCAATTACTTTGGATAAAGCCTCAAAAAATGAATGTTGTTAAAGTATTCAATCTAAACTGACTCATGTGTCCAAATACATACACCTACCCTGACTAGCCAGACCCATTCACTTTCCACGGATAAAAGTGAAGTGGGTCTGGCAGCTCGCCCATTCAATTTCTTCTTCCATTATGATCAATCCAACTTAGCAAATAATAGACCTTTCTTTAAAATTGAGTAAGCTTTGGGCAATACTTTCTCTGACTGGTAGTGGATATTTCATACTGAGTTAGTGTGTTCTGCATATCAGTACTGCCTATACAATTTTTCTAAGTGGTTGTTTGTGAAATTTCATTCAGGTGAGTTTTATCTGTGTCCATGTGTTTCATCCCCGAAAAATCAAACTCAACAGGGACCATTTTATAGCAAAGAAATTTTGTTATATGATTAGCGTTTACCAGTTACACCAATGCAGTCGGTGGAAATGAGCTGCAAGCCCTGACACGTATTTCTGAAAAACTAAGTTACCTTGGGTGGCACAGCTGGTCCAGAAGTGTACGGCGCAAGACTGGGCGGGACATCTGTAATATAGGTCTTCTTGGGGGCTGCAGGCTGGTATGCTTGGGTCGGGACAGGGTCTGGTCTCCTTGGTCCTCCTGCCTGTCCTCCTCCTGGAAGCTGCTGCTGCTCATGATACCCTCCATGGGGCATAGGGGAGAATCCCGGCTGAGGTGGCCCGTAGGCGAAGTCGGGACCTTTCGGCTGGGCGGGCATGTACTGCACTTGGGCGGGGCTGCGGATGGGGTGCTGCCCGTACCCCTGTCCTCCCGGGGCGGGGTGCTGAGGTCCGGGCTGGGCTGACCTCACCTGGACGTTGAAGGTGGGCTGGCTGGGGGTGGAGGCGGTGGCATAGGAGGCCGGGACGGGCTGAGGGGCTGGATGGGACAGGGGTTTGGCCGGACTCACGGAGGTGGGGGGAGTGGATGACGTAGCTGCCGGGGACACTGGTTTGGGAGTGGACCTCTTGGTGGCGGTGAGAGGAGGCTGAGTTGGGATGATCATTCTCTTGTAGCCGGTCACTGGGGCGTTTGGAGAGGAGGAGGAGGCAAGAGTACCAGAGTTCTGCAAAACAAAGGAAAGTAGATTATAGATTATACTTTCATTCATTCATTCATCTTCAATCCAGTCCATTTATTTATTTCGCAAATTTTACAAACACAAGTTTCCACATAAATTATGATACAACAGATAAGCTGTCTGTCCTGTGAGTGGACAGACACTCACAGGACCCCCCCACCCCCACCCACAGCTAGTTTTCTTTTAGGAGTTTTTCCTAACCCAGAAGGAGGGTCTAAGGACAAGAGATGTCCTGGGACTGTTTAGTTTAGTGTAGTGTTTTTGTTTATGTTTGATTATGTCTTTATTTGATTGTGTGACTAATTGTTTGTAAAGCCCTTTGAGGCGACTGCTGTTGTGATATTGGGCTATATAAATAGAACTGAATTGAATAAATATATATTACTATATTTGTTATAAAAGTGTGCCTTAAGACAACACTTAATCTTCCACTGCTTATTTCCATTTGGTGTAGCTGGAGACCTTTTATGCTACTTTGGGCCGGAGGCAGATTACACCTAGACCAGCTATTCCCAAAGATCAGGAAGTTGCAGCACGCATAAATTTCCAAAAATCCCACACAGACCCCCAACTATACAAATTTCCTCTATTAAAAAGACTATGTCATGTTTTTATCCAAATATTTCCATAAATTTCAAACCCAATTTCTTGTCATGTACTTAATAAAGACGGCCTTTAGGGGACCCCCTACAGCGGACCTCACTTTGGGAACCACTGACCTAGACAACAGCTAGTTGTATAGGACTGACAGAAAACTATTCAAGCTCACATTTATTCACTGTGGACAATTTCATTCATTCATTCATCTTCGGCTTATTCCCATTGAATCCAAATCTCCTTGCAGTGAAACAGAAGCACTAACCACTCTGCCACCGTGCACCCTGATCAGGCAAACACTATAACAGAGAAGTTACAATATCCAGGTCAATTAATTACTGCTGCTGATGATAATGAGACGGTTTTATTTACTGAGAGTTTACCCCGCGCTGACACAATTATTCAGTTCTGAGTCAATGCGGGCCTACCTCGACAGCGCGGCCTCTCCACTGTCCGTGACTTGCAGTAATCTATGGCTAATAAAGCAGGAGAGAAGGGCATAAATTGTGGGGCAGAGGGCGCCCTGACAGCGGATTGGCAACGGCACATGACACTTGTGCTGAGTCGGGCCGCCTGGACGGGAAAGAGGCTAAATCACGGAGATTTGTGGGGCTGCTGTTCCTGGGAAGAGACGGCTGTAAAAGAGCAACATACGCCACTGCAGTGGAGAGGCTCATGGACCAACAAACAAGGGTTTCAGATGTATTTAATGTAAAGACTGTTAGAAGCATTGATGTATTATAGGAACTGGATCCTGTGTTTTGGTTTTTGTATAAGACAAAGTATTCATTTATTTAATAATTGACGATTTTTGCTTGTTGGTAATTTATTTTTACTTTTTCCATCTTGCTTTTTGTTTATTTCTGGGTTAAAGGGTTTAAAGTAGACATACTAATGCATCTACTGTAGTCTTGTGTTTTAACATGCCATCATTTTTTCCAAGACCAGTTCTGAAAAATGTAACTAAACGTAGGATCCTTTTTAGCTCAAATTTTTAATAACCGTTTCACCACAAGAGACGTTACCTGATTAGATTAGGTTTTTTACAAAGTTTCAATCATGTATGTTTAGTACTGGAAATGTCATTATGAAAAGCAATATGAAAGAGAACATTTTTCCTTTCCATCTTGATTACACGACAGCAGGTCTAGACAATAGTTATAATGAAATGCTACAAAGAGAGACCAGAAAACACCTGAATATTGTTTGACAGGACCATCAGGTGTGAACTATCATAATGAAATGCAGTATCAAGGGAAAATATTTTAGTTCTGAACGCGATGTTTACACAAAATATAAAATATAAAGGTGCCTCTGTTAACCTCAAGGTGATGAGACGCTGTGAAAAATGCATACCAATGTCCACAGCCATATTCTGTAAAGATGATATATACTGTATAATATAAAAAGGAAAACCATGACCTATCATAGACTGAAAAAAGCATTTTTAATCCAGTACACCATTTAAATTTTTGTGGTAGTGAGTCTCTTTTTTTCTGTTCTGAAAATTGGCCTTGGCAACTTCCACCAAAAAGGTTATTTTTTCCAGACATTGGTTTGATTGTTATTGAGTTGACTCAAAAGATTATGGTTACATTTTGAAAATTAAGTTCATTTTGGATTCACATCACCTTATTAAGTCAGGATTCTTTACCATTTTTCAGGGAGAAACTGTAATGCCTTGGTGGAGTCATTCTAGTAGATTTTTAACATAACCCTTAGCAGAAAAACCTAAAAATTAATGAAACTAGTTATAAATACTGTCACTGTTCTTTTGGTTTTTGTTTTGTCTAATCATTTGATGGGTCAGGTTAATACAATGGGCAATACAAGGTGCAGTATATAAACAGTATTGGTGCTCTGTCAGCCAAATATCAGGCGTTTGTAGTGTATTTGAATTTTTTTTTTTGAACGGCATTGATTTTTTTAATGCAAAACCTCAACAACAAGTGTCAATAGCATCAGGGCAGAGGGAGAGCAGCACCATATCCATGAGTCAAGTCTTGAAAAGCAGTTGCTCATAATTCAGTGGTGTTTTATGGAGATGTCAGCGGCTTTGCCCCGAGTGTGTCTCATGTAAGTAATAATTGTTTTTCCCCACTGCAGCAGATCGGTGTCAGACGTCGAGCTGGTCTAAAAAGGGCCTATCATTAACCTTGGATGGCCTTATTAGGTTAGTGCCCGCAGCCAAAAATCAGACTCAATTAGTAAATCTGCAGCACACAGGGAACAAAAAACGAAGACTTGTAGAGCGCGGGCCCTTTGTAACGCGCTGTGTGAGGAGATGTCGTCTGAACTGGGGCAGAGCAACAATTCCATCGATTTTCTCTAACCTCTGATCAAAGCCTTACACAAGAACCACCGAAAGCCATTTGTGCAGCAGTAGCACTCCAGTAACTCATGATATAAACTGTATTAAAACATGTTCCTAATTGTATCTTGGAAAAAATATATTTCCAAGACAGCCACTCAGCTCGACAGATACATTGTTTAAACGTTAAAAATATAAAAGTTTTGGGTCCACTGAAAAGAAATTATATACATACTTAGCCCAAGAATAATGTCATAAAAAGTTAAATAAAGGAATAAAAGGTAAAAAGTAAAAAAAAAAAAAGCAATAGCAGCAGCAGTAGTAGTAGTATTTGTAGCAGCAGCAAAAGTGGCAATAGCAGTAATAGTTGTTGTAGAAATACCAGTAGTAGTAGTAGTAGTAGTAGAAGTAGTAGAAGTAGTAACAGGGGTAGTACTAGGAGAAGCAGTAGTGACACTAGCATTAGCAGTAGTTGCACTAGTAGTAGCAGTAGATTTTCCTGTGCAATTGACAAACATACGTGAAACATTTTCTTTACTTTTACTTTTTTCTGTACTTTTACTTCTGCTTGAGCAGTATTATTTTGAAGTAACAGCACTTTGACTTGTGTACAGATTTAACATACTTCTTCCACCTCTGCTTTACAATGTACAGAGAGATTAAAATAAGTTTTAGTACGAGAGGTGCATGCTTCAACTTTGTCTAAATCCCATCTAATCTGAGTCAAAGGGGAAGCCCTGAGGAGGCTCTCCCAGCTCAGTAAAAATTTTCTCCGTCTGATTCCTGTCTCACCGATTAGCGCCGATGTTTATTTAAAAACTGTGTCTGTCTGCATATGTATGGCTAAATCTCCACTATGCCCTTTAGGAAGTGAAATTACTTCATTTAAATGTTTCATGGCTTTTAAATACTCCAGATTATTAATTTATCTGGGAGGCTTGAGAACCTACGCTAACGTTTACTTAGCCGAGCACTGGAAATGCAAATTGGGCCCTCAAAATAATTACACTGTCATGGTACGTTTTACACAAATTACATTAAGAGAATGGATTCAGCCCTTTGCGGCAGGAGATGAGGCTAATCACGTGAACTGAATCTGGAGAAAAGTGTGAGGAGCAGAGGCTTGTATGAGAGCAGGCCACAGTGCTGTGTCCTGTTACACTTCATTTAGCAAAGTCTAGAGCCACCTCAAAAAGAAAAGCTAACGTTTATTTTTCTATAAGTTGTATATCACTGTCTGTTTGCTATATCTAGCTACTTTGGGTCTGAATTGGACAAATTTAGATACAGAGCTCAGCTGACACAGAAACATAAACTGATGATCATTCACCAGTTCACCTATAATAAACATACATACTGAACATACAGTATAAAGCCAGAACAACCAGTGAAAATCCACAATCTCCTTCTCTGAATGCCAACAATATTGAAATGACTTTAACGTATTTGCATAAGATAACTCAGCAAGCAATAATTTAAATAGAAACTGATGAGTACGACAGGCCTCGACTATGTAAACACTGACATTTCACTTCTATTATTCAAAACTGATAACAAGGATTTTTGAAAGTCTCCCGTTTTTCTGACTTGTATCTAGCAACTTATTTTGACCGTCACCATATGTGGCCTGTAGATGGCTATTAACATGTTACTGTACTGTCTAACGCTGTCTCCTCGACTAGAAATGCACTTAGTCTGTCCCTGAGCAGTGTATATGTCATCTCACTTGATAACAAAAAAGTACTGTATTTCTGTAAATGATATTATATAAAATAAAGATAAAGATAAGATAAGATAAGATAAATTAAAAAAAATGTAGTTGCACTGCTATCAACCAAAATGCCAAACAAAAAGCAAATACATTTTTTTCTGGAGCATTGTGAGAGACATACAAATAGCCATGTATTGCAAAAATTAAAAAATAAAATCTGGTTTATTTCTCCACATTAATTTAGAAAGGTGTAGCAGTTCACAGATCAGTTATTATTTTTAATAGCACAAATTCTGCAGGTCTGCAGAAACACACCATCTGTTTGTTTTTTTTTTATTCGTCCCAATAACACACCCCTCCCAACAACAGCACCCTTCTTTTAACTTTTTTCCCAGTATATATGGATTTATTCACCGCCACAAAATACACTAACTGACCTGATGTATTTATTAATATGAAGTGTATACAGTTGTAAAAGTGAAATTTATAGACCGGTATGAATGAAACCCAGCACATTTTTATGTTAGGGTTAGGGTATTCTATATTATTATTGTATATTAGTGTACATGGTAATTATTGTATGCATTTACTATTAAATGCTCTCAGATTTGTAGAGGGACCCATAGCAAACGTGCACAGTATAAGCAGATACACAGGCCTCTCTCTCAGTGCTTACTCCATTCCTCTGTCGTCTTTATTAAACCTCTCCCCTCACATACACACTACCCAAAAGTTTTCCCTAACCCTGGCTCCAGCCTAATGCAGACTGACTTTGCAAACAACATGAGTGTGAAATTTCACAGAGACGCTCAAGAAAGCCTTCTGACACATTAAAAAAGATTAGGAGAGACTATAGCAGCCTTGGGGGTCCTGCTAAAACTGTTAACTTTGCATTTCGAGCCACAAGGGTGGGGGATTTTTTATTTTTTTTATAAGGCGAGCTTGGGGAAAACCCCTGAAGAAGTTGAAGTTCTTTACAAACTAAGACCTTGGATATTTCTACCCCAACTTTTAGTGCTCCTTAGACAAACAAAGCTTATTTGCATGTGTGGTTTCAGCAGGTACCGACCACAGAAACTCCCCAGACAACACACAACATTTCTACAACAATATCTAGTCAACCTCAACGCCATGACCCTATAACCTTATAGAGGAGACTATGGTTCAATTCAATTCAATTCAATTTAGACTTAGACAGACTTTATTGATCCACAAAGGAAATTGCTTGGTCACAGTAGCTCAGTTTTTCACAAACACAAGTAAAACCTAGTATAGGTATAGAATAGTAAGTAAAACCTAGTATAGGTATAGAATAGTAAGTAAAACCTAGTATAGGTATAGAATAGTAAGTAAAACCTAGTATAGGTATAGAATAGTAGTAATTTTAATTGTATAGCCCAGTATCACAACAAAAGTCGCCTCAAAGTTACTCAAACATAGACACAATCAGACAGGCAAAATGTGCCTAGGACTGTTAAATAAAGTGGAATGGTGATCAAAGGCTTAATGTCAGGCTACACATATAAAAATACTACAGATATTTTCTTCGGATAAACATTTCTTTAGACCACACAGACAAGATGGCAGCTGACACAGAGTTGATTGTTTTGCTTTAGCATTTTACATCAGTAAAATTAAAACAAATCAACAGGGCAGCAACAAGTATTCAAGTTAATTGCTTATAAACAATTGTCAACTAATTTAATAATCGATTAATCGCTATCTGGTATTCATAGACTCTGAATCATGCTGAAAGAAGAGGTTTTATGACCAAGACAGCACAGTAAAGTCACAGAACGTCCTTAAGTAACACTTTTAGCATCATCTTGTTAGAATTTTGTAAAAATCCAGTTCGGCCAAAAGGTCCTCACACATTTACTCGCATGTCTTTATCCAATTATTAATCAGTTTAATTTAATCAAACATGCCTGACAGATTAAAATATATTTTTTTAAATAACTGTTAGTTGCAGCCCTAAAATCAACCCTAACTTGAAATTGTGATGATTTTCCAGGCTCTCTATGTTTACATGCAGGTTGAGAGGAGAGGAGTTTTAAACTGATAATGTCATTCATCATCAGACTACTGCTGCAAGTATACAGTGTACCTTCATTAAGCAAGGAGAGGCATTCAACAGCACTCAGGACTAAACAGAAAGAACATTAGTCAAATGTTTGGAGACATACCCCACTTTTTTTTTTAGACCAGCAAAGATGCATATGGTCCCTCCGCCACTTGTGTTTTATTAATTTGGTCCATTGTGTTCTTTGCTACCATTTATATTTACTTTTAAAACTACTATTACTGTATAAATTAGCTGTGTCTTTTAGCATTTAGCGCTTAAAAGTTTTACCTATACCTATAAAGACTTTTGTCACTCAAGTTATTTACAATATCATTATTTTATCAATAAATGTCCATCATATTTAAAATTTAATATACTCTGAACGATATGACATTTCTGAAGCTTTTTTGTCACTTGTTCAGTTCAAATGCACTGTGATTTGTGAAAAAAAAACGTGTCCCAGTTTTTGGGTGTAAAAATCTGGTCACCCTAAGGCCCAGACCACTTGAACACCTCACAGCGCTGTGGTCTCAGTAATTCTGCTCTCTGCTCTGCATGGAAATGAAGACAAAAGGGGTTCTGCATGTAAACGTGGTGACCGTCTCACCTACCTCAGGATAAAGATGAATCAAAACTGCCTACTGTATGTTTCTGAATGGAAGTTTGCCCTAAAGAAGACAAAACTATCATGCAACAACACCCCCGACTCTTCACACATACCGTTTCCTCCTCTGTACAGTCTCACAATTGCGGGTATCACTTCTCCCTAAAATAGTTCCAGATAAGGCACATTAAATATGATTAAACAGCGCCGCTCCGGATCGTGGCGAGACCTCTAGCTGTTTTGAACTATCTTTCCCGTTTGCAGATAAAGCCTTATATACACACACACACACTGGGAACTTTTCTCTTCCATCCTCTATCTCCAGATCTCATTCTTTTTGCTCCTTCAAGTGATAGTTGCATGAAAAGCCTTGAACAAGTAGATATTTTAGAAATGCTTGCAACCAAATTTTCTATCAGTTTGAATGGCGTATAAAGCGCGCCCTCATATCCTACCACTTCTACTAATTATCTTTGTGTCTTCTCAGAAAATGGCCTTTGTTCTTAATGGATACTGTAATACCGAAACAAACACTGCTCACTCAAAACTTTTGCCACCTTGCTTGTACAACCCCGCTTATGAAAGGGTTAGAGCACTGTGTAAAATGTCAATAAAAACAGAAAGTAATGATCTGCAAATGTCATACAACCATATTTAGAAATAGAAACATAAAAATAACATTCAGGTGTTGAAACTGAAACTGATATGTCACCATTTCATAGAAAATAGTACAACAACAGCAACAACACAGCTCAAAAAAGTCGGGACGAAGGAACAAAAGACTGCAAAAACGTTCAATTATTAAAATAACAACTGGAGGATCATTTTGCACTTGAATATTTCAGGAAAAACGTCAGTAAAGGGACATTTTAGAATTTATATTATTGGATGTAAAGGATGCTCACAATCTTCAGGTTCTCAAAAGACACTGCATCTAAAACAATTATGATTATATTCTGGATATCACTACACGGATCAGGAACACTTCCAGAAGTCATCGTCTTTTAATACAGTTTTCACAAAACAAAGTTAAAGCTGTATCATGCAAAGAAGAAGCCATAAGTAAGCATGATCCAGAAACACTGCTGTCTTCACTGAGGCAAAGCTCATTAAGAAATGGACTGAGACGAAAAAGAAAACTGTTCTATGGTCAGCTGAACCTAAATTTGAAATACACAAACCTAGTTGTCCCAAAAAAGACAGCAGTGTCTCTAGATGGGTCTTTTTGCATGATAGAGCTATAACTTGTGGCATGGCTGCCTGGGTTCAGACAGTGACTTCTGGAAGTGTCTCTGATCCATGCAGTGATTTCCAGTAAAGAATTATTAATATTTTTAATGCAGTGTCATAGTATAAGTCCCAAAGATCAAGAGACAGACTTTGGCTTTGTAAAATGCTCAATTTATACCTAGACATCTTACACAAATGTTGCCAATTAACAAAATTAGTTGCAAAAGTGGTAAAATATCTCAACAACTAATATGTTGTTTTGTTCTATTGTGAGTAAAATATGTTTTTATGAAATTTTATTTACAATCTACTCAGTGTCCCAACTTTTTTAGAGTTGGGGTTGTATGTTGACTGGCCTGAGTGCACTATTGCCAGCCCCGTATGAGAGTCCTCTGGGCAGTTTATTGATCTTTTATTTAAGCAGACGTCTTTGTTGTTACTTTAAAACGTAGATAGTTAAGTTTAAAGATGAAAATATTCACAAAGAACATCCTAAAGTACTCACATGAGAACAGAAGGGAGAACAGACAGGCGTTATCTGAGGATGGAGAAACTTTGTTCTGATTCAGGATTACTGTCTCAGCGGCTGAAGACGGCTCATGAGGGCTTTCAAACAGCAAAGTTAACGCTAAAATTACTTTGCCATAGCAGTCCAAGTAGTTTGCCTACATAATGTACATAATGCTGCTACTGGATTAAACTGCATACACACACAACCATTCAGAGAACAAAGCATTGCAATAATGTTCAACAATAAGGATTGGATTAACAAGGTTTGTACATAGTCTAAGGTAAGGAAAGGATCCAAAACCCATTTAGTTTGGACACGTAAATAGGTAAGATTGTCCAGGCTATAACTTAAAGACATCAATCTCACACTAGGTCTCAATAACTCAAGGCCAAATTCAGTAACAAAATCTAGACAATGAGGATCATAATTTAGACCAGTGTCATGATGCGATGAATGAGTTGTGTACAAGAAAAATAAAGCTGAAGGTAAACATGTTTTTCAAGGGTAAATAAACTGTGTGTTACTGAATGAAGATAACACAATGTTTTGTTTTCAAGGAGATTTTATAGAGAATGTGCACATGTCGGGAGCAGATGCGTTTCCATTACGTCTCACTGCAGTAGTAAGTCATTTCAGCGTCTCCCACAGAGATGCACACAATGACTACACAGAGGACAGAGGAGAGCGGTGGATACTTCTGCACCTCAAGACAATGAAAATGAACAGGTTCAAACTTCAGTTATGTAATCTCTTTAAAAAGTGGGTTTCAGGAGAAAAGCATGTAATTTTTCTAGTATGATGTAACAACATCATACAAAGTAGGGCGTATTACTCACTGATGCAACTAAAAAATCATTTTCTGGGCCTCTGAGTGAAAAAGTCCCTGCGAGTCTCCAGTGGTGGAGCGTCTGCGGGCTATGGGCACAAAAGGAGGAAATGTGGATTTTGCAGCTCGGTCTCACGCAGCAGAAGCTAATTGTTTCTCTCAGCTCCTGCAGCAGTCGAGCCGCTCTGAGCCTGAGTCATCTTTGTAATGAGCTCCTGTGCACTCGTGACCTGGTCCACAGCTGAAACACTGCCCATTACTTACACGTGTCGATGAATCAATCCCTCACACGGGCCAATGTTACTGCTCAGTACAAGCTGGCTGCGTTTGAGAGGCGGGACACAAAACCAGGACTAAAACAAGTCCAAACCTAACCATGACTAAACAAGATCTAAACCAGGACTAACCTAGGACTAAATTAGTAAATCAAAACAAAATTAGGTCTTGGTCACTATGTAGTTTCACTGAAGGCACAACAATTTTGTATAAATCTCTGTCAGGTGGTGGACAGTAACTTTATTGTGATACATTTAGTCCCTTGCAATATGGATATTGTAATCAATTTCCAGTATATTGTGCAATCTTTCTTTTAGCTTTGTTACAAGGAACGTAATATTTTGGAGAGGCGGGTTACACAGACCATCATGGTATCCTGGCTCAGACTGAATTTGTCATTGGATCGTCCCGTTAATAACAGACAAAGGGGTGATGGTGCAGTTTATTTGATGAACCAACATTGACGGATCACATTGAGCGCCTGAAGCAACGCTTTCCTCTTCGCAGTCGGGTGGCCCTGTCAAAACTCAGAACCTGCTGCTAGATTGACCTTTGGGGTCAATGGTCGCCACTGGCAACACTCCAGCAACAAAGCAGTCAGTGCTGCAAACAAACAGTGAAACTCCTGTAATTACTGCTATAGAGTGTCCTCTTCGTGTCTATCAAAGTGATTCTCCAAATACAACCAGAGAAAAGTCTGGCTTTTCCAAGTACCATCTTTAATTGACCAAAAAAGGCCAAAATCAGGACTAACCCAGGAACAACCCCAAGATTACAACTGTAATTTAACTTAGAGCATGACTATACCAGGGCTAGAGTTGGCCTAAACCAGAACAGAAGCAGGACTAAACCAGGAATAGGGAGACTAAACTTCTGTTCAAAAAGGCCTGGATTAACAAGGACTAAACCAGGACTAAACTAAGTATGTACATCAAATATATTATATTAGAAAAATAAAACTTGATGAATTGGAAAAACATAAAGTATGCTTATTCAGTTCTTGTTTACAAAATTCTCAATGAACTAGCACCACCTCCCTTAAAAGACTTTGTAAAGCGAAATTCTAACAGGACAACAAGATCTGGTTCTAGAGGCGACTGTTTGGTGCCCTTTAGAAAAAGTGTGTTTGGGCAGCTCTCATTTTCTTATCGAGCATCTCAAACTTGGAATACAGTACCTGCTGATATAAGAGAACTGGCAACATTAACATCATTTACTTGAAAAAATTGTTACTCAATTGTTACTGAAAGGACAAAAACTGCAATCATAATTTATAGACTACTATTGTTGATGTTATTAATTAATAGTTTATGTATTTGTATAGTGTATAAAATGAATTTGGAGTAGTGCGTAATCTACAAGAGCATTGTAGGCAGGAAAAAAAACATGCAATATTTTATATATATATATATATATATATATATATATATATATATATATATATATATATATATATATATATATATATATATATATATATATTATAACCTAAATGTTATATCTTGTTAATGGATTATATACATAATGCTGAAAGTGTTGGGTTGATGTTTTAGTATTGTCATACAGTGTATTTGTTTGTATGTGCTCTGTACGTTTGTATACTTGTTGTTTGTTCTTTGTCCCTTGTCCTTAAGTACTGACATCAACCTGCCGAGGGACTAGAGATGGAAATTAGCCTTAGGCTATAATTTCACATATTTATATGACAAATGTTCATTAATATGTATTGTTCTTTTATTAATAAAAAAAAAAAAGTTTATAGTTAAAACATGCACTGGCACGATTTTAGCAACAAAGTGCTGCTAACTAACTGTGAGCCTCTAGCTATACACACATACTATGCTATACAGTAACATCTCCATGCACAAGAAAACCATGACTTTGACATAGACCTGATGGAGAAAAGTGTTCTTGCAACCTTCACGCCTTGACCTTTAGCAAGGAAATAAAAGATGGCGCAAACATACAGGTGTCAAGCCACTGACAGATACAAAAAGATGGAAGAAAGAGGCTAGCATTCCTCAGCGCACACCAAACGTCAAAAAAAATTTATGAAAAAAAAAAAAGAAAAAGAAATCCGGCTTTTAAATTAACACGCAACAATCACAAGCAAAATGCCATTCATCTTCTTCAGTCCAACCTTTGAGCTTACTGGAAACCAAGGATCAAGTCAGCCCTGATAACTTTACTCACACAGGAAGCAAACCCATGTGAGAAGCATTCCTGTCTTTTCACAGCACTAACAAAAGCAACAGGTTATATAGAAAGTAAAAACATACACAAGGAATCAAGGCCAAGCTAAAGAAACAGTTGCTTTTATCTGAATTGAATTTGAATTCCACATACATTTGATCAAACTCAACACTATAGGATCCTCTCAGGGTTTTACTTCAATACAATACAACAGGTACATGACCTACTGAGGTTGAGATGCTCACAGAAGGTAAAGTGATAACATGAGCTTCGCAATAGGTGTAAACACATGTATTTATTTATGTATATTTTTGAATGTAATATTGATAAAGGCATTCAGAAAAAAGCCAAGTTCAAATGTGTGTTAGATAGAAAACCAGGATTACTGAAAAAGACATGGCCATAACTGCAATCAATCACACTGTTTTCATAGAAAACGGTTTATTTCTCAACTATACATACATTATTTTATATACGTATTAATTACAGGTATTAATCTTGGGGAAATGAACTATTGCATGCTGTTTGTGTACAACTGCCTAGAGAATGTTGTTTGAGCCTCAAAAACTTACCTGGTATAGGATTTTGTTTCATTCCTGTATGTTTGTGTATTCCTGTATGGTAACAACGTCTCTTTCTCAAACACTCTGTCTCACCACTCTGCATAGACAAGTAAAACCAGAGTGTTCCTGCACATTTCTAAAGCCCATACACTGCCAGCAGACTCATTCTGACAAATTCAGTGCCTAAATTGTCATCATGACAATGCAGTCAGCTCATTTATCAGCATCAAGTTACTAATAGCCATGCTAAATAGCCATTTTATGCTCTGTCCATTCCCAACCACTGCCAGCAGGGGGTGACAGACACCTAATCCAAGCGATCTCTGCAAAGCTCTCCAAAAAAAGACATTTTCCATATTATTTTAAGTTATAAAACCTGAAATACTAATTGAAAGGTGTCCAAAAATATTTCAAAAAGACTGAAATATTAGCATAATATGGGACCTTTAACAGTGTATTTATAAAGTGAATCCTTGTCTTTCGGTTCATCTTTCACCTTATGTCCTAGCTGGGCTACTGTAGCTGCTCACTGACTGTAGAAAGCAGAATGGCATTTTGAAACTTTGCTCCCAAAGAATATTTGCCAATGACATGATCTGAATAAGAGACATGAAAGGATTTAATCTATTGCCAAGTGAGATATGGAGAGCTTAGATATTGTACATGGGGTGTAAGGAAGTCCCACAGAACTGAATGGTGCCACCTCCAGGGTGTGTACCTTGAGATGTAAGGTCGGTGATAGTGTTGTAGTCCAGACCATGCTAATCGAGACCAAGACCAGTCCGAGTCCAGAATGAACTGAGACCAAATCAAGGCAGAGACTTTCAGGCTTTGTGTCGAAATCAAGCCTTTTAAGGACCAAGATTGAGCAGAGACCAAACCCTGTAAACTACCACTGAATAAAGAGAAAAGGTAAAAAAGTGGTTTAAATGGTCTGTGTTTTAATAATAATTTTAACAATATAATGAAAGAAGAATAGCATTTTGTTATAATGTTTAGTAAATAAAATCTTTGAGACCGCCACATCCGTGACTGAGACAAAACCAAGTAAAACTGGATTCGAGACCAAGACCATGACTGTGCCGAGACCGAGACAAGACCACGACCTTAAACTACAACACTAGTCTGTGATACTGCGATGGTCTGAGGAGCTGCTCTTTGCTGATCACTGGACAGACAGCAGCCTCAGTGGGACACCGTGGAGGAGCGATCAGCGTTGTGTTGCATGACAGTTGTTGTGTACAGAAGGAGAGGGGCGTGTTGCGGTGAGGCTCGACTGGCCCAGCGTGATCTGAACCTCCTCGGGGCGCATGTGAGGAGGGATGAGAGATAAACTGTCAACACACTTCAGAGATGTGCAAATGTCTTGTATGGACGAGACATCTTATTACATCGACATCAGGCTGTTTGACACCGAGTAAACAAAGCGGCTGAAGCAGAGTCTTATCCGACAGCAGCACAGACATTCTCAATCCTATCTCAGATTCCTTGGATATTCAAATGGGATTGTTGCCTGACCAGTGTCACAAGCTCAGCTACATTCAAGCTCAACAGCTTCTCATGCAACACACACAAAAAGACAATGGTGGTGCACTCTTAACTCGACTGTGATCTGAGGTGGGACTATGTAAGTGAATCTCTGGTCCCTGAAGTTGTGCCACTGCCAGAAGGCTCAGTGTGACATCTGAGTGCCTCTACTCCTTCAATTCATCTGCACACAGCTAACACACACACACCTCTCTGTACAAAACACAAGCGGAGCAGAAGTTTAGCGTGGAGCGAGTGGAAGTCATTTAGGGAGCATTCAATATTTTATTAATTACCCGGCACATTATGGTTTGGTGGCGGCGTGCGGGTGAAGCAGACAGGAGGAGCTTTTTAATTTCAGCTTAAATCTTATCACAGCACATTAAATGAGATCAGACCTGAGGGCAGCTCTAATGGAGGAAGCATATTACAGTTCATCTGGGACAGAAATGTCACTATTTACTTTTGTTTATACGACTGAACAACACAGGCAAAGATCTGCATGCTGCTGCTGTGGGTTTTCGTATCACCAAATAGGAGCTGTCTGAATTTGGAGTCATTTAAAAACAAGGAGAAAAGATCTTTTAAATGTTGGCATATCTTTGCTTTCTTACAGGGACATATGCACCCTTTCAGTGTTCATAAACAATTCTCAAGCCGTGAACCACAATACATTTTCTATGGAGGACTTAGCATATGCCTGTAGTTAAGCCATTGCCAGTGTATGTGCAGATTTAATCCATCGATCGCCACATGTCCCCCTTTAATAAGTTAACTTTAGAGAAAGAAAGTGACAAAGATTGATTTAAAGTAGGTTTTATAAGAACAACAGTCTTCTGTATTCTTTTCTGTGTGCATTTCTTTACAAAAGGTTTTCTTCCTATGCTTCTTTTTGCTTCCAAGGTTGCCACAGTAAACAATCTTGCTCCTACCGTGCAACAATCAGCGGATTGATTTGGCATCTGGCTTTCCTTTCTGCCTCAAACCTCTCCATTTATCCAGCCTTGGGACTGGTAAACTGATGGTACACTGGTTTGTGTCTTGAGTATGTATTTAAGAGATTTTCATCCTATAGAGTCTAAAAAATGTTGCTGTTGTTGTAACCCGAGCCGTCATCTGTCATCATCCTCTGGGTTTCTGACAGCTAGCCCCAAAAACTCGGCTGCACTTATGGGATGTTCCCAAAGCAATCCTGCACCTAGACCATGGGGGGGCAGTCTTCGCAGGGCAGGTGAAGAGGTGTAGTGCTTTATGTGATGCCTGCTGGCACGCTGGACAGTTATATCAGTTCAGAGTCTAAAAATAGCTTCTACATCATCAAAAACATTAACAAAACCACTGTCACTACTACCACCACAACCACACAACACTTGAAAACCAGAGAAACACTCCTCCTTTACCTCTCCACCACAGCAGTAGCAGTATTTTTGGGCAGCAAGCCTGGTAATTTGTCTAATTTTTAATTACTAGAAAACCCAGAGTAGCAGCAGTGAGTGTGAATGGGAGGTCATGGCGGTCTATCCTGGTGTGCATCTCCAGCACAGCGCCGCAGATGCTGGCTTCTTGATGAGCGCACTATTTTGACATTCATCCGGGCCGGCTTGTTAACTCTCCTACAACAGATCTGATGTACTCAGACAGGCCTGCGCTGCACATTAGCCGAGCAGCTCTGACTGCACTGAAGCAAACCTGAAGGATTTAGCGTGAACGGGAATGGCACTCTCTCTCTCGTGTTTCCTACAATCATGGGGCCAGACACAGAATTAAAGACAAAAGGACTTAATAAATATTAGAGCAGCGTCTGAAATGCTTGGAGAGCCGTGAGTGTGAAAGTCAAATAAGGAAGTGTCCCCAATTAGTTCCTCAGCTCCAGAGCACTCAAACACGCTGTAACAGAGTCAGAGCTACACTCACTAACATTTGTATGGATGCCCTGATTTCTGTTAGTGGCATTAACATGGAAAAGATCAAATCAAACAGCACTATCTCTTAAAAAAAATAATATTAACATACAATATGATTTTTAGTGCTCTTTTGTGCAGGCACTAATCAATTTCTTTCAGGCCAGGTAGTCTCAGGGCTAACACAGAGACATTTCTATTCAGTGAAAGATACAACATTGTAAGAAGAACAAATCCTTTTCAGAGCCAAGGATAGAGATATAGGAAATAAAGACACGTAGTTATAAATCAAGTCATTTGAAACTGTTTGTGAAAATAAATTGAGGCTGCTCCGGTGCACTCAGTGATGATGTTGGTCGAGTTGATTTTGCTGTGGCAGGATAAACACAGACTTAGTTAAGTGTGTCAAATAACAAATGGCATCTAAGATGAAGTGCAGAAAGAACAAATGGGGATTATATAATGCTCACATTTCATTAGCCGCTGTTGTGCTGCAGAAGAAACCCACTAAAGCAGAGTAAACTGTTGTGATGTGTGAAGCCCAGTGTTTGGAGGAATGCAGCTCTGGGTTTTATGAATGAGTCTGATCTGAGACTCAGGTCTGAGTCCAAATTTAACACCGGAGACTCTTCTCAGAGCTGAAGTGGGAAGCAGGGTGGCCTATTGATTTTGGAGAGCTGCTCTGTAATTGCTCGTGCGCAGAAAGCTGTAAATCATGAGCACTCGTTCCTCTGCTTATGCAAGCGGAAGATCAGAGCAGTACTGAGACCTGGTCCTGCTCTGTGTACTGTGTAGAATAATGCATAGACTGACAGCAGCAGCTGGCTGAGGGGAAAAGGTCAACCTGAGTTAATCAGCTAGAATCAGCATCAGCTGAGAGCGCTGTACATACGCTCACACAAACAACATACAGAGTCCAAGTCCACACAAACACAGATCAAGAGAGAGGCTGTTAAAGAAATGCTCCTGGATCTGGCTCTGAGTGGGCAGGCAGGTTAAGTCAACACTGTCTGATACTTAAGACCTCATGATTAAAACATGATTTAACATGTATGTGTACTCAGACATAGGTGGACGACTCACCCACAAGTCCAGAAATAACCTGAAGCACTCTGACCCTGACAGGTAAAGCTGCCATACCTCACTTTCACAGGTCAGTCATACAGGTTTCACATCAATATTTCACATGCTGTTGACAAAAGCTTTCAAACTCTGTACTTTAACATATACACTCCACAAACTTATGCACTTAGACTATACTTTATTTAGAAAAAATGCCCTGGCAGCCACCACACATCCTAAAAAAGTGTTTGTCCTCACATGCTTCTGGTGGAAGAGTGTGGCTTTCTGTGTATTACCCGCATACGTACAGTATATAAAAGTGTTGCTGCGTCCATATCGTAAGCGCTCTCTTGTTCTGCAGAGAGGCCATGGCCTGATATCAGACATATACAGCACCATTATATAACTAATAACAGGCTACTGGTGTCATTTCTCAAAAGGACAATAAGAAAGCGAAGCGTCAATAGCAGCTCTGATGAGTGACTGCTAGTTTCGAGGCAACAAACATATAGAGTGTCTTGACCTTCGCTGAGTATCTTTTGTTTAACCAAAGCGATGGGATCAATGGCACCAAAACATAAACACAGACAATAGGAGTTATAATTGAGGCTTTGACACAAGGGACGACCTTGGATATAAACAAGTAAGGAAAATGTGTATAAATCTGAAAAGGAAATGTGTAAAACTTTGAACTCCAGTAATTACTGAAAAGACCCAATGTTTGCAGATGTTTATTAAACATCAAATGTTTAACTAAATTTCATCATGTTGGAGTTGTTTCTCTTGTGTGGGACACTACCCACAACACTTCCTCTCTCCCCTCTTGGTGACAGAAAGTAGAGGTCTTTATTTTATTAGATTAACTCGAAGCGTACTTGTCCAGCATTGCATAAGAATTCGGTGAATTAGATGTAGTCACAGAGAATCATTTGCATGCTTAAATGTCAGATGCTCTTCCTGAACAGACTTTTATCCGGGCTTAGAGAAATACTTTTTTGCACATATATAGGCCTCAGGGATTTTAGCAATATCACCTGCAGATGTTACGGCCTTAGGAAATGTGCAATACCTGCCTGGTCATTTCTCTTTTAAGGCCTCCAGGAAAAGTGCAATAATAGATGAGTGGTCTACTGTCACTAAATAGTTTGAATGTGCATTGTTGTGTTATGTTATATGTGTCTATGATGTCTGACACATCCTGGGTTTAGTAGTGTTTATGGGAATTTTTGACCATTTTTATAGAAGTGCATTTGTGAGATCAGACACTGATGTTGAACGAGAAGGCCGGGCTTGCAGTCTTCACTCTAATTCATCCCAAAGTTGTTCTATCAGGTTGAGGTCAGGACTCAGAGTGCATCCCAGTCAAGTTCTTCCACACCAAACTCACTCATCCATGTCTTTATGGACCTTGCTTTGTGTATTGGTGCAGCCATGCTGGAACAGAAAGTGGCCATCCCCAAACTTTTTCACAAAGTTTACCACAAAGCTGCAGCCTAGGTGCTTGATTTTATAAACGATTGGAACACCTGAATTCAGTTATTTGGGTGAGTGAGTGAATACTTTTGGCAATATAGTGTATGTGGTGGGTCTATGGTCCCAAGACAAATTTCCCAGTATAATAAAAGATGATTTTATCTTACATATTGTGGATGGAGTTTCTGGTTCCACATCAGGGAACTAAACCCCTGACTTCCTACACTAAATACCTATCAAAACGCCTAATAAGTTCCTATACAATGGGTAAATATTGAGCCACTCACTGTTGTTCCCAACCTAGGCAATGACATTACACAAAGTTTATGCAGGTTTTGGAGAAAAATTCTAACACACAACACCACATTTTGGGTGCAGTAGATTTTTCCAAAAGCTAAAATGCTCTATTATGTTTTTAGTTTTCCTGAAATGCAAAAATAAAATGGGTCCCTTCTGTTTAAAATGCTGAGAACCCAGGCAATGTCTACACTGTTGTTAAATCACAAATCTATACTTAAGGCTTGTGTGTCCCATAATAGCGGGTCAGTAAATTATGGTCAGCCTGCTAAAATCACTCAGTCACATTTTAGTGTGTGGTGAGTGAATAATGTGAGAACCACCGCCGCTGTGTTCCTCTGTGTGGTGCAGTAATGTTCACTATTGGACGATCATATCCACACCTCACCAAAATGGATCGGCAGTCACCAAACCACTCCATAAGCACTCTCCTTGTCTGTCCTTTACCACACTGCACACTTCTCCAGAGAAAAAAGAAGCACCGCCTCTTCTTCAAACAGTTTAGTTTTGTCCTTTGCCTCATTGGACCTTATAGTGAGCCACAATATTGTTTTTTTTCCTCAGCTCTCTACATAGAATCAAATACAATTTAGGTCAGGTCATGTATAAAAGTATATGAGCACACATACATTATATGGCTTGGATCGAATACATAATTTAGCATTTTAACCTTGTTTGCAGCCTCCTGAAATTAACTATATAAATAAATAAAAGTGAAAACAGATGACATGCAGTGCACAGGGGTCGCAAAAAACAAACATTACAACAACTGCAACAACACTCTGAGATGTTGCTGCAGTTGTTTTTAATGCACAGCTAATGCTACACTAACC
The DNA here is from genome assembly GCA_020698575.1 of Bostrychus sinensis. Classification (NCBI taxonomy): domain Eukaryota; kingdom Metazoa; phylum Chordata; class Actinopteri; order Gobiiformes; family Eleotridae; genus Bostrychus; species Bostrychus sinensis. Next base: position 26,547,045 of record CM036246.1, read on the forward strand.
AAATATCCATTATTGGCGGTCATAATGTTACGTATTATAACCACACACACTTGGACACTTTTCTTTCAGAACCAGCAATACCTTCTTCAGCAATTTGAGCTACGAGCCTCTCCCTTCGCACCTTCTATTCCCTTCCCCTGTCAGTGGTCGTAATGTTATGCCTGATCGGTGTATATGTAGTAGTTGCCTTTCAGGTATCAGGCTGTTGCTATCTCAGCAGACATCTGATCTGCATTCTGCTGCTGAAAACCCCAGAGTCTTCCCTCTCCAAACACAATTGGATAATTTTTTTATTATCTGCGTGTCCTACATTTATTGTGTGTCAAACAATTTAGTGAACTGCCCAAGGCTTTGACTTTTACAAGTTGTTCTTAATATCATTTAATATCAACTAATGATATAGGTCAAGTCTCACTCTGTCTGTGAAGATACTGAACATGCTGCTGAAGTGAACAATCATCTGCAGTAATGATGTTTTTAATATTTACTTTGCTAAAGAGATAGTGGCCTTTAGAAAGCAGCACTTGTGAGGAAAACAATCTAACAAGTGTTAAATATTATAATTTAGACATATCGCTGAATCAGTAAAAGAGCCCATTGTCTTCTGTCTTTTGTCATTTTCGCACACCTTTTGTTTTCTCCTTTCCGTTTAGCTTTTCCCTTCTGGGGTCGCCACAGCAAGACAATTATGAGGTCTGTTTTCTATGTGATTCACATTTATCATAATCAATGACTTGAAAACAAAACAATGACTTAAACTTACCATTTATTGGCTGTTTATAGTAGGGCTGCACAGTATGAGAAAAACATGCGGTAACTATGCTGAATATTGTGATAACGACATGATGGCAATATTCTGATGTACCATTTTGAAATAGAAAGTTAAATTAAATAAAAGCAGAAATATAAGTGTCTGTCCAACTGTGTCTAAATCAAAAGCTTACAAAGATTAAACCAGGTCTAAAACACGGCTAAACCAGGACTAAAATAAGGCAACTCAATTAGAAATTAAACTAAATCTCGTCAAAATATTTTCATTTGAGGCTGTGATGGGACAGTGACTTGGTGTGGGTCTCTGTCTGATGGAGGTTATTAGAGTTATTACGATATATATAGATATATACATATATATATACATATTGCGATTGCTGATATTGTGAAAATGATACATTTACGATATATTGTGCAGCCCTAGTTTATAGTTTATGTGTATTTTACTTGGAGTTTAGTTTGGTGAAACTACATGATCGTAGTTAATATTTCCATGTGCACTCTCTGTCTATAATATTACTATAATGAGGGTGATTTTACACCCTTATTTTTATCTTTGGTATGGATTTTCAAACTTTCCACATTTCAGCCAATCCCTTTTCTTTCAGTGGTCACCACAGAGAATAATTCACATTTACACATACTTTGGTAGATTTTAATATACTCCGCCTAAGCCTCTCCATTTATCTGGGCTTGGGACCGGCACATACAGTACTGTGGCTAGAGTTTTTGAAGTTATGCAGGGAAATCAAACCTCTGACACTAAAAACAGAGGAGTAACCACTTCATAATCAAGCTGATGGGGGAAAAAAACTGCATATTGTGTTTTGTACTGAAAAGCTGTTGTTTTCCTATAAGAAGATGTGGCATTGAGTTAAGATGATATGATCTGATAGTCTGGCTTAAACAAGTAATACTCATAGTAGTAGAAAAGAAACATCAGTAAAAGCCTAAAAACTACTGATGACTTTTTTCTATTGTTGTAAATGTGTCGGTGCCGGTGAGTTTAACCCGTGCTGGTGCCGTACTTGTGTGGTGCGGGGCTTGTAGGGTGAGCTGCTCTCCAGGTCGGCCAGGATGCTGGTCAGGGAGTCGATCTCAGGCGTCCAGGCTGGAGCGCCTCTCCTCCAGCGTCTTCTCCGGTCCCTTCATCTGTAAGCACACATCACACACAGAGCAAGCTCAATACAAACTCCTCATACTACTACTACTACTACTGCTACTCTAAAGTTAACAACAGACGTTTATCTCTCACAATGACGAGACATTCCTTTCACACTTCTTTATACATGTTGATTACAGTTCCATGTTCATGCTTCACCTTGATCCCAGACAATCCTTTTGAATAGCTCACATCAATAGCATCGACTTCTTCTTTAGAGCTAAACGCACAGAGAAATAAGGAATGTATTGTATGAAAGAAAACTTTTAACAACGCACACGACTATTCACATTCGGCTTTTCAGCACAGATATTTGATTTTATGTATCTTTTCTTCATGCATTATTCACCACAATCTCATTCAGATGCGTTTCAAACAAAAAGGTCATTCTCTAAATTAAACTCACATCAATTTTACTCCAAATTTTCATCTGGTCTTTGAAAAAAAAGGGGGAAGAATGGTTTCAATTCTCAATAACAGGTTCATTATCTGAAAAACCTGTTATCATTCATCACGTTTTAGCTTCACTTAAAAAAAAAAAAACACTATTCAAATATATATATAAAAAAAAGTCCTATGCAAAAATGTGACGAAAAAAATCAGGAAGTGGTTGAAGTGATCTGACCATTAGTGACACGAGGTTTTTTCGACTAAATTCCCGGGATTTTCTCTGTGGAGCGACAGATATATTTTTAGTCTTGTGAACTATGCTGCAACTGCGAGAAGACTTCTTGCAATTGCCTGCGGGGGCTTTTGAGTTGGCTGGATCAGTGACTGGCTTCTTATTCTAATGTTATGTGTTTGGATTACCTGTCACAACCCATTACAGGCAGTGCTTTCGGAGCCGGGGCCCGCTGCTTTAAAAAACATCTAAGGAAATCACGGTGCCGGGGGTAAACAAAGCCGAAACACTAATGGCTTGTCTCAAATCAACAAAAGAAAAAAAAACAAAAAAAAACAAAAACAACAACAGGCAGACTTGTTTAACGGTAATAACGAGGAGGATGAAAGAGAACAACCGAAAGCGGCGGGTGATCTCAGTGATGTGGTGAATATTGCAATGTACAGTTTCATAATATGCACAGTAATGAGACCTGGACGCTTTTGTTTTAGGAAACTTTTGAACATTAAGTTGTCATACTTTCAGACGTGCGTTGCCTTCAGTGTGAAGGAGCACTTCCTCGCAAAGAAAACCACAGATTAATCATTCATTTACTCGTTCAATACACACAATGTTGGAGCTACAAGTGCAGAAAACAACGCATGAAGAAGACAGTGGATGGTATCTCTGTATCACTGAGGCGGATTACGGCACTAAGACTGACGCCCAGGGAGAATATAAAGACAACATAATTCAAGAGGATGAGTTAGAAATAGAGCAACCTCTCTGCAAAGTAATTAGACAGTTCCAGCTTTTAACTAGCCCACAGTCGTCCTGTTAAACAAAGGACAATTATAAAGAGGCAGATATGTAGTAAGCTGTGAACTCTCATTGAACTAATGATTATTTAATAAACAGTAAAATACACATAGCAGAATAACACTGAAGCTACAATTTACCAAATCAAATAGGATTTATAGTTTAATTGTAAGTGTTCAAATGTTTAACCCCACTTGCCACTAGGGCTGGGTGATAAGGCCAAAAAATAAAATCCTGCGCCGCGGAATAGCTCAGTGGGTAGAGCATGCGGCGTATATGAAGAGCAACTACAGCTCACTTTGGCACTGTGGGCTCGAGTCCAGACTCTGAAGATTTACTAAATGTCTCTCCTTGCTCTCTCACCTATCACAACTCCACTGTGCTGTCCCAAAAGCCAACACAATTTTTAAACATTTTAATTTTCTGACCATTTAGAATTTTAACCATATTTTTCTTGCTTGCCTGAAAAGAAACACTTTTTTACTGACTTACTTTTTACTTTACTTACTTACTTTTTTCCCCTTTTTCATGCTCAATGCCAAAACAAAACAACACACAGTATCGAAGCAGCAAAGTGCAATACTCTCACAGTGAAAACACGCAAGGACTTTGATATATTACATAGGTAAACAAAGTAATGGGGTACTGTGGCGTACACCATTGTGGTGTACGCCACACTACCCCATTACAGCCAAATTTTACCTCACTCAAATGAAGCCATTGCAGTGGCTTTTTTTGTCATTTTATGATGTGTTTATTTTTGCATCAGTTCAAAAACTAAGCCTATCTACCTCTATACATATAAAATAATATAATTATGTTATAAGCCCTAATTTGTCTCCTAATTGTAAATATTGAAGTTGGACACCACTGAGTTCAAAGTGTTGTGGATAAATGTTCTGACAGATATCCAGGACAGTGGCTGACAACGTTACAGTCACTCCATCTGACTGACCTCTGACCACGCGCCACATGAATATTGTCATATTTGTAACATGAGGCTTTATTCTGCTGTTACTCAGTCCCAATGTGTGAAGGAAGAGGAGCCAAGTGTTCGCCAGTCTTCTGGTTTAACTTTAACCACTGAGTTGAGAAATGTAACGGCTGTGCATTTACCAATACCAATAAAACCCATTACTGCATCTTAGTAAAAGAAGTAAAGTATTTGCATGAGCTCTGCTAAAGTCACTTCTTCCACATGTCCCAAATTAACTCAAAACTAAATATGTCAAGTAATAGCTTAGTTGGTTTTCATACACTTTCAATATTACTTGAAACCTGTTCTCAGTTTTCAAAGCCAAAAAGAGGGAGTCCAGTTCTGGCTTTGATTTGGTCCAGTTTAGAAAAGGTGGAGCTACTGCTGCTCAGGCAAAAACAACCAGCCAAAAAACAGAAAGAAAAGGGAAAATGTTACTTTTAATCAAACGCGTACTTGTCCTCGTGATAAACAGCCGTATTCCAAGAGAGGACAAGCTAATTATTGCACTGACTTTTTTGAGAAATAAAGCTAGAGTTTCCAGTTTAGCTCTCTCCGCTACAATGAATGCACATTTGGTTAATTTTCTTTAATTGATTAAAAAAAAGCTCTTTATTAAATTCAAAGTCATGAACCATAATGAAAAAGTGTCTTATTTTAAAACCAAACTATAGACAACTTATAGGATTGCATATTTTAGGAAACAGTTGCTTAATTTTATATTTAATTTGCCCGAAGTCTGCAATGGTACTGTACATCAGAGCCATTAATTGTTATTATTTCTTTCAATCAATTAAGGCCATAATGCTGATTAATCGATTCACCACAAACACCCACAACTGCTACCCATCAGGATTTACGCTTGTCGTTTTATTAAATACTGGCAAAAACTTTATGTTTTAAAAGTCAGCCTCAAACTGGTTTTTCATCATTTCAATCTTTAGGGCAGTTCCCACACTTTATTTGAGTTGTTTTTTGGGTTTTTACAGCGCAATACATTAGTCTTAACTCTGTAACACTGCAACAGTCAGACCCTCTTGTAAGTTATGAGGGGTCAGCGGAGGTCACATACCATAAGAAAGAGGATGAGAAGTGAATTTTTATAGATTGCATAACTTATTACTATTATGTAACAGTCTGGCTTGGAATGTACAAAGGAAGTATTCATTTAGGAGGAGAACATGACCGGATCAAATGAGGGGCTTGATGAGGCTGATTTTCTCTCCTGCCAGCAGGGAACAGAGGAATGTGAAGCAGTCGCTGGGATCGATGGCAGAGGTCAAGTGCTGTGTGTCAGTCACATGAGAGCAGGAGGAGAGACACGCCCTGCTCCACCAGAAGGGGGCAGTCTCAAGTCCTTCTCAGGCCTCTGTGTCTTGGGGCAGACACAAGAGGAAAACACAGTAGTTTGGCAGGGGAAAGTACAAACCTATAAAAAAGTTGTGACAATGTAAAATGTAACTAAAAGCAGACTGCAATGGTTCACAAATCTCACTAGAGCTATATTTTATTCACAATAAACTGTAAACAATATATCAAGTATTGAAAGTGAGATATTTTAGACTCAGACAGACTTTATTGATCCACAGGAGAAACTGCTTGGTCATTTGCTTTAACATTTAATTTAAAAACATGGATGGCAGCAACACTTCTCCAAAAAGGTGGGATGATGCAACATAAAGCAGGAAAAACTTGTTTTACTAATAAAAAACAGCTGATGTGGTGTGAGCTGGTGTAAGCGTTTTGCAACAAGACAACATTTCAGTAAGATGAAAGTATTTTGGAAAGGGAGTAGTCTCTAATATTAGTATATATAAAAAATAATGATGTGTTGCTTATATTCCTTAGATGCTCAAGCATTAAAAACAGTATGGCACCGCATTATAGCTCAGTTGGTAGAGCATGCAGCACATACACAGGGCTTCGGGGTTGTGGGTTCAAGTCTGGAATCCAATGATATACAGATTTTCTCTCCCTGCTCCTGTCCCTTATGAATTCTTTAAAATCTAAAAATAAAAAAAGAGCTATTATTTCTCATATAATAATTCACCGAAGTATACTCTTTGTGCCGGTCTCAAGCTGGGATAAAAGGGTTGCCTCAGGAAGGGCATCTGGAAAGAAGCCTATGTCAAAATTAAAACTGCTAACTTGGAAGAAGACGATTTGTCATTCTGGCTCTAAAGGGAGAGCTGAAAGGAAATATATAAGTTGTTATAATTTGTGGTCTATTGTGAATAATATAGAGTTTTATGAGATTTGCAAACATTTGATGTTTTTTAAATTTACATTTTACACATTGTCCAAACTTTCTCATATCCAGGTCTGTGCATGAGCTCTCTCACTTTCTTCTATGGGCTGTGAGATTTTTTGCCAAATGAGTAAAGTGTAGCAGCCCCGTTGCGTCCCTCACCTGAAAGGGGTCAAAGGAGTTGGCTGGAGGTGGAGGAGGGAAGGAGCCCGGGGGCGACGGCAGAGTGGTCAGCTCTTCAGCAGGTGGAGGAGGGGGAGGGTAGTCTGTAAGAAGAAAGACACGCACATCAGCAAAACTTCTCCTTTTTTATTCAGAGACACACCAAAATACATATTGTGCCGGGAAATTCATGCTTTAGTTCTCTTACTCAAATTTACATGTTCAGAATCACAGGAACAGCACAGATTAACCATAAACCGGAAAATAAGACATAAAATACCAGTGGTGGAAAGTTTCTTCATATTTTTGAAGAAAATTTACATCCTGCTCACATTTTCTAGGCCATACTATTACTTTTACTTAAGGACATTTAAAGGAGAATATTTTACATTTATTCAAGTAGATTCCTGAAGTCTTTAAATAAGTTAAATACTTTTTGACCTCGATGGTAAAAGGGGTTGTGGTACAGTAGTTGTAGTAATAATAGTAGTAATAGCACAAGTAAAAGCCCTAGAAATACTAGTGGTAGTAGCAGTAAGTACTTTCTACTCAAGTTAACTTTACATGCAGTGTTTTTTTCTCATACATTTTCCTCTTATTATACATTACTTTGCAGTAGCAGTACTTTTACACATTTTGAATATGTCTTCCACCTCTGAAAATAGCATCAAACGGACTGACTGAGTAAACTGTACAAGACATTCATTAAAGAAGCATTTTATGGTCCATGTTCCCCTTGTTATTACAATCAGCCTTAAAAATACCTTCCTTGTGTTCACTTTAGACTGATCATACAAAGTACTTTCATGTAACCATTAAGTTAAGTGCAACATGATTTCCTGGTAACTGTAATCTTTAGAGGCACTTGAATTCACACTGATTTCTTGACTTGTGAAAATAATTAGAATAAGAACTGCATTCATTTCAGCTTTAATCAACTGCTGTGAACATGTTAAGCAATAGCTGTTCACTGTCGCTGTGCAATGCTTGGACACTGGGATTATGATAATATAAGACTAGATTATTAAGAGAAAATGTATGAAGTATTGCGTTAAATGAGCATCTGTGGAGTTATTACTAAAGTGAGAGAGACAATGTAAGAGCTTAGTCATTCCAGTCAATAGTCTGACGCATAATTGCAGCAATTTGGTTAACTAAGAAGGACTAATCTGGAGTGAGCATGTGTTTCTCCAGCCTCAGATTGGGAACGTGAATGTTGTGCTACAAATGGGTTAAGACTGTGTTTGCTCTGCCAGGAGGAGAAGCAGAAACACGCCAAATATGTAGCTGTAAAGTCCATGTTAATCCAAGGATTGCCTCCAACCACATGTTTCCGACCGGATAAGGAGTTTCGTGCCAAATTAAATTCTGATTTGGCTTTTTTCGGTGCGAGACTGAATCATTTGACCATGTACTTCTAAGTACCAAACCAGACATGAGCTTCGCAAATTAAAGGCTTTTATGAGACGTAATGGGAATTTGTTCCAACGCTCGGTCTTTGATGAGTCCTGTTCAGAAATTCAGTTTGCTTTCTACGGCCTTTTATCTCTTTCATTAGAATCTAATTGATGTCATCAATGTAGTTTATCCAAGGCAGCTGACCAAATTAATTAAGCTCAGTTCATCGGCGAACAGCGGCAGAGGAAATACCGGACCCGTCTGTGCCTGAGAAACACTGAACAGTGCAGTAAACAGCCCTCTGGGCACACAGCCACATTTAACTGTTGATATAATGACCTTTGACCTTCAGCACAACTCCACAGAGAGAGCTCCTCAAAGCTCAAGAGAAGAAATAAAATATGCGCTCCACAACAAACCCCCGCCCCCTCCTGCCCCCCTCCTGCCCCCCTCCTGCCCCTCAGAGCCAGCTCACGCTCGGACTGTCACCGTATAAGTCACTTGTAACTTGTGGCTTACAGAGAATTAAAACCTTAACATTCATGTACAGCTCTCTCGAACATCAGAGATGGTTTGGATTCATCATTTCAGGAAACACAGAGCTGTAAATGTTTCAGAGAAGCATGTTTTATTAAAAGAGGTCTTAGAGCTGTGTGTGTAGCACAGGAGCACGGCTTTATGCAGCTTCACTCAGTGCTCTTTCAGGCAATTTCACCCTTGCCCTTTTTTAACTGTACTGTGCAATGTGCCATTTACTTTATCTATAGGGTCTCTTAAAAAGTGTTACATGCGCAGAGCACACAAAGTAAAGGGTTCAGACAGCAGTGGAATCAAAACTTTAAAGTTAAAATTTTGTCAGTATGAATATGTCTGACACAGACAGAACGTACAGTCGTTATGTCCTTTACTCTGAATCATCAAACATTATGTAAATATTCATTAGCATCGACCGGAAAGTATGACAAATGTATTACATTGTACATGTTTTGTTGTACAAGTTTTAGTTTTAAGCACTGTTGTACAAGTCTTGTTAGCAGGCTAATCTAATGCTCCAATAAAAATAACAAAAGAGAGACATCAGGCCATTCCCTGAACAGTGTGCACAGCAGATGTGCCACATCTGCACACAGTTCTGGCTCCACCTGCAGTAAAGATACAGACGCTCTCTGAAGAATAAACTGTAAACTGGTTTGTGAGTTTAGGATCATGTTGTGCTTTCGTTTATGGCTTTTTAAACTCCGTGAATACTGTGTACAATATGAGTTTCCATCTGCCTGAGTCCAGGACTGTACAGAAGTTACTAAGCAACAGCAGCTGGTGCAGACCAGTACTGTCCTCAGAGCTGCGTTCATCTACAAAATGTTTCATTCACCTCTGCTCTGATGAGTGTCGTGTCCTAACGGACTGCTGCACAAGACAAAGGAAAGGGCTGGACAGGGCCACAACTCACACAGCAGCCATAGAAAACCATATAAAATCACATACTAGTGGCCTTCTAATAAATCAAACGGTGATTTGAGACGGAGCTCTTTGCACCGTGTGAGCGGGCACAGCGATAACAGCCTGTGTGCTGAGCATGAAGCCCGCTCCATTTGTGACAATGGGGCGCTGAGAGCTCTGAGTGAGCACTAATGAGAGAAGCAGCAGGAACACCTACTTAACACCACAACTTCCCCTCTCTTTATTGAGCAATTACTTTTAAGTAGCTGCTTTGTGAACAAGGAATCCTAATCACTGATTAAAGTGGTTTTACAGCCCTTAAGAGGTATAATTGGTTATGGGGAACAAGAGTATGATAGACGCGTGGAGCTGGATCCAGCTGTGACTCTGGGACTAATATTAAACTTAGCCATATACAGTTACACAATAAACACCACTGTTGTGCAAGCCTCATTACAAGTCCACGTGTATGAGCGTGCTGTGTGAACGTCCAAAAGGAGCAACAGGAGCAGTCTGGGTTGCACCAATTATCACTATTACACCACAATAGTTTTAACCAAGCATTCGGACTGAGGAGATGAGAATGCTGTACTGTACCGGCCGCCTCATCACTGAATATGTATCCCTCCGCCATACAGGTGTGTTTAACTACTGAGGAATTAAGGTCCATTGTAGAGACCATATCTCTACAATGTGTGAATATGTAAAATATATGAGACCTGACCTCATGCAAATGAGATTTATTTTTCTTCCTAACAAACATGCCTATTCATCACAATAAGGGAATACAGTTTACACAGCTGTTAATAAATGTCAGACTGAACTCAATTAACAGCAGTAATATTGCAATTAAATATCTGTCTGACAGTGGCAACAACAAAACAGCCTTTTTATTGCAGCCTTTTTCACTACAGTTTAAGCTGGGAGTGCAAGTAGTGTTTTTTGGTGGCAGATGAGTTTGTTCTGCCTGGATTAGTGCGCTCTGTGGGGGAGGAAGACAGAGGAAAAGTTGCAGCATATGTTTACAGAATTACATATGTACAATATTACCAGTTATGTTTGTGTGCCATCTGGCCTTTATGGACTTATAGGACAACGCTGGCACAGAGTCCAACTGAATTTATACACAATGCCTGCAGCGCTGGAGCAGAGGAAACACTGTCTTAGAAAAAAAAAGAAAAAAATGAGAACACCAACCTAAAATACACAGTGCAATATCACAGTCTGAATGTACACAGGGCTAGTGGAGCAGAACTAGATTTATGGCTGAAAGCTGTAGTGGTTGGAGTCTGTTAGTTTCTGCGAAGAACCAAAAAATGAGACAGTGGGTCAGGAGGTGTCACATGATGCTCACAGCTGTCCAAGTTAAAAAAAATCTGCTAATATATATATATATGTGCACCAACTCAGAGAAAAGGTCTATGTAAATAGGTGTATTTTTTAATCTTGCATTGCAGAGATACAGTTTAATTTGAGGTACAGTTTAATTTTGAGGTCGACCAATATAGGATTTTCTATGCCAATACCATTTTTTAAAAGTCAGAGCAGCCAATGACCAATTTTTGGGACCGATTTGTAGGGCTGATTTGCTAAATTTTATGAAAGAAATCATATAATGTAGCTATTTGTTTTAGTAATGTTTATTACAACGCAAACAAATGTGTTAGAACTGGACAGTGAGAACAGTTAAATATGAGTTTTTGAGGAAACCAATAAGACAATTTGAATCAAACTTGCTGTGGAGCTGGTAGAGATAGAGCTTCGGGAGAGCTACAAAATGCATTTGGATTTTTTGTTCAACGAGGTTCCATGCCAGAGAAATGAGAACAATCTTTGTATTGCTGTTTTGAGCTTTTCAGACTGAGATAAAGCAATTTTGAAATGTTTCCTATGAACTGCAGAGGAAAATGCCTAAACTGCTAAAACACGGTTGGGAAAGCTGGGGTACTTCAGTCACATGGTCGCCTGGACATGTGCCTGACCAAAAATCACCATTAAAGTGAAAGAATCGTGCAAAGGCCGATAGTCTAAAAAATTGCAAAAATCGACTGCTAAGTTTAATCAATCAATAGCATTTTGTAATAAGAGTCATCTGTCAAATAAAAAACTAGTCCTTAACACATATTGTTAAAAAATGTAAAGGTACTGTAAGCAGCATGTGCACACACTGGTTTAAAATGGTACTGCAGTCTACATCAAAACAATGATCTCTTTTCTGATTGGATGATCGGCAATGCAGCTTTAGAACCAAAACAAAAAATGTAAACAAAAACAACTGGGCCATTATGTAAAATATTACTTCATATCTGGGGACACGTGGGTAATTTTTATGAAATGTAAAAAATATATACTGCTCATAGCACCTTTAATATGCAAATTAGGTATTGGCTATTGGTCAACAATGTATTATCTGCAGACATTCATTTAGACAAATAGTGTATTCTAGCATTGGCAATGTTGCCTGCTTAATCAGCATGTCAGGAGTCACGGGTACTGGAGTCTGTCCCAGCAGCTATGGGCCTTAAGCAGAGGAACATCCTAGACAAGGGACATTGACATTGACAGACAACCATCTACTCTCACAATCAGTCACTAGGGGCAATTTAGATTCGGTTCACCTAACACATGCATGTCTTTGGATGCTGGGAGGAAGCTTACAATAACACAGACGACTAGTAGACACCACTCAGAAAGCACATAGACGGTCAGTTAGAGGATCAAACCCACAACCTCCTTGCTGGGAGGCAGAAGGCTTAACGTTAAATTGCACACACAAAAAATAGAAAAAAAAAAGAGAAGTAAAAAAAAAATGCAACCACCAGGCTAAGATTTTTGAGGAACTACATTTGTCTAAAGCCAAACTGAGCTAGAAATTTAACACAAGCTTTTGGCGGTGCATGGAAAAAAAACAAATAGTGCAGTGGTGCTTTAAGTCCTCGGTGTCAATGCTCATGTTTAATCTCAACATAGAAAACTCACAATGCGCCGCGACAGACAGAGGTTGGGAGCACATTGTTTTGACATAATTACGGGCCAGTTTTATTCAGCAGCTCAGCCCTGCACTTAATTAGCATGATATGTATAGACGAGTGATTTATGTCTTCATTTGGTTTGGAGATGCAAGGCAGGGATTTGAGGTCTTCAGAGAGAGAGCTACTTCTTGTTTTAAGTGTAAAAGAAGACGACTAAAATTGGCTTGTGCTACTCTACAGAGAATTCCCAGCGGACGGAGAAGTGAGATGAGGAACAATAGGAGGATTAGGTTTTCTGTACAAAAGCAGAGACGCAAACGCAGCGGAGAGGTGAAGGGTTTTTTCTGGTTTGGTGTGAATAAAAAATCCCTTACAGTGATGTGAGCTGACGAGTGGAGGTGCGATCCATCAAAGCTTCATAAAAGAGTGTGTCTGTCATTTCTAAACAAATGTCAAACTCAGTCAATGAAGCAAGTCAAATGTCAGTGGAGACAGTCTGCTAGTCATTTCTGGCACTCACTGCATAGAGAATCACAGCGACTGAAGGGAAAGAGGCAAGCTATTCATCACTACAGAGTCGATTATGTGAGTTGCAACTAATACTAGAAGGGATGCACAATATATTGCAAATTTATGGTTATTGCGATATTGGCAAATGCAATATTTGTAGCGCAAGAAGCTACATGTAACGCAATAATGCCGTAGTCCTCCATGTGACAGAAATGTGCACCCCCAGGTTTGAGCAGTGAGTCCAGATTTTTACAATGTCTATGGTTAATCAAGCCTTGTCTTTATTAAGGGTGTCCAAATATTGATAATCTGTATTTAACATTGTTACGGCATATCACAAGCTCTAATAGCCTTTGTTAATTTGTAAAAAGATAGATGATAGAAAATTAGGGCTCACAAATCTAACCTAGGTTGTCCAATACATTTAAATACGTGAGGACTCCCAACGGAAAATAACTAGTATTGTAAAAACTGATGTGATGGCTTTATTGCATTTAACATCACACTAGAAATATTGCTCCTGATTTTCTGTAGTTGTTAGAGATACAGTACATACTTAACAGAGGATATGAGTATCTTAAAAGGTCCCCTGTTACGACTTTTATGAATTGACCTAAACTGACTTTTTGGAGCTTTTAACCATGTTATATTGTTGTTTTCACCCCAAAAACATCCCTTGAGTAGTCTTTTGTTTCATTCACATTTGTTTGAGTAATCCTGTATGCTGATCTGAAAACGTTTGGCCTCAAAGCTCTATGTAGTCACATGAAACCAGGAAGTGCTCCTGTGCTTCTAAAACACATACACTGTCACTGGACTCGGTCTGATAATTTCAACACTTAAAAATTCCTGTCAGTTATAAAAAATCAGCCCATTTATCTGTTAGCATCATGTTGCTTATTAGCTGTGCTAAATAGCCATTTTATGCTCTGTCCAGTCCCCACTGTTGCCAGCAGGGGGCGACAGACACCTAATCCAAGACTTCTCATGTCAAAAGTCAAACTAACAGCTCCCCAAAAAAGATGTGTCCAAAATTATTTCAGAAAGCATAATACAGCCCCTTTTCATCAAGGGGAGGACATGCAAATAACAGGCCACTGTCCAGTTGCTGCTGGGACAGGCTCAAGCCCCTGTGACCAGTAATTGGCAGGAAAAGATGAGTGAAAGTAAAATTCCTAAAATATCAGTCCAAATAAATCAACACATCAAACTTATATATAAATACAATGGATCCATGTATTTACAGTGCTTCTGTAGAATGACTTCAATAGTGCACAGCCTTCTGACATCTGTTTATTTTACAAAACATGCAATTCGATTTGTGAATTTTCCAGAACACAGAAGTTAAAAGTCCCTCTTATCAATGCAACTTAATACTAAACATTGTGCAACAAAGCCACACAAAACAAGAACATGTCTTCTCATGTCAATCATATTTAAACTTATTATAGAATATAGAATTTATTCACATGAATAAATTTGTTGTCATTGTACCACAGTATTAGCCAGTGTTTGAGTTTATATCTGGTTTACTCCGAGCTGAAGTTATTCCAAAGCCTTGTTTCTATTTTTATATTTTATGTTTAACTTACGAAAAGGGACATTTAAAATCAGCAAGACATAGTGCAGCATTTCCACTTATTCTTTTGAACTCTAACAGGAAAAAGGTGGAAAAATGAATGAATGTTTTCTACTGTACTATGACCCTATAATGCATTTGTATGAGAATAACTTTAAAAGCATGAGTTGCACTTAAAAGAGGCACAACTGAAGCTATTACACAGAACAGAAGTCAAGTGCAAAGCATTAGCTACATCCAAAAATAGTGCAGCAATAATATGTGACAAGGCATACTGCACTACTGTTTATCATAGGACCACATTTTTCTACAGTTACTCAGCATTTAGAGCACATATCTCTTTAAAATGGCAGGATGTTCAACTATAGATAAGAAGTTTTCATTTTCAAAAGTGGTGACAGACAAATTTTGCATTCAATAATCTCCTGAAATAAGGAAGGAAAGTTAGTTCAGGAGCTTATTGTCGTTATTGCAGCCGCACTTGGAGCCAGCAGCCTGTGGTCTCTACTGGGATGCTGGCACAGTGCTGGTGGTTTCCTGTGGATCCCTTTGGTGACACCCATGAGGGACCCTGACACAACAACCGGTAGACAGTTAGCCTCTGGCCCGTCAGGCGAGGAAGAGTAAAAAAACAGCTTAAGCACATGTGGGACACTCTGGGACCGCTCTCAGCACTTACACTTACACTAACTTAGGGAGGAAAGTTTTACCAAAAAACAGCACTTCTTACGTGTTTAGAGAAGTTTTACTCGTGCTCATTGGCCTTTACATTTAACTGCTGTGTTAACCAGGGCTGCAGAGTATTTTAACATGCCGTGCTTTTTTTTAATGCTGTGAAATGTTCCTGGGCAGAATAAAAGTTTAAGTGAATAAAAAAACAGACAAAGCTTTACTTCCATTCATCAAAGTGAGGGCTAAATCCATATTAAACAAAGACTGAACCAGGACTGAACCAAGAACCAAACATGGTCTAAACCAGATCTTAAGAGGTCTAAACTAGACCTAAGCCAGTGGTTCTCAGCTGGTCTGATTGTGAAATCCAATTTTATCCCACTTGTATCCCACTTAAGTTTTTACACAAAATACTTTTTTTCTAAATGATTTTACTGTAACCTTTATGGCACATGCATTATAAAATATGTCCCAACGTGTAAATAAAAACACTGAAACTATATAACGTCTGGCAAAGTTGAGTAATGGACAGAGCTTAAAATGGCTATTTAGCAGAGCAACATGACAGATATATAAATGAGCTGACTGCTTTGTATTGACGGCAACTCAAAATACTACTCCAGGTATGTTCCTGAGGTGGAAACATAACGTTGATTTAGTAGAATAGGGAACCTTTAAAGAATTGTTGGACATTTATTTCTAAACTAACTACTTTTTAGATGCACCACAGATTGTTTTTGGACAACTATTTTGACAGACAAAAAGTTAATGTGAGCAACATCGAAGGACACAACTCTACTGTAATAGAAGAGGCTGTATGCTTTGCAATTTGTTATGTTGCAAGAACAACCTCAAAATTTAAATGCATATCCTGTTGATTGTTCCCTGCAACATATGAATTAACATACATATGACCTGTCCATGCAAAAGCCATAGAAATTGGTCAAACAAATATCTTCTAGGAGAATAACTTTAACTTTTATCATGCATATATAAAAGCTGTCTACATGTATAAATCCCAACCAGCAATGTTAATGGTGTCTTACATTGTACATGTTTAGAGGCAGTTCTTGGGACACTTGGCGGTAAGAGAAACTTGAATTCTTTGAACTCTCAGCTCAGTTTTTATTCATCATTCCTAAACATTTCCATTGTATATTCGTAGATCCCAAACTGGCAGTGCGTTGAACTGCAGTACCCTCCTTGTTAGGAGTAAATTATTGTAGTTGCATGCGTCATTATCTCACCAGATGACTTGATGTTCATTGATGTTGACAGCCAAAGAGCTCTGGACGTTTCTTGTTTTTGTGCTGCACTTTTGAGTTTTCAGAGCTCGTACAGTAAAGCACCTGTCAGTTTTGTTACGACTAAAATGAAGAGCGTTAGAAAGGTGTTGTTATTGCACAGCTGTTGCGCTGGATTGCATTTCCTTGTACAATTATTCATGATATTTCCTTCTAGAGTATGTTTCAGAGCTGCTCAAGTCTAATCGCTTACACTTTAAACAAAAACTGCCTAAAGGTGCTTTCACACTAACACCATTTGGTCCGTGTGTCCAACTTTCCAGTTGGTCTGAATTAAATACTCAGGTGTGAAGCCACCAGTGGATCCAGGTTTGGACCAAGTCAAGTCTGGTCAAGGTCTTGTTCAACTGAAAGAATTTGGCTGATAGTGTGGACTTGTGAAAGAGGAACAAAAAGTCACGGATAATTAAAATAGAGAAACATATTTGTGCAGTTAAAATATACATAAGAACGCCTCTTTTATGTTGTACTGTATGTGTCATGTGCCTTCTATCTATCTAAGTTTCTGAATAATCATTTTAAATAAAGTTTCTTCACTCTCCAGCCCGACCAATTAGTCGCTCTGGGTGCAGGGAATCCTGGCCATAACATGCTTAACAAACTAAGATCCAGACTGACAGTATGTGTATGTGGTGTGGCCTTGTTTATTGAATTAAAATGCAAAATGACCAATATAGTAAAGGTGAATCTTGGTGCCGATGACATATCCAGGATGAATGACGGCTGGCATAAAGGGTATTGTGGGAAATAGTGGCACAGGTTTGCTCAGAGGTAAAAAAAATGTAACCTCCCATCACTCTGGCACCTATATACTGTCCTGCTATTTGGTGGAGGTTCTCAGTTATCCTTGTCTTAAGATGAGTCCAGATGAGTTCTTCTTAAACCTTTACAGCCTTCATGCGTTAAAAAGTCCAGACAGCTGCAGCTAAGGCACCCCCTGCGTTTTTACATGTACGAGTTCAACCTAAATCTTGTGTGTAGTACAGAAGTGTTTCCTGCTGGGGTTTAATCAGGACACGTTCTCTGCCCCATCAATGGGTCGTCCCCATCACAGGGTCGACACGTCTGCGCCGCCTCTCTCTCTCTCTGAACAATACACCCTCATTTCTCCCCGGGACCGGCCTCTGTGAGACAAAAGCACAGCGCGGCTCGGTGCCAAATTGACTTGTCCCTAATTTTTATGCTAATCCCCGATTCCACATCAGACCGTCCCATCACATTTGATATAAAAAGATATTAAATAAATAAACCCATAATCTGTTGATAAAGATGTCTTATCCTGTGACAAGTCTGCAGACGGCTTTGCACAGTTTGTACAGAAAGATGAAGACAAGTAACATCACTTTTACCACCTAAAGTTTGATTTGTACAGGCTGCTACACATTCATTTGCATCTAAGTACTTATCTCTTATATTTCAGTGGAACTGTAAAGCATCGCTACAATTCTGATATTTCTGTTCAGGCCCGAGCCCCATCCACTGCATTGCCTTTTCTGCATTTCCTTGCATCAATTTGCCAAAACCTGCATATTCCCACAGCTTTTACTGTAATACTGACCAACAGTCAATGGGACATCGCTTATTGGAGTCTGAAGATCATTCTTATAGCAATATGTTATTGGGTGATTAAGCAAGTTTGTTAAAAGGCAATAGTAAAATATTGAAGATACTTGGACATATTACAAATTGCATGAAAGCATAGTTTAAAGAGGCTATATTATGCAAAATTGACTTTTTGTTATGTTATAATGTTGTTCCCTCATCAAAAACATTGTGTTTTGTTTCATTCATGCATATTATCCTGCAGTAATCCTGGAGTCTGTGGCACTGAGTTTCTGAGGCCTCAGTACGCTCAGTTCCACAAACCCCCGCCCACTCCAGGAAGCACTGACCAATCAACAAGCCCTCTACATCCAGTCTGCTCTCTTTTATTAATAATAAATTTTTAAAAAAAATGTGTACAGCTCTGTTTACACTGATTCCTTACAGCTATTTTTCATTTTGTGGTAAAATGACATCATAAAAAAAGTTTAAGGAAATAAAAATCTTTCTTCTCAGTTCAGAGTTAAATTTTATGGTAGCAAAAGTTGAACAATGGCCTTTACAAACCAAGGGCTTCACAGAGAAAAACTCTAAAAAGCTAAAGGAATTTTTAAGTCTTTTTATGATCTACATTTTACCCTTGAACATTTTCTGAAAAGTTGCACATAGTCCACATGCACAAGGTATTTGGGTAAAGTAAGTTAATAGCATTGTTATCATTCTGTCATTATTTTTAAAAAGTACAACGCTCTAACAATAATATCAGCATCTCCACTCTGAACATGACCCCGCCCCCTTTATATTGTTCATTAATCCTCTTAAACTCCCACAATGATTAATTGTACGAAATAAAACCGTGGATTAAATATTGTATTGTAAATGACTTTGAGAAATTAAAAAAAGGCTTAAATGAAGATGGCAGAAGCTAAGGAACCTGTATAAAATGAATATTCCTAGTACAACCCTTGAAGAGCAGAGTGCATTTTCTTGTTGTCAAGCAGTCTTATATATAACTATACTGACATGACATTATGACCACCTGCCTAATAAGTTGCCCCATATGCAACAAACTGAGATGCACTGTGTGTTCTGACACCTTTCTATCAGAACCAGCGTTACTTCTTCACCAATTTGACCAACAGGAACTCTTCTGTTGAATCGAACCACACATGCAACACCCGTCACCACTATTCCTTCCCTGGACCACCGCAGACCGAAAACACCCCACAAGAGCTACAGTTTTGGAGCACTGACCCAGCCGTCTAGACATCACAATTTGGCCTGTGTAAATCCTGATCAAATCCTTACGCATGCCTATTTTTTCCAGCATCAAACATCAATTTCGAGGACAAAATGTTCACTTGCTTTACCCCGGCTCAGGCCCTTAGTTGCTGGAGCAGGATTCAGCCACTCATGACCCCTAACAGGAATAAGCTGAAGAAGATGACTGGATTATTCAGCCTCTGGAAAGAAGTCTAGGATAACAATAGCACTGTTTCAGTTAGTTAAAATCTGATCATATATTTAGGTAAATCCACTATTGGCACAACATGCTTTACTTTAAATGCTTGGTAAATGTCAACAGCTTTAACCCCCATTACATTAGTACAAACTCTACTAAATTTCAGACTCCTACTGAGGGCAAAGTCAAATCTAAAAAAACACCATTAGCAGCACAGTAACTACGCACAACCAGTGAGTTTTAGAAAAAAGGAAACATCATTTCCCCAGAGACTAAAAACAGCAGACAACACAAGGCTTCCTGGTCTCACACAACACTCACCACCGCTGCAAACGCTTTTTTACACATTACACATGCAAAATACTCTGTTCCAAAATGCAAGGAGAAGCACAACCACAACAGAGGCCAGGCTGCTCCAAAAAACTTAATATGTGTGCGTGTGGAGTGGATAGATAGATGTTTATATAAAATGTTGTATTACTGGGAAAGAACTGCAAAATGATCAGTGTTCAGCTAATTATAATATACATTTTTAAAGAAGACTGATGAGAAATAATAAAGTTAAAGAGTCTGAAGTGTTTACTGTGTTGCTGTAATATCCAGTATTGAGGCCAGCTTCATCTTTTACTGCACCAATAAAACACCAAGGCCATTTTCAGGCTGTTTTAACAACAATTGTGTATTAAGCATGCTATGTCTATAGTGTGTATAACCCTGACAAATTTTAACATTTAGCACTTTTCTAGACACTCAAAGTTGCTTTACAATTTGGTGTAATATTGCTTTAGTCCTCAGTCACACTAACACATTCATAAAGGCAAGGACACAATGACAGTAGCAGGGATCTAACCGCCAACCTTTGGGTTAGTGGGCAAACGTCTCCACTAACTGAGATACTGCCGCCCCTTGCAACACAATTTTTTAAAAGACTATGAGCTTTAAGCGCCAAATGTATAAACTGTTCTTAAATCTGTTTCTGCAGCTGCAATCATTACAAGAATGGTTTCACACATTCTCAAATCACAAAACAACCACGAGCACTTGCTAATTGAGGAAAAATTCTGTTACACATATGCACATGTAGTAAATGTAGTTGGTCTATAGTGTTCCAACCTGTCATGGCATCATGTTAAATTTAACATAACTAAACAGGGCCCAAACCTGGACTTAACCAGCACAAAACCAGGACTAAACCAGGACTACTTTAAACCGAGACTAAACCAGGACTAAACCAGCATATAACCAGGACTAATCTCGGTTTAGACACAGTTTAGTCCTGGTTTAGACCTGGTTTAGTCCAAGACTAAGCAGTGGTCTAGACTTCAACTTTAATCCCCCACTAGAGTCGGGGCTAAAATGGAAATGCAACTGCCTCTAAACAAAACTGCAAGCACACCACTGTTGCCCGTACCACAGTTTGAGAACCACTGCATTAGATCCAAAAGAAATCTGAACGCATTTTACTCAAGAAGAGTGATACAAACCATAAGCAGAACAGCCATGACCTTCGACCTCTCTGACAGCACTTTGACTTTTCTACAGCTGACATATATGCATGTGTCAGGATTATTTTGTTTGCTATTATGATAATAATATAATCAAATATAGGCCAATGATAAAATACAATTCAATTTAAAAAATGTGCTGAGTTACCTCCTTCTGCCGGCGGCTTGTACGGGTTGAACTTGGGCTTGGGTGCGACCATAGGGGCGAACTTCTTGGGCGCCTGCTGCTGGGACACAGAGATACTGGCGCTTCCCAAAGATGGCGTGGTCTCCATCCTGGCAGACACTTGTCCCGTCTGGTCGCCTTGGTTCCACATGGTTCTAATAAAGACAAATTAATAACAGCCAATGGTCAACGTGGATGTTTCAACACCTGTCAGGAAACACATTTTTCATCTATTTGCAGCAGTGTGCTTTACAGAGGAACGTCCTGCTGTGGAAAATATTACATTTGTAAATCGAGTAATAACACGTAGGACTCACATGGTTTCCACATGAAATACTAAACAATTAAATGCACTTGCAGGCAGGATGCAGGTACATGCTTCCTACTGAGAGACCATTAAAGAAACAGTATTTTCAAACTGGACAATTATTTTGAAAGGCAAACCATACAAAAAATTCCATAAAAATGGGAACAGGTTAAAAACATATTTTTTAACATTCATAGACCATAAACAAATTATCAGGTGTTTAAAATGACACATTTTAATAATAGTTCAGTTTGAATTTGATGGCAGCAACACACAGAGGAACTAATAAAAACAGCTGAAGCATTTTGCCACTAATAATAGTATATTGGCAAAACATCAGTAATATGATTGTATAAAAGTGGCAGTTTAATATTAGTGTCTGACATGATTCTGTACTGGAAATCACTGAATGGGCACTTTACATTACCATTACATACATTTACATTGTAAAGACAGTTTCAAAAGGCAGTTAATGGCAGTACTTAAAGAGTATCTATTATGCTAAATCAACTTTTCACTTATTTTATATTATCTTATATTTGTTTACTTCCCATACAAACATACACTGAGTAGTCTTTTGTTTCATTCACGCATGTGTGAGTAATCCTGTATGCTAAGGCGCTGCCCATACTGATCATTTCAGTGCTTAAACCACAGTCAATACAAAGCAGTCTTCGTGTTGCTAATAGTCATACTAATTAGCTTTCATACTCCGCTGTCTATCCTCCACCGTTCAGTACAAGCACACGCACATTCTCCTCTCATGTCTGAACTCAAATCCTTCCAACTTTATTCATGAACTCAAACAGGAAGACCAAGAGGCAGTAGCGTCTGTAGAGAGCTTTATTCAGAGTAAGGCATCAGTCCTGCGGTCCTTCACTGCAGCAGAGCTAATATAAACTACAGGTGTTTGAAAAAGGTGGGAGCTGACAGAGAGAAGTGGGCAGAGCCTTAAAGCGACAGGCACTTAATCCAAGTGTTTTCTGCAAAGGCAAAGTAACAGCTCCCCAAAAGAATACATTTTTATTAAGTATGAACTGATTTAGATTATAAAATGTAAGATACTAATGCAAAGATGTCCAAAACTATTTCAAAAAAACTGAAAAATGCAAAATATGTTTGTCATATTGTCTCTCTTACCTTTGTATAACCTCATCTCAAAAACTATTCCTTTAACAAAAACACAACTTCAGAATGATTGTTTGCCAACTACAACAGACAGTAATCTTACCTCTGTTGACTGTCAAAATAAAAGCTTCAAATTGAATGCTGTAACCCTGATGTAAAGCTCCTAATCTTGAACCAGGTCAGCGTTTTGTGCTTGCGCTGATGTGAAAACTCCTCTTTTTAATTGATGGCGTTGGTTTGAGCAGTTTGTTTGGCAGCGAGCTCGTCTTTCCCTGACAGCTAATTCATTATAACCAACGTGTTACTTCTAGTGCGTCTCCACTACAGTTACAGTGAAAACAACATGGAGGAAAAAGTTGGCTCGGGCTGAGGACACGAGAAGCCAGGATTTCACCAGCGCATCCTGAAATCACTTGAAATATTTGAACTATTTGCGGCGGGCTTCTCTGTCTTTGTTTGTTGTGCTGCCGCTGTGATGTTTTTTGCTGTTTATTATCCTGTGTCTGAGTGATACCCGGTTTACATTCTTTCACCCACGCACAATCATCTTTTAATATCTCCTCAAATCCCCACTCCTCCAATGCTTTCCTTTACTTTTGATACGTTTGTTAATGCTGCAATTCAGAGATGCGCCGCTGCCTCGCACACCCACCTGTCCTCCTCTCGGTGTGCAAACGCTTTCATTTCCACACGAGCCACAAACGGCTTACAATGCACAAGAAAGGAGAGAGTTGAAAAGGAGAAAGGCAGAGCTGAGATGATCTTAGCGTGTAGACAGCGCACACGTGTTGAATAACGGTGTGTGCTTATGCCGGGTTTGATGGAGGCAAACCATTCTCAGCGGGAAGGCACTGCAGCGAGAGTGCCATCACATAAGTTCATATTAGGTAAGCAAGACGTCCACTTTTATATTGTTTTCGCCAACAAAAAATTAAGCTGAGTAAAATGGTTTGTCTAATTACAGTGTATACAGACATTGCAGGCCTTCATTGTTTGAGTCACTTCCACATATGGTCAATTGTGTGAGCAATAAAGAGATTTGAATTTCAAAACTTATTACATTTCTGACACTGACAATAATAAAGTATATACAATATCTTAAAGTCTGTTTTTTCTGTCACAGTCAAACCTGCGTGATATGCTTAAAAAATAAAATCAAGTTTTTATTTATTTTATTTTATTTATTTTTAATTTTCAGAGAATTTATTACCTTGCAGAGTAAGCTGGATTGTCATGGAAATTGTGAGTTCACAAATTCATGAACTCCATCTTGTCAGACTCTCACTGATCCGTTTGTGTCCAGACCTGTGGCGGCCGGGCTAATGGCGTGTTAGTATTGCTGTGAGTGGGCGGGTTTTAGGTTTGCCAACAAAAACAAGCTCTTTTAGCAATACTTGTTACAAAACATGGTGATGCGGAAAAACGTAAGGTATACGTAAGGTACGCTATATCAATCTTAGGTTAGAGAATTTGCAATTTTCTTTTTTTTTTTCTCTCTTGTCTTGTTGTAATCTCATTTACAAATAAACCTACATATATACATACACATACATACATAAAATATAACTACAAAAAATGTAGGTTTATTTGTAAATGAGATTACATTTATTATATATGAGGTTATGTTTGTATGCTGAATGTCTGTACAAAAAAAGCAGTAAAGCAACAGCAGTGTGCATTACTATCATAGTAACATCGGTAAAGAATTTTAGTGTTTTTAGTGAATTTTAACTCTCTCTGCTTCAAAGCACAAGGTCTATAAAGATTTACATGACACATGAAGACGCTAAGCTCCAGAACATATGACAAATCAGCATATGCATATAGACCCCTTTCTCTGTGATTATTAGTGTTTTTAGTGTCTGCAGATTCTCCACAGTCAGTATTTAAGCTGCTCTGGGCGCTAGCTGCAGCATTAGCCACAACACAGGAAAAAGTGCAGTTCATGGAGGACACTATTTCTGCTAAATTTGATAATGATTTGAAATTTGGCTAAACTAAAACAAAAATATATCTTAGTTGTTTGATTTATTGCTCAAATTACAAGATGATTACATGAGTTTCCTCAAATCCAAGAAAAAGTGTTTAAGTTTAAGTCCCAGTCAAGTCTTGAGGACAATATTAAAAAGATAAAATGGTAAAACTTAATCTAGGTCACTTCTCCCAGGAGTAGGAGCATAGACTTGAGATGTCTCTATTTTAGTGGGGGAAAAAACATCCAGTCAATTATTAGCAATAAACAAAAAACAAAAGACTAAGCCTGCATTTCAAAAGGTAGACAGTAATTTGACAAAGTGGCCTTTTCAGGAGGTAAGGCTTACAATGACAAGTGAAAAAGTAGTGAAGCTGTGCAGTGAGGTGGAGGACACAGGTCTTAAGGAGAGGCCTGACTCTGAACACCTCAGATACGTGTCAGCTCATCGCAATGTTGTCAGGTCGCAGTGTCGTGTCACCTCCAGACGCACACTCCAACACCAAGAGTGAGCGATCCTCATTGAAACCTCACATTATCCAGAAAAAAACTAGCATACAAGACATCACAGCCTATTAGGACTGCTGCAAAACATGTGGCTAACACTTAATTTTACACCTCAATTAATAAAGTGCTGTAAAAGTTTTATTGACTAGGAATATGCAAAGAAAGTCTGGATTAAGTTTTATTGTATAAGTCAGGTCTAAGACTGATCCAACACTAAATCAGGTCTAAACCATCTACATTTTATAACTACAAATACTATAAACACTAACTATAATCATAAAACATCAAACAAAAAGAAGAAAATAAATGAAAGGTGGAAAAAAATGACACTGACTGTTTTTTCAAGTGTCTAGTTGAATACAATTGAAAAGTATTTAGAGACATGGGTTTGTATTGGCTATTTAATTTAGTTATTCTGTGTTTCTTTAGCACAGCAACAGGTCATTCTCTGACACTATATTCCCTTTTAGTCCAAACCAGGGCAGTGTTCAGTCTCAGAAGGAAAACCTGTCTCTGCGGTTACCAGTGTTTCCTAAAATTACCCATAATTTACTTTTCTAAATTGAATTGTTTCTCTAAGTGGACTCTTCCTTCCACACACACTCAGCAGGGTGAATGGAAGGACCTACACTTACAGGCCTCACCTCATAGTTTATTTTTAGGAAGAAAATAATGTTTCTTATGTGGTGTGTAATTATCATTTGTGGGCTAAATCTTTTTTTACAGCTGAATTATCCTCCATTACCTCTATCTAAGTACTATTTTTACCTCACCATACAACAGTACAAGAGTTAACAGAAATTGTGACTTTTTTTTGTCAAAAGAGGTTATGTTTTTGCTGGCATTGTTTTGGCAAAAACTTAAAAAGTAACAATCGGATTAGATTTTTTTAGAAAAGGTCAGAGTTGAGCCATGGTGTGGAACTAGATCACCATTTCAAAACAAGAATTTCATAAAATGTTTAGTATGGGAAAGGGAAAGGGAATGGTATTTATATAGCGCTTTAACTATGACACAAGTCACCCAAAGCGCTAGTATGACAAGGTAAGGCTAATTTTGTTTGTTAGCAACATTACTCAAAAAGTTACAAGATTACTTACTAGATTTTCAGACACCCATCAGGACTACGGTCTCTCTGAGTGGAGGCTACGTGTTCTCCCCATGACAGAGAAAAAGGAGTGCTGCTAGGCTAAGACACAAAAAGTAAACAAATATATTTACAGTATGTAAATCCCCAAAATGATGATTTGAAATACGTGTCCCATGAGAAAAAAGTTTGGGAAACGCTGGCTTTGTTGTAAGTGTAAGAAAGCCTCTCAGACGAAGTACTCTTTTAGACATGACATCCATTTTTTGGTTTTGTAACTCAACTACATCTTCTATCTTTCTAGTAGTTCATTTTAATTATGCATTTGCTTACTGCTCCTCTGTACCATTTTGGACGACTAATGTGGTTTTTAAAAGCCACCGAGCAGAGCCTAGAGTGTAGAGATATAGTTATGAAGTATTTTGCCCTTGTTGTACTGTTGTGAGTACTCTTGAGGGAAGTGGGTAGCTGTGTTAAACAAAGAGAGCTTGACTGTCTGCTCACTGCACTTTTGCAGCCGTCATTGAGGAACTGCTGCAGGTGCCTGTACCACATTAATCTTTCATATTCACCAAGAAAACTATCAAACATCCAGAGAGGGCCGCAGAGAACCCGAAAGTGGCACAAGACAAGAGAGAGGTTTTTGGGAACGAATGACAAGCTTTCTAGCAAAAAAAAAAAAACTATCACTCACTGAAAATATACAATAGAAAGACTTGGGTTTGGCACTCTGGGTTTAAAATACTGGAGTGGCTTTGTGATTTTTTTTTTTTCCTCACTTTTCTCTTGGCGCTGACGGCTATGCACAAAAGTTCAGTCTATTATCACTTGTGTTTGTCAAAAAGAACATGTCAAACTTCGAACAGTGATATTTTTCTGGCTTTTAGTGACAATAGATTTTGAGACAACAGCCCATATTTTAGACTTGTGCTGCTGGGACGGTTTGTGTAAAATTATATTCAACCTCAAAAATTACACAAATAAACCTCTGTGTGTAAATAAGTAATTAGAGCAAGGCCACGGTATTGTAGTCTTTTAGTAACAATAGTAGTATTTTTGCATTCTTATAATCTTCATAACACTAAAGGTACAGTAAGTGTAAACGTGTAAATTCAGAGATACTATAGAGACTTTCATGACTTTCTAAGCCTAGGTTCATTGTCTGCCATAAGTCAAAACATCCACTATGGTTGATCTGTACTTAATGAGATATGCTTAAAATATAGCTTCTGATAATTAGTAGCAGAGAAAAATGGATGCTGTGGTGTGAAAGATAGATACAGTCAAGGCCTGCAGCTTAATTTAAATCACCAAAGACGCTTCTCCACAACATACAACATTTTTTGTACCCTGTTACATTTATAACAGAATAACTGATAACTCAGTTGGTAGAGCTGTGACGCATATGAAGGGCAACTACAGCCTGTCTCGGTGTCGTGGGTTCAAGTCCAGACTCCAACAGTTTGCTGAATGTCTCTCCCGGCTCTCTCCCCTTTGATATCCTGTCATTAGTCAGCTGTCCTATCAAATAAAGCTATAAAAGGCACGAAAAATATCTTAAGAAAAAGAGAAAATGATAACTGATGTATTGACAGTGTTTTGTGTAATCTGAAGTATTTCTCATTACTTCTGAGCGCACCTTCAGGATATAAGCATAGATTTTTACTTACTTGTATTTTAAGCTACATAGTATTTTTGTATTTCTAAACTAAATATGTCAGTATGATTGTGGATATTACTACTACTACTACTAATATTACTATTACCCTGGCCTCAAACCCAAGACCTGAGGCAACTGTGATACTTTGCAACAAAGCTTCAGATAACTTTTACTCATTTAGAAAAACTACAAAAGTAAAAGTAACATTGTCCCTTAAAAATGTACTCAACTATAAGTATGTTTTAGAAAGTGTACTCAGACAGCACATGCCTTTCCCTGGAAGTGAGATCATTACTTTACTACAGCTGACACACTCATTTTGTTGAGTAATATTATTAATAACAATAGAACTTTTCTGAACAAGTTCCAAAGTGATTTACAGTGCAAAAATACATAAAACCCCCGGCAAAGGCCCTTGGAACATAAAATTCATTAAAAGCCAATAAAAGACAAAAAGCAAACATAAGTACAAAACAGTACAAAGAACAAAAAAATATTTTAAAACCAATCCAAAACTTCACAGGAAGCCAGTGGAGGGACATGAGGACAGGGCTGATGAGTGGTGTTAAGAAAAGGCGACGCAGCGTTTGGTTCACTGGTCACCAATCAAAACATCACTTCATACGGACTGTGCTGACATGAAGACAGAGTTACTCAGTGGCTACTGTGAACCGAGGCAAAACGACTGGGATTAGCACTCCCGGTCTGTGACGCAACGCAATGAGGACCAAGCCATGCGAATGAAGAAACATAAAAAATTCAAAGTTTCCATCTGCAGGAAGTCGCAGTCTTCACTGCATCGAACCGGCGCTGCTTAAGAGGTCCGGTTGAATGGCTGAGGAGGTTAATCCGACATTTCACAAACACAAGAAGCTGGTCCCCGCGTGGCCCAGCGAGGAATGAGAGAAGGGCCCAGAGTTCAAGTGGTCATTACAGAGCTGCAAATGTTTCTACAGCGGGGTAAATATTTGAAAGAGCTGGATGGATGACACCATGCCCAGTGTTGACATATTAATAAAAGCAAAAAGCTGTTTTAGACCTCTTGCAAGTTTTTAAATATGGATGAAGTGTCAGGGCTTCAGAGGGCAGGAGAGTCCGACATCGTGTTCTGAAATGTAGCCACAGCAAACACAAGAGCTGCGAGATCAACTCGAGGGAAAATTTACTATACTGCTAATGCATTACACATTTATACACAAATACAATACAATCAAAAGGACAGTAAATGCTAACCTGCTACATAATACAGACAGGGAAAATACCAGCATCTTGAACATTAAGTACTAAATATTTTGCAAAGATAAGTCAAGTGCAAGATGTCAATAGGAAAACATTTCACATGTGCATAAAAAATCTAACACCCCACACTAGAAAGCATTAGATAAAGCATTAGAAAGCACAAGTTAATTATTATTTACAAAGAATGAGTTTAGAGAAACATGTTAAAAATTAATGTTTTACCTCTGCTAAACTCTCCAAAGTTTGGAGCCCTCTTTTTCTGGCTCTTAAAAAGTAGATTTTCCCTGTATTCCGGATTAAATGGCAATTCCAAACAGGATGCACGTTGGTGACAATATTACTGAGCTGGTTTAGTGGTGAGGAGTCCGAATTTCTGTGACTCCTGGCACTGTGTTTTTTGTTTGTTTTGTTTTCTTTTTAACTCATGTATATTGTGTTTGTTGTCCACTGGTCTAGTTACTATTATCATTGTCACTATTAGTATTACTAGCGGAGGATACCCGATACCTCAAAAAAAACAATTAGAACAAAATTAGAAAAACAACAAAATTATAAAAGAAAAAAGAAAGTAATAAGTGCATGTAAATCAAAGCCAATTTAAAAAAAACATGTTTGGCATCTTAATTAAGTAATTTGGTAACTTCATTAAATTGTTATTAACTTAAGTATTAATGTTTTATTACTTGTTAATAGTGGTGAACTATTATAAAGTGTTACCTATTTTACTACTCTGGCTCTTCATGGAGCATTATGCATTTATATAGAAATTCAATTTGTTAAAAGAAGAATAAATGCTATTACACTATAGACAGGAAAAGTCAACATACAAGGATTATTGAATATTAGGTAAGTGTGATAAGTGCAGCTTAAAGATCTAGTGTAAAACAGTTTTACTAATCTCTAATACATCTGTTGATAAAACATGTCGGCCTCTTTCTTAACACAGTGAGGGGTCTGAACAAATCCCTATTTGGATAAAGCACAATATGAGCAGCAAGAAAATGTTATTAAGTAAAATATGTCAAAATGTATTGATCTGCACTAAAAAAGACAGACAATTCATGAGAGACTACAAAAACTGTACAGAATATGTGAAGGCTCGTGCAGACATATGCCAATGGAATAAAGCTTTGTTAAAATGTTCCAGTTCTCCCTCTCCTCCCCTCAAGAATAAGAATCCAAGAGGAAAATGGAAAAAAGTACGCCCTAAAAACAGCGAGGGTGGCGAGATGTGGAAACAGAGATGAAAACCTGGGGTCATACTTGGAGAGGCTAGCCCACAAAATCGTTATTAAAGAGACCAGCACTCTCGCCTCATAGCAGGAAGGTCCCGGGTTTGAGTCCAGGACTATACAGTTTGCATGTTCTCCTCCTGTTCTCCAATTTCCCCCGTCAACCTAAAACATGCACAACAGGCTAATCCTCATCTAGGTACTCCTGACCTGGATCCTGGCTCAAGATCTGGAGAAGGGTCCCGGGCGCTGCACTGACAGCTTGCCCCAGCAGCATTGAAGGATGGGTCAAATGCAGGACAAATTTTCCTACAGGGACAATAAACATGGTTTGTACAGTCATGGAAAACCTGAAAAAGTCATGGAATTTTAAAATGCAGATTCCAGCCCCTGGAAAAGTTTTGGAATTTTATATTTTAGTGTAATGTTTTGGAAAAGTTTTGTAAAATAGACACAAAAACAATTGTGGAATAATTGTTTTCAACAGTTTTCTTTTTTCTTCAAGTGATTTATTTCCAATTTTAACAAATGGAATTGCACCAAAAGTGTGTTTCTAATGTGCCATGTTGAATATTGGATATGGATACTTTTTATTAATGTGTAAGTCACTGATTGGGTCTTGGAAATGTAGTCAAAAGTTTTGGATAAAGTCATGGCAAAGTCATGGAAAATTCTTGGTAAAAAAGTGTATGAACCCGGACAGACCTTAACCTTATCTTTTTGGCCTTCAAGGATCGTTGGCCTTGATCGTTTGGCCATTTCATTAAGATTACTGCTCATATCATTATCACAATATTTACATTAATTGGCTGTTTTTGTGATATGATACAGCGTTACTTTGTTTATTGTTGACGTGAGTATATATTGAGATTGGTGTGGGCTCCAGCGCAGGAGGTGCCTCTTCATGTTGTGTTGTGATATATTTACAGCTGTCACTCAGGACCCTCCAGAGACTAGAGATAAGATAAAAACTCCCGAGACTCGGCGGTATCAAGGAGCACATACTGCAGTCATGCAAGCCATCCGATTCTATTTGATACCTCCCCAGCCAATGCGAGCTGTCAGTCAGAATTAAAATCACATGCCACATATTTACTGAAAAAGTTAGGGCTGCCGTCATTAGGGAGCAAAGGCCATACAAGTAAAAACTATTCCACCGCTCTGCACTAAATCTATTCAGGTGTCTTTTCAGAGGTGTTGGTAAAAAAGAAACACTGGAAATGGAACAAGTGGTCCTTTTTGCTGATAAAAATACATCAGCACCTAGCAACTAGGAGCAGCACTTATTAACACAGCAATAATGGCCTGTACTGTACTTAATGTAAGATTTTGTCATCATCTCAAAGCAGCACAGTGTGCCAGCCAAGGTTTATTTTCTTATTAAAAACACATCTAAAGAAAGTACAACAAGGGCTGCTATTGATAGTTATAATCTAATGAGGCTACATGTGTTTGTGTGCACCAAGGTGTGCCGTAGTATGCCACTTATTTACAAGCTACACACGTTAATCATTCATTTTATTGTTGTTCTTTTTTTTCCTTTCGTCAAAGTGGTTCATCTGCCTCCATCTAGCCCTACCCTTATCTTCTCGCCAAACAAATAACTTCATGACCTCTTTCACTACATCCATAAATCTCCTCCTTTGGTCTTCCTCTAGGTCTCCAGCTCTAACCTCAGCATACTTCTACCCATATACTCACTAGCCCTCCTCTGTACATGTCCAAACCATCTCAGTCTGGCCTCTCTGGCGTACTCATTTCTAATCCTATGCATCCTGGTCACTCCCAAAAACAACCTCAACATCTTCTCTGCTAACCCCAGCTTTGTCTCCTGTCTTTTCCTCAGTGCTCTGAATATTTTGTGGGTGAAAGGGGCTGGTGGTTGGGGGTTGGGGTTCGCTCCTCTTTGTAGTAGTCACACTCAGAAATCTCATTTGTAACGGTTATCATGAGGCTGAGGTGTTCACAATAGCTAATGGGGAAAACAAATCGTGTCTTTGCCGCGTTCATGCTTCTATTAACCCCCATATTATCCCTGAGTGTAATTAGCCTCATTAGGAGAGGCCCTTGAATGTATAATGAGGCATGCATCACTTTCTGCTGTGTGACAATCCATTGGTACAACATCGGACACAGTTGTTGGTACAATCACAAATTAGGTCCTTTATTTGTAGCATTATTTTATTAGTTATTAGTAGTAGTAGTTGAATTTATTTCGAGAAAATGCATAGATTTTATGGATTTAGTACACACAGAGTGAAATATTTCAAGCATTTATTTATTTTAATTATGAAGATTGTGAAGATCTGGGCAAGAAGGCTTTCACATGGGCCCATTATAATAAACAGTATAAAAAGAGAGACCCTGAGGCCTAGGACAACAGACCCCCCAAATCTATGCCAAATCAATATGCAAATCTTTCCATGCTAGAAAGAAGATGATCTGCTGTGGCAATCCCAGGTAATCCAAGGTATTTCTTTTTATTGTACATGGGCTACAATAAAAAGACAAGCTGGCCCCTGTCCAGGCTGTACCCCGCCTATGGCCCAAAGTTACTGGGATAGGCTCCAGTCACCCGCAACCCCTAACAGGAATAAGCGGTAGAAAATGAATGAATGAATGTACCCATAGGGAAATTTGTCCTCTGCATTTGACCTATCCTTCAAAGCCACCGGGGCAACCTGTCAGGAGCAGTGGGTGACCACAGTACAGCGCCCGGGGACTCTTCTCCAGATCTTGAGCCCGGCTCTCAGTCAGGAGTACTTGGCTGGAGGATTAGCCTATAGTGCATGTTTTAGGTTGATGGAAAAAACAGGAGCACCCAGAGGAAGCCCACCCAGATACGGAGAGAACATGCAAACTCCACACAAACGCACTGGCTCCCGGTCCAAGAATCAAGGTGTGAGGCAAAACTCCTAACCATGTTGCCACTGTGCTGCCTCATCATAACCATAGAACTAAATTCACAATTAAAATAAACAAATGCTCTTAACATGTAATTAATCAATTTAATATATGCATTTCACTTTCTAAAAACAATGAAATAAATGAAAATTTCAACTTTTTCCACAGTAATCTAATTTTTGTGGTCACTTATCCCTAAATGTGGTTTCCTTAAAGTTTCCTTCTTTCTCAATTTAAGACATAAGGTTTACATCAGGGGTCTCCAAACGGTAGCTCTCAACCACTTTCCAAGTAGCTCCCCAAGGATTTATGATTCCTACATAAGCCTAATTAGACAAATTTTATTTACCACTTGGCAAACCAACTTGTGTATGTATTCAATCAAATTCATAGGAGCTCTTTATGCACAAAATGAGTATTAGGAGTTTAGGTGATAGAGTTTTGTTTCAAAAATATAAATGTAAAATGTGTGTGGACAAAAAAAAAAAAAAATCTTTTAGTTATTCTAATGGTGTGGACATCAACATTTTGTAAATGTTCAGGCATAACTAATTCTTTGGGTTGAAAGTGTCAGCCCTACGACTAACTGGCCACTATCCAGGCAATACCCTGCCTAAGGCCCATAGTGACTGGAATAGGCTCCATTACACTTAATCCTTAAAGGGAATAAGCAGTGAAAAATGACTGAATACATGTTACAATGCACAAGTAGTTCTCTACCATTTTTATTATAGAAAATTAGCTCTCAGAGGAGAAAAGGTTGGAGACCCCTGGATTACATAAAATATAAAAATAAAAAAAATCCAGTTATAGTTGGACGAAGGCCTGCATGTAAACACACTGATCTATAGTGAGATACCTCTATGCCAGGTGCACTCAAAACCGTTAGCATCCGTTGGGCCGACCTGCCCGACGAGTTCGTCCTCTGAGCTGATCTGGTGCTGCCTGTCTGTGCTCTTCTCTCAGTCCTGAGTGAGCTGTGTCTGGTCTAGTCCAGGTCCACAAACTCAATAAGATCTGAGGGCTTTAACAGGACCTGGAGCGGGATTTGGTCTGGTGCGGCTGGTAGTGTCATGGCTGCTTTGTGTTCACACATGGCTGTCAGGGTAAAGGTGAAACTGCTCCTCTCTAATCTGTGGAGACGTCGTACACCTGTGTTTGTGCTAACTTTTACTGGCTTTGTCATTCATGTCTGCTTCTGATCAACACATTTTTTACAAGACCAAGTGTCAGTCTGATAAAGAGCAGAGGCAGTTGATGTAGGTCTATTAAAGCTACTGTTTAACTTACACGATATGACAACAAATAAAGGCAGTGACAGTGCTTTTTCTGAGCTATAAGGTGCTTTTCCACTAGAGTGAACGGTACAGGGACAGCTTGAACTGGGTAGCCCCAAAGCTTGCTTGTGTTTCCATGTTTAAAGTGTTTCCCACTTTAACACATTTTAACCACTGACCATATAACAAAATGAGTTTAACTTGTGTTTAAACCAATCTAAACTTTAGATGTCATGTTTTGATTCTTGAAGCAAGAGCTGTACTTCGCCAAACTGGAAACAGCTGTTGCTAATATACGCTAGCTTTTTCAAAAGCGTCGCCTCAACATTTAGTTCGTCCTCTCTTGGAATACAGCTGTTTATCACAAGGACAAGACGTATTTTTATTAAAAATAAATTTTTCTGTCCTTTGGCTGCTTGTTTTTGCCTGAGTGAGGATTCTCTCTCCTCCAATCAACTCGCAGCAGTGCCCACCTCTAACCGTTCCTGACCACTTAATCATGCTGGACCCCATCAGGAAGGGGTGCCAAAAGTATAACGGCTTGGACCACTTTTTGAGAACACTTTGGAATGCTTTGGCAAGTAAAAACGCCCCCAACCTGTTACGTCCTAGTGGAAAAGCACCTATAATCCTTATATCATTAGTGCATTACTGCTGAATATTGTCATAATAATAAAAAATAGTCTTCTGCATTTGTAGTTAGAAATAATAAACTACGAGAAAACCACTACAGGGAAATGTTCAAACTGGAACATTTTAAGTGCTTGAAAAACCAGCACAATTATTTTTTGAGTGGAAAAGGATGGGGCTTTAGACGTATTCAAGCAAAAGAGAACTGGGCTCATTTCATTGTTAGTTTTATATAACTGTAACTGTTTTTTAATAATAAGAGACAATCAAAGAAATGTTTCAAGGCCTTATTGTTTTATAATATACTGTACATTAATAACCTCTAA
The DNA here is from genome assembly GCA_020698575.1 of Bostrychus sinensis. Classification (NCBI taxonomy): domain Eukaryota; kingdom Metazoa; phylum Chordata; class Actinopteri; order Gobiiformes; family Eleotridae; genus Bostrychus; species Bostrychus sinensis. The sequence goes on from CM036246.1 coordinate 26,582,603, forward strand.
GTTAACCAGTGTTTATACTGCCTGCTTTTGGCTGCGCTGTGCTAAAAAGAAAAGAAAAAAGTAACGTGTGACAATGTGTAAAGACAGTGTTATTTTTTAATCCGTGATGGCTGTAAGTTGTTAAGGTATGTGAAAAGTACAATTACTCTCTGGCTCCACTACAAAGCAACACAAGACGACTGCATTAAATGGTTCAGCTCAGTTAACAGTGAGGAAAGAGATGACAATAATTAGATAATGCTATAGTAATTTAATTATCTTAGAAAGGTGATTTATACAAATGACGAGAGTTACATGTTGAAAGCCTGTTACAATCAGAAAGAAAATAAAATACAATAATGAATGAATTGGTAGTTTCAATGTGATGTTTATTTAGTTGTATTAATCGAGAGTAAGACCAGTCCGAGTCCAGAGTGAACCAAGACCAAGACAAGGCCCAGACTTTCAGGGTTTGAGACCAAGTCGAGACCAAGCCCAGTAAACAAACACAAAATCAAAGGGGAAAGTAAATAAAAAAAATAAATTTAAGAGGTTCAAATACATTAATGATTATTTTAATGATTTATTGCAACAGACTCCACAAACAGAGACGGATCATTTTCCTGGTTCTTCTAATGCGGAAAAACTAATTACATTTTCTTATAATGTTTAGTAGACAAAATCTCAGAAACCGCCACATCCGAGACTGAGACAAAACTGAGTAAAATTGGATTCGAGAGAAAGACCAAAACCAAGTAAAACTGCAGCCAAGCCCAAGACAAGACCGAGACGAGACCAAGACCGTAAAAAAATCATCTACACTATTATTTACAATACCCACAGCCACACTTTTTATAATCTATACAAGAATTAGTGTCGTGAATCAAAGCATCATGGGTTCCCAGTGTGTCTTCTCTTTAAAAGTTTTGTCTCCAGAGGTTATTACGAGAGTCAATTACATTAACCTGTGCATTAAGTGTATTATATAGTAACTACAAATTCACTTCAGTTTCTAGTGGTTATTAATAGCGTTATAAAAACATTTTAAAGTTGGATTATTCAGAATTTATTTACACTATGATACTCTACCACGTTATATTCTGCTACTATTATCTTCTTTTCTTTCTGTTGCTACATTTACCTGGGATTGGGACAGGCACAAGGATTACACAAGCTTGTGGTCCGCTTGACAATATTATACTTTGTTTTTGTTAGGATGATATTTACCCCAGTAACAGCTAGCTAGAAAAAGAGCTGGAAAGTTGGAAAGTTCTCTCGGTAACTTTAAAATTTTACCCACCCATGGATCAGCCACTGTGTCATTTCCCAAACTGCCCCGCTGTCAAACATTTTGGGAACAACACTAGCTAGACCTTGCCTCTAGATTCACCCAATGCCTTTGTTTTGCCTCTGAGGGCTCTAAATTAAATCAAATTATCAATCGCTGAACACAACAATGACAATAAAAGACTATTACCCAACACTGGCCCATAGCTACACTCTCAGATAGGTAGCTAATAGTTGCCTGTGGTCTTTTTAACTGGACTGGAGGCAAAAAAAAACAAAGTAAAACTAATGTGGAATGAACCAGCAGCAGAAATCATCACATCAAAACCGTCATTAATTGGCCTTATCTGACAAGTCTTTCACCGCTGCAAAGGAAACACTTATAGCACAAAGGAAATGGCTCAGATTGGGCTGTTGCTACCTAAGCTAAGTTGAAAAGCTGGAGATAAAAAGCCTTGCACTGACTTCATTCTTGATATGTTAATTGTTGCCTTTCACTTAGCAAATGAGCACTTTGACGTTGAGATGTAGCTCGGTGGGGTCCACAGAAGCATCCATTTTTCCAATTGTGGTTACAGGTAAAATTAAGAAGTGTGCTGCTTACACAAATGGACATTACAATGACAGCACAACAAAACTAACAATTATGTTAACAATACAGCTTTGGGAAAAAAAAAAACCTCAGAATTATCCGTTTCCCAAGTTTTATTCTTTATAGGTGCAAAATGGTGAACTGAACACTTTGTCTTGTCATTTTATGTGACCTGCTGACAGTATTTATCCTATTTTCTAAATAAATCTATTGTTCTCCAGAGCATAAGTTTATTGGAAACCCTAACCCTCTACAATAAAATAAAATAAGAGAAATGATGCAGTGTTTGGTAATAGGGTTTTGACTAAAGAACATACAGAATACAGTACTCGTACTTGATTTGTAACCTGTAAAGGTGGAAGGAAGGAATTTAACAGACACTTGCCTGGGATGGTTTTCAGAGTCAGAGAGAGGTTGACTTAAATGGGCTATAGTATGTTTTTATTGATATTTTTAACCAATCTTGGTTGCCTCTAGAACCACATTGCACATATTACAACCTTTAAAAACATTATCAGAACAAAAAGACAACAAAGTGAAAAATGTTTGAGATATCAGTGCAGCACTTTTTGGATAAATGAATGAGAGCAGACTGGATGTAGAGGGCTTGTTGATTGGTCAGTGCTTCCTGGAGTGGGCGGGGGTTCATGGGAGAGGCGGAGGTTCGTGGAAGCGTTTTGAGGGCTTAGAAACCCAGTGCCAGAGGGTACAGGATTACTCAAACAGGCATGAATGAAACAAAACTTGCTGAGGGAACAACATTATAACATGGTAGAACGCTCTGAAAAGTCAGTTTTTTATAATATAAATCCTTTAAGCCTAAAGTGCAGTGGATTTTTTTCAGGAGCTGTAGATTCTTGAAAAAAAAAAAAAAAAAAAAGCACTTTTGGAAAGGTAAATTATGACGACTTGGACAGACAGAAACCTTGCCTCACAGGCGACATTCTTGTTTGGATAGGTCTTAATTATAATCCTAAAACTCACAAACAAGTCCGGTGTTGGTTGGGTACGGTCTGTGCGGCTCAAGCCTGGACAGATGAATTACGATGAAGAGGAAGGCAGCTGTGTAATTTGGGGACAAGAGTGTCACCTCTGAGTGTCTTCATAATGCTACGTGTGAGCTGTACAGGCTGTAAATCAATTATGAATACATGCTTTTATACAGGAACTATGTCCGGTTTTGAAACGCTGTCACATCCACAATGGAGGGACAAAATATGCTCCTGAAAATCAAATCTATCACTAACTTTCTGCTTTTGTTCGCAGTCACTGAGGTCATGATATTTCACCTAGACCAGAATTGTTAGCATTTGTACACAGTTGAACATTTGATAGCTCTCCTTTCCTTTCAGCCTTTCCCTTGCTGGGGTTGCATTTTAATTTGGAATAGGTTGTATGTCAGATGCCCTCCCTGACCTTTCCTCCCCCTCACTTTTTTCCGGGCTTGGGACTGGCACAAAGAGTACGCAGCTGTGTTTATGACACCTTGTTGCTGGATTTTGTTAATTATCTAAATAAAAATTATACATTTTCAATAATTTGTCACACAAGGATAAGTTTTAAACACTCAACAGCACAAAAGAGCACCCAATATCTGGTTACTGTTTGTGAAATTTTGAAAAAGCCCTTGAGTAGTTATCAAGCTTGTGTTTTCTTTCACCAATATAAGCCACTTAATAATAAATTGGAAGATTTTTTCATTTGTCACATTCCCACTACTAAATTGAAAAAACACAAAATCTAATTTTTTTTTATTTCACTGCAAACTCCTCTGATAATGTGCTTAAGTGTATCCTTCATTCTTCACATGGTGCTTTGGGCCTGAAGCAGGGACGCACTCTTAACAATCACCATATTTGCAGGGCTAACACTTATAGATACATAACCAATAATAGTTATTACGCACAGGCAATTTAGATTCTCCAATGCACCTGACACACGCATGTCTTTGGGCAGTGGGAGGAGGTCGGAGTAGACAGAGGCAACATAGTTTTAGCACAAGAAGGACGCACATCCAAAAAGACAATACCGGAGATCAGATCTACAGTATGACTTTCTTGTTGTAAGACAGTCACCAAAAAAATTAATAATAGTGGTAAAAAGTGTATCACAAAATATGCTTTATGTCCACACACAAAAGCATTTACATTTTAAACACTGAGAGCTATCACCACACAACCATTTGATTATAACACAACATTTCTTTGCAACAAAAGTTTAAAAAGCAGTCATCTGGATTAGATTTTTCAAGTAGAAGACGTTTCACCTCTTATCCAAGAGGCTTTCTCAATTCTGAATTGAGAACTGAATCAATTCAGAATTGAGAAAGCCTCTTGGATAAGAGGTGAAACGTCTTCTACTTGAAAAATCTAATCCAGATGACTGCTTTTTAAACTTTTGTTGCGATGCATTTACCCTGGACGAGTGAGAGTCTTCACAGACACAACATTTCTTTGTTCATAAAACACATAAGATGATGCATTAAGTTAATAATAAATATGGACCCATCTAACTTTGCCTCATGCCTGCTGACCAACACCACAGCACAACCACACAACTCTTACTGAACAGAGAGCAGTGACTGGCACCAAACTGCAGACATATCAATAAAAAGCGCTACAGAGAAGTCTCACGTTGTATAATCCCTGCTATTGGAAGAAAGGTGGATTAGTGGATTTCTGAAAACACAGTGTTTCAACCGTATCATGTTGTAGTTCTTGCTGTGATCTTGAGTAAAGTTATAGAAACTCCTCATCTAAAAAAAAAAAGTACCTACTTACTTTCTTCAAACCACCTCGAGAGAGCACCAAGACTTATTTTTTTAAAGGTTATTTTGTTAAAGAAAGTTTTGTCCAATTTGTGACAGTAAATTTAGAGATTCCCAAAGAACGGCAGGTATTGAGCTGTTGCTTTCCTGTTGAACACGGCTTATCCTCTTGTGCTACAATGGGTCGTTCACATCTATCCCTCCATTCAAACTCCTATCGGGCTTTGGCTTGGCGACATAATCCCCTTCTCCATCTCGCACACTGCCAAAGACAGATAACAACCAACTCATCAATAACACACTTTGTACGCTGAATACAGATGACTTTGCTGGAGAATCCCCGTCTTAGTGTAGCAGCGGCGCATATAAAGATATATACATAAGAGTAAGACTAAGCTCGGGACATCTCAAAGGACTTGAGCTAACGTTTATGCAATTGAAGCAGACAAGGATTTCACTTCACAATTGTACCAGAATCATTTGGACTCTGGCTTGGCCCCGATTAAAAAGAGGTGCAGAAAAAGACACAGAGGGAATGAGTGCTTTTACCCTTTTTGTCTTCACTTACAGCCATTGTGACAAGTGGAAAGTCTTTTCTCTGTAACTCTGTGCGGTTTGGCAGCCGTTTCTCTTCCCCACTTTGGCTTTGGACCACAGATACAAAACAATGAGGAGATTTAGGACTATAACTTTATTGTGTCACACCAAGCCAGGGTTTCCTCATTGCAAAGACTCGAGCGGCTATAAGCCCAGATTCTCAGCCAGTGTTGTTGAGATTATTTTAAAAGTCTTTCTGGGTAGATAGCTAGTCATTAGTCTGTATTAGTGAGGTGAAGCTGCGCCAGTAAAATCAACTTGGAACTGGAGATAAACTAAGGTTTGAGTTTGTATAGCGCCAAATAAAGACAAAGTTGTCTCAAGACGCTTTCTCATTAGAGCAGGTCTAGGCCATACTCTTGGACATTCGCTTAGATTTTAGGTCTAGAGAGAAAACCCAACATTTGCCCCATGAGCATGTTGTTGGTGGCAGTGGCAAGAAAAAAAACAAACTTATCTTAACATGGCAGGAACCTTGGGCAGACCCTGGCAGCTGTCTGCCCTGAACTAGAAAATTTTTAAGTTTGAGTCTGGGCACTATATCATTGCAAAGACTCAAGCAGCTAAGCTCAGATTGTTGTTTTAATGTCTTTCTGGGTTGATTGTGAGTTATTAGTCCGTATTTGAGTGGTGAAAACTAAAAAAAACAACTTGCCGTTCTGAAAGTAAATTAGAAAGACGTCCTGCACCAGATGAGGACTTACAACTTGAGCAGATTGTGAGAAGCCACAAATTGGACACATTTGAGTATTGACGTCTTATCCGCGATCACTTCTAAAAATAAGTCCCATATTTGTCCAAACTCCTGAAGAAAAACAAAGTGTACAAATCTGGGCGGTCACAAGGGCTGTTTGGACTTAATCTGTCCCTGGTCCACTGCTCACTCTCGGTAAGCGCTGACCTTTGGTGGCGATTGGAGGAGATTAATTGGAAAGCGCAGTTAAACTAGTTGTTTTTGGATGGCTTTATGCTTAATTGACTGGTGGCTATTGCTGTTTATCTGTTCCAGCTGTGTTAAACAAATCCGGCCATTGGCTCACGGAGAGATCCTAGCCGGGGTATCTATGTCAGCCTCTTAATCAACAGCACTCATCCTAATCTCATCTGGTCATCTTAAGCATTGACTCCTATTTACTTGTTGTGGCTCTTCACTTTCCTTGTGTCAAAAGGTGATCCGGGCTTGACACTGCTGTCTTTCCACAGAACAATCCTGTTTACTGCATTATATCGCACAACAACAACCCCTGTTCAGATTAATATAATAAATGTTATTGACAAAAAGCCCATAAACATTAAACAATATAAAGTATCAGATGTTGCTACTAAGAAATTTTATCATTTAATAAAAAATAATAGCTCATTTGTATTGATTGGCAGCTACAAATATCACAAAAGTTAAAGCAGGAAATAAGTTTTACTTGCAACTAATTAGGTTAATTGGCAACATTTCAGTAAGATGATGATATAAAGTAAGGCCGCATGATATGAGAGGAACATGCGATAACTATGTGGAATAACAATATGATTGTCAAAAGATTACATCAAAATATCACCACAGTAAATTAATTTAAATTAAAGCAGAAATATACGTCCCTGTATTTACAGAGTCAAAATCAAAACTGAACAAAGACTAAACCAGGACTAAAACAAGGCTAAATGAAGACTAAATTAATGAAATTGTAACTAAACCTGGACTTTTTTTTGGGGTCACAACATATTTTCATTTAAGGAAGGTGCTCTGATAGGTGTAAATCTCAGAGAACATATAATCATACCATAACATTAATACATATTAGGGTTATTGGAACGATATGGATATTGCATTTGCTGATACTGTGATAGTAAATTTGCGATACACTGTAAAGTATAAAGGAGCACAGTCTATTAGTATTGGATGTATCAGGATCAGGAACAGAAGTCACTGTCTATAAACACAAAGAATCAAGTGAACGTGATCCTGAAACACTGCTGTCTTCTTTGCAACAACTGCTTTTTTTTGCTTTTTTCCTCCAAACACCCAGAAAAGATGTTTTTGCATGATGTTCACGATTTAACTTTTACTGCACAAACATCTGTCAGAGCAGGTTACAACTACTCTAAAGTAGTTCAATACCAATTGTGCTCTTCCCCACTGTGAAAGCTTGTAGTGCCAGTCGGCCGCATTGATCCAGTGAAACAGATGAACTGCTGTGTGTGTGCAGCAGAGTTATACTGGAGTCAATGAACTAGAGGTTAAACAGCACAAACAGCTGCTACAAGGATCAAAGTATCAGAGAGTCTGCTGTCTACTGTAAGACATTAGCCAAGTTTCCACAAACATCATTCACACAAACAGATCCACATTCACAACCTTTTACTAATCTTCTGAACCGTCTATTTAATTCATTCATCTTCTCCAGGTTATACTGTTAGGGTCACGACAGTTATAGTAAACTTCACTATTTATATCACATATATTTATTCATCTCATCTCATTCATTCATTCATCTTCTTCCACCCAGAGTAACCAGAGTACCCAGAGAGAACCCATGGGAGCATGGGGAGGAAACCCTGAAGGTTCAAACCTACTGATCTCTTTGCTGGGAGCCGAGAACACCTAACTACTCTGCCACTGTACCTCCCATAAAGTTTTTTTTTTTTTTATTCCAGCATAAATATATGTCAGTAGTGATACAAAAAACAAGCCTAAATGCTCATTTTAAATTACACATGGCCAACAGCGGAAAAGTTAAAGAAAATGAATCCTTCACCACATACACTAGTTTCTACAGACACAGTTTGCAGCAGACAGGAGACAAAACCATGCAATGCTATAAGTGGGGTCAAGCCAAAATTAATTTGAGATGCTTCTAAAAGTAAAAAATATATTTGCTTCTTCATTCTTTTGTTAAGAGTGAATTTTATTGCATTTCTCCTCGAACGCACAAGACAAATTCTCAACTTTCTAACTACTTTACTGAACTAAACTTCTAATTAAATTTACACTTTATTTGGCTTTCACAGTACCACCTTTAATGGACTAAAGTTAGGGTTAAAACTAACCAGGTTTATGCCAGGACTAAATCCATAACCAGGACGTATCTAGGTCTAGATCAGGACTAATACTGGACTTGAGAGCGGTCTACACAAATTCAATTTCCAGAGCAGAACTCAAGACTCAAACTGGAAGAACTTGAACTACAAAAGACTCCTCCAAGTACCACCAGAAGAAGTCCAAATAGTTGCACCTGTACCACAGTTTGACAACCACTGTTACAGGAAGATGTGTCCAAACCTTTGACTGGCGCTGTATACAATTTACAACTTGTACCTGCTATAAACGTGGAACATAATATTAGAAAAATCACTGTTCGTTAGATAGTTCGAGGAAAGCTGTGTCCAGTGAAAATAGTTGGTAACAGTTCAGTGTTGATGATAAATCTCTCCGGACAAAGATTTATTTCAGATCCTGCTCAGGCCACAAACCTTAACATCATAACTCAATGTTATCTGCTTTAGTTAGACTGGACCAAAATACAGATGTGGAAAGAAGCCGTAAACTGAATAAGTAATCATAGAAAACAAATAACAATGCTTGAATATGTTAAGATAATAAATATGTTCATGCATTAAAATGTATGCATGGTTTCATTTCACTTTCCTTAAAAACTCAATCGTCAATCAAAAATGCTGATGCGATAGTTGGGGTTACTTAGCTATATCAGGTGGACAATTAACTGAAAAAGTTTGAGAACCACTGCTATAGTCTACTCAGTATTGTTATTGTAGTTTATTATATTATTTTATTTCTGCTATTGTTTTCTTTTAGCATTTTTAGTTTTTTGTAAAAACTTTTTGATACACTAATTTTGTAAAACTGCTTTTGCATGTTATGTTGTTTGCGAGCTGCCTTAAGTATATTTTCCCATTGACAGAATAATGTAGTTTATTCTTATCTTATTTATCTGTTGTCAGCACTAATGTAATGTAGTGCGAAGGACCAGATTAACAAAAACAGCATGGAACTTTTTATCTTACAAAGTATTTATCTAAAAAAAAAAAAGCACAATCAACATCTGAAAATATATCTCTGACTGTTAAAAAGAGTGATATAAGGTGTGTGGAAGTGTTACAGACAGTTGCAGTAGCAGATGTAAGAGTCGGAGATTGCACATACAGTACATTTATCGGTTGTAAAGGGAGAAGTGGTTTTGCAAATGCAAGCTAAGCTAACCAAGGATACACATTTGAAAAAAGTCTATTGGAGAAAAACGCTGTTGAGATTAGCAGGTAAGGTAAGAAGAGCCGCGTATGAGAATCAATGAAAGGCACTCTTTTGAAGTGCTGTTTGTGTGTATACAAGTGCTCTGAAATAATAAAGGGAACAAATGGAGACAATTTCCTAAAAAGAACATACTAAACACTGGTGCGCTCCACTGAAAAGAACATATTTTTCTTTTTACATAACACATTCTTTGGCTGTAGCTCCAGTCGAGCCAGAGAAATAGTTAAGCATTTTAAACTCTCTTCCACGAATCAAAAGTGTTGTTGAGATTCAGCTGGCAGTCGGCCCTGCTCATCATTCGTCGATTTGATGTATGCTTCAAAAACCTGGACCAAAACAACCAAACCATGAGCCAAGAATTCAAACTGTGAGAGCAGCCGCAGCCACAGCCTTTGGTTTAGTCTGGTTCACGCTGACCACTGGTTAAGATGCTCTCTGTCACTTCAGGCATCGGTAAATTCAGCTAACATGATCGTGACCACTGCAAGAGTAGAGATAAACTGTAGCTTGTGTTAGCATTCGAGGGCTCAAACCATTTTGCCCCTCGCTGTGGAGCTTCTTTTCTCCATTGACATTTCAAAAGATCTGTATATTAAGCATTTAAAAGCTTGACAGAGGCTCATCAGCAATAAGGGATAACTCATGACCACGACACATTTCATTAAAAAAATAATAATAATGAAAAAAGGGCAAAAAGAAGATGGTACAGAAATGTGTTGTGGTCATGAGATAACCTTGAGTAGCCTCTGTGTGACTCTTAATATACTGATATGTGGGAAAGTACAGGATTTACTCACTGTTGAGCTCCATGTAAACCTTGAGTCTTGTATACACACAAATAATGGAAAAATAAAACCAATTCTCTGACTATATTCTTTGTTTTTCTGTGTAAATAAGAGTGTAAAGAATATGGATGTGAGACGCAAGCTGCCATTAATTTGTTAAGTTTAGGACAACATAAAAATAGTGACGATGCTCAGCTAAGACTCATGACTCCATCGAGGTTTCAAAAAAAGTAAAATTATGGTAGATTCCCCCTGTTGTCCCCAGAGGAAAAAACTGCTCTCTGCAGCATCAGAGAGTCTGCCAAGTCTAGTCATCGAACCAAGGATCTTCTTACTGTCTATGTTATTTGATAAAGCAAAAAACAAAACAAAAAAGAAAGTGAGAGACAATGGTCGAAACTACTATAAAATAAGTTGGATACCCAAAAGATAGGTTTTGCCAGACTCCCCATTTTGTCCCCAGAGTAAAATTTGTTCTCAAGCCAAGCAGCACTTCTCTAGCTATAGAGTCAAGATCCTGGTCAGGAACACCTATAGCTGGAGGATTAGCCTATATAGTGCTGTGAGGTGCCAGGGCTAACCACTTTGCCAACGTGTGCAGCAAACTGAATAATCTAGTGAAAGACAATGGACTATAATAATAAAAAAAAAAACTCGGACACAAAAGTTTTACAGGCCCTAATTTTGGACCGTTGTACCAAGAAGTTTGACATAAAGGTGAATGAACAAACCAACACTGTGAGACTGGCTTCACAACCCCAGCAGTGTGATTTTAATAGTCCACTGCGAGGCACTCTTTGATAAAGCAATTCAAACCCTAAGGTTCATTTGAGGACACACTAAATATCTAACCAAACAAAGCTTTATTTCATTCCACAACAACAGGATGTTTTCAGTAGTTTTGAACACATGATCCATTTTGTCGTTGACTAGGCCAATCAAGTAAATAGTTTGAGATTTATCAGCTTTATTACTATGATAAGAAACACTACAGCAGCATAAATCAGTCAACAATCTAACGTTGGCACAGTTGGATCATGTCACAAAGGTTGGTGCCTGCCAAGACATAAACTCTAGTGAACTCAGCTGTAATACGTGCACACAGGCTTGTGCTTCATTTGTGTTTAGGAAAAACCCACAAAATTGGATAAAAAATGAGCTTGTGATTTTGATTTAACCAAAGAACCAAAATAATACTTTTTAATTTGGGTTGGGAGCCAAGTCGGATAAATTTTAAGACTGCAAGACTGTGTGCTTTTGATCTTTTTGCATGAAGACAAAAACTTCAAAAACTTCAAAACTTCTCTTAGTGATTTCAGTGACAATGATTTTTTTTGTAAGGGCCAACATTGAAATATAAAAGGTACTCTGGTACCAATTTTGTTTCTAAAAAGAACAAACACACAACTGTATAGGAAACAATAGTTGGAGAAGACAACTTTTTTCTGTCCCTGGCCCTGGACAATCGTAATAATGGCGTGGTTTTATATAGCGCCTTTCTAGACACTCAAAGCGCTTTCCATTTGTCCATTGTTCATTCACTCCACAGATAATAGAGGCAAGGTGTCTTGCCCAGGGACACAACGGAAGTATGCTATGCTAGTGGCAGGGATCAATCTGCCAACCTTACCAGGTTGGTAAAACGGCTGCACTGATATACAATATAGCAATTTTCAAACAGCATGGGCACACACACCCGGGCCATTAACATCAAGGAACAATTTACATTCACAAACACTCACACATTCATACACCAGTTTACACAGACACAGGGGGCAAGCTGGGTGAAGTGTCTTGCCCAAAGACACATCAGCAGTATGCAGTGGAGGAAGCAGGGATCGAACAGCCAGCATTCAGATTTTAGAAGACCGGCACTAACTCCTGAGCCACATAATATTAACTGTGCAGCATGGAGATCCACGCAGACAAAGGTAAATGTACTCACCTAAACTTGTGCACAGAGCAGTCGGGGTCGTCAGGTCAGACACCTGGAAAACACATACATACACAAAGTCAGTCATACACGTTTACTTGTCAGGCCAAAGGAATGTTTCTGTCACTATAGTCCCATCCAGGGAGCAGCAGTTGTTCAGGTTTTTAACTCACAGCGGTCCCCATCACATTGTTTACTTTTCGAAAGTTGCATTTCAAGCGAGACACTAACTTTTGACTGCAGGGGATAAAGTCTAATGTTGTAATTGCGAGGGAGACGTCTATTTGTGGTGTTGTGGATGTCCTATATTCTGTTTAGATCCAGGTAACGGTGGTGGGGGTGGAGGAGCTGTGTCTCCAGGGCCCACACACATGTATCGCTCTTGCTTTTGTTCTGATAAATTGACAGTGTCAGATTCCCACGTTGCCACAGCGCGTCTTATCCTATAGGGAGCAGTAGTGGGAACACAGACGCTGCACACGATTGGCGTCAGTCAATGTGACAGTTCTTGTTTATTCTCTTCTTTTGAGGGGGGGGTCTATTTTTCTAAATCTGAACTTCCAAGTCAAGGAAGCAGGAAGGAATAGGAATTAATACACCTACACTCGCTTCTCCCTTTAGAGTGGCACATCTCTTTGTACTAGCATCATAATTACTGGTGGTCGCCAGTTTGGGATTCTTAACCAGGCCTCTTTTTTTGCAAGTATAATACAATGTTTGGAGAAGATGCTGAAGACTTTTCTAAACTTCGCTCGAGTTTCTTTACATGGGGCTAATGTTAAGGAACAGACTTTTCTTGAAGCGACTTTCCTTGTTGTAGCATATGCTTCCTATTTTCAGAGGCGCAGTTATCCAGTACCGAGCCAGTAGCCACCACTCTCCCCTGGGACACTCCGCTGATCAACAAACTCTATTTTAGGGCCTTTTTAAGCAAACTGCAAAGTCGATTGTGATGTGGTTACTGTGTAAACTTCAAATTTTACATAAAAATAATAAGATATTTAGCCACACATCCACTAGGGACACATCTGATCTTTTCCTGTTAGGGGTCCCGAGCAGTTGGACTCTCACCCAGCAACTTTGAGCCTTAGGTGGGGTACACCCTGGACAATGGCCAGTTAATGTAAAAGAAAGCAGTGTTTTGTTTGCCCTGAAAACATGACAAGTGGTTTCTGAAAGACCCACTCTTTCTACCTCTCAGTGCAGAACCAAACTCCACCACTCCAACTGCATTGCTGTGTATATGACAACAACAAAGAACAGATAATATACAGCCATGAACAAAATTGTTAGGACCCCTCATAAAACAAAGAAGACCCCACAATGTTCACTGAAATAACTTGCAATTGACAAAAGAAAATAATAAATATCTAAAATTAAACTCATGTAAATCAGATGCTGCTTTTGAATGTGCTTCAACAGAATAATTTTAAAATACAAACTGTCCTGAACAAAAATGATGGAACCCTTGACTTAATATTAAAGTTATATACCAGGGCCCACAAGAGCCACTTCAGAATAGTAAATTGTTTAGTTCTTAGCCATTTTTGTGTGTGTTTGATGCGTGTTTTGGGCCGTTGTCCTGTTAGACAACCGAGACCTGGAACTGAAACCAAGCTGTCTCACACTGGGAAGCATGTTTCGCTACCTAAATAGTTCTTAGTTTCATTGTATGTGCACTGATTCAGAACACCCTGTGCGACATGCAGCAAAGCATAACCGAGCCTCCTTGGTCATCTTCCTTCACTCCTTGTTGTTTCAAACAGCGATGCTGTCGGAGTTCAGCTCTGGTCTCATTGTCTTTATGTGCTTTACATCCTTGTCTAACATTTTCTTTCTAAATCTCCTCAGATGACTCTCTTGCTTTGCTTTCTCTGGTTCATGTTCAGTGTCGTCCACATCCAAACACCACAGTGACCACTTTTCACCTTTTTAATAGTCAGACTGATCATAAGACTGAAAAGACCTGTGATGCCAATTATAAACCAGTCTTGAGTTTAACATGTCACTGTATTCAAGTTATGTTAAAAAATTTTATAGGGGTACCAGTATTTTTGTCCAGGACCGTTTCATTAGTTTTTTTAAAGTTCAGTTAAACCACATTCAAAAGCAATATCTAAGTTTACATTAGGTAATCTTTTTTGTAATCTTTTTAATTATTTATTATTACTTTTGTCAGTTTGAAGTTATTTCAGTGAACATTGTTGGTTTTTCTTTGTTTTATGAAAGGTACCAACAAAAGACAGACAAAAAAAAAGTCTGCATGTCCACCTGTTCTTCCTGTTTTTTATAAGTTATAATACTTTCAGTTACCATTGGAAATGGGCAAACCATGAATTGGTAGTTAAAGAGGCTATTCTATGAATAATTTTCTTCTTTGAGTTTTCTACCATGTTATAATGTTGTCCCCTTTAAAATCAAACTCTATCTACCACTGCCTTATGAGCTGTAACCTTTCGGCTAGCAGAAAGAAAAAAAAAACAATTTGTGACTCAATTCAAATCAAGTAACAACCTTGCCATATCCATATTTATTTGAGGACTTTTTACAAAAACTTTATCTTCAAAACATTAGCTTCCTTTAGTTGTTATAGACTTTCAACTACAATTTAATTAACATATCTTGCACTGGACATTTCACTTTCTGAACAAGTTGATCAAAGTGGGCAGTATGAGGACACAAACAACTTTTACATGATTTTCCTAAGAGTAAAAAAAGGCCAATGTCTTTTTAAAGCCAGACATTTTAATATGTTAAACGATTTCCAGCCCTTCACAGGAAAAAAGGAACAACACAATGAGTCAAGTCCTCAAATTATCAAAGTCAAGTAGTTCAGACCATTATCAGTCAAGTGCTTTAAACCATTAAGACATTTCTAAAGAGCCACAATCTGTCAAAGAAATGTAATTTGGGCTCTGAAAAGGTCTTTTTTCATCAGGTTTGGATGAACTGGAATGAGTTTAAAACAAGCACATCATACCCTTGTGCTAACCTTCAGAGTCCTCTCTACACTGACTCATCCTGGTCTACACTCAATTAGTGTCTAGTTTAATTAAGAGTCTGTTATTCTTAACAATAATAATAATGCATCGATCTTATATAGTGCTTTTTGGACACTCAAAGACGCTTTACAATTGCATTATTCATTTACTCCCCACGCTTGGTGGTGGTGAGCTACTTCTGTAGCCATAGCTGCCCTGGGGCAGACTAAACGGAAACGTGGCTGTCATTCTGTGCCAACAGCCCCTCCAACCACCACCAAACACACTCATTCACACAGGCAGGGCGGGTGAAGTAATAATAATAATGCATTAGTCTTATATAGCGCTTCCAGGCACTCAAAGTCCTTTTACAGTTTGGTGCATTATTCATTCACTCCTCAGTCACACTCAGTGGTGGTGAGCTACTTCTGTCTGAAATGTCTTGCCCAAAGACACAACAACAAGCAATGTCAGCAGTGGGGCTCAAACCGCCAACCTTTGGGTTAGTGGGCAAACGTCTCTACCAACAGAGCTACTGCCGCCCCAATAATCTCATTTTAGTTTGTGGTTAGTAGAGGGTAGTCTTGGATTCATACAGATTAAGACCTGGTTTAATCCTGGTTAAATCCTGGTTTAGTCCTGCGCTTAGACCTTGTTTTTTTCTGGTTTTATCATGTTTTTGTACTGGTTAAGTACCATTTACCTTTATAAGTACTGTTTCTGTGGACTAAAATGAGCATTACTAAATAAAGACAAAACAGGGACTAAACAGGATCTAAACCAGGACAAAAGCAGCACATAACCAGGACTAATGTTGGACTAGACCAGATTTAAATTATGACTAAACCAGAACTAAACCAGTACTAAGCCAGAAAAAAAACAGGACTAAACTAAATAAGACCTAAACCAGGACTAAACCAGAACATAACCAGGACAAGCCTGCGTACCACTAGCGATGCCCCTCCTACAGTTTGAGAACCACAGCTATAGATGATGGATACTTACGGTCTGTGTATTTTGTATTTGTTGCCGGCTCAAACATTTTAGCCCTGAGTCCATCCAAAGTTAGGAATATAGTGCCTCCATTTCCTCTGAAGCTTTCTAAGTGCACCCAGAATGAACAGGTTGATTGGAGCCTCAGGTTTATGGCCTCAAAAGGCAGACCAATGAAAAATACATATCCCTCAATACACCTTGGTACACCTTTCACTCGGCTTTATGGACTATTTATAAGCCTCCTTTTTTTTTTTTTTTTTTTTTTACAGTGAAGCGAAAAGCACCACAGATTAAATTAGAGCCTGTTACCTTTTCTGAGTACACCATGGGACAGTAGCTTCCACAGAGACACCTGAGGCCCATACGCGGCATGGAGAAACCTTCATAGCAAAAAAGCCACACTTCTTATTCAACAGTGTCCCATATAATCTGGGCATACCATCAGTCAAGAATCAACTCAATCAAGTCCTTGGTTTTGGCACATGACTTTTTGTATTCACTTTTCCTACAGTATCATATGCACATTTTTATTTGAGGTCTTGATTACTTAGGGCATGTCTGCTGCTCTGACCTACACTTCACTGTCTGCAGCAAAATGGCAACTGTTTGCGCTTTGGATTACACGTTTAGGGCATATTACGTATAACTTTTTGTCATTGTCCCAATGCCACCCCCTAATAACACCATAGCTACCATATTTTCCGGAGTATATACTTCGCCCCGGAGTATAAGTCGCACTAGCCAAAAAATGCATAATGAAGAAGAAAAAAACGTATATAAGTCGCACTGGACTATAAGTCGCATTTTTTGGGGGAAATTTATTTTACAAAATCCGACACCAAGAACAGACATTGCATCTTGAAAGGCAAGTTATAGTAATAATACAATAGAGAACAACAGGCTGAATAGGTGTGTGGTTTGCTAACGTAACAGATTGATGGAGATTTCCAATTACAAGTGTATCTACTATAGTGAATCTGTGTCATATTAACACAAGTCACTTCAAACCTGTCCTGTAAGCTTTCATCCTGAGCCACCAACCAGAAAACTAGACTGCAACCTGGAAAAGCAGCATAGATCAAAATACCAGCCTACGCTATGTAGGCCTGTTTTCATGCTTGCACGTGCCATTACCATTATTTGTGGTTACTAAACTCAAAACTGAAATACTCAAGTTAACGACAATTTCTCAAACCTACAATGCACTAAGACATAAAATGAGAACACTACCAACAAAGAGCACAAGATGCAACTTTCATCTCTTGGCTGTGACAAACCAATACTCTCAGAAGCCTTTGTGCTTGATTTCAAAATGAATCATTATGAAAACTAAATTTACAAGAAATGACAACAATGAAATTTCTGGGTTTTGACAAGCAGAACACTCCTCAGCATAAAATTAAGTGTGTTGTATCTCTTAGTATTTTTCAAGTTGCCAGGATAAATTCAAATAAAGAGGGGCACCGTGGCAGAGTATTTATATATTATGTATCCCACCTGTTCCAGCCACCCATAAAATAACTACCAGAAGAGGAGCACCCCAGGGCTGAGTCCTAAGCCCCTTTCTTACAGTAATCTCGTTTAGATTGCTGTAACGCACTTTATACAAAGCTTAGCAAAATTTCTCTTGCTCAGCTGCATTTAGTCTAGAACGCTGCTGCACGTCTTAATTGGTACACATAAATTTGACCACATCTCTCCCATTCTCTAATCTCTGCCTTTTGTTTTTCAATGTCTTCAAGGTCTGGCCTCTCAGTACCTGTCTGATCTGCGTGTGTGTCCTACACCTCCTCATGTGCTCTCTGATCCGCAGACCAGCCTGTGCTGGCCGTCCCCAAGACCAAAAGAGGTCCCCTCACACATTAGACAGGCCAATTCTCTTTCTGTTTTTAAATTCCACCTTAAAATGCATCTTTTTCTCTTCAGCTTTTAACTTAGTTTGAAGGTTGACTTTTATTGTTGTTTTAATATATGCTATTTTCTTATTTCTTTTACATGCATTTTTATACTGGTGTGCAGCACTTTGGTCGACTGTATTGGTTTTAAAGTGCTCTATAAATAAAGTTGGATTGGATTGTTAACAATTCTTTCTCATTGTGTACAGCATTCTCACTAGCCAAAGATCTAATACTGTATATTGATTTTTCTAAAGTAAAGTAAAGTAAGTACTAAGTAAAACAAAGGTTTCTCCTATGGTGTGACAATGACCACAAAAACACATCATTCTAACATCCAGATGAGGAGCACCCCAGGGCTGCATACTAAGCCCTTTACAGTTCAACCTTTACACCAAAGATCTAACTAAATCATGCTCATCCCACTAATCAAAATACAATATATCTCCATTTTATTTAATAAAAATCTATCTAAAATGTACTACACAAGGATTAACCGCACACATTCAAGCACTTTGTGTATAACCACACTAAGTGATGAGGTTGACGAGCCAGTTCCTCGTGTAACAATGCCAGAGCAGACAGTGACTTCCAGCCAGCAATGATTTGGGTCAGTAGGTAATTGCATTCCTGGATCACAGGGGACTCAGTGGCAATTAATCCTGCCAATGAGCTGTGTGAAGTATGCAGTACAGTCAGCCAGGAGAGAGAGGAGCCCAGCTGTGGACCGTGCACTCACTGCCAATGACACTGTGAACCCAGTCGGCTTCAATGATGTTCAATTAGGGAAAGCGAGCACTAGAAGCAATGGCACAAAGCTGGTCAAAAAGATACTTAGTGAATCGTTACAGCTTTCTCAATAACCACAAACCTTACAGTGTGTACTATAAAACATTATTGGACTGGAATTCTCATAATATTAAAACTGCTTCTCATAATTGAGTATAGCTCTGCTCAAAAGGGTTTACTATATGAACACTTTCTATCCATAATAAGGCCTTAAAATAATAATGTATTGGAAAAAAAAAAAAAATCAGCAATCCACAAGGGAGCAGATCTTCAGGTTAATTATTATCCATACATGTCTTTAAAAATATGATAAAATCTGACATTGACCATTTATGTGTGAATGTAACTGCTCTGTGTAGTCACATTATATAAAAATGACTATGTTTTGTAATATAAAAATACTAACCTTATTAACTTTTCTGTTATTTAGCAAGAAAATGGGCTGTGTATTTTACCATCAAATTAAAACTACAGTCACTCTTATTATGTGACAATAACCACCAAAGAAGGAGCTCCACAGGGCTGTGTTGTAAGCCTGCTCCTTTTCAACCTTAACTATCTAAATAATAGCATTACCAATCATTGAACTGAATCAAAATAAGCTATAGAAAAAAAAAACAATGCACTGAAGCTCCTTATTTTTAACCATCATAAAGGGGTGACAATAACAAGCTTATTCCTTGTGTAACAAGGCCAGAGCAGACAGTGTCCTCGGGCAGTAGCTAATCCTATACAAGTGCTTTTTGACGCAACAAACCCTGTGGTGTTTAAACATGGCCAAGTGTAAGAGCCGGGAATCAAAGTTCAGCCAAATAGGTCTAATTTTACTCCACAAATGTTTTGACACATCATTAAGTGTTTTGCCAACAAACAATTTCAACAGTTTAGCCATTTTCTCAGGCTGTCATCTGTCACTACAAGCCAAGACACTGTCAGTCAAACTCCTCCAAGTGTCCCGTTCATCTCATGTACAGGCCTCATCTCAGATTATTCACTGAATGTCTCCAATGCTAAATGGCGAGGAGATTTTCTAATTGTAGCAAGGAGGTTGTGAGTTCGGTCTTCAGGCCAGCTAGAGTCTGCATGTCCTATTGTGGGTTCTCTCCGGGTACTCAGGCTTCGTCCCACCGTGCATGTGTTAGATGAATTGGTGACTCTAAGTTGAGAGTGAATGGTTATTTATTTGTATGTCTCCATGTCAGCCCTGCAACTAACTGGCCACTGTTCAAGACCTGTAGTTATTGGGATAGTCTCCAGTACCGAATAAAAGATAAATGAATGAATATTGAAATCAGTATTCCAGGAGCACCATTTACAAAACAGGAAAATGATAATAACTTGAAAATTAACAGTTTTAAATCATTAAGCACATTTGCTTTTTAATGCACAAATTAAATGGTCTTGATCCAGCGCTCACACTTTTATTGAGATCACTTAATTTGATTCTGTATTATGTTATGAAAGTTGTACAAACATATTTTCAATGTTGGACAATGGACATGAGGAGCACACAGAAGAGTTTTTCAATCTATATCACAACAATACAACAAGTGTCCATTAATAAACTGTAGAGACCTTGTACCTCATGCAATACTTGAGATAAAGAAGGGTCTCAGAGTTTGGTAATGCTACTTCATTTTTTATACGAATGCAGTCCTCTTACATAATGTTTTTATTATATGACTGCACTAGCTGACCAAATTTCTACTTATACCTGACTCATTGCATTAATTTAAGTAAACAGATATTGCCCACTGAAAAGGCAGCACTATGGGGCAACAGCAATGCCCCATATCTGACCTGAACAATGGGACATCCATCTTCTGTCACTTCATACCATCAAATTGACAAATAAATCAATATCAAAATAAACAAAACAGAAAACAAATTACTTTGCAAAACTAGATGAATGAAAGTTAACATTAGATAGTTGACAGATCTTCAGGTTAATTAATATCCATAATAAATGTTAAAATATGGTAAAAGTTGACATTAACCATGTACTCTATGTGTGAATGTAACTGCTGCATGTAATCACATTAGATATAAAAATACTAACTTAAACATTTCTGTGATTTTGCTAGAAAAGGTGTTGTTACAAGATAAAAGTGACTTTAGTTTTAGTTTGATGGTAAAATACAAAACAACTACAAGTCCAAATAAGAACCACCAGAAGAGGAGCACCTCAGGGCTGCGTTATAAGCCTCTTGCCATTTAATCTTAACTATCAAAATAATAGCTATGTCAATCACTAAACTGACTCCTTTTCAGCTCATGGAGGTAAAATAAGCCTTACAAAAAAACACAACACATTGAAGCTCCTTATGTACACATTGACAAATAAATCAATAACAAAATAAATAAAAACTAATTAGTTTTCAAAGCTAGATGAATGAAAGTTAACATTAGATGGTTGGATAGACTGAACATGTCCACATGGTCAGTAACCACTAACGGTACGCGTGACACCATTTACTGCTGCTGCACTACTTCTGTTTACAAAGGTCTTGGCATTCGCAAAAACTATTAAGCCATATCTGTTTAGAGGCATCATTGGTTGAAGAGTAATCCAGAGTTAAGGACAAAAACAGAAAGTAATCAAACCCTTAAGTGAGTCTCTAAATAAAAAGATAATCTGTGCACTTGAGCTGGGTCATCGCTGTAATTGCTCTTGTTAATCAGGCCTTAATTTGTTGACAAGATTCATTTGGACCATTTGTCCTGAAAACATACAAAGTCTCCCAATCTGGGGACGACTGTGCCACTGGAAATTAATGGCAGGGGATTCGAGAGAGATGAAATGAGATGAAGTCATTTTAAAGAGAGAGTTTGAGATTTTGCCAGACAAAGATATGAGGCAACCATCAGTGTGTAAAGCAAGAATGGAACTGATTATGAATGAATATATGGAGCTATTCTTTAGTGGAAATATTGTTTGAGTTTCAATAATTTAGTAAACTTTTAGGCTCATTCTATTTATTTAGGTCAAGGGAATTATTTGAAGTAAGTCCCTTTCTTCCAATGAAGAAAGCACCATTAGAGATACAATATACTAAATGTTACTGTACCATAATTATAATAATAATACATTTATTTTGACTGTTAGAGACTAAAAAAGATGCTTTTACTTCAGGATTTGAGTCTGAAGATGGATACAATAGATGAGCAGGTGAATGAATAGCCTTTGCTATTTAGGAGAACATTTAATCCATGCTGATTTGGCTTTTTGTAATCAAATTAAACTATTACAATTGAGTACAAGTGCAGAAATAGCACGCTGAGTCACTGTGGGTGTAATTTAAAGATAAAAGTAATTGTCCAATCGCTCCACAGCATCTAAAGTCAGCAGCAGCAGCAGTAGCTGCTCAGGGCTAAGTCAAATCATTTACCTCTTGCCTCACCCTGCGAAGAAAAAAGGGAAACGCAGCCCGCCACCTGCCACTAACTGTTTGAAGTGTGAGAGCCAGGAGGAAGGTTAAAGTGTTAAGGTGTAGCATCAGTTCAAGTGGTGTCTTCAAAATACCAGAAATCCTCAATGACCTGAGCTGGCCCTGTCTCTGCAGCAGACACACACCAAAAGGCATCAACAATTAAACTGCATTTGAAAAGCCTCACCAACTTCCAACTTTCAACAAGCCAGATGTCATTGCCTCACACTTTGATCTTTCACCTTCCCATACTGACAAACAGAACAACACTGCCTAGGTTTCAGTAGGCCCTTTTAGTGTATGTAAACAATGTGGCGGTGCCCGAAACAATAGTGCCATCAAATAAAGCAAATTAATATGAATTATGACTCAATGGTTTTGGAAACTGACAAAGTCAACTGCATGTGAGTAATGTCATAGCGTGGTTAGAAAACATTAATGATATCAGTGTTTTGTATATAAAATTAGCTAAAGGCTAAATGATACAGGTAGATAAGGTGAGGAGCTCGGTCACCCAGGAGGAGCTCAGAGTAGAGCTGCTGCTCCTCCACAACAAGAGGAGTCTGCTGAGGTGGCTCAGGCATCTGTTTCAGATGCCCCCTGGATGCTTCTCTGAGGAGATGTTAGCGGCATGTCCCACCGGGCGTAAGGCCCAGGGAAGATCTAGGTTACGCTGGAGGGACTATGTATCTCAGTTGGCCTGGGAACACCTGGGGATTCCCCCTGGACAACCTGGAGGAAGTGTCTGTAGAGAGGAAAGTCCCTCCTTAGACAGTTGCCCCCATGACCTGGCCCAAGATAAGCAGAAGAAAATGAATGGATATAGGTTTCAGATTTTTTTGGTGATGTTGGACAAGTAGTTACAGAAATGTGTCGGATCGCAGTAGTTTGTCAGTGTATGCTCAGATTTACTCCATAATCACAACAAAATCCTACTTTAATATGGTAAGCTAACAGATGAAATGATCAGATCAGGATGCTAATAATTCAAAGTTAAAAAAAAAAATGAAATGTTTGAAAAAGTTTTCTTTTCAGCAGCTTCTTTCCTTTGAGCCTTTACCCGCTGAAGTCACTACAGCCAATCATCTCCTACCATGCAGTCATCTGCATATTGATTTCGCATACGTTTTAGACGGGAATCCCTCCCTGACGCAACTCTTATCCAGCCTTGGGGCCCGCACAAAAACTACAAACAGACAACCATTCATTCATTTTTATTTGTTCCTTTGTAAAACTGCAACAGGCATAGCTTCTTTGATTACATGAATGTGGACAAGTCAGAATTGCAGTTTTGCCATTCTTCTCAGAAATGCCAAACACAGCACTAAACCACTGATAATCCTACAAGAAAGTTCAAATAATCCTAATAAATAAATAGTTAAACTGTTTACTAATGCAGATGACACAACTACAGTTAATTTATTTTGTTGCCATGTAATGTCATGCTCCAAGAATATAATGGAAACCAACTGCTTCTTTCTAAACCAAGACGCTGCCACAAAACTAAAATATTAATAACAGAAATGATACTCACGGGTTGTCTTTAGTTCATTGAAGCACATAAAAACGCTATCCTCACTAAATGTCCAAGTCCCTTCTCACCCGTAGAAAGACTCATGCAGCTGAAATGACTCACATCCCCTCTCACAACCTCTGTCAACCATCAGCACGGGGTAAACATTTCCTAATATGGAGAAAATATGGAGACACTATTCAGGGCAATATCAGTTTGGTTTTGCTTTTAGACTGGAATGCCAGAGTCACTCAACGCAGCCAGCTCTGTGGTGCATACCTTTCACTAGAAATAATAATGATGATTGTGGAGAGCAGCCTGCCATTGGTTTGGGGTTCAGTCTGACCTAAGATGGGTAGAAGTGCACTCCTGCCTTATAAAGTCTAATTTCAGCAGTAAAAATGATTAATGAATAAGCAGAGGATACAGAATACCAGAAATTGAAGCAATATGTTTTTCTAAGAGGTGAATATTGGCAGAGTGGTTAGCACTCCTGCCTCATAGCAAAAGGCAAGTTGGCCAGCTGGCTACAATCTGTTCTGCCTGTGTTACAGCAGCTTCTTCCCACCGTTCAAAGACATGCATGTGTGATGGTGAATTTGTGAATCTAATCAGCCCTAGTGAATGAATATGAGGGTGAATAGTTGTCTGTCAGTTTACAGTTTAAAGTGTAGGGCTAAAGTCAAACAAATAAAATGTTAGCCCAAAAGTCATGCTCAGCACAGCGATTAATTAACCAGGCCAGGCCATGTGCTTACCAGAGCATTACACAAACAAGTGCATGCCACATTAATTAGGTAATGAAACAAGTTAAGAAAATTTGACATCTAAAAATAGCTGTTGTTATCTTGAAAATGGAAAATAAAGGTTTTCAAGTCATAAATAAGACCAGAATTATATGTGCAAATAGTTGATGCAATTCATCGACTAATACAATTTTAGTCAACCCATACGTCACCAACTGATGAGTCAACCAAGCGACCAGAGGCTGTCAGCTCTACAGCACTGTGCAAAGGTCTTATACAAATTTTTAAGAAAAACTATGAACAAAGAAATGTGTATTAATAAACAAAACACAAAATTACAAAGAAAAAGGAAGAATTTAAACCTAGAAGCACTTAGAAAGTGCAGACCTTTGCCAAGGCACTGGTCCTTTCTTGCAATGGTAAAGATATAGTGCCCAGACCTGACCTGGATTTTCTAGTTCATGGGTAAATGCTCTTTCCATTGAGCAACAAAATCTGTCAGAATGGTAAAAAATCTATTAAAATTAATAATTTGTTATTTCAGTGAGTGACCTTAGTATTAATTAGTTTGTCCATGGTCCATTACTGACTTTTACTGATATTTTTATAACAATCAAAAATAAAATTCTGTATTCATGAAAGCTTCCTTGGTTAACAGCATTTTTCGCACCTCACAAAAAAATTCAGCACAGTCTCTGTGTCAACCCTGCAACTAACTGACCACTGTCCAGGGTGCACCCCGTCTAAGCCCCATAGCTGCTGGGATCAACTTCAAACACTCTCAACCACAAACAGGAATAAGTGAAAGAAAATAAATTCATGTTTTTCTGCATTTCTTTGAATTCATTTGGCAAACAGAGACAGATTAAAAGGTAAGGCCATAGCCCATTTACTGCGAGGAGTCTCCAGATTGTCTTCAAGTGATTAAGAAGCAGTAATTAAAGTTGAGTAAGTCCCCATGAGCGGTGCAGGTCAGCGGAGATCATGTAATATTAACAGCCACAGAGACTGAACACTGCAGCGGCCCCTGTTTGGATTGGATTTGTACTGAGAAGCAGTACGGCCTTGGAGCACTCGTTTCCTGAAACAGAACAACCCACTTCATCCTATTCCCCCGAGAAGTGGACGGCTTTCAGACAAATGAAACGCTTAAATGCTTGTGTGCCGTAAAATGAATGAGAAGACTTAAAAAGAGAGAGCAATTAAAAACAGAGCAGGTGTCCGCTGATATTTTTAAATATTCAAACTCTTCACTGAATATACAGGGGCTATGAGAAAGTCTCGCAATGGTAAAGATATAGTGCCCACAACTGACAGCAACTCAAACTCAAAAAGATCTTCTAGTTCAGGGGTAAATGCTCTTTCCATTGAGCCAAAAACCCTTACAACACTGTATTCACAAGTCAAAACTGTGTCAAAATGAAAACAAGACTAAATTGTGACTGAAATTTAGAAAATTACCACTGAAACTGGACTTTTTAAACATTTTTCTTTAGTCACAACACATTTTCATTTAAAGCTCTGGTAGAAAAATGGTTCTGACAGTGTAAATCGCTCTCAGATGGAAGACCATAGGATCACTGCAATATTTAGATCCTTACGATACAGATATTGCATTTGCTGAAATTGCAATAACAGTAATTTCATGATATATTGCGCAGCCCTACTTAAAACACTCCTGGATCTAAACAGTGATCTGGATCCAAACCAACATTTTTACACATCACTAAAATGTCTGCACAGTAATAAGTTTACTTCACTCGAGAGGGCCAACAGCTTCCCATAGTAGTTACTGTACGTTGACCATCAGATATCACTATTCACATTTTCCCCAATAATTAAAGTACAAAATTAGTCAAAAACAACCTACCTTTTCCTCTCTGGACTCAAGGCACTCCAAGATGAATGTTGAAACTATGACTCGAAATCTGTTGAGAAATAAATGTTATATTACTCAAATAAATTGCATAACTACAATTACTTGCAGAATTACACAGCTGTTACACACCACGCCCACACACGCATGAAGCCTGCAGTAACTTCCTAAAACTCAAGGGATTAATATTTAGTTTTAATAATCTTGCAATGTATTTCATATTTGTATTATTCATATTTGTGGCATCATGATCACTCCTGTACAGTCAGACCACATGGTTCACTGTTAATACCACACGTAGGTTTTTAGACTGTGCCAAGCGCCATGGATCAGTGGTTCTCAAATGTGGGGGTAGGGACCTAAAAGTGGTGCGTGGTGGTGGTGAGGTTATGTCATTTCAGTGTTTGGCTTATTTGAAGGTAACCATTTTAGTTACATCAGATGGTGAAATACATTTTTGAAATACCTGTGCCATAAAGGTTGTAATACATGGATTTAGAAAAATAACACTAGACTTGTGTCATAATAACATGATCAGGGATAATAAAAGTCTTGCAATCAGCAAGAACCACTGCCATTCATTTAGGATCTCAACAGCGCCTCATCAGCAGATAAAGGAGTGATATTAGTTGTTAATAGAGAATATGTGCGGTGCAGTGACGCGTGTTAGAGGATCAGGCTGCCCACACATTTGTATTGTACACTCACAAAACATCTTGTCCACTAATGACACTACTACAGTGTTTCCCATTAATCCAAAGATCTATGGTGGTGGGTGGCCCTACATGGTCTTATCTCCCCCACCCCGACACGTTTCTTTTTACTACTATGATGTGCTCAACTAACAAGATACTCTTTCCACACATCTTTTGGATACTAGATATTAAGTCGACTAAAATTTTATTGGTTGATTAGTTTCCGTTCCAAGACTGGTACAGGAAGTTAGAAAAGACAATAATACATTTTTAATGGAGCAATTAGCGCTAGCCACCAATCATCGCAAATTATCAATAATCAAGACAGGTTTGGCAACTGACAACCACTCTGCCACGTGTGAGTAATATCAGAGCCTGGTTTAATAACATTAGCGAGTGTGTGGACATTTAGCCATTTAATGTTACACTGCAATTAGCATCTATAATTAGCATATAAGCTAAAGGCTACATAATTTGTATTTCCTAATTTCAATGTTACTGCCGGACAAATAGTAACAGAAATGTGGCGGACCAAAATAGTTTGACACTGTATGCTCAGATTTAATTCATCAATCACCACAAATCCTACTTTAATAAGTTCACTTTAGCAACTGGACCTGACTCAGATCTGGATTATATTGATTCTCAGTCATTTTTAATAAATATATAAACAACAACCATTTGTTTCTGCAGTCCAGAAACTGTCTAAATTAATATCTTTATTTTGCTCCCTGTAGAAATTAATAGTATAGAACGTTAATATCAGTACCAGGCTGTGTGCGCAACTTTTTTAAACACGTTATTCCTGGCAGAGTCTATATAACAAAATATTTTACAGCCATCTTTCCCAAATGTTTTATCTCCTCATTAATGTGCAGTCACTTGATTGTAACACTCTGGTAAGTCCCCCCACATATCCTTTGGTCAATTTCGGTTGATTATTTGCTGTAATGGGCGTAACTTCGGCTGACTAACACTTTCTTTGGTCGACAACAGCCCTACAAGATAGACTACATGAGCTTGTGAATACTGAGACAGTGGTTTTAATTAGAATTTTTTTCATCATTTTAAAAACTGAATTTATGAAAGCCAACACAACATGCAAAATTTGCCTTGAATTTTCTGAATATTTGCAAATTAGAAAAAAACAAAAACAAACCTAGTCTAAAAGGTTATAAATATAAACAGCACTAATGTTGTATTAAAAAGTTCCCCCCGACAGACCAACTCTAAAATCATGGGAAACTCTGTGCTGCCAACAAATGGGATACATTCCTACACCACATTCTACTCATAGTGAACTTTCTGTAAGTGAAGGTATGAACTATATTCAGGGTAACTCCAGGTCTTAACACCTTTTTCAGACTTTTTAATGCCACTTATTTAATGCCCAGGATCACCGGCAAAACAACAATAATCTGTATGAATTTTACATTTATACTACTCTGTCACTCAAGTGTTTTATTTTAAAGCTTAATACAGAGGAATAATGGTTCTGCATTCAAAAAGGTTCTTCAGTGTATTGTGATACTTTTGCAACATTATGCAGCCCAAATAAACAGGAGACCTGTAACAAAAGCTTTCAGAAACTTGTGATAAAACTTATGATAAAATGTGATGCCTAATTCCAACTTGCAAATAAGACATAGATACTGTACTTGTCTATTATTAGTTATGATGAATTACTTCAAAATATTCCGTTTCTTTTTTTTTTTTTTTACGAATACATGCTTCACAAACATTTGTGTGATTAATTTGATAAATGTCAAAGTTTGAAAGCATATATTCACTGATCTACTGATCTATAATACTAACTACTGAAAAGACCTTTTTTGTCTTAAGATGAGCAGAATTTAATATCTACCCATAAGAATTAACACTTTCAAGGCCTGTATTTTGACTACATCAAATTTAATACCTTTTCAATAATTTTAAGACTTTGGGGCTAGTGGTAAAAAAGCCCTATACTTAGCACATTTAAGTTAATATACATTGCTTCATTGTGGCTTGATAATTCCACTATGTGACGCCATGTGACAATGCACAAATCATTAGATTGCCACAAATTTGCAAAACACAAATTGCATCAAGTACAGTCTATTTATTATGCTTCTCAACACTTTATATCCAGCTCCTGACCCTTATCCTACATCACTACTTTTCAGTGTTTTTTACATTACACTGCTCCGGTGGACATTCTGGCTACTCATTTAAAATGGTCTAATCCCTATAGTGCACTGTACAGACTAAGGGTGTGTAGTGTAGATAGTAAAAATACATTTTTCCAACAACTAATGGTTCATGACTTTTTCAACTCTCAAAACCAGTCACCGCTGAGTCAAACTATACAGACATATCTCCACCCAGATCTAGAAAAGATGATAAAATGCGCCCTTTGTCTGAGTGAAACCTATGTCATGACTGTCAACACACACATTACTTCTTCCCTTTATGATACCTTATTTTCCGCACTATAGGGCACTCCAGATTATAAGGCGCACTGTCATTGAATGGTCTATTTTTGAACTTTTTTCACATAAAATAAATGAATAAAAAACACAATCTGAGACCGCTAAATCAAACGATAGCGTAGTCACAATAACTCATAACTGTTCAGTTAACGTTACACAATACAACACACACAATACATTCACTTTTTCAGTTCATTCCTCGTCCACAAATCCCTCAAATTCTTCATCTTCAGTGTCCGAGTTAAACAGTTGGGCGATTACGGCAATATTATGGTGTAGTATGTATTACTCCGCAATGCTCCTGACTACGGCAGCCGTAAATAAATTCATATATAAGGCACTCTGGATTATAAGCGCACTGCCGTTTTTTGAGAGGATTGAAGGTTTTTAAGTGTGCCCTATAGTGCGGAAAATACGGTATCTGTCTATGCAAGCTCAAATAAGAGCACACACAGAGAGATATTTTCATTTAAAATTCACTTTGAATGAAGAGATGACTTTGATTGATGCTTTTTAATAAATCTGACATATTTTTAAAGGTTTTGAATAGTTCTGAGGCCACATTAAGCTACATTTTAGCCCCAAACTGTGTTATTTAAGGTTATGCACACATAACCTTCCCCTTTGATTACTTCCATAAAGCACATTTTCTTGTAGTCCAAAGGATGTTGCTAGCTCAGGTTGACAGGTGATTTCTGATGCAACGGCATTTTACAGAATCAGACGTACACTATATCTGCTGCAATAAACCTGCAAACGAATACTGGGACATGACATTATAGTTTTAAGCACTTTTATTTTAAATGTTTAAAACTATACGCAAGAAACGGCAAGACAAGGCAGTGAGAAAAGAAATGGGATATGTCTTATAGTGCAAATGCAGTGTGAGAAAAAAGAAATACAATAGTTTATATCGGCCTGTGTAATATGTAGCAAAGCCATTTTTTTTTTAAACACAATATCTGCTATAGTTTTATTGTGGGCTGGCCTTTTGTTTACGTGAAGCTGGCGTTCTCACCTCACAATAAACAGAAACTTTGAAAACTGACATTTTTGTTCGGTGTCGTCTTCAGAGAGAACATTCACATAAAAAACAGCCCCATCCTAAACATCTGTCTGAATTAGTAATGTAGATTTCAATGATTTTAGATAATACGTTTACAGACAGCCTGTTCTCACCATTATGAAACATCATCACTGTGGAGTGAAAATATCACAGTGACTGCAAAGTGAAATACTTTTCTTAACTGGGCAGCTTTTTAAAAATCCTTATAAACTCATGTCACACAATATTTAGTTAACTTGGCTATACATTTGCTCAATGCCCCACTTCCTGAGTAAATGTTAGTGTTTACATTTTAGTATCGATGTAATCAGACCAAAAATACAACGCAACATGCAAATTCTGTTTTTAAGAAGGTTATAAACAGAGAAATGTGTATCAATGCACAAAACTACACGAAATTACAACAATAAAATAGGAAACTAGAAGCACTCAGATAGTGTAGATCTCTGATCCAATCTGGCAAATGTAAAGATATAGTGCTCAGACCTGGACTTCTAGTTCAGGGGTAAATGCTTTTTGCATGGCGCCACAGAACCCTTATATCTCAGAAGAATCTACTAACTAATCAGCTGTTTCTTTATTCCTTAAAACACTTCTGGATCAACACCAAAATTATTAATTTTGTCCATGGCCCATTACTATTACAGCCTTTCATCTCACTAAAACATTTGCACAGTAACAATAAGTTCACTTCATTGCAGAGGCCCAACAACTTCCTGTAGTACTGTATGCTGACAACCTGAAATCACTAGTCATATTATCTGTAGACAAACCAAAAACATAAAATATCCTGGAACTTTTGATGTTTCCAAACAAAAATAAAAATAAAAAAATTGTAAAAAATATATATTATTTTTTTAATATATAAAATAACAAAGACATAAAAACAAATTTCCAAATCTCCCCACTTCTTCACAACATAAAGCTTTTGAAATGGCTCAACATATCGAGGTGGGTAGCCAAAAACTGTACTTGAGTACTTGAGCATTGTTTCTTCAAAATAAATACTCGAGTAGAAATGAAAAGTATGTTGGGATAAAGTTACTCTAAACTAAATGCAACAGAGTAATTGTAACTCATAACTAACCACTTCTGTACATATGTGACAAGCATAAATCTTTCCTGCATTGTAAGTACTTTTCACTTTCAACTGTCAACTCTTTGACAGTTTAGGCCATTGCATAACACAAAAATGAAAAAATAGTCTTCCATTTATGAGCAAAGAGCTGCAACCAAAAGAATGCACAGCGCAGTCCAACACTATGTTCCCTTGGCAGACACATTTTGTCACAGTCTAATCCTTCACTATTTCATCTCAGTGGGGGTTTCACAACACACAACGGTATTTAAATTATTTAAATGATTTTACTGCTGAGAGCACATGCTTTTTTTTTTTTTTTTTTGCATTTAAGTACTTTCTGTAGCTTGTATATTCATTGACAATCACATCTTGCTTTATAGTCAGACCACATTATACGAGACAGCCTTTTAGCAGTCATGCCCCGACCTGGAGAGCAGCTGACGAAAACCTAAACAGGCACCGACATGTCCTGCATACGCTCCCATATCACAACTATCAACTTACTACAATCTCCTATCATGCACAACCTTAATCACTTAATATTTTGCACTTTTTGTTCTTCCCACTGTCTAACGTTCTTGTGCACTCTGAGTGTTTTGACATTAAAGGCTTCTTTCAGGTGTAACTCTAGGGGTTTGCTCAGATCAACAGCCTCCGCTTCAGCCTCATCGTGTCAGGAGGGCACAGCAGAGAAACTAATTATTTAAGAATACTCACTTTTGGTCAGTAAGTTATGATGTTAACAACTGCAGTAGAGTAACCCGTATGGAGAAGGTGAATGCTGCAGACAAAAACATGCTAAAGCACACTTGCAATTTCTTCTTTCCTTTGGGTTTTGCCTTCTGGGGTTACCACACATCTGCTTCCTGGTATGCTGTGATTTACATATGATTTGGCATATAGGCTTTAAGACAAATGTCCTTCCTGACACTATTGACTGACACATTTATGCACAAACACTGACTTATTAACCTGTCGCTGGTCTTCACACTTGCAATTTGAGTTTTAACAAATTTATTTTAATTATGTTATATGATTGCTGTGCACTCTCCTTTCTCTGACCACCATCATCCAGCAGTTTTCAATGTTTTCATTTGCTGAGGTGAATGTGCATAGACTGAATTTCAGTCACTTCAGACAGAGGTTGAGTTTGAGTCTGACATCGTCCTGAAAACATACTGTATGTAATTTAGCCACAATGAGTCATTAGATAATTTGTGTCAGTTCCATCATAGAGCTGCATCAGCAAGGGAATCATTGCTGATGATCATTTCATTTCCTGGGGTATCCCCAGAAGAGAAAGCCGAAAGGAGAAGATCAACATTTGCAAATATTAAATTTAAAATTATAAAAGGTTAAAAGGTTTATAAAAGATTTTTTCAAATTTATTTGCATAACTATGTGTGACCATTGTTTTCAGTTTTAGTATAGCCTCGGTACAACAGAAGTACTGATATTCCAAACAAACTACTCAAGTAGAAGTAAAAAAGACAAAAAAAAGGAGAAGAAAAGTATTACTTTGTAAAAGTAAAGTTTATTTAAATAGTCTGTAGTTACTTCAACTACTATTATTAGTGCTTCTACAGTGCCTCTACTACTGCTGCCTCTACTTCCACTACTACTACTTGATACTTTCCACCTCTAGCCTCAAGTGGGCTATGCTTGTACACAAGTTTACAACCAGTGACATGACACTGACATGAAGTTTTAAAAAATGTGAAGTTTGACTCCAGTAATCGTCCCTGTTCACTCCATAAAAGCACAGGCTCATTAGCAAACACAAACAGTAGAATGAGTTGACTAAACCTACCAGGGGGCTGGGCTCAAAGGCAGTTTAAGGCGCTCAGCTTTTGACTTTAACATCATCAACGCTGTCAAACGAGTCATTTTTAATGAGAGATTTTAAAGACGCCTGTGTTTAATGTTGCCTCAGTCAAAAATGTGCCGGAACGACAGCAGATGTATTCAGTTTGATGGCAGCAGTCTCAGGAGACCCGAGTGTTATTGATTTGAAATGCACAGCCAAGTCAACATTTGAATGTGGGGTTTTCTATGACAAAAGTGAAATGAGTTCCCAGAGTATTTCTGTCAGATAGACCCATATACGGTATATTGGCCAACAATGTAGCCTATGTGGGGACATTTGGGTAACATACCAAACTTATTTAATGTTTTATTCTATTTGTAATATAGACTAGTGTTTTTTTCAACTCAAATTAGTTTAGGGGGCACGGTGGTTAGTGTTCTTGCCTCCCAGTAAGGAGACGGTGGGTTCAATTCTCAGGCCGACCAACACACAAACTCTCTGGGTGGAGTCTGCATGTCCTCCCTGTGTTATCGTGGGTTCTCGCTGGCTTCCTCCCACCGTCCAAAGACATGCATGTGTCAGGTGAATTGGTGACTCTAAAATTGCCCCCTGAGAGTGAATGTCTGTCTGTAGTGTATCTCTGTGTCAGCCCTGCAATAAGCTGGCCCCTGTAGTGTACCCCGCCGAAGACCCAAAGTCACTGGGATAGGCTCAAGTCACACATGACCCTTAACAGGAAAAGTGGAAGAAGATGAATGAAATAATGAAGTTTAGCTGGGAGCTCCCTTACAGAGGATAGCCAAAGTGCATAATCAGGTGTAAAAAAGAAGAGAGAAATGCAAGAAAAAAGAAAAATGCCTTATAATAAAGGGCATTTTACCAATAGACAGATAATAAGATCCACAGCTGTTCAAATCTGGTGTTAACTCTTCTATGAAGAATGTGAGATTTTCCCCCAGACCTTTGAAGTTAGATTGATCCATATTATATGTAGGCCTACAATAATTACTGATGTATATGGTGACATTTAGGTTGCCTACACTGCTTATCCAATATTTATTCATTTTTATAAGCCAAATATAGACTTGTTGCTATTCTGTCTTGCTTACCAAGTGCATATTTAGGTATAAAAATCGTATGCTAGCCTTACAAATAAAGGGCATTTTACCAATAGACAGATAATATTTACATCTGGTACAGGCTATTTTTGAGAATGAGTTCTACAATTTATACTACTGCTACCTCTACTTCTACTTCTACTACTTGTGCTTACTTAAAAGTATCTAGTTACTTTCCACCTCTTGGCTCAAGTGGGTTATGCTTGTACACAAGTTTACAACCAGGTGACACTGACATGAAGTTTCCAGTAATCTTAGGACAGGCTCATTAGCAAACACAAACAGGAGAATAAGGTGACTAAACCTATAAACCCAGGCCTATATAATATTTAGGCCTAAAGTACTGTAATTATTGGTACAGGGAACATTTAGGTACCCTACACTACATATTCAATGTTTTATTGTTATATCTTCATACCTAAATTAGTTTGCATGGCAGTTATCCTACAGATAATCCCTTAAGTGCAGAATTAGGTTAAAAAAAACTTACAAAGGTTATTTTACCAATAGACAGACAATATTTACATCTGATACAGGCTATTATTGAGAGGTAAGAGAGCAAACTTTGGCTAGTCCTCTTCACAGTCAGCTCTAATTAATTTTAACTAATCTAACAACCAAATAACATTAAGGTAACACTTTCTTCTTTGACTTTAACACAACATGGCAAATCTGTGCTGCAGTAAGTTCTGTTATAGACACAGTCACATATTATAAATAGGCCTATAATTATTGGTAGGAGACAGAGGTACCCTAAAGCACTTCAGTTTACAAATTAGCTGTAGACTTTGCATCATATCTTCAGACAGTGAGATGGTGGTCTAAGTACATAATATAGTGTACAAAGATTATACTAACCTCACAGATAAAGGGCATTTTACAAATAGACAGACAATATTTACATCTGAAAGAGGCTATTTTTGAGAACTAACTAGCAAACTATGGCTAGTCTTAACAGTCAGCTAAGTTTACTTTAAACTTTTATCACTACAGAAACATTAAGGTAACACTTTGTTATCCTGCAGACAGTGGCCTAAGTAACTAACTAGTTCCTGAATTAAGTGAGCAAACTTTGGCTAGTCTTTACAGTCATTTCTAATTCATTTTAACTAATATTACAACCAGACAACGTTAAGGCAACACTTTATCTGAAGGTTGTTTAAGTGCATAATTAGGTAATTTTACCAATAGGCAGATAATATTTACATCTGGTACAGCCTATTTTTGAGAAGTTAGTTCCTGAATTAAGAGAGCAAACTTTGGCAAGTTTTACAGTCATCTTTTTCATGTTAACTAATATAACAACTGAATAGCATTAAGGTATCCTACAGATGGCGGCCCAAGTGCATAATTAAATGCAAAAAAGTATACCTTACATATAAAAGTAATTTTACCAATAGACAGATAATACTGTATTTACATCTGGTGCAGAAGTAGTTAGTTCCTGAATTAAGTGAGCAAACTTTGGCTAATCGTCACAGTCATCTTTTTCATGTTAAAAATGAATAACATGAAGGTAACACTTTGTACTTTGACTTTAACACGACGTGGCGAATCTGTGCAGCAGTAAATAAAGTTAGCCCCTTCATTATTACGAAGAAAAACAACGCCTAAAATGTGCGGTTAGCTTTGTAGCTTGTGTGTTACCCTCCTGGGACAGTTTGCTGAGTGGCTGCAGCTTATGGGAGGCTAAAGTCAAATTCAGCGACATATTTCTCGGCATAGGGAGGCTCTCATGTCCCTCTGGTGACAGTGTGTCTTCCGCATTGCTCAGCAGCCGACCACTGGGCTAAAAACAGACGCCCCGAGGAGCAGTAGCCCCCCTTTCCCCTTCTTTTTTTTAAGCTAACAAAACTTGACGTTCACTTTGCGCGTGGCAGGAGCTAAGAAAAGTACCCTGCCGGTGACAAAAGTGGCCTGGCTAGTTTAGTTTGTGTGTCCCGTGGAGGTGGTGGTGTAACTTTAGTAGCCGTCCATGCTAACTCCGAGAGTGCACGCCCCGTCCCGGACAGGAGAGCTACAGTAAAAAAGCATATTACTGGCCGGACAATTTCAAGAAGTAACTTAGTCCTCCCCAAAAAATGCCTTGAGTTTTTACAAGCCGAAACCGAGACGCACGCGGGAGCATTCAAAGCACAAGCAGACAAACACTTACCTCGCTTTCTAAGAATCAAACCAGAGGACACACAAATCCCACCAAAAAATTTGTGAAAAACTCCTTGGTCCAAAAAAAAAAAAAAAAAAAAAAAAAAATTGTGGTGGGAGAGAGTTGCGGGGCGTGACGTCAGCGCGTGAAATTCCAGCCCGTCTGAGTTCAGAGGTTTGCCCATGTAAGGCAGCGGGCCAGCGGTGTCACCCAGCCAAAAAACAGCCAGAAAACAGCCCCGACAGCCCGGCCCAGCGACCAGGGGAGCCACAGCCCTGCTCCAGATAAGGATGGATGTGCGTCAAGAGACTAGTTTCATATAAATGCTCCCAAACACAAAGCCTGCACAACTTTTATTACTAAATGTTTATTATAGTAAATTTATTTATTATCTGGCATACGTTTGATGTTTAGCTTTTGTACAAACAGGGGCAGACAAACGAGGGAGAAGTAGCAGGAGCGTTGCTAGAGGAGAATGCAGAAGCAAATTAATGTGTATAGGGGCATTAAAATGCATTTATGACATTACTATAAGGTACTAAACAAGCAGGGACACTCAATAAGATTACAAATATGAAAAGTAGTAGTAGTAACTATAGTAGTTCAAGTGTAAATATTCAAAACATGATTTTTATCAACACAACACAATAGACTAGTGGTATCTTGTGGTATAAGTTTAATGTTTACATTTTTGTATAATAGGGGAAGGGCTATAGTAAAAAAAAAATAGCAGGGGCATAGCTACAAACAGTGTTTAGGGGCAAAAAAAGTGTGTGTGGTGGTGGGGAGGGGGGGCATAAAAAAATACAATACTTGACATTTTTATTGTTTTTATAAGGTACTAAACATGCAAAAAAAAAAAAAAAGTGCACAGCACTGATCACTAGAAGTTAAGTTATTTATGGTATTTTATATTATGTTTACATTTTGCACAAGTGAGGGGCCAACAATAATGAAAAAATAGCAGGGGCATAACTACCGTGCAGTGTGTAGCAGCCACAAATATATAGGAGAGGGGGGTATTAAAAATGAATTGAAGCATCCAAACACGCACAACACCACAAATCACTATGGTACTTCTCAAAAATGTGACTTAAGACATACATAGCATGTATCCCTAAAAATTAATAGTTGTATTTTTTATTTAAACTTGGTATTTATTGTGTAGAATTAGGAGGCAGACAAAAGTAAATAAACAGCAGGGGTGTAGCTTCTTCCTGTTGTAATAGACTGAGGTGGAAGAAGTACTCAAATCTGTATTCAAGCAAAAGTACTGAAATAATATTACTTCAAGTAGAAACTATGTACATTTGACAGTACAGCACCACTAAAAATACTACTTCTAATACCACTTCTAATGCTAATTCTGCTACTAATACTACTGCTGCTACTACTGATTTTAATGCTGCTGCTGCAAGAAATACAAAGCTGTTTTACTATACTAAAGGCTACTGTAAATAGGCTTTACGTATTCAGTAATTATAAAAAAGTACAAATACATTTTTCTTCTAAAACTTATTCAAGTATGTTTTAGAAAAGTACTCAGTAAATTACCATTTTTTTGCTTTCAATGAAAAGTCAAGCGACTTTCTATCAACAAAATGACAAATAAATACTACTCTACTGTAATACTTAAACAACATGTATTTTTTTTAGATATGGTACAATATCATAAATATATACATTATGTACAAAAAAATATATTTCCCACCTACAGTTGAACCTATAGTCACTTATTCTGCTGAATTAAAATGTGAATC
This sequence comes from Bostrychus sinensis, assembly GCA_020698575.1. Taxonomy (NCBI): domain Eukaryota; kingdom Metazoa; phylum Chordata; class Actinopteri; order Gobiiformes; family Eleotridae; genus Bostrychus; species Bostrychus sinensis. Next base: position 26,621,175 of record CM036246.1, read on the forward strand.
AGGCCTTGAAGATCCTTGTTTTGGATCAAAAGTGGGAGATCAGAGTGACTTTGATTCAGGGTTCATTGTTGGGGCAGTAGTGGCAGGAGCTTCACTCTCAGAGACAGCTCAGGACTGTGTTTTAGAAACTATAACATACTCTCCAGACAAGTGGATGTGGTTAGCCAGGTCTAACACCACTGCTCTAGGACCTGCTGCTGTATATTGTCTGTGGTAAGTGGTTTTTGACGCATGATCTGGGCCAACGTTTAAGTTTATTGCGGCCATGTCTGAAGTATGGCCATATGACTCGCAATGCTTGTGTTTTAAAATGTATAATAGCTAGTTTGCAAAGATTGTTATCCAGGGCAGCCATCCTAACTGTCTTTTTCTGTTTCATACAAAGAATTAGTCTGTGTTCTCAAGACAACAGACTTAGACTTTGATTTGGATAAAGATTAAATGCAAATGGACATTTAAAGATGGATTATTATTTTTTTGTTTGTTTGCTTTTGTGTCTTTATTTGACAGGAAACTACAGAAAGAGATGGAAAAAGACGTAACGCAAAATGTCCCAAGCTGGAAATTGAACCCAGGCCAGTCCATAATGCAGTGCATGGACTACCAGGTGAGCCACGAGGCCTCCTGCAGTCAGATAGACATTTTCTTTGGTACCAACATAAAACATATATAAACCAACACAACCTGAAGAATACACAACCAATCAGAAAACAAAACAAAGCAGCGGATAAAGCCCTATTGTAGATTATGGTCCTGTTTTCAGTTTTAAGTACAGTTAAATTGTGGTGGATGATAGCTTAAAAGAGAAAGGTTCCAGACCCACTTTACTTCCTTGAGAAAGTGAATGGGTCTGACTGTCTTTGTTAGTGTAAACCAACTCTGTTTTTTCTTTTAGACAACAAAAGACTTATTTTTGTCCAGATTTTGTTTACGTGTTATTGGCTCACATTTGGTTTTCCAGACGGCCGAAGTAACAAGTGTGCCATTTAAATGCTTCTTGTTTTCATGTAACTTGTCTCGTAGTCCGTCAGCCCTGCAGACGTTTCCCATGATCCTGCTGGTTTGGGGCCGACCCACTTCAGAGGAGGGCGGCGCTGCGAGGCAAAACAAAATTGTTCCAAGCGATCAATTGTACGGGGCGCGAGGGCTGGATTACGTAAGTGTATGAAAATTAATGTGAATCGTTTTATTTATGGCCTTCTCTGTCACAAGATCTCAAGTGACAGCCGGACAGTGCCCCGAGCCACAGTCAGCAAACACCAGAGGAGGAAATATCTCTCCACTTACTCCCTGTATGTACACAAGTAACTAGACACTTTTACTCTAGTAATGTACTTCAAAGAAAAAGCTCTTTCTGTGGACACTTCCTAAACCATATTTTGCCTGAGTATGTTACCCAGTGTTACTTTTCACACCCTAGCAGTAGTAGTGGTAGTAATAGTAGAAGTAGAAGTATTAATAGCAGTCAGGGGCATACACAGGATTTCATACACAGGTCCATCATATCGACAGCCAGTTTAGTCCTTCTGCAAAAAATCTACATCTAGCAAGTTAAAATTACTTGAATTCAGATTAATAACCTTGATTTGGGTAATGTTTTACTAGATTAGATTTATTTACTAATATGGTTGAATTATTTGACTTGTTTCAAAGCCATTTTTATTTATTTCTCGCAAAAATATCTGTCAATGGGATAAGAAAATTCCACTTACTCATTAGCAGATCATTTTGCTTGTCCTTGTCCTTGTTTAGTTCTGGATTAGTCCTTGTTTAGACCTGGTTTAATCTTGATTTAGTCATGGTTTAGTCCTGTTTTTTGCCTGGTTTAGATCTGGTTTAGTCTAGCAATAGAAAAATCCGGACCTCTGTGACCTCTATGGTGTGTACAGCCATGATAGCAGTTTGAGTAGTAATTATGGAGCAGGGGCCACTAAACAAATTTATGCAGGCTTGGCACTGGCACAAATATTTGTTAATTTTTTTGGCACCATTAAAAAAATATATGCACTTAATGGCTGCTTCTTAAAATGGCAGATTATCCAGAGTCATTTGTCACTGCAAAGAAACATTAGGGTTTTTTTTGTTTGTTTGTTTGTTGTTGTTTTTTTTCCTTGCATTAAAAAGTACGATAACACTTTATAATAATTCATCAGTGTTAAGCAGTAATAAAGCATTAATAAATATGTAATTAACACTATTTTAATTGCTAAATATTTCAGAGATACCTTACTGCATTGATTTACATTAACTTATAACTCAAGAATTCAACAGTACTAACAATGCTAATAGTGAATAGTCAATAGGGCTTATAAATGTTGAAGTAATGGTTTGTAAATAATAAATTAACAGTTTACTAATCCTTAACTAATTCTTCATAGTGTGAGTTACTCTAAAGTGTTACCCCTGAGTATCAATAATAGTAGTTTTTGTTTTGCAGTCACATAAAACTACTTACTACTTTAAAGTGTCAACAAATGCCACTTTTGGTCAAGTATTAAATTTGTTACTTGAGCATGTAGTAGCTTAAATGGTAAAAGCTACATCTTGTTTAGTAACTGTCTTAAAATTAAAAAGTGTTTTGTGTATTTTACTCAGTGTATTTAACAGGACATAGTATCTGAACAAAAACTCACTTTGCCGATGCTGTGCTAATACAAGCATTCATCCATTAAAGTGTAAACAGACACATGGTGAACAGTTGCAACGAGTCAGCGTTGCATGAACTGTCTGTCTTGTCTTCTGAGACCACAGGAAAGTAAACATTTATTAGCACACACTTTCACTTTTTATTCAGATACGTAATGAAGAAGTACTGGGCATAAATTCAGGTTAACGTTCGGGTTCATCAGGTCTTTGAGCAGCTCCGGTTGGATCGAGGCATCAGTGTAAACTCAACACAGAGTGACGCAGACTGAAGTGGCCATAACAGCCGATGATGTAAAAGACTCTCCTTTAAAGGGTATCAACAGAATAATGCACAGTATAGTCATGTTTTTACAAAAAAATAACCCACGTGTGTCCAAAGATATGAGTTAAACATGTTTAAATCAAATATTAGTTTGACAATGCAACAGCTAATTTATTTACAATTTAAAAAAAATATTGAACGTAATGCTCAAGTTGTTTATATTTATGTTTTTTTTTTGTTGTGGTTCTGAAACTGCATTGCTGATTGTCCAATCAGAAAAGTGGAAAGACTGGCAACCCACAGACCATTGTTTTGATTTAGACTGCAGTACTGTTTTCAAACCAGTACAAGCTGCTTACACTGTCAGAAAAAAGGGTACGGTTGGGGTACATATCTGTTCTCTAAGGTACAACTACTGGTGTTGTACCCTCAAGGGGTCATAGCTGAGCCATAAGATACTGATATGTACCCTTTCTAGGCTGACATGGTACATATTTGTTCCAAATGGTGAAAAGGTCCATATTTGTACCATTTTTCTCTCATGCAGGGGTACAAGTCCAAAATATGTGTAACATATTAGAGAACAACAGGTACAATAATGTACCATTTGGGTACAAACTGGATCTAAGTTATGGGAAGGTGCATTGATACTATGTGAAAAATCCCAGTGGAAGCACACTGTGCTGGATCACATGTCTGTATGCTGCTCCGCGGAAATTCAACTGTGTTGCTTGACTTGACAATGGAGTGGAGATTTTTCTACAAATGGGTTTTCACTGAAACAAATGTACAGTTATTTATATAAACATTCTATGTGTGTTTCAAATTCAATTTTAAAATGTTGGCCTGACAAATTTAGCTTCGCTAAATAAATAATAAATAAGAAATATAAATGAAAAATAAAATCAAATAAAAAGGTCTCGCTATATTAAAATTATCTTGCTGTTCAACATAATACTCAAGGGGCTGCAGCTGGTAGATTATTTCTGATGCTTTAAACTGGGCACCTTTCTTCATTAAACCATTTTAAAAAGGCAGTAGTTTGGCTCTGTTGCTACACTGTTAGAAAAGATGGTCAATATTTGTACCCTTAGGGGTCCAATGGCTTGTCACTGGGGCAGTACCCTCAAAGGTCTAAATTTTGTACCCCTGATATACACAGTAAAAAGTCAAGTGTTAAAATGAACACAGCGCCATGACACTGGTGAACAATGCCACACATGACCTGATGTCTTTGAGATAAAAAGGACTGCATTCTAATGCACTCACTCCCATCATTTAATGGGCAGTGACTGAAACGGTTTCTTCTTTAAGGTCATTTTAAGAAACATCACATTGCTGATCTGTTGTTAAAAATAATGTAATCAAATTATGAACGTAGTGTTTTGTTTTGTTTTTTGAAGGAAATTATTAAACAAACCTTTCAGCTGTACTTAAACTTCAGTTATAACATGGTCCTGTCCACATCAGTCATGGTGCAACCATGACTCAGAGAAACAGTGACTCCTGTGTTAATTGGAAATGTATTCTCCATATACCTTTTTCTTTAAAAAACTTGGTCTATGCTGGAGGGAGTCATGTTTGCACCATGACAGATGTGGATAAGACCATGTTATATATTGTGGCTTAAGTACAGCTGATAAGGCTTTATTTAAATTTAGCTCAAACATACTTTCAACTTCTTGATACTAGCTTTAATTTTTTTCCACAGAAAAGCAATGCTCAAAGCTTAGGTTTGAAGTGCCAGTCAAACAAGGGAAATTTTTAACCACTGCCCATTAAATGATGGGAGTGAGTACATTAGATTTTTTTTTTTTTTTTATCTCAAAGACATCAGGTCATGTGTGGCATTGTTCCCCAGTGTCATGGTGCTGTGTTCATTTTAACACTGAACTATTAGTACTAGAGTAAAGAGTAAATTTAACATTATACAGATAAGGACCATATGTTCACTGACAGTGTTAATTTAACACTAGACAATTTACTGTGTAGTTCCTTAAAATAACAATATTGTACATTTTTAAAAAGGTACTTTTTATGCTAATGCTTATGTTAATTAATTAAGGTACAGAATTGCTACTAAAAGGTACATAAGTGGTCCCTATAAGTTACAAAGCATGAGGTACATATTTGTACCCTATATCAAGGGTTTGGACCTTTGAGGGTACTGCCCCAGTGACAAGCCATTGGACCCCTAGGGGTACAAATATTGACCTTCTTTTCTAACAGTGTACTTTAAACAGGCGATAATACATTTTTAATGGAGAAAGTAGCTTAAGCCTTTTATGTATGAACAAGATGATTTTGGAAACTGACAACCACTTGACTACATGTGAGTAATGTCAGAGCCTGGTTGGAAAACATACGCTAAGTGAGTCTGTCAGTGTTTAGCAGTTTTATTTAGCACAGCCATTAGGGTCTATAATTAGCACATAAGCTAAAGGCTACAGCAATTTATATCACATCTAGGCCATATTAATTTAAAGTCAATTTTAACAAATATAAAAACAACACCTGTTAGTTTCTGCTGTCTAAAAACGTCTAAATTAATATTTTTTTAATTTAGCTCCCTTGTAAAAATGAGAGGGATAGAACGAAATCTCTGTACCAAGCTGCGTGCACAACTTATTTGAATACGTCACTCCCTGAAGGATCTACTGCACTATTTATTTAGAACAGAAAAGACAGTAAAAATCTAATTCACCATGACAAATAAAAACCATTAAACAACCTCAGAACTGTTATTTTTTCTAACCTGGTGAAGGATGGAGTCAGCGTTTGTCAGCTTTTCCAACATTTTGCTGTGAAATCAAGAAAACACTGTCTCATGTTATTAAAATAATAATATATAATAGCTGGAGTCCTGTAAATTACCAGTAAAATGAACTGCCGGTGTTTTACTGTTAATTTTCATGATAATCTTTCACAGTGATACAGTTACATTGCACTCCACTGGGACACTGTCTATCTATTGTCTTTAGCAACATAGAAGTAAACTCAGGAAGGCTTTCTTTCTGCTGTATCAATTTACAGTAAAGTCAGAAAGGAATTTTAAATTTGCACGTGGTTATTTAAGTGTCCGTATGTAGGCCTGGGATTTTAGATGTTATATTAAATTTTGTGCTTACTCTTGCAGTAAATACAGTTCAGAGCAACCACCAGTATCATTTGGACCACGACTTTAGTTTTAAATTCACTCTGACAGCAAACTACAACAACTTGAAATGGTCAAAACTTAAAGGGCCTATTATGCTTTTATTCATATTCTTGAACCAATCTTTTACAACTTTTATAAAACATTATCTGACTAAGAAAATAGCGTTTTTAATAAGTACTCTACTGGTGCCATAAAGAAACAGGTGATGAGGCCAGCAGAGTGCAGATTGTTGCTGCCTTTTGAACATAATTTAAAGAATAAAAGGAACTTTTTTCCCTAAACTTTTGGTATGATGTCATTTTACTACAAAATGAACAATACTTGTGAGGAATCAGTGGAAACAGAGCTGTACACTGTATTTTTGGACAAATGAATGAGAGCAGAATGGATGTAGAGGGCTTGTTGATTGGTCAGTGCTTCCTAAAGTGGGTGGAGATTTGTGGGACTAAGCGTTTTGAGGGCTCTGAACGGCCGTGCCAGAGAATAAAGGATTACTCAAACCGGTGTGAATGAAGCAAAACACAACTCCAGGTGTGTTTTTGATGAAGGAACGTTATACTGTAACATGGAAAGTGCAGACATTTTGCAGAATATAGCCCCTTTAAAATTCTCAGTTGGTTTATAAAAAGGATATCCCTCTAATGATCTGAAGCAAGATTGAATTTAAACCAAACCCACACACATAAGGTAAATATTGTATATCACAAAACTCATTAACTACTCTGTGGTTCAAAAGATCGACTTTTTTGGTGATAGTTTTACTCCTTAATGCCTGCAACTTTCCAGTGAGTTTTACTATGAAAGGGAAATAGGTATTAGAAGGAAACTCAATACATAACACAATAGCTGTTACTGTTTTTACATGACCCCAGAGTGTCACTGCCAAACCTCACTGTACCACTTACTGCAGTACCAAACACACAAGAGTCTAAATCAGCATTAATATTGTAGCTGATGCATTAGGACGTCAACATGAACAATGAGGTACTGACCTGGATTAATAGCAGCAGTTATTAATGAGTGCCATTAATTACACCTGCTCTAACATCAGCTCCAACTTTACAGGAGAAGTGTTGTGACAGCTGTGGCTTTATACAAGAAGACTTTTAATCCACACTTTGGCCCCTACAGCTCAGTTCAGCCTACACTGCAGCAGCCCATGTGTCTTCCCCCTCTGATATCAATCACTACACACACTGCATCCACTGTGTACCTAACCTCAGCGAGCGCCTGTGATGCAAACTGCACTTCGTTTTGCATGCTTCTGATTTTATGCAAATGCTATAACTGCTATTTCCCCATTTCAATCGTTTTATCATCTCCTATTGCAAGCCACAGTGTTTGCAAAGTGCTTTCTGATACGACTGCCTTTATCTGAAGCTGAAAAATTAATTTGTAGTAAAAAATATTAAAAAGAAAATACAAGGCCTCTCATTATTATTCAATGCTAAAATAATCATCCAGTCTTTTAGCAACAATTCCTACCTTACTGGGACTGATTACATTGTGCTCCAAGCTGCAAATTTTGTTTTTTTTTTCTTGCACTCTGCACGAAGAAGCATAAACAGCACTCTCAGATCCCGCACGCTGATAAAACCCAATCATACGAGCTATTTTTGTGTCTTACCCAAGCATCCCCTCATCTACAAGTTCCCAGGCACACTCCAAAAGGTAATCTTATTTGTAACGTGTGACAGCTTATTTGCAAACTGTGTACACTGGCAATTTTTTTTTTAATGGGCCCGCTAGTAATTCTCCCCACACTCGTCGTAAAGCTGATTTCAAAAAGATGCCCTGTAACAGTTTAGGCGACACTTTGCCATCGCCTGTGAACTCAACTTATCAATCACGCACCAATTAACATGCTCGGTGCAAGGAGGCAGTCAACACGGCTTTGATGTCGGGGCAGTTAGGGGAATGTACTTATGCATGTTATTGATGCGAAGGGGCTCCATTTATCCTGCCCCATGTGTGTGAACAGGAAGAGCGCTCGCCCGGTCCACTACAACCGCAGATTACTCAATAGTAGCAACATTTGATGTGTGAGTACACTCAATTATGAAGACATTTAAAGGAATAACATGTGGTTTGGTGAATCAGCTGCAGTCGCTGGGTGCAAGGCAAGGGTGCAAAAATGATCTGTCGTCGCCAGAACAGTTGAAGTTGGGGCTGCAAGTGGATGTCAAGTCTGTTTGTAATATTATGGGGTAGGCCAGAGGGAGGCGCTGCCCAAATCATCTGCTCCACACAGAGCGCTACACAGAACCATCTGGCAGGGCTCTCATTTAAAGTGTTTGCAACCAGTGCTGTACACAGGAATTTAGAAATACTGAGGTCTGTCACATTGATGGCCAGTTTAGTCCTTGTTTAGACCTGGTTTAGCTTGGTTTAGTCCTGACTTTTTCCCTATATAATCCTGGTTTAGAGTATTTTTAATCCTAGTTTAATCCTAGTTTAACCCTGGTTTAGTCCTGGTTTAGTCTTTGTTTAAACCTGGTTTAGACCTGGTTTAGTCCTGTTTTTGCCTGGCTTAGATCTGGTTTAGTCTAGTAATAAAAAAAAATGTAACTGGAGCGGGCAATGAGGGTGAAATGTCTAGACCAGGGACAAAAGAGAGGTTCGAACCTCCGACCCTCCGGTTTGTGGGCAAGACGGCACCACTGCTGTCTCCAAATGATGTGCCCTAACAATAATAATGATACAGCCTGCCTTGGCCTCCGACACTTTGCCAAATATCTCTTGCTGCTCTCTCGCCCATGATTTCCTGTCATTTCTCGACTGCACTAACTAATAAAGCCTATAAAGGTCTTCAAATAACTTAAAATAATAATAATAATAATAATATACATGTTACAAAATGTTTTAATGTATAGCAGCATATGAAATGTCTTGTTAAAAGGTAATAAGGTAATATGTAGACTTTGCAAAACCAGGCCTCTGAGATAGCATTTAATGGTAGACTTTATTGTCCCAATAGGGAAATTAGTCCTCTGCATATGACCCATCCTTTAGTTCCGCTGGGGCGACCTGTCAGGAGCAGTGGGCGCAGCAGTACACCCGGGGGACCTTTATCAGATCTTGGGCCTGGATCCTGGTGAGGAGTACCTAGCTGGAGGATTAGCCTAATGTGGATGTTTTTAGGTTGAACTGAACTGAATGTTTGTGCAGCACACAATATACCGTTTATTACACTTTTTATCCAAACATTGTTATAATGATAAAAATCCCCATGCAGTTAGATATTCTGTCTTTTGTTTACCTTTTGTATTTGGCTTTTAGTTTTTATTTTACTGTAAATGCTGAGAGGAAGCCAGAGTACCCAGAGAGAGCCCACACAGAGAGGACATGATTAGTTTATTTGTATCCAGTGACTATCAGGAAATGACCAGATTTAAAAATGCCACAACTTTTTTGGTACATCACACTTTGTTATAAATACCATCTGTTCCATGTACGGCCTGTTTTGTTTTGATCTCTCTTTTGCAATAAAACTGATTAAAATAACCATTTACTGGACCATTTTGTAACCACGCCACATGCATTTATAATAAGCTACATCTGAACTGTCTTTGTGTGCAACGTATCATTCACATCAGGAAGGTATGCAACAGTGAACCAAAAGTAACACAGTGTAATTACAGCTAAGCGTGCAAGCCGTCGCCCAAAATGTTGCAGCTATCATCTCACTGTATAAATATAAACATTTGTCATATTTTTGTGTCAATTGTTCCAGCATCGGATATCCTGTTTTATTTGCTGGTCGTACTCTGCCATCTCCCCCACACCACTTCCTCTCAAGTAGGTAAACCTCAAAGTCAACACAGAAGAAAGCAGCTGCAATTCAAAGAAATGAGCGCTTTTCACCTCCACAATGAAAAGGATTCAGCTAAATTTGACAAAGACGCCATTTAATGGTTCAATCAGATTTGGTTGAAAAACAAGTTAAGTGCTCTCACTGGGCACTTTATCAGGTACATGTTTTACCAAATTAAGTGGCCGTGGGTCTAATTAATCGAAGTGTCCATGTGTTTTGTGTCCAGAGATGCTATCTCTCACATCCTGGTTGTTATTGGAGTACAGTATATTGTTGCCTTACTATCATCCTGAACCAGTCTGGCCTTTTTTTCTCTAAAATCTGAACTCAATAAGGCATTTCCACCCACAGACGCATAACCGATGCTCACTGAGTATTTTCTCTTTTTTGGACCAGCCTCTGTAAACCCTATAGAGACGGTTGTGTTTGTAAAAGTACCATTAGACCAAAATTTTCTGAAATACTAAGGAAAAGTCAGTTTGGTATCAACTACACCACATTCAAAGTCACATAAAGCTGAACTGCCTGATTCTACTTCTGCCATCCCGGGTTCTGTTACAACGAAATCTGCTACCTGTAGCGTTTCCAAATCCACCGCTCACCAACAACAACAGTACAGCTGCTTTTCTGATTTTATTTTATTAACAAATGTAAAACTCAAAATACAATCTCAGAATACCTAAAACTTCTCGCACTAAGCTGTAGCTTTAGCCCGATGCAAACCAGTCATCATCAATTTTTTTTATCTGCGTATTACTTTGCTTCCCTTTTTTCCAATGTATGTCTTTTTTTTTCACTGTTATTCTTTGTAACATAAATTATCTGCCGCTAAAATATAGAGACTTTCTCAACTTCCCCCGACAGCCATTATTTAACAGAGAGTCCCTTCTTGAGAGTCCCTTAGTGAGTCTGCAGATTAAAATCCTTAATAGTACAGGCTGTATGGCATCATGGACTCTTACTGTCACAGATGATTCCTATTACAATATAGTATTATCATTACATGGGTTTCCTCCAATCCAAGAGGATAAAAACTTCTTGTTTCAATCTCCCATTCTGATCCTTGATTCGATTGATTATATCATCAACCTCTTGTATCCATGGGTGTGTGCATGCTTGAGTGTACTGACGATGGTTTTTGCCGTATGCATGTACACATGCATGTGTCTTGTATGCATGCATGTAGGCATTGCATGTGTCTATCTCTGTCATTCCCCTAATTCTATATCTCTAATCAGTTCATTGCTATTCACAAGTTGTCCCTCTGTTGTTCCTCTGTCTGATGGCTGGCTGCTGGTAAATGAAGAGAAGAAGGTTTCTTCTTTTTTTCCACAGCTGCTTTTTTAGGAGTTTTTCCTAACCCAGAAGGAAGGTCTAAGGACAGGGATGTCCAGGGTCTGTTTAGTTTAGTGTGGTTATTGTTTTTGTTGATTTTGTGTTTATGTTTGATTAACTGTTTGTGAAGCCCTTTGAGACAACTTTTGTTGTGATACTGAGAAATTGAATTGAACAATTTAATTAATGGAAAGAAATGATGAGAGATTGTTGATTATTTGTTTTTTTGTGAGTGTGTAAGCACCTTGTGTGCGGGTGTGTGCTTGCATGTATTATTCACTCTTATATGACACAATATAAGTGACACATATGTGCGCACACGGCTAGCGGTGTGTGTGTTTCCATTCACAAATGAGTAATCAATTATGATGTTGTGATTATTATGTAAAATGACAGAGTTGTTGGTGATTACATGGAGAACAGGGGGTAGGAGGCTATAAGTTTGTACTTCATCTGCTTTCCTACTCCTCTGGGGCAATATTCCATGAGGGATTCTTTTGTTGATTGGTATACATGAAAATACATGCATATTTATCTCCCAAACTAAACTCAAATAAATAAAGGGCCTACATGTGGGAAGTAGCATCTTTGCTATAACTTGGTATATTGGATCTTTCCTCATTCTTTAGGCCAGTATAATATTGTACTAGCCTGGCCTACCTTCTTTTCAAAGCAGGAGTGTCTGGATCCTCAGCCAAAGTGAGCGGTTTCCAATCGACTCGCTTGATACCGAGTTATCACAGAAGTTTATCTGCAGTGCATCTTAGAAATGTGGAAGATAATCTATCAAAAATAACCAAGATGGCGCCGGCCTATACAGAACAAAATTTAATAACTTTTCTCACCCGATTAAAGGCATTTAGTGTTTACCTTCATTACCTGTTGGTTCCGCTGAAGTCTTCACTGTTGTTCAGTCCTCTGGTTGATTTTTTTTTTTTTTTTTTTTTGTCTTGTTGCCAATTTAACAACAGTAAAGTCCTGTTGACATCCGACATTATGACTGCATTCAAACAAACCCACTTTCTCCACAAATGTACCTAATGTACCGGCTGTACCTAATAAAGTGGCCAGTGAGCATATGATATTGTATTATTGTACACGCCTCCTTTGTATCCGGATGTAATCATTTTTGGGCAGCGGCTGGGTGCTTTGTACACAAAAAAAAAAAAAAAAAAACACCACCAGAAAAACAACAAAAGTGTCTGGGAACTCTGTATGCTGTGTTAATTAGAGCTGAGATTGCACAGATTAGTCTTCAAGCACAGCCATATTACAGAGAGTCATGCCAAATAAGGAAAAACAAAAGTAGGAGACAGGCAGACTCACTACAAAAACAATGTCCCAAAGCTACTAATCAGACAACTCCCGATCTAGATCTGGCCCTCCGATTACACTAATGAATTCTAATTCCTATGTTTTAGCATGTAAATATGTATTAAAGAGGTAGACAGAGCCAATCCCTGCCTTGAGCTAAGGATTTTCAACTTGAGCAGAGATGATGTACACTTGTGAGCGTCTCGCAAGCGCTGCACCTTTGAGGCTGAATTTGAAACAGCAGGATATTGTCTTTGTATCCCAAAATCAGTTTTAAGGGAGTTTGTAGTTAAGCGGGGTTTTATTTTTCAATGAATACTATCAACTGGAGAATTAAAAAACGGATGTACTTGAAGTGTATCCCAACAAAAATATGAATAAATGCACATGTATCAACCTGTTATAGTGAGCAAACATGGGTTAAGTGTGTATTATGGGAAAATACATGAGTTAGACATTATGACATTCACAACAAGACATAACACTGTAACACTTAAATACTCACTAAAGTTAAACTGTGTCATAACTAGCCCAAAATTTTTTTAATACACACTGTGAAAAGATCTATGAGCTCAGTACATCAAGAGCTGATGGATAAAAAATTATAAGACAGGATTTAAAAGATATACACTGTAAAAAAAAAAGTTGCAAAAACAGGACAACAAGATCCCTCAAGATTTTTGAGTTCTGGGGCCAACTCAAAATCTCAGGTTTTTAACAACGAATATTTTTTGGTTTACCTAATTTGATGTTTATATGTCTAAAAACTTTTTTTTTAACTCATCTTACAGACAACTAACTATCCATTGTTTAGGAAAAAAACTAAAGTATTATTATTTAGTTAAATTTAGTATATTTAGTTCTTATTATAATCAATAATAATACTTTTTATGAACAGTGGATAGTAAGTTGGCTGTAAGTTGAGAATGACAGTGAGTAAAACTTAAAATTGAATGTTTTCAGACCACATGGACATCAAATTAAGAAATTAAGTGAACGAAAACTTGAGATTTTGAGTTGGCCCCAAAAATCTCGAGGGATTCTGTTGCCTTGAGTTTTTGAGTTTTCGTAGCTTTTTTTTTTTTTTTTTTTTTTTTTTTTACAGTGTACCTGTATAGTTATTGCTTCTGTCTCTCTGCAAGAAGGTTGTGGGTTTGATCCTCTGGCCAACCGTGGAGTCTCCATGTCTTCTCTTTTCTCCGACTTCGTCCCACTCCCCAAAAGCATGCATGTATTAAGTGAATTGGTGAATCTACATTGCCCTGAAAGAATGAATGTGAGAGTGAATGGTTGTCTGTCTGTGTTCATCTCTAAGTCATGGCTTGTGACTAAATTCCCATTGCCCACGATGTACCCCGCCTCTGGCCCATAGTTGGTGGGATAGGCCCTGCAGCTCCTTATAATACTTTAATCGCAGGAATAAGCAGATTAAAGTTAATCAGTGATTAAATTTGAAGGATATGAAAGAAGAAAATTAAAATGTATATAAATGTACATAACTATGAAGAACGTCCATAGACCATAGCTTCATTGACCACTTGTTCCCAAATGGTGGGTCTGGAGCCATTAGTGGATCACAGGAAAGTTGAATATGGTTTCAATGTTCAGCTAATGAAACTTGAAAATTACATAAAATAGTGAAGCAAAGGTTAAAATACGAGGACCATTGTCAATTTAGAAAAATAACATTGGATTTGTTAAAAGTGAGACTCTATAAAATGACCCAATCAGTTGAAAACCACTGCTGTAAACACGTGTGAGATTATTTTCTTGGGTCACAAAAAGAAGATAACATTTATCCTGAAGTCCAATGTTGCATCCTTGAATCCAAATAAAAATGCAATAAAAAAAAAAACAAGATGAGAAATGTGATCTTTTGGGGCACACTGAAGAATGAATGGGCAAATTAAACCCAAGTCTCTGTCAAGGGCTTTGGTAGGTAACATATTGAAAATCTTTTAATTATCTAACTTAATTACATATTGCTACAGATTCATTTACTAAAACATGAGAAAGCAGCAGACAGCCTTGACAGACCCAGCAGAGTCCAGTGTAGAGACTTCATTATGTAAACACAACACTGGGCTCACCTCGGATGTTTGACACAACAAAAAGTAAGTTGGACGTTTAGTTTTCGCTCTTACCCTGAAAGAAGTACACATTCCGTATTTTAACAAGGATCCACCATTTTTTCGCTGCTTCTTTAGCCCTTTTCATTTTGTATTGTGTTCATGTATTTTGTGTTGGGCTGAGGGCGTCTGAAGTGACTCACCACTCCATCTAGTGGTACAAAGAGACATAACCAAGCACTCTTCGTTGATATCTTTTTATATTTATTTTAACAAAAAGCACAACGCACAACTGTATTTTTATTAGTCCGTTTGCTGAGTTAAAAAAATAAATGAATGAATGAATGAATGAATGGGCTTTAAAAAATGACTGAGAGGCTTGGTCCCCAAACCTATCCCGCTTAGGGCCCCCAAAATTACAGCAGGACCGCACTGTACATGAGTTAGGTGAATGGGTGAATTTAAATGGCTCCTATAGAGAATGAATGAATGAGAGTAAATGGTTGTATGTCTGTGTGTTAGCTCTGCAACTAACTGGTTACTGTCCAGGAGGAGGGTATACTACGGTGGCCCTAAAGGACAAGTCACACCAACAAAATCCAAAACATGCAAACAAAAACTCAAACACGCACACAAACTCTTTTAAAATTTATGTGCATATTTCAACATTATGTGCATGTTTCCAAATGTGTGTGTGTTTCCGAATTTGTGTGTTTGTTTTTAAATGTGGGCGTGTTTTCAAGTGTGTGTGCTTGTTTTTGGATTTATGTGCATGTTTCCGAATTTGTGCGCATGTTTCTAAATGTGTGCATGTTTCCAAATGTGTGCATGTTTCCAAATGTGTGTGTGTGTTTCCAAATTTGTGTGTGTTTCTAAATGTGTGCATGTTTTGAAAAGTGTGTGTGCTTGTTTTTGAATTGTGTGCATGTTTCCAAATTTCTGTGCATGTTTCCAAATGTGTGTGTGTGTTTCCGAATGTGTGTGCTTGTTTTTGGATTTGTGTGCATGTTTCCAAATGTGTGTGCTTGTTTTTGGATTTGTGTGCATGTTTCCGAATTTGTGCGCATGTTTCCAAATGTGTGCATGTTTTCAAATGTGTGTGCATGTTTCAGAACTGGTGTGCGTGTTTTGAAATTTGTGCGTTTCCAAATTTGTCTGCATGTTTCACAGTTAGTGTGTGTTTCAGTTTTTGTTTGAGTGTTATTGATTTTGTTTGTGTAACCCCTGCACCCATTCAGGCCCATAGTTGCTGGGACAGGCTCCAGCCACCAGCTAAACATTACCTCTTTTAAAAGCACACACACACGTAAATAATTTCCACTTCACACGAAATACGCAGTAAAAAGATGAATGAATGCATGAAGGATATCGGCAGGTGTGTAAATGACCTCACCTGACCTCTCGCACCAGTCTGCACCGCTAGATGGAGTTTATGCCACTGCAGACTTCAGACTGGCACCAATAAAACTGAGCGGGGCATACCAGGCGGGTCAGCTGAGGACAGGCGTCTATGTAAACAACAGGAGTGGCACATTACAACACTGAGGGCGGCAGCTTTGTTATGACACTTGTACTGTACTGTGATACTGCTGTTGTTCACTGTGGGAGAGCTAATGCGGTTTGTACAGTATGCTCCTGAATTTAATTGTTTTTTATGGTGAAATAACTAAAGCTTAACCCGTGTCTTTCTATGTGAATGAGTATAATGTTATCACAGATTGACATGAGCAAAAAAGCTGCCGTTTATAGACACTCCTTGTACTGTCCCTTTGTATAAATGTTTGGATCACTTTGCCCTCTCTACTCCACCCACTGGCACAAACATTTTTTAACTACATAAAGATTTACAGGTTAATGGTTTGTTTGGTTATTGTATTTGGAAATATTCTTTGTAACACTTTGTAAAAACTACTATGAGCTAAATATTTGAATCATAATTTAATTCACAAAGCAGCATTAATAATCACCAAGAACATTGTTTTTAATCTCTTCTATAATATGCATTGTTTTGATCGATAAAAATAAAATACATCAGTGTTGGCTGTCGGAGTACGTCTCCAAGTATTAGCCCTGCGACTGACTGCATTGTCTAGTGCAGTGCGTACCTTGTAGTACCTCTTCTGGTGGTACTCAGGAGTCTTTTGCAGTGCAAGTAGTAGCTAAATTTGGGCTTGATCCAGTAAGTAGACCACTTAAGTCAGGGTTTAGTACTGAGCGCTGGTTTAGACCTGGATTAGACTGGTTTATCCCTGATTTAGGCCTGGTTTAGACCTGGTTTAGAACTACTTTAGACCTGTGTTAGATTTAGCCCTGGTTTAGACATGGTTTCGTCCTGTGTTAGGTTGAATCCTGGTTTACATCTGATTTAGACCTGGTTTGGACCTTGTGTAGTCCTGGATTAGAACCTGTTTAGACCTGGTTTAGTCACAGTTCAGTCTTTCCTACTTTATTCCTTTATTTAGACCTAGTATAGACCTGGTTCCGTCCCATTAGTCTCTGTTTAGTCTCATTTTAGTCCTTTTGGTGAGACAAATCTTTTCTGAAGTTTTACTTGGTGTGTGCCCCACCATTATCAGTAAAATCAATGTCTAAACTTTCATCACAGCATCATTCTTGTGCTTATTTGGGGCAGTTTCACGAGGCAGTAGTCTCAGTAGAAACATCCAGAGTTCCCCCTCCCCAGACGCTTCCTCCGGCTCCTCTGGGGGTAATCCTGAAGCCGAGAGACCCATTCCCATGAGCTTCCTAGGTCTTTCTCGTGTGGGACGTGCCTTGAACATTTCCTCTATTTGAATTGATACCCAGGATAAATACAGGATGAGAAAGCTGTCAGTCGGGCCGGTCTGTTGTGGTATCCCGTGTCTGTCTCAGAAGTCTATTTTCTCAGGGCGGTATAAATGCCAGCTAATGCAAACCACAAGATTACGCACTTGTGACCTTTATTAGAGCTGATAACACTGATGTGGCACTCTACGCAAAAGTCTGTGTTTCAGATTTACGTGATAGCAGGTTGGAAGAAGACACACAGACAAGGAAGCATACCCCTGTAAACTGTGGTGAGCTGTAGGTCACCATGTCTTAAAGGTTATCACTGTAAAAAGCTCCAGAAACGGGGGCTATTTTTAAAAAACAGAGAACATTTGAATCATTTGTTGTGTTGATAAATGATGTCATCTTTAAATTCAGTCTGCATCACTCACAACAAAAGTCCTCCAAGGGCTCTATTTTAATTAAATGGCCTGTGTAACTTTTGTTCGAAAAAGAGACAGGGTCATTGCTTTGTCCAGAAATTATTTCACACTTTCCCATTTTTCCTGCTCCTAACACATCAACTTTGAGGACAAAATGTTCACTTGCTGCCTAATATATCCCAATTTCTAACAGGTGCCATTATGAAGAGATAAGAGATATATAGTGGTCGTAATGTTATGCCTGATTGCTGTATAGCAGATTTAGAACGTCTGGACAGCTTTTTAGCAAATAAACAAAGTCTGGTACACATCTAGGAGCAGTTACATAAATAAACCGGGCCTTTTAAAGCTTGATCCGCCTTTTGTTAATTTGACGCAGGCTGGAATTACATCAGATGACAGAATAATCCCAGTCATTATGAACATTAGAAACATCAAAATGTGCCATCCGACATTTTTTGGCCGGAAGCCACCGCTGGTCCATGCTCTGTAAAGGGATGATATGGATTACACATGGACCTTGCCCCCTGCGCTCTTTGAAGCTTGGACCAGAGCGTTGACCACTGCTGAGTAAAAACCCAAATATTCTGCAAATGATGATGATTAAGGTCACTCACGCAGCCGTCCTCGCACAAGCCTTAGAGCTCTGAACTAAAGGCTTGGTTTTACCCATCAAATGTTTTATAATGAACACTTTCTAAGGTTGCTGAGGTTGTGCAATCTACAACTCACAACAGACAGGAGTCAGGAAAAAGGTACTATGTAAATTCAATTTATTATTATTAATCTGGCAAAAGCTAGATTGATATGTGTTTCTCTCTGCCCCACACAGAGTGCTAATGCTGTATTAATCTGGAATGTCTCTCTTTGAAAATGTTTGTAAAGGGGAAGCGATTTCAGTAAAATATTTGGACATGAAGTGTGTGACCAACTACCATGATTTGTTTTGGCCAATCATAGCAACTACTCGATAAGACACAGCTCAACAACAAACTGGTGAAACAATGTAAGATGTTGTCAGAGGGTTTTTGCTGGGTTTTTTAGTATCCTGGCATACATAAATGTTTTTTCATCACCATTGTTAATAAAGTACACTAAAAAGGTTTGCTGTTGTCTGTTGTCAACCCCGCCCACCTGTGTCTGTACTGCCACATCATTGGCCTAAACTCAAATCAAAATTATAAAGAGCCTGACAAGATGGATTTTCCTGAGAACTCACAAATCTTGTGAGAATCCAGCTGGTAGCAAGTATTTTGGGTTTTTGCTATCCAGGGTAGCTGGTCCAAATCTAGCACATACTGGGCAAGATCATTGTATGTGGCTGGTTGTGACAGGAAAGGCATCCAACATAAAAACCCTGCCAAAATACTACGCAACTGCTTCACTGTGGCAACCTCCTATAAGAAAGGGAGAAGCCAAAAGAAAAAAGTATCCCTACTAGTAATAATCCTAAAACCACCGCTACTACCAGTGCTGCTACTGGTACTAGGCGTACTTCTGTTACTACAGAACAAACCTTGAGGCTGAACCCCTAACTTCCAGGAGTGTATCCTCTTTACTCAACAAACTTATGTAAGTTTTAGAGAACAACATTTTTCATTGTAACTGTATTGTGAAGAAGATACAGGGGAATCAAAATACTGTTTCTGCTCTCTGATACACTTTATGATAAAAAGTACTTGTAAATGTACTTGAGTATCCAGTTCCTCTGCCCCCTCTGGCTCTGACCTGTTGTTGGCTCTCATTTGTGTATCAGTCCAGAGGTTTAATCCACTCCAGCTCGAGTTTATCCCGGGATGAGGGCGGATCGGAACGGCTCACCGGTCATTTACGATCCCCCAGAGCCGGGATTGTTAGGAGCTCTTTATTCTCAAATATGATGGAAATGTGTTGGACTAATTTGGCTTTAGCGGGATTGGATATTAGTCCACTCATCCCCAGTGGATTATCCCTGGGCTGCTGCGAACATACTGTGATGGATCCATGTGTGCTAATGTTTCACCACAGCAGTCTTCATTTTCTGTTTATTAATTAAAGGCCTGTGTAAGAGTTGTTTGAAAACGATACAGCGTTGTTGCCTTTTTCAGACATGATTCCACTTTTTATGCCATCTACAACGCTGCCTTAGCCTTTTCTTTTTAATACCTTTCTTTGTCCATAGCTTTTCTTAAAAACCTTTTGCATCGTATTATATTACTCTGAGGGCGTGTTGAGACTATAGAGCAGAACTTGAATGGCTTGAGGACTTTTTAGCAAATAAACAAGAATAAAACATGCATTAATCTAGGAGTAGAAACATCAATACAACATTACTCCACTCATCTCTGGTGGATTATCCCGTTGTGATGGACCCATGTATACTAATGCTTCGTAACAGCAGACTTCATTTTCTATTTATCCGTGATGATGACAACTTCTCTAATCAACTCCGTATCTTGGTCTGACACTAAAAAGCCGCGCAGTGTGTGTAGTGAACTTGAATAATGGGAGCTTTGGGATTTCTTAGCCACTGAGGTGAGCTTATCTGCAGCGACAGCAGAGTATTCATTTAATCTGAGTGCAACATCAGGTGTCAGGAAGGATTACACAGCCCAACGTAGCAGCAGGGCTAAATGCTTTTATACCACAACACTGCAGAATTATGGGAGGAATATTTAAATGACACAAAAGCTGGAGCAAGGCACAGATTTTTTTTTGTAGTAATATTTCTAGTGATACACCACTGGAGGATAAGCTGGCTTCAATTGCCTTCAATTTGCTGCCTTGAAAGCATTTGCATAAACAACATCAGTGGTGGAATGTAATAAAGTAAAAGTACTTAGATACTTTACTTAAGTAGAATTTTCATGTATCTGTACTTTACTTGAGTCAATTTTCCAAGAGGTACTTTTACTTTTACTTCACTACATTTCAGAGCAAGTATCTGTGCTTTTTACTCTACTACTTTCTGAATAGGTTCAAAGTAAAAAGTATTTTTAGTTTGGTTTAAAATAATTAATTTTTCCGTGTAGTCATTAAAGGCACAGTACATTGTATAAAAGATGCAGTAAAGTAACCTCAGTTTAATACAGACAGAAAACCTCACTGACATATTCAGTTTTTTCTATTGCACGGTTAACCATTAGTTAGCAGCACAATTTTTCTGCAAAATCCCTCACATTTACACATTCATTAGTTCTCTGTATTGTGTGAAATACTTTTACTTTTTTATTCACAAATACATTTGAAAGAGTACTTTACTTAAGTTGAAATTTTCATGCGATACTTTTACTTTTATTTGAGTAATTTTTTGTTCCTTTATCTGTACTTTTAAGTAAAGAAATTGAGTACTTCCTCCACCATGGAACAACACTGAGTTGAAAATGACATTTTGCCATTTGATAACATATAATAGCTTATTTTTAATTAGATGGCAGCAACACCTTTCAAGAGGTTGGGATGGAGAAACAAAAGACTGATAAAAAAGTTTTACTATCAAAACTTTCCATAGGGAGGTTTTAGCTGAACCCATACATTTTAAGTTTTGTATGACATGAGAGCTAGGCAGTTTACTTCCAAAATTATTCTTAATGTACAAAGCTTCCCCTCTTCTTAATGTGTTTCTGTCTTTCCTGTATAATGTGAACCCATCAATATTTAGTTGATCATTGTCAAACGTCATGTCCAGGTGTCTCTCAGAAAGACAAAGTGCACACAGACTGTAGTAAGAAGCGAATGTGTCTCTGTGCTCTCTCCTCCATGATTTCCTGTCATGTCTCCATTGTCTCGTCTGATAAAATACATTAAAAAGGATAACAGACAGATTATTTTAATGATTTTCTATCCATGGACATTGATATTGTGTTGTTGGAATGTTGAGTTTAAATTTACATAACGCCATGACGACAGAGGCCATGATGACTACTGTAAGTTCAGTTCCAGTTGTCACCTTTTTGCATTTCTCATCTGTCTTCCCAAGAGAAAACAAGCACTTTATCGAGCTCAGAGAAATTTTACTGAACAAGCTTCAACAGACCTACACAAGTCGACCAGTTACTCTACACAGAGTGGAAAAACAGTAGAACCTATCTATTTTGAGGAGTTAAAGATGGCGACTGCTCAAACCAACAGGATGTCTTCAACCAGCGACATCTACAAGAATAATATGACGCTGGTATTTCAATTTATTTATTTAATAGTACTAATGGGGCCAGTGAAAATACATTTTAATAACAACTAACAAGGTTTAGAGTTTCATAAATTGCTATTATTGCAAGGTTAAACGCATTTTTATAACTACTTTTCCTTTTAAACCCTGAACAAGTGCCTATGTGTGAGGCTTTTTAAAATTAACATTTCAGTAAAACTTATGAAAATAGTATCTCAGGAACCCACTTTAAAGTTTACAGATGAATAGCTTAGTATTTTAAATGTGAAGTCTTTCAAATCAAATTCTCACTGCACCCATTTACAGCAGTAGGTTACCTGGTTAAACCTCTATGGTGTAGCTCCTGTCTGCTTCTCCAAACTGGGGCAGTGCTGACAGCAACGTCATACTGTCATAGATAAATCAGCTATTAGAAAATAATCATTATATTTTCTTTTGTAACTAACTACTATTGTAAATAAAAAGGTACTGAAGACATGTTAAATACACAAAATGCTTAAAAATGTCTAATATGTTGATACTGTAATGTTAAAGTCCTCTTCAACTGATCTGAGTTAAGGGACTCTTGATATAGAAGAAATTAACTCAAATACAGTATTTCTTAAACAGGGTACAGGTACCACTGCTTTAGTCCTGATTAAGTCCTGGTTTAATCCTGGTTTACACCTGGTTTAGTCCTGGTTTAGTCCTGGTTTAGATCTGGTTTAGGCCTGGTTTAGTCCTGGTTTAGTCCTAGTTTAGTCCTGGTTTAGGCCTGGTTTAGACCTGGTTTGGTCCTTGTTTAGACCTGGTTTAGGCCTAGTTTAGACCTGGTTTAGACCTGGCTTAGGCCTGGTTTAGACCTAGTCTAGTCCTGGTTTAGACCTGGTTTAAACCTGGTTTAGACCACCACCACGCTGATACATTTTTTTAACAAAAGTATTTGGACATCACAGATGTTTTTTGAGCTGAAATGTAAGAATAACATGTAACATTTTTTGTGCAGATGTATGAATTGGCCGCAAAACACAACCTCCGTGTTGTTTTTGATGAGTCATAGATGGACATCCAGATGAGGACCTGTACCGTGACCGTTCGAGTTGGTGAGTTCACCGCTGTGGGACAAGCCCAAAACAAAAAGGAGGCCAAAGCCAGGGCTGCCACCAATGTCCTGGGACACCTTAGAAGCCTGCCTGTAATAAGAACAAAACAAAAGAAAGGGAGCTCCACTGTCCTGGAGCCAACATCCTATCCTGTGGATGAACACAGCCTAATCCAGGTCTTCAAAGACGGTAGTGACCCCTGCTGCTGCCTGTCTGAGGTTGTCCAGGCCCGGAGGATAAAATACCCGGTCTACTCTCTGCTGGACTCCAGACGTCTGCCCTGGGGCTGGCTGTTCTGCATGAGGGTCACTGTGGGACACCTCATCGCCGATGAGACAGGGCCCACAAAGAAGGCAGCTAAGAAGAACGCTGCTGCAAAAATGCTGAAGCTACTGGGGTATGCTTCACCCCAATACAACCCACTCCTTAAACTCCAGGACATCCCAACAAATCAGGTACTATTTATTCAACTTTTACTTAATTGCTGGAGTAGCATTGATAGCTTGAGATTCTTGATCTAAATAATAATTTTGACTTAACTTAATTCAGGTCAACCAGGTCACCAAGGTGGACAAGGTGGACATGCAGCTGCTCCCTGGAGACATGTTGCCCCTGCCGTCCCAGAAGGGGATGATTGAGGATGGAACAGTCCGCAAAGCCAATCCTCAACCAACTACAGATCAGGTTAATGTCCAAGAGTGTCCAGATGTCATCATTGAGGACATTATTAACAGTGAACCAAAAGATGACAAAGATGAGACTACCAGGTCAGGAAACACTACTTTTTTAAACAAAATACTTAATTGTGCTATGGAAAGTCTAGTATTAAGTATAAGACATATCTCTTATAGTGAAAAAGAGTCCAGTCCAGTCACCACTCTGCTGGAAGCATCCAACAAAGTGGACTTCACTGGTGAGGCCGCTCCTGCTCCGGACACTGAGGATCAAAGTGGGAGTCAACCACAATCTGAGACTGGATCAGAAATGGAGGCCACCAACAGGGCAGACCTGAACGCTGGACCAGGAACCCCAGTTCAGTGTGAGACAGTTATTGTCCCAGACACTGAGAGTCAGCAGGACCAGACTGAGAGTGAACCAGATTGTCCAACACTCTCCCTCAACACTGGACCAGAAAGCATCAGTGAAGACGAGGATTCACCTGTACAAGAGGCCAACGGGTAAAATGTCATTAATAACTGAATTACAGTAAAGTTTACTTATTTACCTCTTACAGTGAAGCAGAGACTGTCACTGGCCCTGAAACCTCTGGCCAAGAAGCTGAGTACTTGGATGAACCTGAGATCCTCAGGTAAAATTCTCTAAACATTATTCTCTCAAACATAGTCTCTTTTGTTTAAAATAACTCACACACAAGGTGCTATGGTAAAAAGTTAACTTATTTGTCATTTACAGTCAAAAGAAGACCATCGGTGAAGAAGACACCATGGGAATGGAGGACATCCATTTGGATAAACCTGGTTAATCAGGAACAGTACAGTTCAGTGAGACCAATGTGGAGGAAGACGTCCCTTCACCTCAGGTACATCTTTTGATTTCAGGCATTTAAGTCAAGATCAAAGTCGTCATATAAAGATTGCTCTGTTTAAAATATTGAATGTGTTTCTGAAATGTACATTTTGATGAATTCAGATGGACCAAGTGGATGTGCAGATGCCTTCTCCAGAGACGCTGCCTCTGCTATCCCAGATGGGGATGGTCGACAATGGGACATTCCAGGGATCTGAATCCGAGACAACCATGGATCAGGTCAATGGACAGGAGGAAGCGTCTGACGAGCTGAATGTTATCAGAGGCAAATTTATTCACAGCAACCCTGAGGACTGTGAAGTTGTGGCAACCAGGTCAGGAAATATTTTTATTTTTTAAAAATAATGCATGTCTTAATATTAAACAATACATTGAATTGTGCTATGGAACATAAACTAGACTTACAAGTTTACTTATTTACCTCTAACAGTGAGGCAGAGACTGAATCTGAACCTGCCACCTTCAGTCAGGAATCTGAGGACATCACAGAACCTGAGGTCTCCAGGTAAAATGCCCTAAACAATATTTTCTTTACAATTAGTTCCAGTTAAAAAAAAACAGTGGTTCTCTTTGAACCACTTAAAACAATGTGCTATGGTAAAAAGTTAACTTATTTGTTCCTCACAGTGAAAAGGAGACCCTCAGTGAGGAAGACACCACTGGACCGGAGGAGATCCAGTTGGACAAGAAGGAACTAGAGACCTCCACTGTTCTGCTGATGTCCGACGCCCCAGTACAGTGTGAGACCGCTCCTGCCCCGGACACTGACACTCTGTGGGACCAGAGCGGGACTCCACCAGACTCTCCAACAGGACCTGACACTGTCTGTCAGAGATCCTGATCAAAATGAAGACCGGATCAGAAGAACAGGAGACTGACCAACCATAGTCCTCCAGGTGAATTGTTGCATAATTTATTTCTATATTTAACAACCCCACAACCCACTTTTGGAACCTGAACCACCAGTTGAGACTCCCTGCCCTAACACATCTGATTTCTGTTGACATCATGGCAAGGTTTATGACATTAAAGTTGACTTTTTTTATCCCTCACAGTCAAAAGGAGACCCTCGGCGAAGTAGACATCACTCAGCCGGAAACATCCACAGAAGAGGAAATGAAGACTGGATCAGATGAACCTCAGACCTCCAGGTTAATGTTCACATTATTGTATTTTATTAGTTTTACCTAAAATTGCAAACTTTCAGAAGGTTGTTGCAGCACTAAAGAACATGTTGTCCTTTAAGTTGATCATTAGAAGCAAAAAATGGGTAAAAGATTTGAGTGGGTTTGAGAAGAGCCAAATTGTGATCGCTAGACGACTGGTTCAAAGCAGCTCCTTTTGGGGGATTTGAAGTCTACAATATTATTAAGTTTTCTTCTCTCCTCTTCACAGCCAAAGGAAGATCGATGGACTCCCAGTGGCCTGCTTCCTGATTAGAGCTCTGGTTAAGAAGCTGATGAAAAAGACCTACTTCTGCAAACATGAAGGCCAAATGGAGGTAGTTACACTGCTGGAAGAGAAAATCAAAGACAGGATCATCGTCGACAAAGAAGTCCTCATCACCCTCGAGGACATGAGGACAATGGCCAAGGCTGCAGTGAAGGACCTGCTCAACAACTATAAAAATGAGGGGATGCCGCTGTGCCCAGCCAACACCGTTTTCCAGGACACTGTAGTGAAACACCTGAACAACCAGATGTACCGCTTCATTCACACACCGAAGAAGAAGACTGCACTGGCTCGGTTCATCTCAGCTGTGGCCAGATTTTTTAGATCTTCATAAACTCTTAATTCCTTTACAACAAACAAGCAAATAAAAAAAAAAAAAAAAAAATGAAACTTTTTATGTGTTCTGACCATTATTATTGTGCAAAAGTATTTTATCAAATATTTCTTCTGGTTATATGAGGTGGTTTGTGGAGGGCATGAGAGCATTTGTATATATATATGTATGGATGAAATACATATAAATCCACCCCCAGAAAGTAACAAGCCAGGGCACAATTTGTGCCAGTCCCAAGCCCGGATAAAATAAACACAAGATTTGTAAATGATAAACGGATGTCAAGGAAAAAAAAAAAAAAAAAATTGTGAAAAAAGGTAAATGACTGTCAGCTGAGGCTGCCAAACAAATACTCTAAAATTAAAGTATGCTCCATAATTTTGAAAAATGTGCAAAAACACTAAATTTACAGACATAGAAAAATTGAAAATTACCATTATTTTACAGTTGTTTTCCTGTAATATTATGATCAAATACCTTCATTAAAGTGCAAATATCAACAGTTCTAAAGAAAATTATCATTATTTTACATTTGTTGTCCTGTATTATTATGAACAAATACCTTCATTAAAGTGCTAATACCAACAGTTCTAATGGAAATCACCATTATTTTACAGTTGTTTTCCTGTTTTATTATGGTTAAATACTTATTTATTATTATTATTATTATTATTTTTACTATTATATTTGGCTTAAACCCCTTCAAAAAAAGTGACAATATTCAGTTTTACAAGAAATAAAATTATTTTTACAGAATTTTACCATATAATTAAGAGTAAACACTGTTAATAAAGTGACAATGCTCAACATTTTATAGTAAAAATACCATTATTTTACAGATATTTACCTAATTTTTTAGGGTTAAACAACTAAAAAAAACAAACAGTAAATGATTGTCAGCTGCGGCTGCCAAACAAAACCCCTAAAATTAAAGTAGAATTCTGTAATTTAAATAATGTGCAAAAACATGAAATTTACAGAATTTTCCAGTTAAGTTTCTCAAAGAAAATACCATTATTTAAAAGCTGTTTTTATGTATTTTTAAGATCAAACACCTTCATTAAATGTTAGAACAAGGTGAAATGTTCTAAGGCAAAACACTACATTACAACACAATCAATACTTATATTAAATACATTTAATATTTAACAGTAGAAATATTACACCTCACGTGTTTGGGACATGCATTACAGTTTTCATTTAAAATATACAACCCCTATTACAAAGAAAAGTTGGGACACTAAGTTTTTTAAAATTGGAGTTGTAACCTATACAGTAAACAAAAAATACAATTTAAATCAAAACCTACCACAAAAGTGAATTAAGCCTCTATCAGAGGTGACACCGAAGCAGATAAAGACCTTCCCAAAATTTCCAGTAATTCTCTAGATCTTTGGTGCACCTGGGGAAAAAACAGCAAGACGGAATTACTAATACATCTCATAAAAGCAGCATTTTATTGATGCCATCTTAGTAAACAACTTTAAAGAAATTGTTCACTTTAAATAAAAAGTGAAAGATTAAATTGAAAAAATATTATTTATTCCTAGTATAAAGCATTCTGGAACTAACAGAGCGTTCTTTTAAACATGCAACTTTAGTTTAGTAGTGCTATCAAAAAAAAAAAAGGTAAAAATAAGGTACAGACTGTCAGACAACAGATGTGTGTTCACAACAGACATTACAAATGTGTCATAGTAAAGTAAACACATTTACCTTTACAATATTGTCTGCAGCATGAGCACCTGGAAAATCTGCTCTCTAGGAAAACATAACAGGAAAAGATAATAATATACACAGAAAATAATATACATTAGCCAATACAGTGACTTGCATAGAAGTGCTAATTAGCAGCTTCACATAAAAATACCATGGTAAAAGACAGGCATAAACTGAAACAAATTACTAATTTTCTCATCAAAAACGAGTCATCACAAAAATCTGTTTTAAGAAATGCTATATAAAGAGTCTGAATTGATATTGAGGATAAAGCCCAATAGCTTTTCCATGGGAAAGAAAAGAAAGAAAAAGAATAACTTTTACTATATGAAAGCTAGTGGCACAAAAAGCTATCACAATATAGCTATAAATGGGTGAATGGTTAACCATTCACCAAGCACTCACACATTCATGTAAATTCAGGGATATAGGAATAAAATAAAAACACATATGTAAGTGTCATGGCAACACTGTGCCAACTTAGATTACAAAAATGTTACAATAGATATGTTTATGTAGTTTGTTTAAAGAAAAAGCAATTCTGGAAGCAATTGGTTTCATTTATTTGTGTTTCAGTAAATTTCCAGGACAGGTTTAGCGATGTTTAATTACATGGAAAGTATCTGCACCGTGTAAAAATGCCAGAGATACCGGTTTGCATTCCACAACAAAGCTGACTTCAGGTGAAACGATTCGCTCGAGTTCATCTGCGTCTCTGGTTGAGGTTAAAGGAAGAAAGGAAGTGGTCACAATTTTAATTTACAAAATAATTACATGCTGCTAGAAACTATGTAGAGGGACAGAAAAAGAGCAAATGGTCTTGAGCCAGAATTTGAACCCAAATTATTAAACATTATTCTGTTACACACTCAGTGAAGAGTCACAAAGTAGAAAATCTTCATTTGTTTATTCCTAAGTTACTCACCTGATTTCCTTCTATACATATTTAGAAATCAAGTATTACACAAAGATCTGTTATCGTAGTGAACCAAGACTAGTAAAAGGCCGAGACTTTCAGAGTTTGAGACAGGACCGCAACCAAGGCAAACTAGGTCGAGACCAAACCCTGTAAACTAAAACTAAATAAAAAAATAATAAATAAAATAAAATAAAAGTGGTTCAAATACATGAATGGTTATTTTAATGATTTAATGCACCAGACTCCACAAACAAACAGAGACAGATAATTTCCTTGGTTCTTCTAATGCGAAAAACTAAAAAACAACAACAACTGCATTTTCTGCTTATGTTTGGTTTTAAAAAAAATCTTTGAGACTCCCACATCCTGGACTGAGACAAGACCAAGTAAAATTGGATTTGAGACCATGACCAAGATCAAGTAAAACTGCAGCAGAGGCCGAGACCAAGACCATAAAAAATAGTTTCAAGACCAAGACTGGTCTCAGGACGCTACAACACTCGATACTGGGCTATACAAATACAATGGAAATGAATATAATAGTAAGATGTCTTATGAATTTTGAGTTATTATAATTTAAAAAACAAACAAAAAGCTATCTCTAAGCTAAAAGGGGGCCAGTGCCAGTACAGTGTCAGTCAGTCAGTCGTACTGCTATACTGTTGTTATCTGAGCTCAAATACATTTAAGATTTGGGAGCCTGTATTAAGCTGGATGCAAATGTTGCACTTCAAAAAAACAAAGACATTTAAATTCAATTCCTGTTATGGAAATTCCCATACACTTCCCAGCTCTGACTTCCTAATTTTCCCTCGTGGCTTGTCCCGTGTTGCTTGACCTTCCCATTGGCTGCGGTGACAGGTTGGAGTAACAGCTGGCGTGACGCAAACAGCCCCCCCTCTGCTAGACGAGTTATAAAGAGCAATATCTATGTAGTTCCAATGGATTGAGATAAGCTTAGGTAGATTAATTCCCCCGCGGACACTCAAATGTTTGTTGTATAAAAAGCCGTGTTGGTGAAACAATGTGTCAGTGCTGGATATGAAAACGTCCTGTATCTGGCAGATGGCCTGGAGGTTCCTAGTCTAACGTTGACGGCAGCGCTAGTCTAACGCTAGTCTGTGCTCCTTAATGGGATTGTAGACTCAAATGAATTATATATAGCAAACTGGGATTATTTCACGGGCTGTTTAATCTAGTCCTCTTCCAAAATCGGACTCGTTGCAGGCAGCCGTGGGTTTTCGTGGAAAGTGGAGCGAGGAGTCAGAGTCACAGTGGTGCCACAATCAATGGACAGCTACAGTGCAAGGGCGGCCTATCAGGACAGAGAGCTGGAGAGATGCCCCGTGGACCGCTGTGGTGATATGAAGCGCGCTCATTCGACTTGACTCACTACATCCTCGCCTGTTCTACCCAGCCGGCCGCAGTCAGCGACGGGACACGCGAGCAGCCACATAGCAAGCAAGAAAGCAGAAATTGGTGACCTTTTAACACCGGAGACGAGCAACATCATCCCTCCAGCTTCATCTGTCGCCAAAATCTGACGCAAAACTTAAAACATTCACTGACTGTATCTTGAAGCTGAAACATCGTGGAGAAGATATGTCCAATTATTTCAGTCACTTTTGAAAGACTTTTTTTTAGGAAGGAGCATCGCCAAAACCTCCTCACACCT
Source organism: Bostrychus sinensis (assembly GCA_020698575.1). Lineage (NCBI taxonomy): Eukaryota > Metazoa > Chordata > Actinopteri > Gobiiformes > Eleotridae > Bostrychus > Bostrychus sinensis. The sequence goes on from CM036246.1 coordinate 26,651,839, forward strand.
TTGCATTGAAGGTTCAGCACTGTGTTTCCTGATTTGAACTACAGATCCCATCATGCCTCATTCCTTTCTGCAGAAAAGAGGTAAGACTCCTTAAATGTGGTCCAACCTGTTTCTCAGCATATCACTCCACTGCTATAAAAATAAAATAGAAGGTGTGTACAGAAGTGAATCCAAATGCAAATGATGTGCAACTTTTAACTGATCTCATTGCTCATAAAAAAAAAAAAAAAAAGAGGGTAGTAATGAAGTAAGCAGAATATCCATTGCACATGTTGGTTTAACTGTGCTCACAATCTGCACTTACCACAATTCATTAATGTATTTTCTGGTGCAGGTTAATAAGTTAAAATATTGTGAAATAACGTTAATGTATTTCAGAAGTTAAATTCAATGAGAAATGGAATAGCTGAAAGAGAAAAATAATACAAGCATTAATTATAATTTTGCTAACCATAGCTTTATGTTGTCTGATAAAAGTATTACACCATATGACATAACCAAAGGGGAAGGCGTTTAAAGGTTTCTTTCTTCAGCCAACTTGTTTTTTGGGCTTTGTATGACTATAATGTACAACCAGTGTATTTACTTTATACTTAACTGCTCAGATAAACAAATGAATGAATGATCAGCATTCACGAAAATAACAGAGTGAAATGACTGAATCCTTAAAAATATAATGTTTATATAACTTTTCTGAATTGAACTAGTAGGAAAAAATTACTTTTTGATTCTAATTTATTGAGATGCAAATGTATTTATGTCATGACTTTTAATTGGAAAAACAATACTTATGTGTATGGTATTAATGTAGTTATATTAATTATCTTTGATTTATCAGACTGCAATATTTAAAGTTTTACAGTTTTTTATAATTTTTTTGTTTCTTCAATGTAAATCACATTCACATTTTAAAATATAAAACATGTTACCCAAGTTAGGGTACCCACCTGTTCAAACTCACTTTCTCATATTCTTAACAGTCATCTCACTTTTTTATTTTATTTAATTTTATTAAATTTTTGTGTAAACCCTCTTTGAGTGTCCTAAAAAGAGCTATAAATATTTGATGTATTATTATCATTCTTCTTATTATTATTATTAATTGTATCCTGGGTGCTTTAATGGGTCACGTCATTTTACTGTGAAATACAAACCAAATACAAAAAGTATGTAGACCCCCAAGTAAATTTAATGGTCCTCTAACATAAAGATATACAAAAGGTATATGCCATCCTTTAAAGCAGTGGTTCCCAAATTGCGGGTTGGGGTTCAGCTAATTTAAAGTTTATATGTTTTAAAAAGCCATATGGCATAAAGGTTGTACTGGAATAACTTTGTAAAAATACTGTGAAAAGTAGGTCACAATAAAATAAGTCTAGAAAAAGCTAGATCTCACAGTAAAACCAGGTGAAAGCCATGGTTGTGATGAGTGTTGTAATCGTCCAAACAGTAGAGTGTATATTGCTGAAGTCTGAGTGACGAAGCACACTCTGTTATTAGAAAACACCTCTTAGCTCATCACAATCTTTCACACGTACAGCAGCGAGCTGAGTTTGCGCAAGAGCAGTTTCATTCAGCGTCTATTATTAGCTGTAAATCCAGAAATGCAGATTTCCAGATATGATCCTTGTAGTAAACTTGTAGAGACTGGACCTGACTGGCTTTGGTTCACAGAAAATCCTTAAGTCATAGTGCATCATTATTATTTTACTCCTGGGCGGGACAATAACTCGAAGAAAAAAAAAAAAAAAGCAGCTCATTATAATGTTACAGAGCAGTGGATCTCAGTGGCTGACTGTGGTAAGTAATTTTCCTGAATTCATTTATTACAATGTGTATTTAACTATTTCAACTATTTCTAACTATTGGTAACTGTAAGGCCATTAAAAAAAAAAATGCATAAACACAGAACTTGGACAGACAGCATTGGCCTTGCAGATGAAATAAGTCTTTAAATCACTTTTAAAAGCAGTTTTATTTCACCAATTTACTTGTTTTAATCTTTTTAAAAATGTGATTATTTTAATGTTTTGCATGCCTTTACTTTGTCTTTTATTGATCCTACTGTTTGAATTTGATTTATCTATACAATATATATCCTGGTTTCTTATCTTTATGTACACCCAGGGCTTGACATTAGCACCAGCCAACCCGCCAAATGCTGGCAGACATTATTTACTCCCACTCACCACTTTGGCTGGCTGAATTTTGTGCATATCTACTATATCCTAACTTCAGAGGTTAGGCCTGCATGTCTGTTGTTCAGCTTATTAGGTATATAGTCATTTCAACAACCAAATTGTGGCTGATAAAAACACAAACTGGCCGGTAACTTCTGAGAAAAACTTGTCACAGTGGCCAGTAAGCAATAAAATAAATGTCAAGCTCCGTGTACGCCTGTATCTTATCCACACTGTTAAAGAGAGCTGTAGACTCCCTGCTGGTTTTCCCTGTGTAAATAAAGGTTATAATGTCATTGAAACTATTTAGACTAGAAAATGAACTGTGAAACTGTATCGAAACTCCTGCCGCCCACTTTAAGGCACCAGCCCACCAGTTGAGAATCCCTGTTCTAGATCACTGGTTTTGAAAATACACAAAAAGTACAATGTAATTTATGACAAAACACACAATTTCTTTCTCAAAATCCAGACATGAACTGCTACCAACAACTTTAATGTCACGATAATGTCATTGCTTTTCTAAAACCTAATCGTGAACAAGTCGGTGGTATGATTGCATTAGTTATATCCACAAATATTAGTATTATAAAGTAATATATTTAACCCTAACCGTATTTACTTGGGATGAGAGGGGGGCAAATCAACAGGGGAGGTCATGTCCCGCCTGTGATGAAGACAAAAAACATTTGAGAGAATCCCGAAGACTGAGGGTTTAAGATTCTTTTAAATAATATTATTGGCTATCTGAATTTTTGAAAAGCCCTCCTCCTTATTTATTTATGTTTTATTTGAGGTTTGCTTCTGTTTTTTCTGTCTATGTTTCTCTTTTTTTCTGCTGTTTTGTGGTGTGAGCAGCTGGAGCCAGAGCTGGAGTTGTTACCTTTCCAGTTGGACTTGCTGCTGTCATTACTCTGGAGTAAAGCTGTGCAGGGTCTGAATGGGACCACCACCACCTTTTGTTCTGAGCATGTGATTGGTCAAAAAATTCAATCCCTGCTCAAATTCCCCTTGATAATAAAACCCAGATGAGATCTCAGAGCCTCATTTTTAGTGATATGACTTCTGTTATGCTGTGCTATTGACTGGACAGATATTCTCATTAAATACAAAGAGCATTTTTAAACCCAAGGATTTTTTATTGAAATACTAATATTCAAAATTATGTAAAAAATATTCCATTCCTTTTAGCATTAAAAGCTTTTCACTTTATATCCTTCTCCAATCCACATACAGTCCAGTGCAGAATAGTGGTCAACAGATATGGGTTTTTCTATGGCCGATTTTTTTATTTTTATTTTTTTCAGAGATAATTACTGCCTATTTTTGTGTATATGTTGGGCCGATTTACTTAATTTTATGAAAAAAATAAATATAATATAGCCATTTGTTTTAGTAATACTTAAAATGTAAACAAATGTGTTAGAATTAGAATAAGAGGGTTGGAGAAGCTGGGGTCCTTCACTCACATTGTTGCCCGGACATGTGCCTGACCAAAAATCGGCATTAAAGGGCAAGAATCGGCCGATTGATGATTGACTAAAAAAGGCAAAAATCAGTCGACCTTAAGTGCAGAAGCCAGCCCTGCTCAGTTGCCATGTTGATCATTTCCATACAGCTCTGGCTAATCTGTTGTCCCATCTACAGATTATTCACCCTCCTGAAAACCAGTGAGCGCATGAACACTTTTGACATTTGAGGACAAAGGACACTGTCAGCGATATAATAACAGACATCTGATAAACAAACAGAAACAACAGAACATGAGATGAAGCCATGTGTAAGGCCCACTATGTAAAACAGGCATTTAACTACAACCACAATAGAAAGTGAGATGATACTACTATGTTACACACTTAACTTGATCACCAGACTGGCAACGGGCTACTCCACTACTGTCAAAACAACACATAGATGTGTGGTTAGTGGTTCTCAAACAGTGGTGTGGGTATCACTGTTGGTATGCAGGCTTCTTCTGGCAGTGTTTTGCTGTTCTGATTTTGTTTAACTTTATAATAAGTAGTTTTAGTCTTACTTTAGTCCTGCTCTGGTTGGGGATTGCATTTGAAGAGTACACCACTGCTTAGCCCTGGGTTAGGCACAGTTTAGTCCTGGTTTAGACCTGGTTATACACTGTTTTTGATCTGTTTTTTTGTCCTGGTTTAGGCCTAATTTACACTTGGTTCAGTCCTGTCCAAGACCTGTGTTAGACCTGGTTATTTGCTGGCTCAGACCCGGAATTGTCCTGTCTTAGGGTCTGTACATGTCTTCAAAAAGGTAATCTTGGGCCATTTAACTACAACCACAATCAAGAAGTGAGCAGAGATGAAAGTAACTAGATACTTTCACTCGAGTAATTTCTTTAAGAACATAAAAGTGGCAAAATTGAAAGTCATAGCAAACATAGTAGTAGCAATAGTACTAGATACAGTGGTTGACCTATACTGAAGTAACAGGTAAAACAGTGGCTCATGTGTGGAAACAGTACTTTTAATTGACTACAGATTTTGAGTACTCCTCTGGAAGATGAACCGTGGGCAGAAAAGATGCAAAAACAATATCAATTTTACTATCAAATGCATTTTGAGCAGAAGCACACAGCCTTTTGATTCTCCACTATCTCAAAAAGCTTGTGGTAATGTGTGCATGCAAAGCGGAGGCAATTGTCGGCGTGCAGCACTTATCTGTGTTAGTGATGTGGAGCAGATAACAGTGTTGTGAATGTGATCGGCGCTGTATGGGGCTGCCTGATCCACCTGCCGTTTCCTGGGCTCGAGACACACTTCACTCAAAATATCCAGGACTGTGCTAATTGATGGGTTTGACACGGCAGAGACAATTGCAAAAATCCTTAATCTGTGTTTGCATAAATACAGACTGGCAAGAGGTGTAACAGGGGCTGTGTGAACGTTTCTAGTAAATAAACAGTGGGAGGATTTAACAAAAAAAGTTCAAAAGGCATCAATAATGTCTGGCTTCGTGTGTGGGTGCTGCTAAAATTCACCACCAACACAATAAACAATGAATTGCATTTGATCTCTGGATAAATCTAAAATGTAAAGAAATCTGTACATTAAACACGAATGCATTTGTAATTTTATTTCTTTTTAGGCATATTAATACCTTTTTTCAGTTGGTATATATATTTTTTAGATATTTTTAGACCTTTTTCAGATTTTCTTATTGGACAGTGCAGTCGAAAGCGACAGGAAACCATGGGGAAGAAAACACGGAGAGACATTGGACAAAGTCTCTGCATCCAGACTCAAACCCAGGCTGTTGTTGCTATGTATATGCGCCACTACTGAGCTATACCGCAGCACACAGTTAGCATATTTAATTCTTTATGTTCATTTGTTTTCCTATGCAGGTCGCTGGTGGGTAGAGCAGTTATTTTGGGCATGAAGTGGGCTATACCCTGGACCAGCCATTCCCAAAGTCAAGAGTGTTGCGGCCCCTTTAAACATCGGAAAATCCCATGCGGACCCCCAACAAAAAAACTTCACTCAATCTACACAATCAAAATACAAGACTATATCACCTTTTCCTCCTGAGATTGGTATAAAAAAAGATTAAAATATATACTTTAAACAAAAATATTAAACAAAAATATTACGTTGAAGCAAATATTACTTCTCATTACATATTTATATTTTGTATAAGCACTTAACAGTAAAAATAGTTTGCACACACATTTAAAGCTCAGACATTGTTCTTTCTTTCTGGCTTTTCCCTTCTGGTGACCACAGGAAATCATCTGCCACTGGGCGTGCAGTGATTTGCATATACACTGATTTATCTGGGCTTGGGACCATGAACAAACCATAAATAAATGAAAACTTGGTCTATTATAACTCTAAGTACACATAAGAACAAGTGCACTCATCTTAACCCCTACTAAGGCCACAACAAAACGATCATATGCTCAATGTCCACTGAGAACGTTTATTTTCAACCTCATGTTTTACTGCAAAACCACTTTTAGTTCGCTGAAATGATTGGCCATGTTTTCCGATTACATTTGGAGTAGAATTATAAAAGAGCTGGACTGAGAGCGAGAGAAGAGTTTGGCCTTGGTCGTGTTAATAGTGAGCACTCTCTGAATGTCCTTTAAATAAGATAATCGAGAATCTGAGTGAAAAATTCTCCCTGTTACTGGAAAGTACATCTTTTGAAGCTGTTTTTGAAAAACTTCACTTGGAACATCTTTTTATTGTTTTTGTAACAGACTAGACAATACCACAGCTGCGTCAGTGTACTTCTAAATGCCTTAAAGTAGAGACACATTGACATATTTCACTAAAATGCAAGGACATTTTTGAAAAGCAAGAACAATTTACAATTTTCAACTAAATTTATTTTGGTATATGATTTCAAGCTTAGGTTTAATCAGTCAGTTGGCTTGGTTTAAGTGTTTAGATCTGACAATTTAAATGAGGCAATACTTTACGTCTGTAGACGTCTTCCACAACTCACAGAATCAAGAAACCTAGGAAACCGTCTGCACATTTTAAAGGGGCTGTATTATGCAATATCTATTTCTTTTTCTAAAGCTTTCTACCATGTTATAATGTTGTTTCCTCATCAAAAGCATAGAGTACATTTTCCGGACTATAAGCCGCTACGTTTTTCCCACGCTTTGAACCATGCGGCTTATACAAAGATGCGGCTTTTCTATGGATTTTTCTTCAAAATGCATGCGTATCCACTGCACTGCGGGCTGTCACCGATTCGGTGGCACCGAATGACGGCGCAGACCCTCGCCTACTGGATCCGTCTCCACTCCGCTGCACCGGGCTGCGGAGCCCTGAGCAGCTCGGGAAGAGCATGTGCGAGAAGTATAAGTTTGTGCCATAAAAGCCATTTAAAAAGTCCAAAACAACTATTTATTTAGAAGCTGAAGGACAGAAAACAATAGCTTTAATATGAGATTGCTTTGGAGTTCACTTCACTTTCATTTCCCGGGGGTTTCTTCTCTAATGGGGAAGTAGCTGGGCATGAAAAAGCAATACGAGGGTAATAAATGTTTAATCATATCCGACATAAATTCTGTAGTACGTAAACGCCTTCTAAGACGGACTGTATCAAAGATAATATGAGAAATATTGATCAAATGTAAATATTCTAATCAAAAACGTTCGTATGGAGTAACATTACTTTTAAATCCGGATGCTGCGCACGTCCGGTTTCCTGTTTGGTGCGATCTGAGTTGCGGAAGTTGATCTGAACGGAGTCCGCCGTTGAACGGCGTCAAAGAAAATAGACTGGCTGCATATCTCCGGCACAGGGCGGTGCACGGCCGGACCGGCGCCGCAGAGCTGCGGAGGCTGTGGAAATGCTCTCATTCACTAGAACGGCTGCGTATTTACTGCAGAGTGCATGGCGCAGTTCAGCGGAGTGGATTCGCATGCAGTGTGTATCCGGTAAATATCTCATTTCTCAGCCTGGATATCAGCGGCTTATAGTCCGGTGCGGCTTAAATATGTAAATTTTAATTATTTTTTTTTTAAACTTAGTGGGTGCAGCTTATATTCAGATGCGCTCTATAGTCCGGAAAATAGTGTTTTGCTTCATTCACGCCTGTTTGCGTAATCTTCTATTCTCTAGCATGGCCTTTCTGAGGCCTCAAAACGCTTGGTTGCATGAATCCCAACCCACTCCAGGAAACACTGACCAATCAGCAGCCTGCATCCAGTCTGCTCTCATTCCTTTATACAAAAAACAGTGTACAGCTCTGTTTCCACTGATGACATATTTTTCATTTTGTAGTAAAATGGCATCATACAAAAAGTTTAGGGAAGTGAGGTTCCTTTTATTCATTAAATTATGTTCAAAATACTGTCTGTACAGTCTGCACTCTCCTGCTCTCTGCTGGTCTCCTGTTCCTTAATGCACTTATCATACTTATCATATCATAGTCAGACAATATTTTTAAAGGTTGTAAAATGAGCAATGTTGTTTTAGAGGTGACCAAGATTGGTTTAAAAATATGACTAAACCCATAATATATCCCCTTTAATTACATAAATAGTTGTCTTTTTTCCATTTATTTCAAAAAGAGAGCAGTACCATAATCAGCAATTAAGACGTCATTAGTTCAGTTAGACAAAGTTAACCTACTAACATTTGATTTAATGTCTTTGGTCGACAAACTTTAAGTGTATCGACAAACTCTAGTGGTCTCCCATGATTTTGTATTAACTGTGGTCCAACGTACAGCAAAAGTTAGAGCTCAGTGACTTTTAGACTTTTTAATTGCTCTTCATGCTAATGCACTCTACCCAGGCACAGACATTCGACACATATAGTTTAACATTTTTGGCTGTTAATGCTTATTCAGCTTAACATTTGGCACCACATTGCACACACAGCCTAAGTTGTTTACACTACAAGGATCTCTAAATGTCTAAGATGTTTTGATTGTCTTGTGCCATGTGTCCTCTAGGATACATAGAGTACGTTTCTTTTAATTGATCTAAAACAATTTTGTTGTGAAGACAGTTGCCTTTTGATACATTTCGGCAAATAAGTTGATATATGAAGTGAGCAAGAACTGGGAATCCATTATGTTGATTACGTCCTCATAGTGATAGACAGATTTTGGTCTTGTCTAACCGGCCTTGCAGACCCGTATCAGCGGTTGGTATAGAGACTGCCTCCTTTAACCTCACAAAGGGAGCACGGTAACATTAAAGACATTGTGGGGGTTTGAATGGGCCACAATACAACTAGAAATAAGAGGAAAAATACAGAGGAAAAAAAATAGGGCTAAACCAGCTATAAAAGACACTGGCTGTGAAGGGAGTTAACGTAATATGATGATACTACTATGTTACAGACTTATCTTGATCACCAGACTGGCAACGGGATATTCCACTGTTCACACACTGTTAATGGAATATTCCACTACTGTCAAAAACAACACTTAGAAGTGTGGTTGGTGGTTCTCAAACAGTGGTGCGGGTGTCACTGTTGGTACGCAGTCTTCTTCTGGTGGTACTCTGGAGTCTTTTGCTGTTCTGACTTTGTTTAATTTATAAGCATTTTATTCCTACTTTAGTCCTGCTCTGGTTGGGGATTGCATTTGAAGAGTAGACCACTGCTTAGTCCTGGTTTAGACTTGCTTTTGTCTAGGTTTTGTCCTAGTTTAGATCTGTTTTTGACCTGGTTTAGTCCTAATTTAGACTTGGTTCAGTCCTGTCCCAGACCTGCGTGTGTTAGACCTGGTTATTTGCTGGTTTAGACCTAGCTTTGTCCTGGCTCAGACCTGGAATTGTCCTGTCTTAGACTTGTTTGAATCCTGGTTATATGCAGGTTTAGACCTGGTTTAGACCTGTCTTAGACCTAATTTACTCTTGGTTATGTGTTGGTATAGACCTGGTTTAGTCATGTCTGGTGTAGTCCCTGACTGTTTATCCTTACTTAGCAATGTTTATTTTAGTCCTTTAAAGACGGTACAGGGAAAGCCAAATATTTTCTGGGATGGTGTGAAAAGTTTGAGAGTCACTGACTTGGACAGCTAGAGTTTGTGTGTCCTTATTTCACCCTTGTTGTATTTACAGTCGTCACCACGCTAGTGTCAAAGTGGTAATACGAGACTCTTCTGTTGTTGTGAGAAACTAATTGTTGGCATTGTTAGTTTCTTTTGTTGCTCAAAAACTCTGGACAATGTCCCAATGATGTCTGTGTAGTTGTGTAAGCTGAAAGGCTTGTAGGGGCAGATGAACACCAGCTGCCTCGTACGGTGTGGGTGCAGGTCGTGTGAGGGCAGGCACTTTGCAGGACTCGTAGACTGGCACGGCGAGAAAATAAACAAATCAGGTTCTTCTACTTGATGGGCTATAGGTGCATTGATGACAACACAGGACTGTGACTTTAAATCACCACAGTGTGGTAAGAAGCACCTTGTTTAACATTTAAATCTGCATTAAGAGGGGATATAGAAGTCATGAGCTTTAATATAGAGACAAACAGGATCGCTGCTTTGAATCTACTTCTGTAAATAATGAAGATCACTGGTCGAATAAAAGACAAGCAAACACTTTACTGTACAATTACTTGTCCAGCAAAACATAACAACATACAAATTAAGTGACTTTTAGCATGTGACCTTTAGCTTATGTAGCGCTAATTCCTGCTATAAGGAAAACAGCTAAATATCAATCCAGTTGCTAATCTTCATTACCCAGGCATTGGTTACCATTTGCCAAATCTGTCTTAGGCACATAAGGGATAACTTGTTTACCATTTAAATCTGCATTAAGATGGGTTTCTAAAGTAATGACCCTAATGCTCCCTAACTCCAGTTGTCCAATAAGTAGGAATTTCAGAGCTGTATATGTCAATTTAAACACCCCACTGTCTAAACCTACGAACATGCTACTGAGGGGCATGTAAGGCTCTGTTGTTACCAATCCTGCTAAAGGCTACACCAAGCTAACACTAACTAAAAAAAAAAAAAAAAAAAAACACAAAATAAAACAAAAAAACAGTTTGGACACCACTGTTATAAATGTAGCCTGGGTGAATTAATTTAGCTCATTACTCATGTTTTGATTACCTTTATTATCTTCACTATGATTTTATTTGTATGTTTCTCGCCACTTGCCACTTTGCTAATGTTCTCTACCCAGGCACTGACATTACACGTGTAGTTTATTGTCATTTGCCACAACTATATCTTGTTTGGGCCTAATTTAAATCTGCATTAGGAGGAGCTATAATTGTCCTGAGCCTAAACCCAGAGACATGCTTTGAATTTAATCAAAGCAAGTCGTCCTAAATTTGTTATCTCTTTTGAACTCTTGGGCTTGTATCCCTGGGTATACAAAAAAGAAAAGCAAACACTTTATACACTTTAAAAAAAGACAGGAGTTATTCCTGATCATTTTGACTGAAGGTGCACTTGTTTTTGACAGACACATTGACCAGTCCTCCAGCAGATGGCACACTGGCAGGAGACACTTTGCAGTATGCATGGAAAATTCCAGCCGGTTCGATTGTGCCGGCTGCATTCCTGGCTGCTCTCCGTTGGCCTTGAGAAACTCCTAAATCTACATGCTTTGATTCCACCAAATTGGAATTCAGGCCGACTCACGCGCCTCTGCTCCGACTCTAACCTTAGCATGTAGCTTGCACAGGCAGAATGGTGAACTCAAGGTTATCCACACAGGCCCACAGCTCAAACTTATACTAGAAAAGTTTGTTCGGTGGTGCTTTTTGGAAGTCTGAGGCTCGTCGTATATATTGAATATATTGACCACTGCTACAACCTTTTAAAGCACCTGCTAAACGTCTCCTTTTTAAGATGAGAGTGAAGTGAGCCTTTGATTCACTCTTCCTGTGTGTGTTTAACCTTGTCGAGTGGGATAAAAGCCAGAGAGTGCAGAGGCGCAGACAGACATGACAACATGTCAGGATCTGTCTCACTTCTTATCTGTTAATTAAAACAGAAAAGGCAGCATGGCCTCTTTGTACCTGCGCAGCTTACCGTATTTAGATATTATTTAAATGTCACTATTTCTTAACTGCTGGTATTTAATTGTTCTTTTCTTTCAGCTTTTCCCTTTGGGGGTCACCACAGCATATCGTCTGCCTCCTGAAGCAGGGATTAGCATATTGATTTGGTATCTGGCATTCTCTCCATTTTTCTGGGTTTAGGACTGGCAAGAGTACATTGGCTTGTGACCCTCTGTGATTGGATTAACTGAATGCTCTTAAATTGGTGGTGTTAATTAAGCATATCATATTTTTTTATGACAAAGACATAAAAGGAAAAGGTATAAAACCACATGGAAGCAGACATTTGTATTGACACTGCAGCGCTGTTACAGTGAAAGCGCTGATTGTATTTGACAAAAGGGAACTTTGTTGTGGCCAAAAAAGAGCGATGCTTCTGGGCTGCACGGAGTTAAAAAAGTGAAACTTAACAATATGAAAAGAAATTCTTTTAAAGAAAGGAACTAAAAAGACCTCTGTAGCTAACAGCATTATCTGTTTGGTGTTACAGCTCGGTTGCATCATGCCTCTCAGAACAAAACTCTGCACTCACATCTTTGCTGACAATGAACACTGAAGTTGGCAGAAATTTGCTGTGAAACGAGACAAAAGTGTGCAGTTTATGAAAAAAAAGTGAGGCAACCTCCGGGCCTGGGGCTTTTGTCAGTGGGCATCTCTATTCAATGACCTATCGAGCAGCAAGTGGAGCCAATGATACGGAGATGTTTCACACTCTGTCACCAGTGTACAGCCTGTTTTCACTGAGAGCAGCTGTTTTGGGGTGGACGCACTTGAATTACTGTCAAACTGCTTCAGTCCAGCGCCTCTTTTTCCACATCCCTGTTGTTTATTAGTTTCTTGTCCTCCTTAATACATGTGAGAATTAACCGATACGCTGCTAACAAAGTGACCGTGTGCCCTAGAGCCCTTCTATCAGTTTAGACAGAGCGATATTGATAAGCTGATCTGCTCTCTTTCTCTGTCCTCCTGTAAGTGGGTCATTTTATTTTTGCGTGGAAATGGTTGAGGAAAAGTTTGCCAAGGATTTGTGGTAATTATCTCGTGCTTCTATAGCTGGGCACAGCATGGGGGCTTGGTAAATTACACATCTCTCTCCTAACTGCTGTATGGTTTATGGCCGTGCATTATGCATAAGTGTGCTGCTGGAGTGCCTTAAACATCCCCCAAGTGGATTGAAATAAAGTTGACGCTGCTCTTTGTTTGGAGCCGGCTTTATTTGGCATTGCTGAATCGGAGATTGCTGTAAAAGAAGCATGTGTCTTAATTATTTTGGAGACACGTTTTTTTTTTTTGTTCCCCACTGGATTGCACACACCTGGAGTGTTTTTAGCGGGAGGCCGGATTCGAATGGGCGGATGCTTGGGAGACCCGCTGGGACACGGTAGAGTGTGAGTGTGTGTCGTCATACAAAGGGTTAAAAACAACATATAAGGGGGAGAGCTGTGTTCAGATTAATTTGCAAGACTCAGTAAATGATGCTTATAGGTTCAGTAATTATCCCAGTGTGATGACCAAACCTACAGACTACAAGATTGTATTATTAATGATGATAGCAAACATTATTTATCTATTTAATGTGTTACATGCTTTTTCATCAAAATTTAGAAATCAGATTGTAAAAATGTATTTAAACTAGTACGTGCAGAAGAAGATGAATGCATTCATAATAAAAAGATTATATAAAAAGACTGTAAAAAAGGTTGTGCGTGTTAAAAAAAAGTTTGCACTTTTTGCACTGTACTGCAAGTTCAAATATTTACTCAATTGTTTGATCTACACAGTTTCCCCTTTCTGTTCCTTATGTGGGAATTTCGGTCAAATTAAAAAGACATGATTGCTTTGGATTTTTTTGTGTAAGCTGTTAATAGAAAAACATATTTGATTCTTTTGTATTTTTAGCCCAACAGATGCTGCTTCTTCAAGGAGCGAGAAAAGGGGAAGGTGAATCCGTTCTCTGGAACCACCACAAACAAAGTTTCCAAGGTGAGCCACTGACAGTAATTGCAAGGCCACAAAATACAGAAATGAATGCAACTTTTTTCACTTGTGGTCACATCTTTTTATTTAAAAGAATACAGCAGCAGTGAACATGTACTTTATAGGCCCCTGTCTGCATGCAAACACTCTTCCCTTTGAAACACTACACTACAAGAATAAAAGGCAAAATTATACAACATTAAATACAAATGACCAGCAATGTAATGAATAAATTTTTCACTTTGCGTGATAATAACTTTATACTTACAATGCAATTATTATCAAGAATACCTCCAAATAGACAACTAGACACATATTACTAAAAGCACAACATTATTTAAATATTTGAAACGACACTGTAATGTTAGACAATGTAGTTCAATGAAATTATACAGCAGCAAAAGAAAAAGCTGTCATCTAGGTGAAGCTTACAAGGGTCTCCTTCTAATAACGAGCCTGTTACTTGAAAATATAAAGATAAGGGAACAGTATACAGCTATTATAGACTACTAGTTTCATATGCTAATACCTGTATGCAAAAATAACCACGAATCAACCTTACACCAGTAACACAAGCAATGTATAAAACGTACATAAGTCGAATTTAACTGATTTAGTGCCAATTCTGCCATTAGGGCAGATTAACTATAAAACCAAAGCGCTTAACAACCAAGAGCACCACATGCTTACAGCCTTTAAAAACTAATGTTTATTTCCACAAACCCCGGCGTGGAGCTGCGCAGCGCTCTCCGCGAGTGAAGCCAGCGTACCTGCTCAAAGTGTGGCTAAAAACAACCGCGGAAAAGAAGTCAGACAAAAAGCAGCAGTGCGCTCGGCCTGTCCGTGTCGTGAGGTGTCTGTCTGTGTGCTGTACTCGGAGGGCTGTGTGTTAAACGACAATGGCAGCGAAACGATACAGCGCTTAAGTCATGGAATATGAATTAGTTCTGAGAATTTCAGGGGGGCGGGTTCAAGGAACCGCTGACGTCGCCGCGGCACGTCGTCCTGTGACTGAGGACGCAACCAACGGCGGGGGGGTCCGGGCTGAAGACAAACGCATTTTTGTTTTATTTTACAAAATTATATTATTTTTTCTGCGCGTTAAATCTTGGGAAAGCCATTATTTACACTGTAAAAGACACTATAAGTAACTAATGTCATCCTGACGTCTGTAGGAGTAAGTTGTTTGAGCCGTGACGGAACAAACTCTCTCTCCCCTGCTTTGAGAAAATGGTACGGTCTTAGGCTCAAATTCCGAGAATTGAGCTCGTCTGATTCTTAGAACTGGGGTTCTTAGAAGTGGTGATGCAAGAAGTTTCTAGGAAAGCGCTACCAGGTGATTTTTAAATTCCTTTTTCATTTAATTTGGCGCGAAGTTGTTAACTACTATGTAGTGCTGTTATTTTAGAGGTGGCTAATTTGTCCATTTGTGCTGTTTAAAGTGTTTGTGGAGCGGGGCTGTGTGAGAGTCTGTGTGTTGAAACTCTGGAGTGGCTGCTGGTCTGACAGGCGGCGCGCCGCTCTTGACAGATAGTGTGCTCCGGCTCCGCGCTGGAAGAGCCGCGGGACAGCAGTCATCCACCTCCCACCGCACTGTCACTCAGCCGCGGCGGCGTTAACGAGTAATAAGGCTGGTGCAGCGGGAGACTTGGTGAAATAAAATGTGTGTGCGCCGCGGACACTGCGCGGAGTCCTGCCTGTGGCTCTCGCTGGAGATATTTACAGGTTTAGCGCTGCCGCTTCCTGTGTCTCTGATTGAAGGCCACTTTGTGATGAAGAGCGCGCGGCTGCGGCGGCGCGCTGTCATAACTTTGCTGGCAGCATGGCAGCCTCGGGTCCGGGTTATTTTTGCTTCATGGTCGCTGCAGCGGTAATGTGCTCTAATGGAGCGCAAAGGCAGTGCCAAACAAAAGCCTGCTGTTACCCTGACAGTGTAGCGGAAATGTCAGTGTCGAGGGAGTGTGTTTTTCCGCGGTAGACTACAGGACACGTCGCCTCTGCGTGATAAGCTCTACCTACACCACAAGTAGGGCTGACTGTCCTCACAGTTGCACCGTGGGCTCCAACAGTTTTTGTGCAAAGTGTTGCTGTCACAGACCTATGCGCTTAAAATGAAAGATAAACAATATTTAAAGCTGCAGAAATTGGTGTTCGGGTCATTTAGATCTATAGTATTCATCCAGTTGTTTGCATTAAAATATTTTGGTACTAAAAGGATTATTAGTATTTTGTGTGTGACCTGCCGGCCGCGGCCGCTGACAGGGGACGTCAGTGTGATGAGCGCGAGGTGTGCGCTTGTTTTCGGA